>OZ012659.1:67491820-68097428 GCA_963942545.1 Oxycera nigricornis | reverse complement strand
CAGCTGTAGACATAAACACCATTTATTTTGGCCCTCGTTAACTCAGCTTTTTCTAACCCATGTTGCCTTGTAAAGCTTTGTTATCACATACCCATATTGCAGCTTTCTTGGTGGGGTCCGTGAATCAGATGCCATTGTGAAGGCTCCGGGACGGTTCGCTAACTATTGCTACGTCCACCCTGGACTCAAATATAGTCGGCGCAAGAAGGTCTTGTGCAGCATCACAATGATTGAGATTGATCTGGATCAGTCTCATTTTGTCATTGTATTGAGTGCCTTCCTAGACAACGGGCATCCGCGGTATGTTTACAGTCTATAACCTCTCTATCCTTGCAGAACATGCAGCTAGTACCTTGCTACATTCTTTGGCAATGTGTTCTTCTTCCCTACATCTTATGCAACGCTTGGAGTGGTCTTCGCCTTTACAGGACCATGACATGCACTTGAAACACCTTTTGAGTGGTACATGCTCTCTTATGCGACTTGTCAGCCACCCTGTGCGTACCTTGCCTATCACGATCAGTTTCTTTGCTGATTCGATCGGGAGGCCAATGACAGCTGTTTGCATGCCCCCGTACGCCTTTCACAGGTGTGTAACTGCCGATGTGGGTATCACATCATTCATGAGAATGTCCACGTATGTTGTCTCCCCTTTGAATGTTATAACCAATGCCTCCGGGAGCACGCGTTGCTTTGGCTATGCCTTCTTTCCCCTAGGTTGAACCTTAGTCCAAGCATCCGGATTGACACTGCTTCCTTCCGGAGTATTGCTCTGTTTTGAAGCTGAAGTGCGCTTGCCTGTTCGTCAACCGAGTTCTTCTTGCAGTATTCGTTTGCCCTCTTTTTGTGGCGAAAGCGCCTTTCGTTTCAGTGTCTGCTCAGAGCCACACGACTCGTTCCCAGCATCTCTAGTCCGCTTACTAAGTTTTCGCAAATCGGCTTTCCCTTTGGGAGTCACTTGTGTGACCTGAGATATCCTTGTTGGTCTCACCCATAATTTCTGCCCTCGAGTCTCTGATATGATTGGGCGTCAATTCCCCCCCCCCCCTCCGAGAGGTTTCTCTTCCCTCTCACTTGGTTTCAACGATAGTGACCGAAGAAGCCCCGAGTGCCTTCGAAAAGGGTCACCATCTAAACCTTCATTTGCGACATTACCGAAATTTGAAAATTTTTGAAAACTCATGGAAATTGAGTCCCCACTCCGAGCCGCTATCTCCATCCGGATGTGTAGTCACCTTATAATTCCGTGGTTATCTTTGAATCAGGGAGACCACACAAGGGTTGAAACCTGTCCTCATGAGAAAGATGTTCAGAGCCGGATCAGTGCTAATTGGGAATATTTCAACCAAACCTACACCACCAACTCAACGGTGCGAACTTTGAACGTAGTCTAAGGCCTGCCTAGGTTTTAACGGGACGAGGGCGGAGCAGCATTAGCCTGGAGCCGTTCACACTTGGATCTCACTCTAGCGGTAATAGGTCCACAACTCCACTTCCACCAGCCCACATACAACAATCATAATCCTATAACCAGAAGCGTAGTTCCAAGACAAATTTGTTTGTAGCCTTGCTCTGGATCATTTAGCGTATACCATGGCACACCGCGAGGAGGCGATCCAGGTGATGCTCCATATCTATATATAATTATATATATATATATATATATATATATATATATATATATATACTTATATATATCTAGTGTGCTGTGAAGACTCAACTATATTTTGATTCTCTAATAAAAACAGGAAATTAGTCCACTTAACTGTTGATTTTATTGGATAATATGCCTTTAAGAAGGTATAGTATAGTAGTGATGAAAGTTAGATTATTTTTCTTATAAAAATTAAATAAAAAAATATAAAATCTCGCTGTAGCATCTGTGAAAAATTATAAACTCAGTGTAATCTTTGTTAAGTTTATCATTTAATACTTAGTCCAATTACCCTTATTTTTGATTACATTTAACAATCGACTCGAAACGCTATGAACATAGCTATTTAATACGCTATTTGATATCTCGTTCCAGGCTACCATTATACTTTCCTTCAGTTTTTCTATTGTACATTTTCAATGGATGATTTCTCCTGGTCTTAACACTGGCCGCAATAATTGGATTCCATAATTCTGAAAATATTTTTTTGTTTTCGTCTCCCGCAAGCGTCACAAAAGGCAGTAGATGTTCGTCTAGTAGTTCCTGATATCCGACAGCACTCAGTCTACCATTGACGAAGGCTATTTCACTATACGCTCTTTTGGCATGATTCTTCTATCCAATTGTAAATCATACAAGTAGTAGTTAAATCCATCTGCTCCATCGAGATTGAACTTCTTCTCGTCGCTGAAGATCACATGATCCCAAACGGTTCCTTTTGGATGAAATTTTCGGCGAATTTCAGTCTAGCTTCGATGTGACGTTTCGTCTATTTAGGTTTTTGCCACCATTTGTGGTATTTAAAGTTTTTGAAGGATGCATCATATTTTCTAAACAAGCTCTGATCACATTTCAAGTTTAACCGGCAATTTTTGATGATGAAGCTCCTGTGTTCGATAGTTCTCTTAAGTGGGGAAGTACATTTAAAGGCCGAAAAAAGGTATTTTTTCCAACTGATTTGTGGGGAAATGAAGACAGTTCTAATGTAATCGGTATAATATTTATTTTAGGCGATGTTTGAGGTTGAAAAAAAACATATTCTACAAAAGTGAAAGTTGAAAATTAACAAATTTTTCAAGGATCTTGAAAGCCATGTCGTTGCTGACGTCGTCAATTGCGTAGGCGATGCTTGCTGCAATTTTCATTTGAAATCAACAAACCAAACATTTTCTTACTCGAGAGGGTTTTTTACAGTAGATAGACTAAAATATTTGCGAAATTCGAAAATTCACCCTTCAAAACAGGCTAAAAAAAATACAATTTTGACAAAAAAATTTCGTTCTATTTCCAGTCAAAAATAGGCCCAAAATAATTTGTTTTTTAATCTTTAGTCTATATAGAACAGATTTTTATGCTCTTTAAAATGAATGCTAGATAATGAAAATCGATTCACTAGTTTTTTTATCATCACTTACGCAATTTTAGAAAACATGGTTTCGAGAAAAGGCCGTTTAAAGTTTGTGGTGAATAGAAAAAAGCTCGGCGCCAGGCACTTCCGGGATGCAGTTCTTCCACAATTTTGAAAATTAGCTTTTGAAACCTTGACATGATATTCTTAGGCGATATATCTATCGATTAAAATAATATAAAAAAATCGATTTTTTGAAGTGTCTAAAGGTATTTCTCCCCTTAAAATTGCGCGTTTCACACTAGGCGAATATTTTGGCAAAAGGTCCAGATGACTTCTTTTTCCCATAATTCTCGATTCCAGGCTTCAAAAAAATTTCAACTACACTCTGCGATCTTTTAATTTCACTAACGATTCCTCTCTGAGTTTTGCCATTGTTCCTTAAATCAATAATTCTGTGCTTTTAATCATCACTTAGTTTTTTTTTCCACGGGGCATTCTAGGGATCGGCGAAATTTAAAATCTCTCAAAATGTACACTTGCATATCTTCACAAAGTTAAAATGCTACATTAAAGCTCAAATCCACGTTAGAAACACTCTTGGCAAACTTAAAAAAGTAACTGAGTGTAGTGTAATACAAGCCACAACAAACAAAAAAATATTCATACATTGCCATCTGATAGCCCGGCACGGGTCAAAACATTGTGAGTCAGGCTTTGTGGGTATATCCCGAGTCCAATTACAAACAATGAAATTAGAGCGACTCAGCAAAACAATTGAAGACCAACAATGTGCACTGCGGACGGGTTCAGCATGGCATAACAATGAAAACAAATGTGAGGTTGATTGCATTTTATTGCTTACATCTGCAGTAAGGTTCTTGAAGCCAATAAACTACTCTTTATTGCTTGCACTTGCATTTTTGACCATGGGAAAATATTGGAAATAGATTTAGGTCAGGAATATGTAAATAATATTTGATTAGTTAGTAAGTTATACATAAGCAATATTTTAGTATAAAAGAAATGATAATCAACGAATAAATTAACATTCATACTAGAGAACTTGGACTGCCTACATCGGCACCCTTTTCTTTTGAATTGTTCATTGCGGCGCTTGCGCTGTATTAGAAATATAGGCAGCTCACGCATGCCAACAGCTTTGACGCTAGACGCCGATATTTAGGTGAGTCCCTTCTTCCTCTTAATAAAAACTATGGCCCCTAACGAAGTATATGACATGAGATTATAATTATTCACAGCTGAAAATGGTCAATTTTGGGATTTTTACCTTGTTATTGAAAGAAAATTACATGTTCAGGCAAAGAATTCATTTATAATATGTTCGAATCTATAATTATTCACAGCACTATAAAGTGGGTAAAACAAGTTAAGGCAGGATGCACCCAGCGAAAAAAGTTTTAACATTTCAGTGATATTTTTATTGAGAATGTTTTTATTTTCACATTTTTTCAGGAGATTGGAAGGTATATTTCAGTAACATAACAAAAAAAAAACATCAATCACGCAGCAATTATCAAATATAGGGAAAAAATACTTTTCCAATCAGAAACAACGTAAAAAAATAAGGCACTCTGCAAATAATTTATTTTTCTGAGAAAAATGCACCGATAGATTTGCATGGAATTTTCGCTAAATGAAATATCTGTCATTTGAGTAGAGTAAATGATCAAGGAAAACAAATTTTAAAAGTGAGTAAAGAATGAATGCCAAGAGAATACCATTAAGTGTAGAAGTTCGGGAAATTATAGTTCAGCTTTGGCAAACAGGAAAGTCATATGCCAAAATTGGTGTATTAGTTGAAAAAAAACCAAAATATACTTTCAGAAACGTTGTATTAGAAAAATGCTAACTGAGTGAGAAGAGAAATGGATTGTGAAAGAAATTAATAAGGATCCAAGATTAAGTGCTCCATTTTTATGCAATGAAGTTAAAAAACGCTTCAAAAAAGAAGTGTCTTCTCAGACGGTACGAAATATTAGACAAAGTATATTAGACAAAGTGCTGAAAAGATGAGGATTTTAAAAACTCTTTTAGCCTGTAGCAGGATAACGATCTCAATCATACCTCCGAGCAATGTCGACTTTGGGCTATTTATAACTGCCCAAAAGTGATTAAAGCACCTGCTCAGTCCCCAGATTTAAAGCCCATAGAGCATCTATGGTACCACCTAAAAAATAAAGTTGCGATTCGTAAAGTAAAAAATAAAAACTAACTAGAAACGGCCATTATTGAAGAATGGGAAAATATTTCACCCACCAGCCGTTTGGGAAAAGTTTGTCAAATCGATCCCGAAACGCCTCCATAAAGTCATAACATGCAAGCAAAGTACACAAAATATTAATAGTGAGTAGTTTCTAAAATTTAAAGGTAATAAATGTAAAAAAAATCAAATAATTTCAGATAAAACTATATCGTGGCTTAACTTTTTGGGGGTCGTTTCTCGATGGTTAACAAGCATTTTTTTATTATGTTTAAAAATTGTTGTGTGATTGGTGTTTTTTGCTATGTTACTGAAATATACCTTCCAATCTCCTTTTAAAATGTAAAAATAAAAACATTCTCGATGAAAATACCACTGAAAAGTTAATATTTTTCTCGCTGGGTGCGTCGTGCCTTAACTTTTTTTATCCACTATATATATATATATATATATATATATATATATATATATATATATATATATATATATATATGTGTGTGTGTGTGTGTGTGTATACGCATCAATACATACAATACAGTAGCAGCCGGTTGAAAAAATTAAACCTAAATTGAAGCCGGTTATCCAAAACAATGGTCTTGGTAACTTCAAAAGTGTCAAATACATGTTTACGAAAAAGTCGGGAATTCAATTCAAAGACGACGAATGTCGATATCGAAGGCTTCCAATATCTCAACGTCTCCACTAGTTGGGTATAGACAAAACAGATTCATGTACAAGCGCAGAAAGATGAGGTTTGGCGCGGGCTGCGCTCTGCTGCGGGCTCGTAACACGCTGTTTGGCACTTTCTTCATTTTACAGGTTTGGCAGGCGACAACATACTCTTCGGCTTGTTTGATCATATTTAGTCAAAATAGGTGCGTTTTGTGACGCTTTAGTGTTTTCCGATATACTCATGAGAACAAATAGGATGACCGTGTATCCGTTCAATCAGCTGCACAGTTAGTGCACAGGGGAAGAAAAGCTTCCAGGCGTTTTGGTTCATGCGTTTGCTACTAGTGATCTTTTGGATGTGTCCTTACGTGATGGTCACTTGACACTTCGGCATATTCATTTTTTCTCGGGATATAGAGTCGAGAAAGTGGAACTTCCACTTTATTTTTGTTACCTTTTCGGTGGAAAACCGTGAATCGGAAGCTATAAAGTTTCAGTGCCCACCTTGATAGGCGTCCATGTAAGTTAGTTAGTCTCATTAACCATTGCAAGGATTCAGGATCCGGCACGACTAAAAATTGTAGACCTTTCTTATGGGCACAAATCTTTGGGATGGCAAGGACAGAATCGAGGTATTCCTACTCTGAGAGTTTAGTTTCTCTAGGCAGGATTGAGCTTCTGTTACATGTACGATAATGGGTAATGGGTGCTTTATCACAAGTTTTGGTTGCCTGCATGAGAACCAACGCCATGTTGACTTGTTTTTTGTCAATGTATGATGAACGGACACGTAAGGTCTGGGCTATGAAGAAGTGGTGCAGTGCACCGGCTCTCCCTAAAAGCTCAGAACGTTGCTTCAATGTCCTTGTCCCACCGAAATTGCTTTGAAATGAGTTTCGTATTAGAGTCACTATCTTCACGAGGTTTGCCTTGAACCTATGATAGCAGCACATTGCAAAAAATTTCCATAGTTATTTGATGTTCTGCGGACAGGAGAAGTCATTGATATCTCGTCGATTATGTGAGCGTGGGATTTGAAATCTTTGATTAAAAACATTCTTCTCTTCGCATTCAAGGTTTGACCGGCTTAGCGTAAAAAGATGGGAACTTTCAGTAGTACGATGGTGTGTTCGTTAAAAGATTCAATGATGATAAGCAGGTCGTCCAAAAGTGAGCCGGGATAGCTTTGTCCATGAGTTTTTCCATAGTTTGAGTCACAATGCGCAGCCCAAGCAGCATGATCACAAAGTGGTCAAGGATAAACGCCGTATTGTCTTTTGCTCCCGCATTGAGTGGTATCTTTCAAAAAGCATCCTTAAGGGTAAAGCTGATGATGTATTGCACTCTCGGAGATTGACCTTATATTCCGTCATAAGTAGCCGAGGATAAGTGTTTTTCCCTGTGACTTTGATTACTTTTCGTGCGTCCATGCACATGCTTATCTACCCCGTTTTGAATACCCGTGTTACGGAGGACGACCAAACATTTGACATTTGTCTATAGCGTCCATTGCAAGCATTCTGTCCAGCTCGGCGTACAACAATACTGTTTTATGAGTTTTTTGCTTCCCACATCAAACACGTGTGAGATTATTGTGATACTTTTATATTATTCTAGAGAGTACGACGGAAAGGTGGCGCTGATGGAATTGAGAATCTGCTGCTAAACTGGTGCTATAATGTGACGATTACTCCCCAGTTTCAGTAAACTCTTGAGTGAAACGTTCAAAGTTGTTGAGTCACAAAATAAATAATCTACAAATTCAAAAAGCCTCATAAAGTCCAGTTTCAGATTTCGATCTTGGCTAAGGGAAGATATGATCACAAACAATGTTTTCGTTCGAGCACAGGAGATGATGATGCCTGTGGTTCTGCCTACTGCAACGTATGGGGCCGTTGGGATAAACTCATCTTTCACCATCACTGATAAGGTGTTGCTATTGGAATGCTGGAGAATGAGATCCTTTGAAGGCGTCAAAGGATTATATAGAGGATTATTTTGCGGCAAGATGCGGATAAGATTGACATGGTTTAGTGAATTGGGGCTATCCTTTTTTTGTTCAGAATTTCTGGAAGGCACAGGGGCACCAAAGTGATTTGTATTTATGGGAGGTACTGAGCAAGAAGATAACTCTGATGTTGGTAGGGTCTCTCCATTCTCTAGTTTCTTTATGCACGGAACTCTCATTTGCGTTTATAAACGCCTTATTTACCACACCCACAATTGAATATGGTGCGTTCAACTTTGCGGTCATCATAGAAGTAGTTTGTCTTCCGACAATTCAAACTATGACAATAGTCCCGTATTTTAGATAAGGAATAGTCTGGTGGGTCTATAACAATGGGAGACTCTCGCATAAAAGAAAGTGTTGAAGGAGATTCAGATGGCAATGGTGTGTTTAGATCAATGCCTATCTTCGAAACTAAAAGTCGTGGGCTAAAAATACGTTGTACTTATGGGCGGAAAGTACCTGTCTGGGCATTCAGACTTTCTTACATCCACACATAGCTACGCAAGTGCAAGCACAGTAACTGTCAACTAGAAGTCACCAATGGGTTACTTGGGCTAGTACTGGATTTATGGCTTTTGCACACTCCACTTCTAGCAAAAGATCATTTATCGAATTTTTTTTATACATATCTTATCCAAATCGTTCACACAAGGCCTGGCAACGTATTTCACGTCACAAAGGTAACAGCAGTCTGCTGTTTCTTCCATTAGTCGGAAGTGCAGAAACTGGCAAAACAGATTGATGTTTCCACGGAGAGTGTTTTGGATTAGTGTGTGAACTAAGAACAAAAAGTTATTCACTGAGAGAGATTCTAGTCGGCCGCTTTACTTGGGGTTCGAACCTTGAACCGCTTTGTGGCGAGCAGAGTAGCGCAGGACTGTTTGCAGATATTTTGCGAGAGTGCCCATAGGAGGAGGGGGAGGCTTTTCCGCCAACTGCACAGGACCTGGTGGAATGGATGCCTGAGCTAGGCTGGCAATCTACTATTGTCTGAACTCAGACCGTACTACTAGCCATTACTAAATGCACACGGTGTGAACCACGTGCGAATATGTAGCGTACAGGTTTAGTTCAACTCCAACGCACTCACATGCACACATTGGGCAGACAACGTCGCTGAGGTGAATAGCTGCAAACTGTTTCTGCATATCAAAATTCACTACGCAGCAGCGTTGCCAGATATATATTTTGGTAAAACGGGATTTTTAAACTTTTAAACGTATATGATCAGAGATTTTTTCATAAGAACTTGTCTTTTTATATGAGATTTAAATTATGTTTATACATGACAATAGATATCAAAAATATCCATAGAAAATTTATTTTAATGAAAATACTTTACTTTAACAATAACTGTTTGGTTAATTAGGCAAAAGACTCAGAGAAATATAATTATAAAACATGTTATATAATTAGGTAAGAACTATTTATAAGAATTACTTATTCATATTTCTGTGACGACATAATTTCTTTTAAAGCTTCCTTTTTCTTTGATATAAATGAAGAACCCTGCACAAGATAGCTCTAGATTAAACTGGATGTGTAATTCTGCCTCGAATAAATTTACCGAGCATTTATTTCTGGCATTCGACCATTTTGAATTCATTTGAGAAAAAACGCGTTCGGAAAGCAGTTTGATGTTAGGATACTAAATAAGAAGGACACTAGTTGAAATATATAATTTTTTGGAAACTGTTTGAAGAGCTGTTGAATCACCAATGCCGTCAAACCAGTTGCCTTCAAACCAGTTGCCATCAAAAAGGAGTAGACTAGTTTTGGACGCTACCATGGAAACATCGAACCACTTATAAAAATAGCAACCGTAATAAAAGTATACCGTCTAAAAAGATTATCGTTTGTCTTTTCTTCTTAATTGAATTAAACCCAAAAACAAACATGGTAGCAGACCGTCATATTTAGGCGCGGCGTGATTGCGCTGAAGAGTGTATCTAGTGAAACTATTGCTATAGCGCACGGCAGGGAAAGATAATAATTTTGGGAATCTTTGGGTGAATCCAGAAGCGCCAACCCCGCACAACAAGAAAACCCAGCTTGCAGCGCTCAAGCCGGAGAGTCTGGTTTGGGCAGCTACCCGACCGGTTTTTGCGGAGAACCGCTAGAGGATGGACGAGTGGGATTGCTGCCAGGGAGACGGGAGTTGGCTTAGCGAAGTTGGCCAGGTCGGATACTTTTGTAAACTTGAGCATCAAAGCTCGTCACATGTGGTGAATTTTGTGCGAATACTCTTTTCCGCGGCTATGACCATGTGAAAATGGATTGTGGATAATATCGCGGGTTTTAACATTGTTTTTGAGAACCGGAGAGTACCTTTAACCTGGGTCCGGCTAAGAGTTGACGGCACCAGCAATTCAGAAGATAAAGATAAGGAAATCGAGAGCACATGGCGCTTACTTTAAAACGGGACCAAGAGGCTGCTTATTGTTCACAGGCGGTGGATCCAATTTTTGTTATAAAATCGGAAATCAACGTACAAAACCATTGGATATGTGCACGCAAGGATCGAACAGGCTGCAAGGCGTGTCGTCGCGCATCGTGACTATTATGGTGTCGAGTGAATCATACTTCGTACGGCCGACCATAATCATCCAATTTTCTTGTCGTCAAAACGTGTCTTCAATTCGGTCAGTACTATCAAATTAAATTGCTTTCGAACAACTTAAAGTTTGTTCGATTTAATATTAAAAATTGAGTCCGACGAATGCCAGAGGAAGTCGAAATCATTGGGTTAATGTAAAGTATATGCACTCGGCACGTGGTAACGAGATGTTATGTCCTTTGCGACATCGTTTCATTAAAAACAATATATACGGTGCAAGTGTTTATGGGAAATGTACAAAAAGGGCATGCAGGCTGTTAATCGCGTGTCTTTACAAATCTATTTGATCCGACTATTTGTGTAGTGAAAAAAAGTCCATAATCATGGAACGAAGCGAAGATTATGGTCAATTGAGGAGCAGTTATTAAGTATTTAGTATAAATATTGATGCATGTTAATAATTGAATTGAAGCTAATGGCATCAGGCAGCCCTGAGGTTAGGTAATAGTAATATGGCACGTTTCTTTTTGTAAGCGCAATTTGATTATGTTTGATTAGTGTACTATACGTCAGTTTCAAATATTTTGTGGAGTTATAAAGAACTAAGAGCAGCGACGATACTAATGATTATGATTATAGGTCGATACAATAGATAAAAATTCATTTTTCTCTTAATCTGAAGATGACCCTCAATTTTAGTCTGCAAATGTAGTATCAAGTCAAACATGACTAGTAAATAAAAATGATTAAAAAAAATTATGGAGAGCAAAATCTTGAGTAAAACTCGTATATGAAAATGAAATCAAAAATGAATTGATACCATTAGAATAAAGTCTTTATTTAGTATGATAGTAACTTAGTTTGAAGATTCAATAGCTTTAGGAAAGTTGTTTTTAGTTTCAAGCTAAAACAAAAGATTATTATAGCTCTAATCACCAATAAGGACTCGAAAAGTTATATATTGAATATTGAAACCTTATAAGAGAAAACGTATTATACAGAACCTAGATGTGGCAATTTTTTTGGAAAAGAACGAAAAATAATAATAAACATGGAATATTAAAACCTAATCAGCGAGAGTTTCCATAAGGCTCCTCCCTCCGTCTGACTTTAAGGAGCAGAATTCACCCCGGCTGAAGTAAGTATTGGTGGGCCTAGTGCGCACAACACATGCGGACACGCAAGCGCTAGGCCATGGTAGGGCGGGCCCAGGCAGCGACATCTGCGCCTGGCGAGCTCCGCTGAAGCTCGTCTTCCTAACCGAGAGTAGCACGGCCACCCGAGAGATTGTGGCGGTACGCAGTAGTCTTTCGGTTTTTTTCTTTCGTTTTCTTTGAGTATTTTCGGAATTTTTCCACTAGATCAATGTAAAGTAAAGAATTTTTTTTTCTCTCGGGTAGCCATCACTCCTCTAGCTAGGTAGAGGCCGAACTCGAATTCGTCTGAACAACACATGGGTTCGTTGCCTCATCCCGGGGACTTAACGCCCATTGAGACCAACAAGACGAAAGTCGTGTTGGCTTGAAATTTCGAAGCGACATCGTTCGCACATATTCATTTCATTATACTATAAAGAACGTTATGCAGTTTCGTATCTAGAACACGTGCAATTACATCATTACAAAATACGGTACATTTAAAACGGTTGCATAGTGCAGTTCGCTGTATTGGCACATGGTGGCAGAGAATGATCGAGCAGAAGGTGGCAGATTCTTCAATTATTCCCGCATACACATTTCGCCCGGGTTTTGAAACGTTGGGATTTAGCCGCAAGCGTCTCGTGGGCTCCTGATCCATCTACCGTTCAACGGCTCACTCAATTCTACAGGCTACGTATATACGCATTACTAATTAGCATTGGATTAACTGTAGACTTCAAGACGAACAATTAAGGTCAGCGTGTCATATTAGCCCCTTAGGTAATTGTGTAAATTTTAACGAACTTTCGCATGTTGTGCTGGCGAATGTATGATTTATTACAGGGTTTCTCAGCTTAAAATACCCTTTAAGGGTTTTTAGAAAATAGAATCAATAGTTTAGCCGATCCCTGCAACGCCGAAAGTGAGTCCCCGGTAATTATCTCACACTTTTCTTTCACAAAAAAAAACGCACAGGGTAATAAGCAAGGTCAGAAAGGCACTGCAAAATCAATAAGCTCTCATCATGTCCAGCATGTGGGAAAATTGAAAGGTAAAAAAGCCTACCAAAGTGCCTGTTCTGTTCAGGCGAACATACTTTTTACAGGTGCGCAGCCTTCATTAAACTTAGCGCCGCTGAGAAGTTAAGATACGTCATGCCGAAGGGTCGTTGTACCAATTGCTTTCGGACAAAGATACCAATAATTGTCCTAGCCAAAACATATGCAATATAGGTGGCTGTGGAGCAAAACACAATTCCCTTCTTCACGCAGATCGGAGTATGCTACCCGTTCACACAGCGTAGCAATAGTTTGACGTTTCAACCTCAGCAGATCCCGACAAGGTAACCATCTTAGAAGAATCGTCAGGTTCTTATTGCACCTGTTCAAAGAAATCTATTCTGTTAGCTACTGCCCGAGTTATACTGCACACAAATCGTCGTTAATGCTCTTGTTGATCCAGGCTCAATGAGGTCTTTCATTTCGAAACGCGTCGTTTCAGCATTGCAGTTGAAAGTCAGGCCCATCAACTTGAATATCAAAGGGATAGGGGATACATTCGCTACAAGTCCCAAAAGAGTTGTTTTGTGAATAGTGATTTTGCTCACAGTGAAAACAACCTTTCAAATGCCTTGGCAAAGTAATGGGAGGTTGAAAAAACTCCACCGAAAACTTATTTGTCGGAGAAGGAAGCAGCCTGCGAAACACACTTCAAAGTGAACGGACGTTATGGGTTTCGTTTACCTTTTAAAGTTATTCCATTTTTGCCAGGTTCCAGAGAAATAGCTCTAAGCTCTTGGTCCAGGTTAGCCAAGCGCTTCGTTTGAAATACTTTTTTAAAAGAAGCTTACGATAAGTTTATGCAGGAGTATTTACACCTAGGACACATGGAACTGGTGCCGGAGAACGAGGTCAATAATCAGAAAACTTATTACGTTCCTCATCATGCCGTGTTTCCCAATGATAAAATTAGGGTTATATTTAACGCATCCATGCCTTCCTCCGACGTGTTTTCGCTTAATGCTTCGCTTTATACAGGTCAAAGGTTGCAACAAGATATAGTTATTGTTTGAATCAGGTGGCGTTGGTATAAATATGTATTTGTCAGTGAAATAGTTAAAATGTTTCGGCAAATTCTGATCTATCCTCTCGACCGAGACTGGCTTCGTATTGTTTATGATTTTGGAATTCAGCATTTTAGGTTGTGTACTGTCACATATGGAACTGCTCTGGCTCCTTATCAATCGCTGAGAGTTATGCGCCAGCTCATAGAGGACTTCAGCGATCTGTTTCATTCGTTGCACAAGAAAATTTTTGAACTTTTCCATAATTTGTCGTATGTAGATGACTTCTTTGGAGGTGCCGAGATATTGGATCAAGTCATCGCAAATTGCAACGCATTAATTAAATTTTTTATCCTATGCAAAAATTGAATTAGGTAAATGGTCCACCAATGATCCAAAGATACTTGAAAGTCTACGAAACGTCGATCAGCAGGACAAAAGAGTTGAAATTCAAGAAGTGACAAGCACCCTAGGGTTGATATGGTCTCCATCATTCGACAGTTTCTCGTTTCAAGTCGCTTCTGTTGCCCAGTTTTCGTCTCATAGGTCTAATGTAGTAACCAAATGGACCGTGCTGTCAGAGAAATCCAAATTGTTTGATCCCTTGGGATGGGTATCTCCAGTTTTAATTCAGTTCACTATTCTTTGTCAGGACTTGTGGATCGATGGCCTGGATTGGGACACCCCCTTAAACGCAGAATTTCTGCTAAAGTGGGAGACACTTAAACTCCAACTAAATGGCTTAGAAGCAATCAAAATACCTCGTTGGATTGGTTCAAGTTCCGATCTACAGTTGTCGTTACATGGCTTTGCAGACGCGTCACAACGAGCTTATGCGTCATAGATATATTTTGTTCCCGTTTCAGGTCGTCCCGCACTAATTTGCTCAAAAACAAAGGTAGCTCCAGTAAACACTATATCAATTACTAGATTGGAACTATTAGCCGCTCAGCTGTTGGCACAGCTCATCGAGTACATATCGCCTAGCCCGCAGATATTCACTGCTGGAGTGATTCGCGTAATGTACTTTGTTTACTTAAAACAACCCCTGCCAAGTTGAAAGTCTTTGAGGCAAATCGAGTCAGTGACATCATTACAACCCTTCCAAATGTACGCTGGAAATACGTACCAACGTCTCAAAACCCGGCTGATTGCGCTACCAGAGGCATGTCTGCTGAGGACCTAAAAAAGTTTTCCCTGTGGTGGTCACAAACAATTTCAAAATGGCCAGATCAATTGGATCTTTATCACCCCCCAATTTCTTCGTTTGTTTCAGCGCCGATTAATGAAACGGAGGATGTCGGTTATTGGTTAGATAGGTTTCATAGTTTCAAAAGATTAATAAGAGTAATCGCAACTTTTTTGCGTTGGACCCCCTCTCGACGTAATAATAGGTTTACGCATTTGTCAGCTGGAGAATTGGTCTCCGCTCGTACTAAGGTTTTGCAATTTGATCAGTCGATTCACTTCTCGAATGAGGTGAACTATCTTCGAAATGGGACGCAAATCTTGAAGGGAAGTAAAATAGCTCCTCTCAGGCCCTTCATGGACTAAAATGGGCTCCTAAGAGTTGGAAGCCGAGTAGAAGAGTGTCCGTATTTGACGTACAACGAAAAATATCCGATTATCTTAGACAAACATAGTAGCTTGTCGCGAATCTTAGCTTGGGACTATCATCAAATGTATGTACATGGCAGTCCTCAATTAATTTTGTCGGCAATTTCGAGAAAATACTTCATCGTTTGTGGAAAGCGAATTGTGAGAGCTGCTGTTAGTAAGTGTTGCAGATGCTTGCGCTATTCGGGTCGTTGCCTCTCCCAACAAATGGCTTCATTATCTCGGGACAGGCTAGTTTATGAGTATCCATTTGCTGCTACAGGGTTGGATTATGCGGGACCAATCAAAGTTACTCCATCAAGGAGAAGGGGTATCACCTCAAGCAAAGGCTATATATGTATTTTTGTTTGCTTTGTTTCCCGCGCTATTCACGTTGAGATTGTCTCGGACTTAACTTCTAAAGCTTATTTCGCCGCCCTTGACAGGTTTATAAGTAGGCGTGGTCTACCGAAACAACTTCGCAGCAATCAAGGCACCACGATCACAGGAGCAGAAAAGGTGATCCCTGAAGTTTTATTTTCCAAAAAATCACCGGAGTTCCAAAAGGTAAAGGAATACACTGGTAACTTGGGCATCTCGTGGTCCTATTCACCCCCGTATGGCCCGCACTTCGGTGGCATTTGGGAAGCTGCGATGCAGTCATTTAAGCACCATCATAGGAGAGTCTTGGGCGAAACATCGTTGACTTTTGAAGAACATATTACGTTATCTACTCAAATCAAAGCATGCTTGAACTCCCGCCCCTTGTGCACAATAAGCTCCGATTGTCAAGATCCAAAACCTCTAACTCGAAGCCATTTCTTAGTTGCGAGTCTGACACGACCAAAAAGTACCAAGCCAGATACATGCTTCTCTTAGCAATGAAGAACAGCTTCTGGAGTCAATGGAAAAAGGAAATCTTGCATCATATGTTGCAATCCAATAAGTGGTACTTTCCACAAAGAATCCTCCAGGTAGATGACTTAGTGCCCATAAAGGACGAGTCAACTCCCCCGTCCTACTGGTCTTTGACAAGGGTAACTTCGATCTTAAGCAATAGATCCGGTTTAGTCCGATCCGTAACGGTTAAAACTGCAGAATCAACTTTTGATCGCCCGGTTCATAGGCTCGTTTACTAATCTCTTTCAGAGCCAGCTTAACCAACATATCTTTCCTTACACTATGGCATCAGATCTGAGTGACTTTGGGTCGTGCGCGAGAGTTAGGTGAATTAGGTTAAGTTATTGCGAACGGTATCAATATACCAATATATATAATAATCTTACTTTCTTTTTGTAAAGAGTCGGTCGCTTTGCTAAGATAGATTAAGTATTTTCCCCCCTAATATTAAGTAAGCATCGAAACGAGAATCTAAAAATTCAAGTAATTCAAGAGTAAGCACTGAAGAAGGGTACATGTTGTACCCGAAACAACGTTGTTTGCGGAAATATTAAATAAAAATTTTACAGTATAAAGGGAATAAAAGAATTTGTTAGATTATTGCTAAAAATTGAGATTATTACTTTAGGTTAAGTGTTTACATATACGGTGAAAATCTACTATTTTTAAATTTTGTTTATCGTTTTTGCAAGATTCTGGCAAATTGTTTATACTTTTACTGTTTTGTTGCATATATTTTTTGTTGCACGGTTGTGCAAGGCGGGCAGTGTTGAATCGCCAATGCCGTCAAACCTGTTGCCTTCAAACCAGTTGCCATAAAAACCAGTTGTCATCAAAAAGGAGCAGACGAGTTTCGGACGCCTACGTGGCAACATCGAACCACTTATAAAAATAGCAACCGTAATAAAAGTATACCTTCGAAGAAGATTATCGTTTGTCTTTTCTTCTTAATTGAATTAAACCCAAAAAACGAACAAGAGCTGATGCAATTTCTGCGCAGTGGGTTCCTTATAATTTCTCACTATACGTCCAAGGATAACTTCAATAAGTTAAATTATTCATATAAGTTATCTATCAAAATATTGCTGGTCAGTTTAATAACGTCACCCGCGCCTCCGCCATGTGCCGCATGGTTGAGTAATCTCCGAAAAGCGGGATTGAGCTTGTCCCGCGCGGGACATTTGATTTTGATTTGAAAATCGGGACGTCCCGCCAAAATCGAAATGTCTGGCAGCGCTGCTACGTAGTAACCTCTATTTTTTTTAAAAGAATGGTAAGTTATACTTTAATTGATACTGATACAGGCATGCAAACAAAAAGTCCCCAGAAATGAAATTACTATGGTTGAAAAGATTTATGTATGTCTATGAGATTTGTTGTAGGTTTCCTCCTATTTCAATTGATGGTAAAGGACCCCGACTGAGTAGTATCGTCTACAAAAATTCATTTCTAAGCGAGCATAGCTACAGTGATCCCCGGCACCCCGTGTCCACAGCTCGTTACACTTTCAGCGCATTTAAAATTTCTAGGGAACTCTCAATATGTAAAGACAAGGAACAAAATGAATTTTTCTCGAAACCAAACAATGTCGTTTTTACCCACCAATTAAAAAATTCTCAACCGAAAGAGACGACTGTATTTGCGTGTAAAAATATGCAGAACAATATGTTGGAAGTCTACTGCGCAATTCAAATTTCTCACTTTTATAAAGCTCTGTACAGACGAGTAATCATTTGCAGCAATAGTTTGTGGCAAGTATTTGATGTTCACACTTATCCAAAATTTGCACGCAAATTGTTTGGCCTCCCATCCGCAAGCAAATTGTTGCGTGGTTGTTTGATGCAAAATTTTGCAAGTTTGTTCACATTTGTTTCCATTTAGTTTCTGGAGTGCGAGCAATAAAGTTAGAAATAAATAATGTCTTGCGAAAGAACAAGAACTGCAGCAGCTATTGTTGCAATGATTTTAATAAAACGCGAAAAGGAAATTAACTTGAAAAGAAGAGTCAAAAATAGAAAACTGTGGGTTAGTAGTTGGATTGCAAAAAAAGCCGAGCTAGGATTTCACCAGCAACTTTTAAAGGAGCCTAAAAATGAGAACAAAGACAGTTTTCCCAATTTTTTTCGGATGTCTGAAACAGATTTCGAGTTTTTATTAGCGCTAGTTAAAACTGAAATAATGTAAAAGGATACTGTTATGCGTGCCGCAATTTCACACAGCGAGCGTTTAGCTTTAACTCTGCGTTTTCTAGCTACAGGTTTGTACTTGAAACATTTTTTGTGTTTTTTAGTAGTATATTTATCAATAAGGCATAATTGTACATATTTATGGTATATAAATTATAAATTTTCCAGGCGATTCATATCATTCTATGATGTATCTTTTTCGGATTCCTGTAAGCACTGTGTTTTCAATTGTGCCTGAATGTTTTTGGCATAATGGCAAATAGATTTCACGTTTTAAGAAAACCTGTGAAACTTGGTCCTGAAAAAGCCGTAGACATTATATCAGCAATATGTGCATTGCACAACTGTTTCATGGCTAGAAAAGAATCAAGGAGTAGATATGTTCCGCAAGGAACATTTCATGTGGAAAATGAAGTAGTAATTCAACCGGGTAATTGGCGTAATAAGCTTGTGTTAGAACGTAATTGTTTACCGCTTCAGCGAAATACTCAACACAGTTCTACCGCGAAAGAAATTCGGGATGAATTGAAAGATTATTTTGTTTTGTCTGAAGGTGAAGTTTCTTGGCAACACAGCAAGCAAAATTGTTGCGGCATATTTTTGCTGCAAACTCATTTGTTTTCAGCAAATTGTTTTTCGATGTGTGTAATTTGCTGCAAAATGTTTGCATCGTCTGTACGATGCTTCAAGACTTCCGAAAATAAAAATCGACTTTTTGGTGTTATCCTTACTAATTTACATGAACTTGCTTGAAATTACTTGTAATTTGATTTTAGTGACTCGGTATTATTTACAATAAACAAAAATCTGAATCCGAGCTTTGATTTTCTGGAATGCCCGTTAAAAATTTGTATTAGTTTACGTTATTGAAAAATCTTCGAAAAGAAATGTGTAACATACTTCCCAGAGCATACAAGTTAACAATCAATCCCATGCTAACCCGCAACCGGATGCTGAAGTTATCAAACAATTCCGCGATAGCCCAAATTCAGGTGCTGACAACGCATTCCATCCGAGGCGTGTGGTCGCTGAACGGACAATAAAATTCCGCGAACTTGGGAAATGCAACTGCAGCACAAAATTCCCTTAAATAGCCGAAACGATGTGTAACTACAGTTTCTTGTATTTTTGGTTCTTAACGCGACGCGAAACCTCTGCCACGCGCATACTAAATAAATATTGTTTGTTAAAATCGGATGGATATTTAACTGGCACCCAATGTGGGGTTGCACTCGTGCGCTTAAAATAAAGTAAAATTCGATTTAATAAAGTAAAATTCGATTTATCGAATCGAACAAATCGAAAAATTCAAACAAAGCGAAATGAAGAAATCCAGGAACAACACCCAGTCCCGATGAATCACTCGCTGATCCGGAAAGGCCCCCCTGTAGCCAGCAATGGATAACCAACACCTAGCAAAAAGGAAGTGCGCCCAAGGATCCAGAGCTGCAGCCTCAGGAGAAAAAGGAACCCCTTCAATAGCTAAAAAGGAGCAGCAGAATATGGGCGTAACCATTAGGCTTCTGTAAGTCGATATAATTTAATTAAAACAGAACACAAAAAAGATTCAATAAAAATTTAAATCTTATCAAGACAAAAAAATACGAAATAATAAAATTTTGAGTTTATATAAATTTTGCATCGAAATATTAAATATCTAATACATATATTTTTCTTTTTGAAAATTATAAGTAAATGAGATCTTTATCATAATTAGAAGTAAGCGAATAAGTGAAGATTAGTGCATTGACCTGTAAAGTGAAATTGTTATTTGTGAAAGTGAGCTCTTAACCCCTACTATACTCTTTCGGCTTCCACCTCTAATTTTGACTGTTGGTTGTTGTTGTTTGGCAAGGAATAGTTGTAGTCTCGGAGGATTTATCGCGAAGAAAAGAAAGCTGATTTTTTTTGCAGTTTGTTTCAAAAGAAGATTCAAATTGTCAAATCCCAGCAACATCGTTCGTCCTTCGCGTCTGTCTGCTTCACAGGCAAATAAGAATTGTGAAGACAACCATAATGCCCCAGCCGCCGAAGCGGGAAATGAAGCCCTTTCTCGAAACGAATTAACAGATGTTATCAGCCAAACAGTAGCACAATCTCTTCAAGCGCAGGGGAGACAAATATTCAATAACTTAATGACGTCTGACATTAATAACGAAGCGGACGTTAGCACAAACGCTGGCTATGATAGGAATCTATCCAACATGGATAGAATCCCTGACGTATTAAAAAGACTGAGAGACTTCTCAGGCAACCCAGGCGAATTTAGCTCGTGGAAGAAGAGTGTAGAAAGGATACTCACAATCTACAAGCACCTTAAAGGGACGCCTAAGTATTACGGAATTTTGTCCGTTATCAGAAACGAAGTCATCGAGCAAGCCGATGTCGCATTGGAATCGTACAATACCCCACTCAATTGGGAAAAAATCTCAAAATGCCTCACAATGCATTATGCCGATAAAAGGGATCTGGGCACTCTCGAGTACCAGATGACGACCCTTGTTCAAGGTAATAGTAGCATACACGAGTTTTACAAAGCCGTGTACCATCACTTATCTCTTATACTCAATAAGCTTTCATCAATCGATATGGGTTAGGAATCATTAAATAACATGACCCAATGTTATCGGGATAAGGCACTCGATACCTTTATTAGAGGGTTATCTGGATATCTACCAAAACTATTGAGCATACGTGAACCAGTCGACTTACCACAAGCCCTCTATTTGTGTCTCAAACTGGAAAACATGAATTATCGCGCACAACATGCCAATGATTCTCAAAATGGCGTGCGCAAAAACCATATCATGACTCCAGTACAGCTTCCGCCGAGAAATAATTTATTAAATCAAGGCCGCTCTCCTTCACATCACAACCCAAGACGTGACTTCTACCCTGAACTCGTCAATGATCCAATCCTACCACAGTATCCACGGTTTCACCAACAAAGGCTACAGCACCAATACCCAAATCAGTTGCCATTGCCACCTAAGCCACGAAGGGTAGAACCTATGGATGTTGACCAGTCCATAGGGACTCATGCAGTTAACGTCCAAGATAGGCCTCCTTCAAGACCAGTCTATGCTCCGAAACGACATCAACCTTTTTACCAGTCATACGCGCATAAACAGCAATGTACGTATTTTACAGAAAATCATAATATACAACCAGAAGTATTAAACGAGACAATGAGCCACCTCCAATCAGAACTGGAAGGGCAAGGGCTAATCGAATTCTAGGCTGAAGAAGAAACTCAGTCATTCTTTTCAGACTTAGCGAAGAACGAAGAGTAAGCATCAGAAACTAACGAAAATCAAGACGACATTCATTTTTCAGACTAAACAGCTCTTCGCTTCCGTATATTGAAAGGACTGCGATGACCGGTGAAATACTTAAATTTCTCATAGACGCTGGTTCCAACAAAAACTATATTCAACCTCGCTACATAAAAAATCCCATAAAGAACGAGGAACCATTTAGCGTGAACTCCGTAGGCGGAGCAGTGAAAATTACCCACCATGCGTTCGTCGACCTTTTTCAACCTAATGTTGGAAAACTAAAATTGTTTCTTTTACCTAGCCTTAAAACCTTCACAGGAATAATCGGAAATGATTCCCTAAAATCTATGAATGCAATCATTCATACTAAAGGAAATTCTATGACTATCCATCCAGGCATTAAATTTCCACTAAAACAGCGCAACTTGGCATCTGTCAATAAATTAGACATTAATACAAATCACTTATCCACACTGCAAAGAAAAAGACTTGCATCAATTGTGGGTAAATTTCCTGATCCATTCTCCGAGATCGACAAAAAACTCACGTACACAACGACCGTACTAGGAGAAATTCGTACAACTTTGAATAATCCCATCTACAGTAAATCCTACCCTTATCCAGTAGCTCTCGAATCCGAAGTTGAAAAGGAAGTCAAGCACCTATTAGAAAATGGTATTATCAGACCATCACGATCGCCTTACAATTCACCAGTATGGATTGTCTCCAAAAAACCAGACTCTTCAGAGAAAAACAAATTTCGAATGGTCGTCGATTATCGAAAACTGAACTCTGCTACAATCCCTGATAAATATCCAATACCAGAAATAAACGAAGTCTTGTCTAATCTTGGGAAAAGTAAACTCTTTTCAATCATTGATTTAAACAGCGGTTTTCATCAAAATCCCCTAAGAGGAAAGGACGTTGAAAAAACCGCATTTTCGATTAACAACGGTAAATTTGAGTTTCTTCGACTACCATTTGGGCTCAAAAACGCACCCTCTATATTTCAATGAGCCTTAGATGACATCCTAAGGGAACACACCCGGTCATGGTGTTACGTCTACATTGATGATATTATCATCTTTGGAAAAAATGACGCAGAGCACTTCGAAAATCTGGAAAAAGTCCTTAGAACACTTGAGAGAGCGAACATGAAAGTACAACCAGCTAAATGTGAATTCCTTAAAAGAAACGTCAAATTTTTGGGTTTTATCGTTAGCGCCGTCGGCATAAAAACAAACCCGAAAAAAGTTGTGGCAGTCGCCTCTTTCCCTCCACCCAAAACCTTAAAAGACCTCCGGTCATTCCTCGGAATGTCAGGTTACTATCGTCGCTTTATTCGCGACTACGCTAAACTCGCGGAACCCTTGACATCCATTTTAAGAGGAGAAGATGGACGAGCGTCCAAGCACGTATGAAAAAATAAACATATCATGCTAGACAAAATAACCATGGAAGCATTTATAAAATTAAGGAAAACCCTTATGTCCAAAGACATAAATTTATCTCATCCCAATTTCGACAAGAAATTCGACAGACGCTTCCAACTATACGATCGGAGCAGTTGTCTCTCAAAAGTATAAACCAATATTCTTTTTGTCGCGTACTCTGGGTAAACCAGAGGAAAATTATGCGGCAAATGAAAAGGAGATGCTGGCCATTATATGGGCATTAAAAAAATTTATAAACTACCTATACGGCTTTCGAAAAGTTAAAATTTATACGGATCACCAACCTCTTACATATGCCTTGAGTAACAAAAATACTAACAGCAAAATGAAACGCTGGAAATCAATTTTCGAATAGTATAATTACAAACTATTATACAAACCAGGCAAGGCAAATGTCCTTGCTGACTCTCTTTCAAGACCATCAAACCCACTAGAGGCCAATTCATTAACGCCGACAGAACACAGCGATGAAAGTTCATCCCGGAACCTGATTTCGAAACCAAATCGTTCTAAATACAGGTGATGAAAGAAGCTACCAGATAGTAAATCCCTTCGATAATTACACTAGGCATATTTTAATTCAGCCATATTACCCGGGAGGTGACATCACGAATATTTTTAAACGTTACTTAAATCCGAAAGAATGCGAATGGTGTTATCAAACACAAAAATGAACTTGAATTATTTCTATCAACCAACAACATTGATATAATGCTAATTTCTGAGACACACCTCTGTAGTAAAAATCAATTTAAAATATATGGTTACACTATTTATACTTATAATTACCCAGATGACAAACCCATAGGCGGAACAGCAATAATTATAAGAAACAGGATTAAGCACTCCCCAGTTCAGTGTAAGCTAACACATTACATACATTACACGGCAGTTAATATTTATGATAGTCATAGTGTTATTTGTGTAGCCGCTGTTTACTGTCCGCCAAGATTTGGGATATCAGCCAAACAATTCGACGAATTCTTCAGAGACCTTCGCCCAAAGTTCATCGCAGCCGGAGACTATAACGCCAAATCTCCTCACTGGGGTTCACGCCTCACTTCCCTCAAAGGAAAACAATTATTGCATTCTATATACAACAGTAATCTCAATTGCGTTGCAGGGGGATCGCCAACTTACTGGCCTACAGACACCAAGAAAATACCCGACATAATAGACTTTGGAATCACTAAAAATATTTACCCATCTCATATCTCAGCAATCACCACAAATGATCTCTCATCTGATCACTCCCCCCTATCTTTACTCTCCTTATAGACTCAAATCTCATTCAACAAAAATTAGCGCTCACGAACTCAAAAACAAACTGGAATAAATACCAGAAAACATTTGACCAGCGCTTTTGCCCACACATTAACTTGAAAACTAAGGAAGACATTGACAACGCCTTGCACTACCTATCAGACACAATTAAGGAATGTGCAGATATTTCTACACCAGTTTGGCGACCAAACCAATACAGAACACTGCACTCTTTTTCCCGGCACATCCTCGATCTACTCAGAGCGAAAAGGAAGACTAGAGCTGATTGGCAAAAGTTCCGTTCCCCTCACTGCAAGCAAAAGCTGATTGAGACCACAAAATCACTCAAACAAGAATTGAACTCAAAAAAAAATCAACAATTACAAGACTTTGTAAGTGAACTAAGCCATGGACCTGACACGAACTATTCCGTATGGAAGACTAACAAAAGAATCAAGAAACCAATTCTTCCCGATGCACCCCGAAAAGACAATAACGGAAAATGGATAACTGACACTGAACAAAAGGTAGAATGTTTCGCCAATCACTTTGCAGAGGTCTTTAAACTTAATGCATCGGATAGTGTTCTTCCCGCTCCATATTATCTGAGTAATAGCGTTGACAGACGTCCACTAAAGTTCACGTTCTCCTTACTTTGCAATAAACTTACCCATATCAACACCAAGAAGGCCCCGGGACACGACTCTATTACGGGCAACATGCCAAAAGCTCTACCAGCATCCGGTAAACTAGCAATTCTACAAATATTGACCGCAATCTTGCGTATTGGTTACTATCCTAGTACATGGAAACACGCTGCGATTACGGTCATTCCTAAGCAAGGGAAAGTGTCTAAGGTCGAGTCATTCCGGCCTATCAGCCTCCTCCCGACTTTATCAAAAATCTTCGAACGATTGCTTCTAGATAAAATCAGCCACACATTGACCAATGGTGAAATCATACCAACTCATCAGTTTGGATTCAGGACTCGGCACGGAACAATTCAACAAGTGCACAAAATCACCAACGAAATTAAACCTGCTCTTGAAGCAAAAAAATACTGCGTTGGCCTTTTCCTTGACGTGAGTCAAGCCTTTGATCAGGTCTGGCACAGAGGCCTAATTTATAAAATTGAAAACCTCCTACCCACAAAATTCCATCGAATCCTTTCAAACTACTTACTCAATCGGACCTTCCAAGTCAAACACAAAGAATCAATAAGCAAAACTCGAAAAATTCAAGCCGGCGTCCCACAGGGTAGTGTACTTGGCCCGACATTGTATCTCATTTATATGTCATATCTCCCAACAAGTAGCACAGTTCTAACCACGCCCTGCGATGATGATACAGCTTTACTTTTCTCACACATAAACCCTTTGACTGCCTCGCGTGAACTCCAATGTCACACCGATAAAATCATAGACTGGGCAAATAAATGGCACATTAATATCAATGAAGACAAAACGCAACAAATTACCTTTACTCTGCGAAAGTGCACGTACAAAGCAATTACTATTTACAACAAGCAAATCGCCCAATCAACGGTTGTGAAATACTTCGGTTTGCATCTAAATCGAAGGCTCACTTGGAAGAGTCACATAATAAAAAAAAACGAGAACAAGTCAAATTCACATTCAAACGTCTGTATTGGTTACTTAACCGCAATTCAAAATTAAACCTCAACACCAAGATCTGCGTTTATAAATCAATAAAAAAACCAATATGGACTTACGGTATACAACTTTGGGCGTCAGTGAAAAAATCAAATATCGCAATCCTACAACGTAGCCAAACGAAAATAATCAGGGCAATACTTGGTGCTCCCAAATACATCAGAAACTCAATACTACAACGTGATACAAACCTCAATACTGTCGAAATCGAGGCTAAAAATATTAGCAAAAAATACCGCAAACGCCTGCAAAATCCTGCTAACTCAACAGCTAAAAATATACTTTCTGCAAAAATCTATAGTAGACTAAAAAGAACTGACCCACTTAGCATTGCACGCAACTGAAATTATATATGGCATACAAAGGTCAAGCGTCAATTATTTCTTACATATAAGATAATAAACCCGGTAGACGTAGAATCTGAAGAAAAAAAGCTCTATCGGCTCTGGTGCGATTCAAAATCGAATACCAAATATTCAAGAACTACAAAAGGTCTCTGAAGGAACTAATACATAGCATCTCTCACGCAATGCAGTGACCAAGTAACGGCGGCTTCACCCAAAGCCACTTATTTATAAACTTAGACATAAACATCCATATGCACTGGCAGTGGATAGAATATTGTATTAGTGTTAAGATTTGATAAATTGTAAGTTAGAGATTATGAAAAAAAAATTAAATCCGAATACAGTGAATGGGCTTACGACTGACGAAAGAACGCTAGAAGATGTACAAAATGAGCTAGAACAAGAAGAAAAAATTCTAAATACACATAGGACAGCCCATAGGAACGCAGAAGAGAATAGGCTCCAGATATTGGAAAACTTCTACTTCCCACAAATGTCCTCCAAAATCAAAAAGCTTGTCGCCCGCTGTATAACGTGCAAGGAAAATAAGTACGAAAGGCACCCGAATAAACCCTTCCTTAACGCTATCCCCATTCCAAACTATCCAGGACATACGGTGCACATCGGTATATTTTCGACTGAAAAAAAATTAGTTCTGACTGCGATCGATAAATTTACAAAATTTCTTCTAGCGAAATTTCTACCATCAAAGTCCGCCGAGGACATAAAACAACCCTTGAGAGACATTCTCTTCTTCTTCTGTGTGCCTGAGAACTTCGTAGTAGACAACGAAGGTGCACTTAGATCCATATCCCTGTCATCCATCATGATGGAAGATGATCTGCAAATAAAAGTCTTCAAAACACCCCCTTATAAAAGTGAGGTAAATGGTCAAATAGAACGCCCCCACTCCACTTTAATCGAGATCATGAAATGCCTGAGACGAGACGATCCTCATCGTTTATTTGAAGAGCTATTCCAAAGAGCGATAAATGAGTATAACGTTACTATACACTCCACTACAGGAAAGTAACCTGTAGAACTATACCTCGGCCGCTCGCCTAGAGTAAATCCCGAAGAGGTCGAACAAATCCGGCAACAGAACATCGAAAAACTAAAATCCAAACAAACCAAAGATCTTACATACCACAACAAAACTGTGCAAGTGAATTGTGGAGTCGAACTTTTGTGAAACAAAATATCAACGAACTAACGAAAATCGTAAGAAAACATTCGACTTTGAAAGGCTGCATCTGGGATTTGTGCAAAAGTAAATCTTTATTAGGATATTTTTTCTGAATGCTGAATTTGGCAATATCTGTGCGTTGATCCTGACGCAGTGACATTTGTTCCAAAATAAGCTGAGGTGACTAGTGCGCCAGCCAGAGGAAACCCCTTAGCCAGTCAGAAGGATGCTCAAATCCTAACCTAGAAACGCAAGGTCCAGTTACGACTAGAGAATGAAGTTTTAACGTGTGGTAAATATCCCAAGTAAAAATTACGTTGAGAACTTTAAAAAAAAAAGAGAATTTAGATAAATAATTTAATAAGAAAAACATTTAAATACACACATATATGTACAATCTTGAAACAGTGTCTATTTAATTCGTAAAATTCGCTATCTTATTGATTCGAGCAAATAATTCTAAGGTATGGTTATTTGGGAGGCGCTCTAATGCAGATTTAAGAATATATTTTTTTCAACTAATTTGCTGCAATGTTATTTTTCTTGTATTGTTAAAAGCTTCCCCTCAAGGCCTTGAAAAAAAGTTTCATCAAATATCGTACACGTATGGCAAAAGAAATGGAATTGTTAATATTTTATAAATCGAAATGAAAATTTACGGTAGAAAATATATGAAAACTAAAACCAGTTCTATAAAACATTGATTTTGTTTTATATAAACTATGATGTAAGACAACTTATCAATTTATGATTATTATTGCTGAACTTTCTCTAATTATAATAGAAAAAAACATGCAAAAATATAAAAAACTCAAAGGGCGTAGATAATTTTTTTTGGACACGGACATAGTTAAATTTTTATTAATACTAATGGTATAAGATAAGATTGGAATATATGTGTTAAGAGAAGAAAATTAAATAATTATTAATTGCACGTACTAAAAAATAAACATGGAGTAATAAACATCCACAGAGAGTTTCCCTAAGATTCTTCCTCCGTCTGGCCGTAGGAAACAGGGCGTCGTTTCGGCAGGGGTAAGTATAAAAGAGGCTTAGCGCGCAACACATGCCTACTTGGCAAGCGCTAAGCTAAGGCAGGGAGGGCCCGGACAGTAACACCGATGTCCGGCGTGCCTCCAGTGACGTCTCCTTCCCTCGAGTAGTGACTCAGTCGCCCGAGAGTTAGTTTGCTCGCGCGGTTTCTCTTTCGCTCGCTTTCTGTCGATTTTCTTCGGGTCCGTTGCTGGTAACGTAGATTGTAATTTATCTCTCGGGTTGGCGTTGTATTTGCGATTGTTTTTTTTCGATACGCGCGCGAGAATAATCTTAAAGTAAAGTAGGAGGTCGGCCCTCAGAAAGTTTGTTGTTTTGTTTGAAGTCCTTAGGACTATTTTTTTTGTCGAATTTGTAAATCGGGCAATTTAGATGGCTGAATCTCTCAAAAATGAGATTCGGGACTTGGTATAGGCAACCTTACCCACGACATCACACGCCGAACAGAGCTGGCCTGCCAGCAGCCATCGCCGTCTAACCAAGTAGAGGCCGAACCCAATTTGTCTACACGACCAACGGGTTCGTTGCCTCGTCCCAGGACTTAACGTCCAATAAGGCCAACGGGACGAGAGTCTCGTTGCCTTGCAACGTCGTCGCGATCTCGTTCGTGACTACTTTCTCATTACATTGGCGCCCAACGTGGGGCTCCAACAGCTTGTCTCCAGTCAGTTCACTGACTGGACATCGATTTTTTACGATCCAGAATTTCAATTTGGGGCTACCCAATCGCAGAGTGTTTGGACTTCATGAGTAATAGCTCATGCCACTTTTGCTACAAGTGCAGGTCGTCCAAAACTCCTTCTTAATATTTTTTTTTGTTCGCGAGAGGGACTTCCAACGTGTGTCCAGAGTACTTGTACTCGCAAAGAGGGCTGTCTCTTTCGTTTGCGAGTACCAGTTTGGTGGGTAATACTCGCCTTGATTTGGTCTCGTGAAAAGAGTCTGCCTGTCCTTTGCCTTTTTGTATTGGGAGTACCCTACATTTTTTTTAAATGCGGGATAGGTGTAGTGAGCCGCGTACACGGGATGTCGGGGGTCGCTGGAACACGAAGTACTGAGTGCTAAATCGCGCCGTGCGTTCGTCCGCTTTTCTGGCAGCTCGGAGTTGCCTGCTCACTCGCCTCGGTAAAGTTAGAGATTTTTTTTTGTCGGGAATAAATTTTGTAATGAACTAAATGAGCACTCTCGTCGGAGGAAAGACTTCATTGGAGGCTATTTACCTCTGCCGGGGCCCTGGGTCCTGGTTGAGGCTGGAGGAATCGTACAGGAAACTCTAGTAAAACTTTTCAAACTCAAATTGATCAATAGTATCAAGATATATAATTCAGCAGTCATATATCTAAGTAGCGATTCATATTCTTTATACACACACACGCAATTTTCCTTTTGTCGATACTCGTGATATTCATAGATATCATTACTAACGTCTTTTTTGAAATTATCTTGTAGAAACTGAACTCACATTTCGATGTCGCTTCTTCATAGCCCCAAGGCAAGTAACATGGCACCAGATGCTGGTTGTAGTATCTGCTCCGAAAAAGGCGAGGAAGGCGAAATTTGGGTGCAAACACCATGCCTACATCTTTTCCACGCTACCTGCATGGAGAAGTGGTTGAGCAGCCACCAGAGTTGCCCCTTGTGCCGGAGGACGTGCCAAATCCGCGACTTGAAGCTGATTTCGAACCGGCTCCAGCAAGGAGGGGCAGGTCTTCCCGTAGAAGGAGCAATGCAGGTACCCATTCTAAAACCGAAACAGGGAGCAAAGGCACAACAAAACCGCTATCAAACTCGATTGCAAGCTTCGTGCAGCCAAGCAAGGGATGAAGAAAAAGGTTTATCGGGTAATCTCACAGATCCTTCTAATATAACTGAATTCGCACCTGCAAGAGCGCTAAGTCCGCAAGAGCCGCAGCCAGACAATACTTTCGTAGCAGCGGGTCTATCCCATGCCCAAATACAGCGATTTATCGACCAAGGGGTAAAACAAGAACCAGCTCGCCGCAATCGGGAGAAGCAAGCTCCAGGATATCAAACATACTCGGAGAAGTCACCACGAGCACGACGAAGAGAGTCTCCCCAAGGGCCGCAAGATGCCTCTGAATGGAGAATGCTGTCCTCTTACCTTTGGTTGGAACGCGCTCTGACCGTAATTCAGAGTTGGAACGCAAAGTTCAGCGGGCGCAGCGGTGCTTTATCGGTGGATAAATTTATATTTCAAATTCAGACTTTGAAGAGGACGACCTTAAGAGGTAGCTTCGATTTACTGTGTCAACACCTTCATGTGCTCTTGGTGGAGGAAGCAGCGGAGTGGTACTGGTGATACATGCGCAGCGTAGAGCGCATTGACTACGCATTTTGCCACGCTTTGCGGCAGCGGTTCGGCGATGGAATGTCTGAAATGGAGATCCATGAGCTGATCCGCAGCCGTAAACAAGGAGCCCATGAGCCGGTTGATGCGTTTTGCGACGCGGTGCTCCGACTCTCCGACCGACTGGTACACCCGATGGGAGAAGCTCATCTGACAGAGCTACTGCGCTTGAACTTGAGGCTAGAGCTTCGTAACAGTCTGGTTCACGTACCAATGTCCTCCGTACAAATGGTGAGAGAGTATGGAAGGCGACAGGAGCGACTGGACGTACTGCGCGGCACCTTTAGGCCTAACGTTCGTGCGCAAAATGGCCCACGACAGCTGGAGCAATTGTGTCCGCGGAGTTACAACGACCACGGCGGCATATCGAACCCTCGGCATGAACCAGCTTGGAAAAATGACCCCACCTTCTCAGGGGAGTACGCCAAAGACTGTAGGGTGAACGCGATGGAAAGAAATTTAATCTGTTGGAACTGTGGAGAGCCTGGTCATATTTATCAGGACTGCATGGCAACGAAAGCTGTTTTTTGTTATGGCTGTGGCAGGCCCGACACTTACAAACCAACGTGCCCTACATGCAGCGATCAAAAACACGGGAAAAATTCGAGACCGCAACAACATCAGCGGCAACTCGAACCACGCCCACACCACCGTTAGCCCATTCGCTAGCTGTGCACCACAAACCTTTGCAGGATACAGCTGTTCCTGCTGATCCAGATCTAATTAAACAAGACTGCTTCAAACCCATCAGGATTTTCAATAGAAATTCCCCTAAAGAGCCTCTTTTGCCTCCTTCTGAGGACCCAGGTCACAATTTGCCTCCTTATGAGGAACTATTTCGCTCACAGGCTTCCAGGAACTTTATACCGCGTAAACCTTATCACATCCGTTTATTGGAATATCGGCGAGCCCGGCAGCGCATTTTTGATATGGAGGAGCTTTGCCCAAAGAAGCCAAAACGCTCGACCATGTGACTACGGCGCTTTTACGAGAAGGTCCTGCGCATCAAAAATCAATATGTAGCAGCAACGATTGTGGATCCCACGAAAGCTAATTTCAGACCATAAGCCGAAGTAAAATTATTCGGGGAAGAACTGGTTAGCGGGCTGATCGACACCGGAGCAAGCTTAAGCTGTATCGCTTCGGAATTCGCGCGACAGGTCCTAGAGCGATACAAGCACCGAGTGGAAAAACTACAACTGGGCTTAAGGACGGCTGACGGCACCGAACACAAGGCTGTAGACCGCATCACAGGCACCATTGACTTCCACGGAAGAACAAAAACACTCTCGTTTATAATCATCCCCTCTCTGAGCGAAGACCTCTATCTGGGAATAGACTGCGTACGCCTTTTAAGATTGGCAGCAGACTTATTCGCAAGGACAGTAGCACCAACTCCCACCACACTTAATGTACTGGATGCAGAGATTCTTTGTCACCACACAACGCCACTACAGCAGCAAATCCTCAATTCCGTCATCGTCAGCTTTCCGTCTTACGCTCGCGAAGGTTTGGGGCGAACAACGTTAATCACTCATGTGATTGATGTGGGACGCAACCAGCCCATCAAACAGCGGCACTTTTCCATCTCGCCAGCCATAGAAAAGGTGTTATATGCTGAGCTGGATCGAATGCTTGCGATGCGGGTGATTGAAGAGTCGCAGAGCAGTTGGTCGTCTCCTGTGACATTGGTGGTCAAACCTGGGAAAGTCCGAATGTGTCTGGATGCGAGAAAGGTCAACCAGGTCACGGTGAAGGATGCCTATCCTTTACCACTCATTGACGGTATCTTAGGTCGACTGCCGAGAGCACAATTCATCTCCAGCTTGGACCTAAAGGACGCCTTCTGGCAGATACCACTTGATGAGGCCTCAAAGGATAAGACGGCTTTCACCGTGCCTGGTTGGCCCGTTTACCACTTTGTTACCATGCCTTTCGGACTGTGCAATGCGCCACAAACAATGCAACGACTAATGGACAAAGTGACTCCAGCACACCTACGCTTTCAGGTATTCGTCTACCTGGACGATCTTCTAATTATCACCTCTACCTTTGACGAACATATCTCTGTTTTGCAGGAAGTCTCCTCAGCTATGAGAAAATCAAGTTTGACCCTCAATGTAGAGAAAAGCAAATTTCTCATGCGAAAGGTAAAGTATCTCGGCCACATCATTGGCGACAGCACCATACGTACTGACCCCGGGAATGTGGAGGCCATCAAAGACTTCCCACGGCCGCAAACCGTCAAACAACTACGACGATTCCTGGGCATGTGCGGTTGGTACCGTCGTTTTGTGCCAGGATTAGCCAAGATAGCGACCCCACTCACAGAACTCCTTTCCAAGAGAAAGCCCTTTGTATGGGACGAGAACAACATATCCGCATTTGCGACCCTCAAGGACAGCTTGTGCGCTGCCCCGGTTCTGCATAGCCCAGACTTCAAAAAACCGTTTGCCATACATTGTGACGCAAGTCAGCATGGTGTCGGAGTGGTGCTTATGCAGAAGACCGAAGACGGTATTGAAGCACCGGTGGCTTACATGTCCCAAAAGCTTAACGCTGCTCAGAGGAACTACACCGTCTCCGAGCAGAAGTGCCTCGCCGCTGTTCTTGCCATTAAGAAATTTCGGGCCTATGTCGAGCGCCAGGAATTTGAAGTCGTGACTGACCATGCCTCCTTGCAATGGCTGAAGGCATTGACGGAATTACATGGACGCCTAGCAAGGTGGGCATTGCGACTCCAAGGCTTCAAATTCAAGATTCTCCACCGGAAAGGAAGTCAAAACGTGGTGCCAGATTCGTTATCTCGTGCCAACTCCCCAGAAGGTAACGAAGTAGCTGAAGTAGGAGATGATCATCAAGAGATAGACCTCACTTCTCCGCATTCCGGGTCGGCTGAGTACACGAATATAATACAACAGGTTAAGGGCAAGCAGCAACAATATCCAGACATGCAGGTTGTCGACGGGTTCGTGTACCGGCGCTGTAAGCATGCGACCGGCAACGTCTCATTAGACCAAAACGACTGGAAGCTGTGGGTACCCAGCGCGCTCACCGACCAACTGATTGAAAAAGCACACGATCACCCTATGTGCTCTCATGCGGGAGTCGGAAAGACCTTGCAGCGTATCAAGACGTACTTCTACTGGCCTCACCTGAGCCATCAAGTGGCCGAGTACATAGGCGCTTGCGAAGTCTGCAAAAAGACGAAACCGCCCAATCAAGTTCTTCGTGCCCCCATGAGACCCCAACCCGTGCCCGAAAGTATCTTTCAGATCTTCCACAGGCAATACTTGTATCCTTGTAGTCCTGGATCATCTGTCCAAATTTGTGTTACTGGAACCACTTCGAACGGCGTCGACCAAATTAATAGCCGAATTTTTCGAAAAACGCCTATTCCACACATACGGTGTTCCAGAAACCATCGTTTCGGACAATGGACCTAAGTTTAAGTCCAGAGACTTCAACCAGCTGCTCCAGGACTACGGGATCCGGCATGCCTACACGGCCGTGTATGCTCCGCAAGCGAATGCTTCGGAGCGTGTCAACTTGTCCGTCCTAGCCGCAATCTGCGCTTATGTACATCCGAGCCGACTACAGGTTGGCGACACCGCATACGTGCGCAATTTTGCACAAAGCAACGCGGCAGCCCACTACAACGCCAAACTTGACTCCAAGTTTCGCAAATGCAGAATCATGGAACGCATCGGGGCCGCGTGTTACAAGGTCGAGGATGAAAAGGGAAAGATCTTGGGCACCTTTCATTCGAAGGATTTCCGGACGTAGTGATCTCAGGCAAGAATATTCGTGAGCACTTGCATTCTTGCCTGTGTTGTAATATCGTAGTGTTTCAGTAATCTTGAGCACCCTCAGAAGCGGCAACCCCGCACCTCAAGCAGTCTCCAACACCAGCTACCCGATCGGTTCTCCGGAAAGAACCGTTGTCGTGTCCGGGTCTTGGGTGTTGGATCGCTGGCGAGAGGAAGGTTGGCTTTTTGGATTGGAGCGGTGAATCGGATTGAAAGGAAAAAGGGTGTTGAGTTCGTGGTAGAGTGGATTCCAATTTGTGAGTTTTGTAACTTAGGCAGCAAAGCCTCGTCGTATGTGATATGTGCTGAATTTTGTGCGAATAATGAGAATATGAATGGCTATGACCATTTGCAAGTGAATTGTGGAGTCGAACTTTTGCGAAACAAAATATCAACGAACTAACGAAAATCGTAAGAGAACATTCGACTTTGAAAGGCTGCATCTGGGAGTTGTGCAAAAGTAAATCTTTATTAGGATATTTTTTCTGAATGCTGAATTTGGCAATATCTGTGCGTTGATCCTGACGCAGTGACATTTGTTCCGATATAAGCTGAGGTGACTAGTGCGCCAGCCAGAGGAAACCCCCTTAGCCAGGATGCTCAAATCCTAACCTAGAAACGGAAGGTCCAGTTACGACTAGAGAATGAAGTTTTAACGTGTGGTAAATATCCCAAGTAAAAATTACGTTGAGAACTTTGAAAAAAAAAGAGAATTTAGATAAATAATTTAATAAGAAAAACATTTAAATACACACATATATGTACAATCTTGAAACAGTGTCTATTTAATTCGTAAAATTCGCTATCTTATTGATTCGAGCAAATAATTCTAAGGTATGGTTATTTGGGAGGCGCTCTAATGCAGATTTAAGAATATATTTTTTTCAACTAATTTGCTGCAATGTTATTTTTCTTGTATTGTTAAAAGCTTCCCCTCAAGGCCTTGAAAGAAAGTTTCATCAAATTTCGTACACGTATGGCAAAAGAAATGGAATTGTTAATATTTTATAAATCGAAATGAAAATTTACGGTAGAAAATATATGAAAACTAAAACCAGTTCTATAAAACATTGATTTTGTTTTATATAAACTATGATGTAAGACAACTTATCAATTTATGATTATTATTGCTGAACTTTCTCTAATTATAATAGAAAAAAACATGCAAAAATATAAAAAACTCAAAGGGCGTAGATAATTTTTTTTGGACACGGACATAGTTAAATTTTTATTAATACTAATGGTATAAGATAAGATTGGAATATATGTGTTAAGAGAAGAAAATTAAATAATTATTAATTGCACGTACTAAAAAATAAACATGGAGTAATAAACATCCACAGAGAGTTTCCCTAAGATTCTTCCTCTGTCTGGCCGTAGGAAACAGGGCGTCGTTTCGGCAGGGGTAAGTATAAAAGAGGCTTAGCGCGCAACACATGCCTACTTGGCAAGCGCTAAGCTAAGGCAGGGAGGGCCCGGACAGTAACACCGATGTCCGGCGTGCCTCCAGTGACGTCTCCTTCCCTCGAGTAGTGACTCAGTCGCCCGAGAGTTAGTTTGCTCGCGCGGTTTCTCTTTCGCTCGCTTTCTGTCGATTTTCTTCGGGTCCGTTGCTGGTAACGTAGATTGTAATTTATCTCTCGGGTTGGCGTTGTATTTGCGATTGTTTTTTTTCGATACGCGCGCGAGAATAATCTTAAAGTAAAGTAGGAGGTCGGCCCTCAGAAAGTTTGTTGTTTTGTTTGAAGTCCTTAGGACTATTTTTTTTGTCGAATTTGTAAATCGGGCAATTTAGATGGCTGAATCTCTCAAAAATGAGATTCGGGACTTGGTATAGGCAACCTTACCCACGACATCACACGCCGAACAGAGCTGGCCTGCCAGCAGCCATCGCCGTCTAACCAAGTAGAGGCCGAACCCAATTTGTCTACACGACCAACGGGTTCGTTGCCTCGTCCCAGGACTTAACGTCCAATAAGGCCAACGGGACGAGAGTCTCGTTGCCTTGCAACTTCGTCGCGATCTCGTTCGTGACTACTTTCTTATTACAAGATGTTTGGTCGCATGAGCAATGTATACAAACAGATAAAGCTTCCAAATTGATTTGTTCTGTGCACCGCTTCTATCGTGTCGGCACAGTGATGGAATATTCTCAAAAGGGCTGCCAGAGTGTGATATATTCTGTGTTTGAGCTCATTCCATTGAAAAAAAAAAAATGCAAAACGGAGCGCGCTATAATTCTTAATGAGCTTTCGTTATTGAAAAAAAAACTGGAATCTATAAGCCCATATTTGGCTAAAAATCTAAAAATCATAGCGGCAGTTTACATTTTCACACAATTTTTTTTATGAAAATCTTATATTTCTTCGCTTTAAAAGCGTATTTTGAAGCTGATGCATCACATATAATTTCTTCTTTTTGTACAGTTTTCATTGTTTCATTCCAGACTTTGAAACAACTCAATGTCATGTAAATAGATATGCTGCAAATGCTAGGGAGCGAGCGCGAATGAGAGTTCTGTCTATGGCTTTTTGTCGTTTGAAAGCAAAATTGCCCAACATACCTGTGGATACTAAGCTTTCTAAATTAGATACATTACGTCTCGCTATAATTTACATTCAACAATTGAAAGCAGCCGTGGAGGGTGATTCGATACATGTTATTGGTAATAATTACTTGGTAAGTAAATTTTAATAACTTGCTTCTAGAAAATAGCTATTGTTGGTGAGCACACTGACGCTATGAAGTGCTTAGTTAGTATTCTCAAAATAACTTCATAAAATGCAATAATGTCTTAATACAATAATTTCACGAATCAACTGACCAACAATTTCAATGTACACTAATGAAAATAAGAAGAGCGAGCATTGAGGAAATTTGCTTTTGAATTTTATAATTTAGGCAATATTATTTAAAGCAGTTTTAAAACAGTTCGATCTTCTTTCGTGTCCTTTATTATGATAAAAAAGGTTGGCCCTTGACAGTAACTTGAAAATCAGCCGCGAGGTGCTACTTTCAAGAAGAAGAATGATAAGTACGTATAACAGTAAATGGTATGAATTAATATTGATCGCATGAACTTAGGGATCTGATTGATCTCTTGATTACGGAAGGGTTTATGAGATGGGACTTGAATCTTTAGGATATATATATATATATATATATATATATATATATATATATATACATATATATATATATATATATATATATATATATATATATATATATGTAAATGTATAGGTCCAATACATAAGTAAAGACCCTCATATCACAAGAAAAAAGTCATAAACGAGGTCTAATTAACTTAAAGGTACCACACAGGATTGGATCTTTACGCGGATCAAAGGGAGACTCAAAGCCGTTTCTACATAGTTTGTGATTTCCAAATCGATGCTTTAAAGGCAAAAGGGCACTAGCGAAGATTTAGGCGAAATTCGGATTTCAGGGCTATCGAATGCACTAGCATATTTTTACGGTGACTGGAGAGATTTTGCCGCGTGAAAGCCATTTTGAATAGTTGCTTCCAAAAATTCTGTGGCTGCTGCATAAACATTGAATCTGTTTTTTTACCATTTTAAATTAATGTAACTTATAATTATTTTTTACTTACTTATTTTAAAAGCATTAAATATGCAGTAAAGAAGCGCTTACAATTTTATTTAAAAAAATATAAAGTGTCATCAAAGATGGAGCAAAATGTAATGAAAATCTTACGAAAAACTTAAAAACTAAACTAAAGTACTTATTTAGGCTAAAACTTGTTAATTGATGTAGTTTTTCGAAGCATATGATTTTGAAAAGTATTGACTTCCATTGTAGCCCACCATTTTACCTTCGAACATTAATAATCATTTCTTATTTTTAAGTTGATCTTAAAACAGCGTGTAATACGAACAAAAAATTGATGTCTGAATCTATGTTAAACATAAAAAATCTTACTTAAGAAAAAGGAAATGAAATCTTGTGAATCCTTACAATTAATGAGCTCCAAACATTTGATAAATTTTTCTTGCATATTTAATGGACGCTCCTGTGTTCATTATACATTTTCATTATTTGCTGTTTCGGTATGAACGTATAAAAAATAATGATGTTTCACTTGATGAGAGCTTAGAACATCTGACTTTGAAAATAATTGAATTGCAGAAGTGCGAATTAGTTAGATCAGATTTCTTAAGAAACTAGAGTAAGTGAAATAAGGTAATATTATTCTTATCAACTAGATGTCATTATGAATATTAATGGTGTACTGTTTTTGCTTTTCATTTTATTATCACTTTTTATTTTATTTTCACTTTTTTTTTACTTTCCAAAGAACTGATTACCACATATGGGGCATTTCACGCGAAACCGACAACGAAAAAAAGTGAGCTTCTGAAATTCGTTCATATTGGGCACATTTGTACCTCTAGGGTATATGAATGTGTACACATAATATTTTTGTTATTTGATGTTTAGTTGTTTAGATATGGGATTCTATAGATTTCAAATTTTCACAGCAGGGTTTTTTTGAAATTTTATTTTCATATTGATGCAAATTATAATCAAATAATTAATGTAGTGTTTTGTATAGAAAATTTACGGTTCTTTTTGATTTTTAAATGAGATTCCAAATTTGAATTTTTTTCTATATTTAAACCGGAAGTGAATATTTAAAATATTTTTTTCAATAACTTCGACCATTTTATTTTTTATTTTTTTTTACTGTAAAATAAAGCTTAACATGTATACAATTTACCATAAAAATTGCAGAATGGGATCTAAATTAGTTTAGGAGATGTATCAATTAGAGTGCGTGCATGTCGCTCTGAGCGTGATATCTGTTGCTTGTTAAAGCTATTTGGTGATGTAAAAATACATTAAAACGTTGATATATTTTCATTAATATTGATTATTTATTATTGCCTTACCTGTTTGTGTCATTCTGAAGCTATTTAATACCTAAATTTAAGTTCATTAAATTAAAAAAACGATACTGTGAAACTATTGCGATTTCGCTCAAATGATCCAAATATTTATACGCTTTGATTGGCATAAGAATAATGAGAGATATCAGGTAATATTATTCGTATCGTATTATTCACGGTGACTATTAATGGTTTTATTTATTTTATTCTTTTCATTGTAGTCAGGGAAAAAATTTTACTAGTTATTTTGCAAAAACTGTTGAGCTTATTTAAATTCTATAAGCATTGACTCCTTGTTATGCAAATCGGGTAAATGTTTTTAGGAAAAAACACGGGGCACTTTTTATTATTGATTTAAAAAACGATTCCAACTTTTTTTTAAAAAAAATTAATGGAATTATACAAATGTCAATATACATTGATTGATACCTAAACGATGCAAGTGTAATGTTTGGTTCGCGAGATATAGTGCATGACAAAAACGACCTAAGTGAGGGGTAAGAAAAAAAAACACAATCCGAGTGAAGTTTCCCAAAATCTAATCAGCTTCGATTGGCACCACATTAAAGTTGATACGATTTTGTTTGCGTGAGTTATGCTCGTAGGAAAAACTCTCTTTGAATGTACACACGTGAGAACATACACATACAGAGAGACTCCTTTCCAAAAACACTTGAAATATGCTCCGAAGACCTCAAAACCTAAAGACATGTTGAAAATTTCTATTTCGATTTCCGGAGCGATTACAAGAACTAACAAATATCAACAGTAATATAATGCTAGAACGTTTTTTCTCAGTTGCCTTTCGGCTTGCCCTATACGATCTACAGAAACTAAATTTCACTCATTCCATGACACCAAACAACTTCAAGAATTATTCTACTACAAGAGTGTACCCACAATAGTAAGAGGCGGGAGGAACCTGAACATCAATTCCATACTAGGAACAGTACCCTTAAAAGTTGGACGTGCAGAAGCACTCCACAAGGTGAAGTTGTTGATATATTAATGAAAGCAACTTTGCAATTTTAAGAGCTGATTATTTTCGGAAAATTTCAGGTTTATTGCTTTGACCCCTTCAAGGTCATTTCTGCCATGCACCATTCCTCGCTAACCAAACTTAGGATTTGCAATGTTAAAATGTCGTCCGACGCCAACCTATAGAATCTGTAGAAAAATTGTTGTAGCCGTTTAAAATTATATAAAAAAAGGTCCAAAAGTTTATGGTTTTTTCATAAGAAATAAATTTTTAACTTGATTTTCACAGCACAGTAATCGATGTTTATAAAAATGTTATATGCTAAACAGTTTTCTGAAAAAAATCATCAAAATTAGCAGAATATTCAATTACCAAAATCTTTACGTAATCAATGGATACTCCTGTGGATAATACGATTAATATTAACTCATTCCAATTACTGTTATGAGTACCTCTCATTATTATTATTATTATTTAAAGTAGCATTATTTTCATTATTATTTATGTGTCTAATATTTTAAATATTTATTTCAATATAACTGGGAAGGTGACGTGTATTTTTCTGAGCTTTTTTAATCACTAGGCTCTCACCATTCATCTGGAAATAAATGCTTTTTTCTCGGAGAGTAGTTTTTTGTCTTACGTTGAAACTTCTTTACCGATCCTCATGAAATTTGACCAATATAGTTCTGACATGTATAACTCTAGAGAGAACCAAGGTTAAATCGATTTTTTTAAGCTTTAGCCAAAAAACATTTTAAAAAACACAATTGGTTTTGTTTTTCTTGTCTCAGTTGATTTTTGCGTCCCGTCGCGTCGGTTGATCTCCGTAAATTTCATATCAAAACAGAACGTCGTTACTATGCTTTCGTGTTTTGTGCGTGGTTGTAAAAGCAGTTCTTCGCAAAAATTAATGTCACTCCACCCAGCAAGAAAATCAAATTTTGTTTGACGCAAAGTGTTGCTGAAATTCTTACTGGGCAATATGTCACAATCTCTCGAACACACTACGTCATCGCAGCATTTTTTGAGGCTACCTTCTTGTCTATTTATCATGCTACGAATATATTCTCAGGATTTTGGCACTACATATGCGCTCAAGGATATGGGTTTGGGGTTTGGGACGAGAATTTACCTGGGTCTTACATGATCAATTTTTTTGAAAATTTTTATTGCTTTGTTGTTCTCAATAATCTTATGTCTAAGGTCGTTGTGTATGGGTGTGTTCCAAACGTACCATGGAATTCAAAAAATTTGCGAATAGCGCGAGATTTTGGCAAATTTGTTTCTGATGTTGGTGCATCTTACAAGGAGTAGGCTCGACTTCGTCCTCTCAGATCAGGATGAGGTTGGCACATGAGTAGAAAACGTTAAGGACATTCGATCTCTAAATATTAAACAGCAAAAGAAAAAACGCTTTAAAATGTTTACCGTCGTCGACGACCATTGGCGTCATCCTCGTTTATTGCTTGTGCTAAATTGACTATGAGACACGAACAGGACGCAGGATTGATTTTAGAAGGACGGAATGATCCTATCATCAACTATGATTCTGCTACCATTACAAAAATTTTTGATAATTCAACCGTTCAACAATAAGATTTTAGTATAATTTGCTGATTTTTAAAAATAAATGTATTTGTAGTTGCACATTGTTACCTTAAAACTGATTAAAATCACAGTTGTTTCAAAACAAAAAACAACATTAATCGGGAATGGAACACGCTATTTCATGATCGTGGGTCTGTCGCGCTGTTTTCCACACTGCACCAATTCTGCCTAATGAAAAAAACTTATTAATCTATAAGAGATTATAAAAACATTCCAGGCTTTTTTCCCAATCCTGCGTTTCGTAATAAAAACAGCCTGAGTTTTTCGGGACTTATTTTGGTTTCTGAAACTTTGCACATTTGAAGTAACCGTTTGTGCTGACCGTGCTGTGTGAAAGATGCATTTATCGTCCGCGAACAGTAATATTTTGTTTCCGGTGTACGACGGCATGGGAGTGTACAGAGTGTACCAAATTTTCGAGTGAGGTGACCCTTGGAACACTCCAGCCTTGATTGGAATCTTGTGTCCTTCAAGAAAAGGCAACTACTTGAATGATTATGATAGAAATATTGAATCCATACATTTTTGACAGTATCACTGCATGCCAGTCGAACGCCTTCGACACATCGAACATGACATTGTTTGTCCCTGTTCAAATTTGTTGGACTTATCTTGCGAACTGGAAGCCACAGGAATGTTGTGGCTTACAGCTGAATTGTTCTCCCGGGATAAAGTGCTCACTGTTAACATCATCGCCCAGGGAGGTAAGAGAATCCGTTCTGTTATTTTTGCAATGGGGTGATATGTCTCCAGTTTTGGGGAAAGGCTGAGATTTTACCGGATTTCGGGAGTGCAAGTACTGTTGCCATTTTTTATGTCTTAGGATAGCAACGAAAATGGAAGATCGGTTTAATAATTTTCGTTATTGTCTGTATGGTATTATCTGCTACATGTTGAAGGTATTTTTTAGTTTTGCCGTGCCAACCAGGCACCTTCCGTCTATTGGGATTGTGAAACAGGCTTTTCACCTCCGCGGCACCCGTCATCTTTGTGCTATCCTCCACCTGAGATCTTGTCATCCGAAGGTGTCTACAGGTTCTGCTAACCTGTGCCTCTTTTTCTGAGTCCTTGTCGGAGAATATATTTTCGCAAAACTTCATGTTGGGGTCACCCGTTACCCTCGCTCTTTTTTGGACTTTGTTTAATTTCTCTAGGCAGCTCAAACGAGTGGCGTTGTGTTTCTACTATCATCTGCCTGCTTAATTTAATGCGTGAGGATTTTAACAGTTCTCTCAATGGTTGTGTTTGTTTCGAGAGAATCAATTCTAGGCATATGAGTCAGTGCAACTTGGAAGGTTTCCCAATCTGTCATCATTCTTACTGATTCTTCTTCTTATCGTCTTCGTAGAGATCCAGTGGTAAGAAGAGTACAATTTTGTGGTCAGATGGGAGCTCATTTTTGACTTTGATCGTGACATGTTTTTGGATGTTTTGAGCTATCGCTAGGTCCAGTATCGATCCACTTCAGCTTGTGCCGTAGTGCGTCGGTTCCTCTAGGGCACGCAGGACTAGGTGTTTTTGTGCGATGAAATTGTGTAAAAGTAGGCTAGGTGGATTGCTTATCTGGGGCCTGTATGCCCAAATCGATACGAGCTCGAAAGAATCCGTCCGCACTTTGATCGCCGTCACTTCCATGCCAATAATGGTAGTGGTTTGGATTGGATAGAGGATGACGCTGCTCTATATGAAGATCGCCTATCCTCCTCCATGGAGCGTCATCATTACGATAGAAGATGTTATTGAGAATTTTACAATGAATTGGGGGTTAAGGAAAGGTTTCTTAGGTGAACAATATGTTGATTCTTTTTTCCGACATAAAAATCAACAATTCACGTCTTTTTGCAACAAATGAGTTATTGTCGACCATTGAAAACATTTTTGATGGGAGTTGGGAAGGTTGTTGTATGAACATGCCCTTAACCAATTTTGCCATCATGGGTTGCAAAGTTGTTTGAAATTTTTTTTGCTTCTTGGCGAGGATTTGGCGCATATGATCTGCATTGGAAGTAACGAATGGTTTGATGGTTGAGATGGGTTTGACTTGGAGGGTGTTGTGGTTCTTGGCTGGTGGTGAATTTAGGGAGGAAGTAGATACAGCTAAAGCGGTGTGACTGAATGTTTTCCTGAAGTATGTGGTGTTCCACGGACATCCTACGTAGCCTATGAAATGAACGCCTTTGCAATTTACGCATATTTTGAGGACCCGTTTTAAACTTTTAAATAAAAGCATTCTAACAGATGGAAACTTTGTGCCTCCAAATTTGTCTTTACTTCCTCGAGGCCCATGAAATCTCTGATGGTTATATTGAAGTTTTTCTTTTCAAGGAGGAGATATGTGTGTAGCCAGTACACCATGGCTGGTGAGTAACCTGGTTATCTTCCGATGATCCAGAGTAATTTGCGATACGATTTGTACCCCCGATGAAAACATTTTACGGTAGCCAGAGAACAATTGGGACTATCCCTCGGGGTTATTGATAACGTTTTTTTGGGTAGTTGGCATGCTATTCGTTGGTGTCTGAGTTTCTGTCAATTGGAGTCGTAATGTTGATAGACTGGGTTGTAAATTATTTCAGTGTTTTGTATCCATGTCTTTTGTTAATTATCTTGGATTTTAAGATTCCCATGGTTTTAATAGGATGCACGACTATCATGTCGAACTGTTTGATTGCCTTGTCTCGTACGTGTTTGTCAATTTTCGCAATGCGTAAGACCTTATGAATGTCAGTGTTGCTTACATGCGATGGGATACTATAAATTTCACGAAAAGCAAGGTTTCGGCTGATCAGCACCTGTCGTTGGTTTATTTTGTTTGTTTTTGCAAATAATGTACTTGTATAGAGAAGAGTTGGTCTTGCAATCTTTTTGTAGATCAGTACTCTGTTTTTCATGTTCAGTTGTTTGGTTTTGAGGATGTGATATAGGGATTGGATTATATTCGTGCAGGCAGTCCGTTTATTTTTTGATGTGAGGCTTCCATGTTAGTCGATTGTTCGTTATAGGTATTTATTAGTTTGCGCCCAAGGTATAGTTTGTCCGTTAACCGTGAGGTTGTTGGGATTTTGTACGCGTTTGCGTGTTATGATCGCCTTTATTTTTTCAGTATTTATGCATACCTTCTATCATTGAAAGTATTCCATGAGGTAGTTTATGGTGGCCTGGAGATTGCTAGTGATTAAATGCGCGTGTTTACTAAAATGGAAGATGCATGTGTCATCGGAAAATAAGGCAATTCTAGTTCTAGGGTTGGGTGGAGTTTGGATGTCTGCAGTGTACAGGCTGTACAATATTGGTGACAGTGGTGAACCTTGTCTGTGTATTGTCTAGTACATGTCTCAGTACATGATGGCGTCCCTCTCAGGTGCCTTACAAAATGTTAGTTTCACCACGAATCTCTCACTTCTGTAAGACATGTCTCCAGAGAGGAGTTGTTTTGGTATTTCGAATTAGTCAGAAGACCTCTGTTTGCTTTTCGAACCAGTGCCTCAATTTCTTCGTCCTCATAAAAGAGGTGATTCTCCTTGAACTGATGTTCTGCAAAGGCTTTCACCTTCTCTTGTAGCTAAAATTGAGTAAAAATAATAAAATACATACATATGCACATACACACGAAAAACTTTTAGGCTCAACGTGGAAAGTGTACCGACAAGTAAGTGAAAGTGTTGAAAATTCGAATACCAGCGCTTTGCTGAGAGGTAAACTGAAGTATAGTTGATATTCAGTGTTCAAGCAGTTACTCACTATGTTTAGTTACTGGATCTTTGTCTTTTAAGCAATATTGAACCATTGGATGTATTCATTCTTCTGGCAAAAGATGGATCAGGGCCTACAAACCAAGTTTTGCAGAACAGTAAGCAATGAATCCAGAGGTCTGACCAAGGCTGGACAGAATTCACAACACCCTTAACAAAACTAACGATGAACTTGACGCAAAAATTCCCAAAATTTGAAGCGTAAGAGAAGGCAGCAAGTTTCTTCTTCGCCATCAATGCACAGCGATGACTCAATGACTAGTACTGAAACAAGGGAGACCAATTTCAACGATACGGACAGTTCAATGCAAGCAAAGGAGAAGGTAGCATCCGTAAAAAAGTTTCCACCGTTTTTGATTCCCAAAATGAAAACTCCTGCACCTTATCCTTTTACTGCGGTAAACGCCGAAACCTTCTTAACCTGCCAAGACAAAACACGTCAAAAGACCAAACAAGCGATTCACAAATGAAGCCAACCAAAAATACCAAAGTTCTGCTCACACAGCCGCAAAAGTCTAACGGGAGGTAAACACCTAAATTCGTTTTATATTGATTGTTCATGGATCACAGGATCCCGTATTACACATTTCTTCTCCAAGAGATAGAAAACCGCGGTATTGCATTCAAGGACCTTTACGAGCTGATTTCGGGAGGAAGCAAGGAAAATCTCGAGACACAAGGCTTCCACTCTACAAAATGCTTCTTTCTAGAGTAGCACAACGGCTCAAATATACTATGCAAAGTGCTTCTTCCTCGATCGGAAACAGCCAATTACAACTGTAAAGCCATCTGTCACTTAATTGTAAATATTGAGGCACAAAGCCCCCGCACTGGCAAAGCACAGTGCTTAATCAACCAAAAATTTGCCAAATCGGCAAATAAATACCACGAGCAGTCACATTACGTGAAATTCAATTGCTTTCGTGTCTTCTAAAAATGTTTGAAGAAGGCAGATGAAAAAATTATTTGAGCAAATTGTGGTGGAGACCATGCGGTTTAGTATGAGGGTTCAACAACTTCATACTGCATCGAAATGATCAAATATTAGGTGGATGAGAAAGTGCGCCCTTTGAGAAGGAATATATTATATAAACCTATCATAATATTCACGATGTATGGCGAAGAAGCTATGTAGACTAAAGTGGGAATAGTCTCAATCGAAGTCATAGCGAACATCACCGTTTGAACTCAAAGCCTTTGAGAATACATCTTGGAGCTCTAAACACTGTTTAATCAGTAATGCTTTGGCTTCCGGGCGATTTGAGTCAATAACTCAGTGAAGATATGTGCAATTTGCTTACCATTGTGTATCGAATAATTACTGATAACTTTGACTTAAATATTCGGTATTTAGTATTCGGTATGTAGCACTTGGTTGCAGAATACGAATTCAACTGTTATTGTCGAAAAAGGCGAAATGAAACTGTTTGTACCACAATTCGAGGCTTGACCGTCAGAAGAGAGCTAAACATTCCCAAAAAAACCCTAAAACGTCTGCACTACACAGTCATATCATCAACATTGTTGTGGACACCGAGCCTGCCCGGCGTACGGCCAACACAGGACGTAAATAACGATACGAAGATAGCCATGAGAACGGGAAAAATTTGACACTTTCTACTTCGCGGTGGCAACGTGTTTTAATTAGTATATATATTCCAACTTAGTGTAGTTTCTGGATTGTAATCTGAACGCAAATATACTTTATACAGTCCACATAACCAAATCAAGATCCGTCCAATAAAGTTTTGGTCCGTCGAGCCGGATCACGATGGTCATCACCCGGAGCCAAGGGGATGCAGCGGAGATAGAGGAGCCGAGGCTTCGCGAAAGGCAGAGGAACGAGCTCGAACGGCAGAGAAGACTATCCTCCTCCTCCTATCGCCTCCATTGGTACCGAACAGTACAGACGCGAGCGCTGCAAGGGAGATAGTGAAAGAGGCCGCTTTTGCAAGAACAACATCGCAACACCCAATTTGTATAGGTGAGCGATCCAAGTTCCCGGCGCGCTCAGTACACTCGCAGCGATCTACAGCAAGTGTTGAAACAAGGTTGCAGCTGGCGGAATTAGATGCCGCTGAAAAATTAGCCGCGTTGAAGAAAAAGGAGTTGCAGTTAGAGGCCGAATTGATAAAGAAGCGATTGGCCGCGGATATTTTATTAAAAAACTTTCAGCATCGTATAGGCAGAATCGCCTTGATACATGTTTCGAGAGTGCAGTGCCATGTTAAAGGATCGTCGGTTGCAGGATCGTCGGTTGCAGGATCGTCGGTTGCAGGATCGCCATGTAAAATATAGGCATTATGCAATGTAAAAGATAGGCATTATGCAATGTAAAAGGTAGGCAGGATCGCCATGTAAAAGATAGGCCTGTAAACGATAGATCGTCGCAGGAGATGCCTTCTCGGTGTTGGACGCCGAACGCCGGATCTTGTATTTTTCAAGGGAGATCCGGGATTTAGCGCTGTATAAGAAAAGCGCACTTTTAGCGAGGGAACAGGGTTAAATTGGGGTACCTACCGGCAAGTTAATTGCCACATGTCTGGCGCAGGATTCAAGATCCAAGCTAGCCGATATTTTTATTAAGTTTTTGTTTAGCGACTGGTTACGCTACAATTGAGGCGCTTCTAAAGCCAAGTTACGGCTCGAGCGTTTTGCCAAACTACGGCAATAATGCGTTAATACAAACGAGTCAAAAGTACGCTATAACTATGACTATATTTTCTTTTCTACAATTTTCTTTTATACACTTTTTACAACTTAACATATAATCCCTACTCTAATATTTTATTCTGCTTAATACATAATCCCTACTCTAAAACTGGAAGAATTGAATATGGTAAATTCATTCTACCAATCAAAATATCGATCAGCATTTTTCCATATGACCCAATTTAAAATGCAACACTCATAATAGTCCATGAGTGAAATGCAACACTCATAATAGTCCATGAGTGAAATGCAACACTCATAATAGTCCATGAGTGATATGCAACACTCATAATAGTCCATGAGTAATGACTACTCAGGTTTCGTACTTTGTGTGTACATTGCACCTGCCAATGCTAGGCGCCGCTTAGTCTGGTGCGATCGCGATGGGTTAGTATAAACATTCGTTCATGTGTCTATTTTTAGCGATAACATGAATTGGACTTTCGTGTGAGTAGATTATGTGTAATGCAAAACGAGTATGCAAAGTGAGCATTACAAGGTGATCGTAAATTATGCATTTGTATATTCTACGACTGCTCGTTGATTATTGATTTGTGGGTTTAGTTTATAGTAAAATGCTGATTGATTGTGTAGATATGTGTAGATCCACTACACCCTTAACCTTTTGAGGTGAGAGTTTGGGTACAAAATCGAGACTTATTATAGGTATTTTTACATGTCTTATATTATATTTTTATACATTGTCATTCCCCTTTTTTTTTGAAAATCTTAAGTCTATTATTGTGTATCCATTTTTTCTTATTGTCTATTTCCAATAGTGTATTTACATTATTTTTACTAAGTACTTTAAATGGACCTTTATACGGTTTCTCATGTTTTCTTCTGTTCTCTACTTTTAATAAAACAAGATCGTCTATTTCTATGTTTAATGGTTTTGAATAACATTCTTTATTTGTTCTAATCATTTTAGCTTTTTCAATTAAGTCCTTTGCTTTTGTTAGAGACATTTTTAATCTAATTTTTAATTCATATCTGTAATTCTCTTAATTGTATATTTCTTCTGAATTGCTTAAAATGTCATTTGCTAAATAGGATAGTTTGCTGAATACTAGTTCGTAAGGTGTATAATTTGTGTCAATATGTGGAGTTGTATTATATGAAAATGTATAGAAAGGTATCCATTCGTCCCAGTTGTTGTTATCAACGAAGGACAGTAAGTATTCGTTTAATACGCGGTGGTTCCTTTCTATTACACCTAACGACTCATTATGGTAAGGGGTTGAAAATATTTGTTTTATATGTAGTAACTCGCATATTTCTTTCATTAGACTGTTTGTAAATTCTGTCCCTAAGTCCGTTTTTATAATCTTGAAATGACCGTATAATAAGATAAATTTATTTACTGTAGCTTTTGCTACTGTGGTAGCATCCTTTGTCTCTATGGGTATGGCAGTTATAAATTTCGTTAATTCGCATTGAATAGTGAGAATGTATCGGTAGTTGTTGGAAATTCTCAACGGGCCAACAATGTCTGCGCTTACAATCTCGAAGCTAGTAGATGGAGTCTCGGTTTTTATCATTTTCTCTTTGGTGTGCTAAGTTATTTTATTCATTTTGCACTTTTCACATTGGTTTATATGTTTTTTGACCATTTTCTTCATATCCTTCCAACAGTATTTCGGTTTCAATTTTAACAATGTTTTATGTACTCCTATATGTCCTCCATGTGGCGAATTGTGGTACTCAATAATTAATTCATTTTGCTTTTTGACGTCTTGAATTCTTATGGGCGGTCTGTATATTAATATTTTTAACTTATAAATTTCTTCTCGTTGCAACGCATTAAATAATTTCTTGAATTCATTTCTCGGTACGTACCTGAATATATCATCATTAGAGGATAAAGATAGTGCATTTATGCTATTGTTCTTTGAATATATTAACAATTTCTTCATGACAGAAACTAATTTCGTGTATGAATTATCATTGTTGTTATCATAAACTTTCAGCTTATCGTTGAAGGAAACTGGTTTCTCAACAACTTTATCACTGTAGCGCACTACTATAAAATCTTTCTCTTTAGTTATAGATATATCATCTTTCTTGTTTTTCTTGCTAGCTAGCATATAAAATTTCAGTTTCATCGCCCCTTTAATATCTGACAAAGAAGTGCAATCAAACGCATGGAGGTGATCAATCTCTTCGTTTTGGTTGCCACTTTGCTTGTCGATTTCTGTATTTTTATTTTCACTTTGTACCTTTTTCGTTTTACTTCTTGTTATAGCCAATAACTTTTTGCTAATATATTCATCGTTTGTCGGAGGTATCATGGATTTTAGCATTTCAGTGTTCATTTGTATTCTTGACAGCGCATCCGCATTTGTATTTATATTACCCGTAATTTGTGCTCATACCCGTTATTCTGTATACACTATTCTCTAAAGTGTTATTTCAGTGCTCGTCCCCAATTAACAATAACATAATAGTTAATTCTATAAATTTATCAATCATTATCAACATCATTAATCATATTTTTCCTTTTAAACATAAAGTGTATATTGCGACAATTTTCATAAGAATTCGCGTAGTTATTTTATGCTACAATAAAATTTACCTAATTTGTTTAAAACAAATTCCAATTAAAATGCTATTCTTTTTCAGTTTATATCTATATAAAATTGAAGTTTGGCTTGAAGTAACCAGTGTACAATTATAAATGCTGGTCGTTGCCGTTAAATTCTTAAGTCATCATTAAATTACTTGTTACTTTAATCGCAAATAACGCACAAAATTCTTCTTCATCTTCGCCTTTTTCCTATTTGCAACTGTCTTCCATATTTTTGATTGAAGTTCCAACTCCATTATCTCACGTCGAAATTCCATGTTCGGTCGCTGTATTAGTCGTCAACATTCAAATTTAAATTTTTGTTCCAATTTTTTTTATTAAAAAACTTTCAGCATCGTATAGACAGAATCGCCTTGATACATGTTTCGAGAGTGCAGTGCCATGTTAAAGGATCGTCGGTTGCAGGATCGTCGGTTGCAGAATCGTCGGTTGCAGGATCGCCATGTAAAAGATAGGCATTATGCAATGTAAAAGATAGGCATTATGCAATGTAAAAGGTAGGCAGGATCGCCATGTAAAAGATAGGCCTGTAAACGATAGATCGTCGCAGGAGATGCCTTCTCGGTGTTGGACGCCGAACGCCGGATCTTGTATTTTTCAAGGGAGATCCGGGATTTAGCGCTGTATAAGAAAAGCGCACTTTTAGCGAGGGAACAGGGTTAAATTGGGGTACCTACCGGCAAGTTAATTGCCACATGTCTGGCGCAGGATTCAAGATCCAAGCTAGCCGATATTTTTATTAAGTTTTTGTTTAGCGACTGGTTACGCTACAATGAGGCGCTTCTAAAGCCAAGTTACGGCTCGAGCGTTTTGCCAAACTACGGCAATAATGCGTTAATACAAACGAGTCAAAAGTACGCTATAACTATGACTATATTTTCTTTTCTACAATTTTCTTTTATACACTTTTTACAACTTAACATATAATCCCTACTCTTATATTTTATTCTGCTTAATACATAATCCCTACTCTAAAACTGGAAGAATTGAATATGGTAAATTCATTCTACCAATCAAAATATCGATCAGCATTTTTCCATATGACCCAGTTTAAAATGCAACACTCATAATAGTCCATGAGTGAAATGCAACACTCATAATAGTCCATGAGTGAAATGCAACACTCATAATAGTCCATGAGTGATATGCAACACTCATAATAGTCCATGAGTAATGATTACTCAGGTTTCGTACTTTGTACAATGCTAGGCGCCACTTAGTCTGGTGCGATCACGATGGGTTAGTATAAACATTCGTTCATGTGTCTATTTTTAGCGATAACATGAATTGGACTTTCGTGTGAGTAGATTATGTGTAATGCAAAACGAGTATGCAAAGTGAGCATTACAAGGTGATCGTAAATTATGCATTTGTATATTCTACGACTGCTCGTTGATTATTGATTTGTGGGTTTAGTTTATAGTAAAATGCTGATTGATTGTGTAGATATGTGTAGATCCACTACAGGATCTTTGTCTTTTAAGCAATATTGAACCATTGGATGTATTCATTCTTCTGGCAAAAGATGGATCAAGGCTCTACAAACCAAGTTTTGCAGAACAGTAAGCAATGAATCCAGAGGTCTGACCAAGGCTGGACAGAATTCACAACACCCTTAACAAAACTAACGATGAACTTGACGCAAAAATTCCCAAAATTTGAAGCGTAAGAGAAGGCAGCAAGTTTCTTCTTCGCCATCAATGCACAGCGATGACTCAATGACTAGTACTGAAACAAGGGAGACCAATTTCAACGATACGGACAGTTCAATGCAAGCAAAGGAGAAGGTAGCATCCGTAAAAAAGTTTCCACCGTTTTTGATACCCAAAATGAAAACTCCTGCACCATATCCTTTTACTGCGGTAAACGCCGAAACCTTCTTAACCTGCCAAGACAAAACACGTCAAAAGACCAAACAAGCGATTCACAAATGAAGCCAACCAAAAATACCAAAGTTCTGCTCACACAGCCGCAAAAGTCTAACGGGAGGTAAACACCTAAATTCGTTTTATATTGATTGTTCATGGATCACAGGATCCCGTATTACACATTTCTTCTCCAAGAGATAGAAAACCGCGGTATTGCATTCAAAGACCTTTACGAGCTGATTTCGGGAGGAAGCAAGGAAAATCACGAGACACAAGGCTTCCACTCTACAAAATGCTTCTTTCTAGAGTAGCACAACGGCTCAAATATACTATGCAAAGTGCTTCTTCCTCGATCGGAAACAGCCAATTACAACTGTAAAGCCATCTGTCACTTAATTGTAAATATTGAGGCACAAAGCCCCCGCACTGACAAAGCACAGTGCTTAATCAACCAAAAATTTGCCAAATCGGCAAATAAATACCACGAGCAGTCACATTACGTGAAATTCAATTGCTTTCGTGTCTTCTAAAAATGTTTGAAGAAGGCAGATGAAAAAATTATTTGAGCAAATTGTGGTGGAGACCATGCGGTTTAGTATGAGGGTTCAACAACTTCATACTGCATCGAAATGATCAAATATTAGGTGGATGAGAAAGTGCGCCCTTTGAGAAGGAATATATTATATAAACCTATCATAATATTCACGATGTATGGCGAAGAAGCTATGTAGACTAAAGTGGGAATAGTCTCAATCGAAGTCATAGCGAACATCACCGTTTGAACTCAAAGCCTTTGAGAATACATCTTGGAGCTCTAAACACTGTTTAATCAGTAATGCTTTGGCTTTCGGGCGATTTGAGTCAATAACTCAGTGAAGATATGTGCAATTTGCTTACCATTGTGTATCGAATAATTACTGATAACTTTGACTTAAATATTCGGTATTTAGTATTCGGTATGTAGCACTTGGTTGCAGAATACGAATTCAACTGTTATTGTCGAAAAAGGCGAAATGAAACTGTTTGTACCACAATTCGAGGCTTGACCGTCAGAAGAGAGCTAAACATTCCCAAAAAAACCCTAAAACGTCTGCACTACACAGTCATATCATCAACATTGTTGTGGACACCGAGCCTGCCCGGCGTACGGCCAACACAGGACGTAAATAACGATACGAAGATAGCCATGAGAACGGGAAAAATTTGACACTTTCTACTTCGCGGTGGCAACGTGTTTTAATTAGTATATATATTCCAACTTAGTGTAGTTTCTGGATTGTAATCTGAACGCAAATATACTTTATACAGTCCACATAACCAAATCAAGATCCGTCCAATAAAGTTTTGGTCCGTCGAGCCGAATCACGATGGTCATCACCCGGAGCCAAGGGGATGCAGCGGAGATAGAGGAGCCGAGGCTTCGCGAAAGGCAGAGGAACGAGCTCGAACGGCAGAGAAGACTATCCCAGGAGTTGCCGGCTTCGCCTCCATTGGTACCGAACAGTACAGACGCGAGCGCTGCAAGGGAGATAGTGAAAGAGGCCGCTTTTGCAAGAACAACATCGCAACACCCAATTTGTATAGGCGAGCGATCCAAGTTCCCGGCGCGCTCAGTACACTCGCAGCGATCTACAGCAAGTGTTGAAACAAGGTTGCAGCTGGCGGAATTAGATGCCGCTGAAAAATTAGCCGCGTTGAAGAAAAAGGAGTTGCAGTTAGAGGCCGAATTGATAAAGAAGCGATTGGCCGCGGATATTTCAGCTCTTCGCGAAGAAAAGAGTTTGCACGACGAGCAACTGTCCCAGGCTGGCGACGATCAAAAAGTCAATAACTGGCTGCATACGAGCCTTTTACACCCACGAGGAGAAGAAACCAATGCTGAACAGCGGACTCGGCAAGAAGATAAAAGTAACAATCGAATCGAGATACCGAGAGAAAGATCACCGGGAAACGGCATCGAGCAGCTGGCGGAAACATTGCAAAAAATGGTAAGACCACGTCCTCGTCATACCGAATTGCCAACGTTCTCCGGATCACCGAATGAATGGCTATCATTCAAAGCATCCATGCACGACTCCACAAAGATATGCGACATCACAGCCGCTGAAAATATACAACGGTTAAGAAGCTGCCTTAAAGGGGAAGCTCGAGATGTCGGTGCTGCATTACTCCACACAGCCACCGATCCAGACGTCATCATGAAGACCTTAGAGCAGTGTTTTGGACGACCAGAAATCATCCTCGACCGAGCATTTGAAGAGCTGAGGAAGCTACCAAGGCTTGGGGCATCAGCGATCGAACTTAATAATTTCGCTATCAAACTTCAGAACGTTACCTGCGTTCTCAAGACAATCGACCAACGAGCATACTTATATAACCCTATGCTAGCCCGCAAAGTACTGAACAAACTGAGCCCGCATCTTCGGTCACGTTGGTGCGACTACGCTAGTGACCACGAAGAAACTACGGACCCAGAGATCATCGTCATATCTCGCTTTCTCATGCGTGAGGCAGACCGGGCATTAAAGTACACGAACGCGCCCTCTACGAGCACCGCTTCGCCTGTAACAACAAGAGAAGTCAAGCACGCTGTAATCATAAAAAGGAAGCCAAAAAACGTATACACCGTCGCCGAAGCAACCGAAGAGCGTATCACTCAATGTCCAAGCTGCGAACAAACCCACGTGCTATCTCAGTGTCCGAACTATAAAGCATTGACGATCGATCAGCGCTGGGACCTTGTGCGCGACAAAAAGCTATGCTTTAAATGTATACAGAAGAAACACAGACGCATCAACTGCAAAGCATAATCATGCGATAAATGCCACCGTCCGCATCATCCTACACTTCATCAGGAAGAGAGATATTCAGAGCAATAACCCACCTCGGGACATTCAGCACGGGCGACGCGGAGAAACACCGAAGCAGTATTGTCAGTAGCGAATATATCTGCCCCCAGCCCACGAACTGTTTTGCTGAAGATGTGTCCAGTCGTTATCAGCGGACCACGGGGGGAGATTGACACATATGCACTGCTGGATGAAGGAGCTACCATTACTCATCGACGAAGAGTTGGCACGAAACGTCGGCGCAGAGGGACCGACACAACCTCTACATTTGAAAGGCGTCACCATGACACAGCGAGAAAGAGACAGCAAGCTTGTCACTATACAACTGAAGGGAAAGAACGAGAACACCCTACATAAACTGCGAGCACGAACCATCAAGGACCTGAAACTCCATCAACAGTCCATTTCGTCTGCGCTACTGCAACACAACCACTTACGAGACCTGCTCCCGGAAGAAGTGTGCTACGATTTAGCATGACCCGGAATTCTGGTGGGGACAGACCACTGGGAGTGCATCGTATCCCGGAAACTGCGAATTGGTGGCCCCGATCAGCCGGCCGCGTCCAAAACCCAGCTGTGCTGGGTGGTGCACGGAACCGTACAAAGCAAGATGATATACACTCAGTAAAGCATGCTGCACATCTATGAGCCCAACCAACACATAGACACGAGCGGCCAGCCCGACCAGCACCTTCATGACCTAGTAGAAGCACACTTCCGGATAGACGCGCTTGGCGTCACCGGCAAGCCACGAGTGGATGAAGCAGACCAACGAGCCGTCAATATTGTCAAGCAGACAATAAAAAAGATCGATAGCGGATACGAAGTTGGGCTGCCCTGGCGACAGGATGATGTGACCTTGCCTCCAAGTTACAAAGATGCATACCGCCGACTAAAGAAGATTGAGCAGAAGATGGACGAGGACCCCGAGTACGCCAAGAGATATACAGCCCAAATAGAGAACCTGCTGGACAGAGGCTATGCCGTACCGTGCGACGGCTCGGAACAGAAGAGCCCCATTTGGTGGTAGGTACCACACTTCGCCGTGCAGAACCCAAACAAGCCCGGTAACCAACGACTGGTATTCGACGCGGCGGCAATAAGCAACGGCGTGAGCCTCAATGAACAACTGCTGGAAGGACCGGACTTACTGCTATCATTACAGGGCATGATGTTCCGGTTTAGAGAGAAACCAGTCGCGATTACAGCAGACATTCAGGAAATGTTTCTACAAATAAAAATATGCCGTGAAGATCAGCCAGCACAGCAGTTCCTATGAAGAGGCAATGACAGAGTCGAGCCTCCTCGACACTACAAAATGACGAGTATGATCTTCGGCGCAAAGAGTTCACCTTTTATGGCGCATTACGTGCGTCACCATAATGCGAAAACAAACGCGAAAGCCTATCCACGCGCCCTGGAAGCCATTACACAAAACCACTATATGGATGACTTGGTGGCAAGCTACGATGACGAAGAAGAAGCCCGGCGCACCATTAAGGAAACAAGAACGGTGCACGCAGCCGCTGGATTTACATTGCGCAAGTGGAACACTAATAGTAAGAGCGTGCTATTCGATGTGCCAACAGAACCATACGCAACCCAGTCTGTGCAACTAGTTGAGGGTCCTGATAACAAAATACTTGGCCTTTTCTGGAATGCCGAGCGAGATGAGCTGTGATTCAATACGTCAATGAATCGAGTCCCAGCCGAGGTGCGCGCATAGACCCGGAGGCCAACGAAACGAGAGGCACTCAGTACAGTGATGTCAATTTACGATCCACTGGGGATGTTGAGTCATTATACGATCCGAGCAAAGATCGTTTTGCAGAGCCTGTGGCGCCTGAAGATTCCATGGGACCAACCGATTCCTGACGAAGAGGGAGAACTCTTTGCCGAGTGGCTACAACACCTCTCCGCTATAACTCGCTTACGACTGAGGCGGTGCTACGCACCCAAAGACTATACTAAGTTAGAACTCCATGTGCTATGCGACGCCAGCGAGCAAGCTTACGCAACTGTGGCTTATTGGTGGATCATCCATTACGATGGGAGCATCAGCATCGCCCTGGTAGCCGCCAAAGCTAAGGTGGCACCACGACGGACGCAGACGATCCCTCGCCTCGAACTGCAGGCCGCCGTAATCGGAGCCAGGCTCGCTGAAACTATCAAAAGAGAACATCGCATGGAAGGAGTAAGAACAATTTATTGGACAGACTCATCCACAGTGGTGCACTGGGTACACAACGAAACGCGACAATACACACCCTTTGTTGCTCATCAACTTGGTGAAATTGCGGAACTCACCCACAAAGAGGAATGGCGATGGCTACCAACCATCGATAATGTAGCCGATGACGCCACGAGATTCACACGCATACCCACCAACAAAAACGACCGCTGGTTTCAGAGACCCAGCTTACTTTACCGACCCGAGGAGCAATGACCTACGTTACAAACGCTCGCAGTAGACGCAGAGGTTCTATTTCACACGAAAGAGGAGATCTTGGAACGAAACGACTGGCTGCCTGATCCCGACAGATTCTCGAAGTACGAAACACTGGTACGAACGACTGCGCGAGTATTCGCCTTCATTGACACGTGCCGACACAGATCAACGAATATGGAACATGAACACATAGAACGCGCCGAACGAAAACTCATACAGCACGCACAGCAGGAAAGCCTCGGACCGGAGCTACAGAAGATTGAAGCAACCCGCCCTATTACTAAGACAAGCCGATTATTCAAGCTGGATCCAGTGCTTGAAAATGGAATTCTAAGGGTGCGAGGTCGCATTGAAGCAGCAACCACACTGGATGAGACGAAGTGACCAATAATTCTTGACGGTCGCCACCGCCTGACAAAACTCATCGTGCTGCGGGAACACTGAGCCGCCGGTCACGCAAATCGAGAACGAGTGACAAACGACCTGCGACAGCGCTACTGGATTATACATCTTCGACCCACTGTACGCGCTATAGAACGCAGCTGTTCCTTCTGCCAGGTCCGACGAGCAAGACCCCGAACACCAGCCGCCGGAGACCTACCACGGGCTCGTCTCGACCCTTTCCATCGTCCGTTCACCAACTGCGGAACAGACTACTTCGGGTCAATGATGGTGAAAGTAGGACGCCGCCGAGAGAAAAGGTGGTGCGCTCTATTTACCTGCCTCACTTCCCGTGCCGTGCACCTAGAACTTGTCGTATCACTATCTACCGACTCTGCAATAATGGCACTACGACGCATGGCTGCACGCAGAGGTTGGCCCCGAATAATGTACTCAGACAATGCGACGAATTTCCGAGGCGCAGACCGCGAACTACGAGCTGCATACGCTGAATGGGCACACCTACTACGACATGAGGGGCTATTACATCGCATGGAGTGGCGCTACACACCTCCGGGTGCTCACAACCAAGGCGGAGCATGGGAACGGCTAGTACGATCAGTGAAAACCGCACTGAGCGTCACCTTACGAGAAAAGGCACCACCGGAAGAAGTGTTAAGGACCCTATTGACCGAAGCAGAATTTGCAATCAACGCTCGACCCCTAACCCACGTGAGTGTGAGTCCGAACGATCCAGAAGCACTCACACCAAACCATTTCATGCTAGGATCCTCGTCAGGACTGCCGACTACGGGACCATGTGACGAAGCCGACCGAAGGACTTGGCGAGCAAGTCAGGCACTTGCTGATCACTTCTGGCGACGGTGGGTGCGGGAATACCTCTCCACGCTGGTGCCACGCGGCGGTTCGGCGAAAAAGGAGCGACCATTACGAATCGGCGACATTGTGATCGTAGTCGATCACACGCTTCCCCGAAACGTCTGGCCAATGGGTATCATCGAGCACACTTATAAGGGACCAGACGGCGGTATACGAGTCGCCGACGTAAGGACGAGAACGGGTGTTTTCAAGCGCCCCACCAGCAAGCTCGCCGTGTTACTAAAAGAAGAGTCTACGCAAGCTACGACGGGGGGAGAGATGTTGTGGACACCGAGCTTGCTCGGCGTACGGCCAACACAGGACGTAAATAACGATACAAAGATAGCCATGAGAACGGGAACAATTTGACACTTTATACTTCGCGGTGGCATTGTGTTTTAATTAGTATATATATTCCAACTTAGTGTAGTTTCTGGATTGTAATCTGAACGCAAATATACTTTATACAGTCCACATAACCAAATCAAGATCCGTCCAATAAAATCATGGTAGCATAATCAACTTTTGTGAATGAAAACAAGAATATGGAACTTGAGTGTGCGTGGATTCGGATTCGATTCCAAGTAGTCAATAGTTTTATGTGATTGATAAATTCAGTAAGTGGCAATACCGAATACATTTGAGTATTTAAATTTCTACTCGTTTCAAGTAGCGAATACAAAATACTTCATGATTACTTTTTACACATTTACACATGAGTGTCGAAAACATTTTGAAATGAGCATCCGATACTTCCATTGATTTGGAGTAACGAATAGAAAATAACGAATGATTACTTTTTGCACACCAGAGCTCCACAGATTCGTCACTGCAAGCCATATCAGTTCAATCAACATGTTTTTCTTGAGGCCTAAATGGAACCCTAATAGACCTTGCACTGGTTAACGAGATCAAGAAACATCCCGCAAGTAAGCAGTAATCCAGCACCGTCTTTGGTGAGTTACTATCGGACCATATGCATTTCGTTGTTGTTGTTATAATAAAGAAAAAGGCTTACTGTAAAGCATTTCACGATGTGTTGGCCAATAAACTTTTCCCGAAAAACTCTTAATGGCTAATGCTATAGAGAATGATGTCAACAAATTGACACAAAAAATAATTCAGCTAAAAGATAGACCCTCAAAATCATAAGCATATGAGATTTTGAATCATAATGAACTTCCCAGGGACATATAGTACCTAATGAGAAGAGAAATAGAATCAGTAAAAGGGTGATGTGAAGTGAAGCTGACCAGTTAACGAATGAAATTCATGACAAACAGCTTCTGGCGAGTATCAAAATACTTCAAAAGAAAATCAAGCAGCCTATGCCATCGATTGATTTGAAATGGTTAAACAAACGATATAACGACGAAAATTCAAGTCAACCCATTGACGAGGCAACAAATCTTTTGACCGTGCAGACTAATTCGAGTTCAGCCTTTACTTAGCTACAGTTGCGATAGCTGCTGGTAGGCTAGCTCAGCGCAGCGCATATTGTCGTGGGTGCGTTCTCTAGCACTAATAGAGGTAACTATGGAGTGGAACATCAACATAATTTGTGGTAGCAGGTTCACTATGTGTTTGTGACACCTTCATGCAGTGGTTGGTTGGCACTGGCGGATGACATCGATAATTTGAGGGACCGAAATTTTAGCGCAAGATTTCAAAAAATTTTCATAACGAAACATTATTCAAGAATATATTACGGCAATTTTAGACCTCCGATGAAAACAATTTGCAAAAATATCAAATAGAAACCGAGATCAATTATGCATGTTAGGCCCACTCACTTAATGTTTAGATTCTGAACATATTGAATGAGTTCTCAAATACATGTAACATTAATAATTTTAGTTTTAAACACAGCAAAAAAACATTAAAATCATATGTCTTCGATACTTGGTTGGTTGGTTGGTTGTAGTGGCAGCCTCCTTTTATCCAAAGGTAGCTCACTTAGGCCACGAGAGGCCCATTGTGATACCACAGAATATAAGGGCGGCACTAGAACCTGCGGGATGACGAGAACCATCCAGATTCTCGAATAAAGCCGGCTATGCAGCCAATGTCCAAATCGGCTACTTCCGTGAGGTTGTCTAGGAAGGGTGTGCTCAAGGTTTGCATGCGCTTCCTGGACAGCGCCGGACATTCGCACAGAAAGTGTTTAATGGTTTCTTCCTCTTCCTCTGATCTGCAACTTCGGCAGAAATCATTGAAAGGGACACCCAGTCTTTCTGCGTGTCTGGCGATCAAACAGTGTCCCGTCAGTACGGAAACGACGGAACTCAGGGTTTCACGGCTTATATCGAAGAGCCGCTTGGTGCGTTTGGAGCACAGTGCGTGCCAAGTTTGCCTGGTTGTGCTACAGGTTTCTTCGAGCAGCCAGGCCCTATTCGCAGCCTCCACGTAGTGCTGCTTAAATCCTAGCTTTATGGAAGCTAGAGGTTGGCCGACTTCGGGGTTAAGTGGTGTATATTCCTGAAGCTCGGTGCCAGCTCTCGCTAAGGCATCTGCTTCGCAGTTTCCAGGTATATCACTATGCCCCGGTACCCAACAAAGAATCACTTCACAGTGAAGCGACATCACGTTCAGTTGTGAGTGGCATTCCATCGCAATTTTAGATGAAGTATGCACGCTGGATAATGATTGGATGGCAGCTTGACTGTCAGAAAAGATGTTTAAATTTCTTATGGAAATTTTCTGACTTCTCAGCCAGTCAGCTGCCTTATAAATCGCAATGACCTCTGCCTGAAAGACGCTGCAGTGGTCTGGTAATCGGAAGGATGGTTTCAGGCTTAGCTGTTCTGAGAACACGCCACATCCACAGTCTTCGATACTTATTATAAGATGATTTTCTATGGTTATGGCTAAACTTTAAAAATCCCGTCAATATTGCAGTAAACCACTCAATATTTAATATTAACAGTAAAAACCGGGAACACTCGACTTAATTTGTTAAACATTAAAGCCACCCTCTTCCTTTTACAACCGGGCTTGGGACCGGCTTTGGCAGAATTATGGCAATTACCAACATCATATATGAAATAAATAATTGATTAAATTCATCTTGTCTCATTAATTTCTGAAACGCAACTGATTGTCAATTGTACACAATTCTGGGAAATGTCATTCTTTGTATTGGATATTTCAGAGTTCATAAAAATGTGAAATTTTCAATTAAAACAGCTTTTGAAAGTACTCAATCTTTGAAACAGGTAACAAAGTGTATATTTACTGCACTTAAGTACGAAAATGCACTCCTTTATTTCGAAAATATGATGAACCATAAATTTTGCACTTTATATCACAAATTCTTGAAATTCACTAACTGTCGCGTCAATTTATCAATGCTGTTTTCTTCGGGCTGCTACACCCGAGGTTAACACTTGTTTTTGTCACATAGTACTTCGAAATAAGGTCAGGATTTGTTAAAAACCACTAAATTTCGATGATTACGCGTTTTGCTTTCTTTTTGTTAAGACCTGTCAATGAAAGTCGTTTGGCACTTATGCACCTTTGACACTTATGAACAGCGCTCTATTGATACCACACACGTATAGGCGCTTATTCAGTTCGTTCCGTTCCTGTTAGTTTCCTGTTCCAAGCTAGCACTGGAACCCAATCCCTTTTAGAGAGGTTAGACCTTTTTTTGCTCGATTATGAATTCCGACAAAGAAAACTATTTGCAAAATTCAAATATCAAGTCTTAAGGCTATACTTCCTACATTACTATATCCAAGAAAAGTCTCGCGTACTTACCGAGAAAAGACCAAAAACAGAGGCTACCTCCTTCTTGATTTTTTAAGAACGAAGAACCCTTGAGGACACTCTCAAGAATAGTTTTCTGAATAGTTAATTTCATTCCACCAAAAACACAGTGATAAGTTGTTTCTATACATCTGTATATAGTTGTAAATAATACAATTCCTACTTCCTTTCTTCCTTTCAACTTAAACTTAAAAATATGATTTGAGCATTTTAATAATGCAGTATACGCGTTTTTATTATTTTTAGAAATGATTAAGAGTAATCAATTTTTTTCAATTATTGCGAATTTAATGGTTTTATCCAATAAAGACCGATAAGTTGATGGAAAATATTAAAGCAGTTTTTAGTAATAAGTTGGAATAGGTTAAATATTTTTGCAATCAATAAATAATAATTATCATTCGAGATGAAACTGACATATTCTTCGGTTGTCAAACACAACTTTAAAGCACACGATCTCGAGATGGAGGCCAAACTCAAGCTTTTTATTCGCAATACAATTTCATATCAACACAAAATTCAGCACAGAAGTAATCTGTCATGTCCGAATCACCAAAAAAAAATAAGTAAGTGAAAGTCGTTTGGAAGCTATTAAATAATCAGTCAGCAATCAAAAGCCTGTGTTTTTTATTCTGTAATATCATATATATATATATATATATATATATATATATATATATATATATATATGATATTACAGAATAAAAACCACAGGCTTTCACAGAAATGTTGTTGCCAAATTTCGCAAAAATGAAATTCCCGGCGTGAATTCGGAAGAACGGCAGGACTTGTAGACAACTTCGAATGATCAGATTTCAGGTGTAGGATACCACACTTATGACGAATGTTGTGGAGATGAAAGGCTTGGTAAACTTCGTTGTAGGCGCAAGTTGCCTGTAGGAGACAGAAAAACAAATAAGTATTTAGGAATTGTATCGGACCACACCAAACAAACAATCACATCATCTCCAGTGTCGTCCTATGGCTTGGAGAATAGCAACAGTGAGTGTACCCCCTAAACCGGGTGAAAGCTTTACCTTTCCCCAAAAACTCCAAAGTCAAAAGCCTTCCCCCATCCCCCTCGAAAACAGCACAGTGGCTTCTCTTACAACACCTAAACAGTGATGATATTTTTATATTAATTGAAGTATAGTGACTAATCGCATTTTTTGTGTCGAGTAGGCATAAAAACAATGTGAAGTTCGCAAAACGGACAACGGTTTCAATAAGAAAAGTCTTCTTAAACAAATTTCATTCCAAGCAAAACTTGTGCATTCACAACTCATCGATGTGCTTCATCTAAAACCAGAAGTTATCATTTTACTATTTTTATGAAGTTACTATGCTGATTAAGCGTCTTGCTTTTTAGAATTTTGGAACAACTCACCAAACAGTTTTGCAGTCGGAATCATTTTTCTGTGTTTTTTGCATTTCTTCATCTAAAGGTGGAAAGATGCAAGCTCGTGTATGTTTTCTTATTTGCTGATGCATACATTAATTATCTCTCTTTGCCTTTAATCCTTCTGAATTCGATTTTTTACATTAAATTTTTTGCAAATGGATCCATAGTCCAGATATTAAAAAAGTTTGTATGTATTAGAATCAAACTGATATTTATTCTTAGAGTAACGTTCTCATTAACTTGTAATTCTAACAATTTATTGGTAGTATAAACTTTTAGAGAGTTTATCTGTGAAATTGACAATTTTTGTGTAGGCGTTTCCAAATGTGTCTTCTAGATTTTCTTTAATATTTGAAAAACATAGTCTCAAATAACTATGTTTCTATTATTTAAATGAACTAAGTAGTTAGGGTAAAACACCCAATAGTCGGCACCCTTAAGAGTAACGGCCGACTTCAAATGGCTGCATAAAATAATCTTGCCGTGATACTCCAATTTTGTTGTGATCATTTGATTCTTAAACATCTTATTTTATGGGAAAAATACTTGGCAACTATGAAGATAATGTTGAAAAAGGGTAATTTTGCACATTTCATGCTAAGTGCGAATAATCCAGTAACCGGCATACATTTACCATTAATCGGCACTGTTATCAGCTAATAGTGGGCACCATTCCATTATTAGTCAGGTTCACGTCTAACGAATAGGTGGAACTAGATAGTTTACAGATTTTTTAATCTCAAAATACTAATGAATGGAAAAGTCTGAAATCAGTAAATTTGTATTGAATGAAAGCAAACAAGAATCAACTATTAACAGTGTAACTTGACTATAAAACCATTAGAAAGTCTAAGAAACATCTCGGCTTGTTTATTTCCATTTTGAAGAGAATCAAGCAAGTCATAGGCACTAATAGACCTAAGGTCGAAATAAATTAACACATACCAGGATATGTAAACAAAAAAATAATCAGTGTTAAAACTTTTAATTGGTAAGATTCAAACCACATAAGCGAGGTAGGTGGACACTTTGCAAAAATAACTGAGTGGAAACTATAAAAATTACCGTTTATGTATATTTATGCTAATTCTAGAACAAGTCTGGTGTGTCATGACGACATGATGGACAGAAATAAACGTCCTCGTGAGCAATTTCCTCATCAAAACTTTGCTGTGACTCACAGCATGCTTTATGAAAAAATTTACTGCAAGCCGTGTATGCAATGGTAGGATGGTTTTTCAGAAAACCAGCACATGAAAAGCACAAGTTCCCGGATAATTTAGGAGTATCATTTTCTTTGTTCTGAACAGGGAAAGTTTTCAGTTTAGCTTTTCTTCCTTTTTTGATGTTCTCATTTCTCGCTTTTTTCTCTTTCCTGTTCTTCTTTCTCTGATCTTTCAACTCCTCTTCCTTTTTCTTCTTCGCTTCCTTGTCCATGTGAATCTGTTTATATTCCTTGCTCATGAGAACGAATGTAACTCTCTCTGTGTTCCTGGTGCCTTTCCGTTATGGACTCCTTGGCCAATCTAGGAGTTCGGTCAGAGGTGAACCATATGCATTCAGTTGCTTTGAAATGCAGTCGGTTTTGCAGGTAGAATGAGCTGATATGCTAGATCGATTCTCAATAGCTTTCGGTGGGATGAAGTTTGGATCATTTTCGAAAATTTCTTGATGAGTACCCATGGCATATCGTCCATTCAAAATATGTGCTGGGGCTTCCTGAAAACTCGTCCCAGCAACGGGTTCGAGCACTGTGAGCTCAAAAGGGTGGGTGCTGGTAGCTTGATGGGTGACTGGTTCATTTACTCTTAATCCTCCTTCTTTACATGGAATTATAAGGTATAGGGCAGTGCAGTCCATACTGTTCTTGCTACTCTAATTGGGGTTAAGTAGGTATCTAACATTAGTATAGATGACGTATGTTCCTACTAAATATTTTAAAAATGTATTCTACCTACCATTTTGTGTTTCTTCTTTGTCTTACATCCAGAGGTGCTGGGAGTTACAGGCTGCTTCACCATTAGATAATTTAGCTACACGTTTGTTAGCTCCAGTCAGGTTTCTTCACATCAAAAATAAATAGAAAAACAGTGAGGAAGGTAAGTACGGCTGTAAGTCCTGCTATGCTAATGAATCATACCTTAATAAGGTTTTTGAGTAACCACCTGGATGAGCAGTACCGAATCAGTAACTTGAGCTCATGCGAATAATGAGCACATTCAACTTTTAGAAAATGGGCATGTAGATGATTGGGTATGACCAATGCTTGGCATGCCGGTAATTCAATGATCGGCACTGCCGTCTATTAATAATATAGTGTGCCCACATTTGGAAGGACTCTCGAGAAAACAAATTTAACTTCAAAAACTAAATTGGCTTACAGTAATAAACGTACTAAATTCAGAAATTCAGCAGAAGAAAAAAACAAAAGGTTATCCAATGATAGGCACCCAGGTGCTGACTGTAGAAAGAAAGATTATTTTCAGCTTATAATGGGCACACTAAAACCGGCCACTACAATTAAATAACACTTACCGAATTGTAGTGTGATCGATAAGCTGACACCAGGAGAACACGCAAGACCGAACGGAAATGATGAAAAATCAACTAGACGCACAAAACAACCGACAACTTGAGCCAGTTTCTTACGAAAAAAACCACTGACGCTCTGCTTGGATATCTAAACGCCGCGCGACTGACAGAAAATAATTTCTCACGCTTGTTTCTCACTCTCAAACATCACAAACGATTCTATCAGCTGATAACTTTTCAACCGAATGACAATAGAAAATTGTAGACGAACTAATGATTCACTCTCAATTCTTATTTCCGATCAAACTGTAAAGCAGGTGCCAACTATTGGGAGAGCGCCGACTATTGGGTGTCTTACCCTATACAGTCGAACCTAGATAATTCGAATTCCTCAATAATTCGAACCCATGCGCCGGTCCCTTGGCATTCCCAAACTAATACACGTAAAAAAAACCTCGATAATTCAAACTTTTTCAGTCCGAGTGATCGAAAAATTCTTAATTTTAGTACCTAAATAGCCAAAAAAATTCTCACAAAAGTCTTACTAATCGCCTCAACAAGATTTTCATCAAAGTCAGACCCTAGACAGTCATAAAATGCGAGTGAAATTGGGGCTGTTGCTGGGTTTTTCCAAAAATCAGCCGCTACACAATCAAAGAATGCGAGCGAAATTTTGACTATCGCTAGATTTTCCAGGCTCTATTTGCCATCGCGCATAAAACAGCGGATACTGAGGCAAGACAATGTACATATCCCAGGTATATAATCCAGATTAGGTATGATTTATGACCCTAGGATTCCGCGCCGAGTGATGTTATATCGCACAGACACGACCAGTAGTGCTACCATCCCGTTTAAAAAACAAATTAAAAAATATTTGGGCAGCCCTGTTCACCTCATTATATATTTCACAATAGACATATAAGCAATGGTAAATGCAGGAAGGATGCAAAACGTGTGTCTAAAGTGTTACCCTTATTAATTTATGGTAAAAATGGAATTTATATAAGTTAGTTTATCATGGGTTAGAACCTCCTGGTCTAGTCGACAACCTTCGTCTCCTAGTGCGCTTTTGGTTAACGACTTGCTAACACTATTGTTGCACATTAGTGGAGGTTCTTGTTTCCAGGCTTTTTGGCCGGTACCATTATTAAATGGGTAGTGTGGTTTCGGCGTGACGGATGGCATCCTCTTCAGGTGCTGTCATTAGTCATCCGCTACGAGACAGCACGACCACCGCTGGCTTGTTGATGGATTAAGCTCGCTATATTTAAACTATTTTTATAATTTACATCTGCGAATTATAACGACCGTCAATTTGTTTCGTATGTATGCCTACGACGCTTTTATTAGTAAGTTTTTCATGGGTTAGAACCTCCATCCGTCAGGCCGAAACCACACTTCCCATTTAATAATGGTACTGGCCAAAAAGCCTGGAAACAAGAACCTCCAATAATGTGCAACAATAGTGTTAGCAAGTCGTTAACCAAAAGCGCACTAGGAGACGAAAGTTGCCGACTAGACCAGGAGGTTCTAACCCATGATAAACTTAAATAATAAAAAGCTACGTAGGCATACATACGAAACAAATTGACGGTCGTTATAATTCGCAGATGTAAATTATAAAAATAGTTTAAATATAGCGAGCTTAATCCATCAACAAGCCAGCGGTGGTCGTGATGTCTCGTAACGGATGGCTAATGGCAGCACCTGAAGAGGATGCCATCCGTCACGCCGAAACTACACTTCCCATTTGGATTTTTTTTTCGATTTTGTACTTATTTTTATATATTTTATCAACTTCCCAGTGCATGGGAAGTTCTTGTAATCGCCTCGAAAATCGAAATTGAAATTTTCGACTTTTCTTTACGTTTTGAAATCTTTAGAGTATATTTAAAAGGTTTTTTTTTACAAAAAGAGATGTGTGTGTGTGTGTACGTACGTACGTTCGTGGACAGTTTTTTCTACGAACATAACTCACGTAAACAAAGTTGTATCGACTTTGGTGAGGTGTCAATCGAAGCGTCTTTGCAATTTTAAGAGGTGATTAGTTTTTGGGACACTTCGGCGGAGGGGGTTTGTTGTTTTGACCCTTTGAAGGTCATTTCTGTCGTGCGCTATATCTCGCGAATCAAAAGTACGATTTGCTGGATATAGGTGTTAATCGACGCGTATAGACATTTTTGTGATTGCATCAAAATTTTTTAAAAAAATTCGTACTGTTTTCTTATTTTTTCAGAAAAACTGCAAAAAATATTTTTTCAAAAATATAAAATTTCTGATTTTCAAAACGCAGTAATCAATAGTTATATAGTAAATATACTCCAAACAGTTTTTGCAAAAAAGCCAGCAAATTTTTTTTCATGATTACAAAAAAAAATCAAATTAAAAATCAAAAATCATTAAAAGTTATCATGACCTTCAAGGTCATTTATGTCATTCATTTTATCTCGAGAACCAAATATAATCTTTGCATCATTAAGGTTTCAATCGACGCGTATTAACATTTAAATGATGTTTTTGTACATCAAAAAAAATCGTTAAAGACGTTTTTTTTTAATTTAATAGAAGTGTTGTAGTGTTTTTTTTTCATAAAAAAATAATTTTTAACCTGATTTGCACATCGTTTTAATTAATGTTTATAAAATTTATAATATTTTATCAATTTTTGTAGAAAAATCTGCAAAACTTTTTCTCATGATTACAAAAAAATTAAATTAAAAATGTAAAATCATTTGAAGTAACCATGTAAAAAGGGTCCATACGAATGTTTATACCTGAAATCTTTTATTCTGAAGACATTTTTGTGAAATCAATCAAAGTTTATTGATATTTGCATAATTTGAGCAGATTTTCAATAGTTTTCACAGCGCCGTGTATTAACTTTAATGAAAAAACTGCTTAAATTTTGAAAACCACTACAAATCAAATCAAATTTGCAATTGTGGTATTCAACGTTTGAAATGGTAAAATGTTTTGTAGTCAACACTTTACAAGATCATATGCTTTGAAAAGCTTTCATCAAATAAAAAATTGTAGTTTTAAGAAGTTTTGTTCTTTCGTATTCGTAAGATTTCAATTACTTCCTTCGTCATTTGTAATACATACATTTTACTTTCGACAAGAAATTGAACCTTTTTTTGACTGCATATTAAATGTTTCTCGAAACCAACAGAAAATATGAAATAATTATTAGCCCATTGATGTTAATTCGTGAAAAAATACAAATTCAGTGATTATGCCGAACTGCTGGACCGCACTATTCAAAATGACCATCAAGCGACAAAAATTTTTCAGTGGGCGTAATAACAAAAACTGCATTCAGTTTTACTAGCGCTCTTTTGTCCTTCAAGCATCGATATGAAAATAACAAATAACCTACAAAAGGCTTTACAACCTCCGATCGATCCGCGTGAATATTCAATTAAACTTATCCACCAAAATCCTCACGTAATGAATTGGCACTCTCGGAAATGTTACGATTAAAGTTGAGTCATTCCAATGACTTTTATGAGAGGTACATTTCTATTATTTAAAGTAGTATTATATCCATAATTATTGTTGTATTTAATATTTTTAATATCTATGAAGATATTACTGGGAAGATGACCGTGTGGACCTCAAGGGTCACACCTTACGGCTTGTTTGTTTTAATTTTTATTCTTTTTACAAAAAAAAATTTTTTTTATATTTTTGAAATTTTTTCGACCTGTAAACAAGTCTATAAATCACTTCCCAGATCAATTTTACGGTTCCATATGGTCTCTGGAAATAGGGAAAATAATATTTTTTTAGTGAGGGAGCCCCCATAACTTGATGAAATTGATACCGTGATCACCGCGAAGTTTTCATGCCATAGTAGTAGGGGAACCCCGTCTTTATATTCCTCCTACACCCAGCCTCCTCAGGGGTGGGGGCCATGTTCTGAGCTTTACCTACAGTATTATTTATTGAAAAAGCAACTTCTGTTGGATGATCAATTTCTTTACATGTTGTTGATGGCTCATTATGAGACAAATCATTTTACGTTGTACGGTTATAAATTCCTTGAGTATCGTTATTGCAAAAACTAAAGTTTTTAATTTCCCAGTATATGGGAACATCTTGTAACCGCCCCGAAAATTTAAATTCAAACTTTCAACATATTGTTACATTTTGAGGTCTTTAAAGTATATAAAGTGCTTTTGCAAAGAAGTTTGTATGTGTGTGATGTGTGAGTACGTACGTACGTTCGAGGAATGCCTTTTCTATCCGCATGATTCACGCCAACAAAGTCAATCATAGCGTATTTGCAGTCTTACGATTTTGTTTTCTTGTTCTTATCCATCCAAGGTCATTACTGCCATCCATTTGAACAGATTTGCAATAATTTTCACATTACTGTTTTTTTATTTCACTGAAAAAACTGCTTAAAATGTAATTAGATTTTTTTTTAATTTGTATTTGTGATAATCAATGCTTCGAGAGGTAAGATATTTTTAAGATATATTATAAAACAAAACATAACGTTTTTATGGTTGCAAAACATATCCATACAAAAACAGTACACCATTAATATTCATAATGAATAAAAGTTGATAAAAATATCATTAGCTCATTTCGCTTACTCTAGTTTTTTAAAAAGTCTTTTGTATCTAACTTGCACTTCTGCCAATGAATTATTTTCAAAAACAGATGTTTCAAACTCTCATCAAGTAAAAGATCATGGTAAATAAAAAATGGAAATGTATAATGAGCACAGGGGGTCCATAAAATATGGAAGGACCATTTGTCAAATGTTTGAAGTTCATTAATTGTAAGGGTTCGCAAGATTTCACATCCATTTTCTCAAGTAAGATTTTTGTGTTTAATATAGACTCAGATATCGATTTTTTGTTCGTATTACACGCTGCTTAAAAATCAACTTCAAAATAAGAAATGATTATTAGTGTTCGAAAGTAAAATGGTGTAATAGATAAAATGGTAGTAAATACTTTTCAAAATCATATGCTTTAAAAAGCTTTCATCAACTATAAAGTTGTAGCTTTAAACAGTTTTTTAAGTCTAGTTTTGCACGTCCCTACAGTGCTCCCCTTCAGCAACCTTTGATTTTTACTTTACCTCGTAAATGTCAAAATCGAAGTGTTGATGTTTAGTCTGCGAATCGAACGCGTTTTTTCTTTGCAGTATATGTTCGAAGTGGAACACTAAATTTCTGGATACTTGTTCCGAACGATGGCCTGGGCGAAGCTGCTTGTGATGTTTCGTCGTCCTCCCGAACTGTATAAGCTGGTTTTAATCTCTCTGTTGAGATTGTAACTAATCTGTCATTAATTCGAATTATATAAACTCGGTCGCTTATCCTTTGGACGGTTTCGTGAGGACCCGTATACGGTTGCTGCAGAGGTTTTTTTACCGCATCCTCGCGTAAGAATACGTGCGTACATGACTGCAGATCCTTGAACAAGAACATACTGTCCTCCCGATGATGTTGTACTGGTGTTGCTTTTAATTGCTGCATATCCTTTCGGAACTTTTCGACGAATATTTGCAGGTCCGGGGTCATTTGCTCATCGGTGAAAAATTCTCCTGGTAGTCGGAGTGTTGTGCCGTATACTAGTTCCGCAGGTGAACAGTTTGAATCGTTTTTGATGGCGGTCCTCAGTCCCAGTAGAACTGTTGGTAGTACCTCTGTCCATCGCTGCGTTTCGTGGCACATTAATGAAGTTTTTAATGATCTATGCCACCTTTCGACCATTCCGTTGGCAGCCGGATGGTACGGCGAAGATCTTGTCTGCTTGCACCCGGTCAGTTGTGCAAGTGCACGAAAGAGAGCGGATTCAAATTGAGAACCCTGATCCGTCGTAATCGTGCGTGGTGCTCCGAACCGAGATATCCATCCGCTGTAAAAAGTAGTAGCGATTGTGTCAGCTGTTATGTCGGCAGTAGGAATTGCCTCAGGCCACCTTGTGAAACGGTCTACCACCGGTAATAAATATCTTTGACCGTTCGAAATAGGCAAAGGCCCCACAATGTCGATATGTACATGCTCGAATCGACCACTTTGTTCCGCAAATTGCTGTGGCATGTTTCGAACATGTCTGTGTATTTTCGAACGCTGACAACTGATACAAGTTCTTACCCAACTGTTAATGTTTTTGTCCATGTTAGGCCAAAAGTACTTTCTTCGGATCGCCTTGCTTGTTGCTTTACCTCCAGGATGCGATGGTTGGTGCGACATGTCAAAGACTTTATTCCTTAGACATCTTGGTATGTATGGTCTGATATTCTTCGTTGATGTGTCGGAGTATAGTGTTATATTTTTGTCGCCAATCACGATTTGTTTCATGCTCGTTGATTCGCGCAATAGGTTTTGCAGCTCATCGTCATTGGTTTGAGCGCTGGCAATGTCTTCTGGGTCTATTTTGGTTGGCATTGAAATGGTCTCGATGCAGGATAATGCATCCGCGACTACATTTTCCTCGCCGGATACGTGTAGTATTTCTGTCGTAAATTCCGAAATGTATTGTAGCTGCCGACTTTGTCTCGGTGATGTCTTTTCTGATTTGTGGCGAAATGCGAACGCTTGTGATTCGTACGTATGGCGAATTTTCGTCCTTCTACTATGTGACGGAAATGCTTTGTTGCCATGTATATTGCCAACAGCTCCCGATCATATGTGCTGTATCGGCTTTGCGCTGGGCTGAGCTTCTTGGAAAAGATATCGGGTAGCTATCTGGTAATGTGACAGCATTAAGCCTTCGATAGTCCCCGCATGGTCTCCAGCCTGATGTTTTTTTCTCCTTTAATAAAAGAGGACTTGCCCATGGACTGCTTGACGGTCGGCATATACCACGTTCTAGCAGGAACTCGAATTCTGCTTTGGCTGCTTTGTACTTGTCGGGAGCAAGTCGGCGTGGTCGTTCTGCTATTGTAGGACCTGTCGTTATAATATGATGCTTGACATTATGCAGTTTTGATGTTGGCTCGAATGATTTATTCACCAGCTCTGGGTATTCTTTCAGCATTGCATGAAAACGATTGCATGGATTGATTGCGGAGATCCTGAGTGAGTCACCTTTAGAGTTTCGAGCCATGGCGTACAGCTTCGTTGAAGTATCAATGAGGCACTTGTTCTTCAAGTCCACAAGAAGGCTAAACTGCTTCAGAAAATCCGCACCAAGAATAGCTCGTGGAACTTTTGCGACGTAAAATTTCCATTTGAAACGTCGTCGAAGCCTCAGGTCTACTGTTCGTATTTGTTGGTCGTACGTTTCAATTGCAGTACCGTTGGCGGCGTATAATTTCGTATCCGATGGTTGTTGTTTTTCCAGAGTGTCGGTGGGGATTACGGACACGTCGGCTCCTGTGTCTATTAAATATAAATATCCATTAGTGCGATCGCGTATGACTAGTCTGTTGTCGTGTGTTTCGCCGCCTGCGATCTCGTCTACAGACGGCGAACGTACTAGTTTTCTGACTTGGGAAACGAACAAGGTGATTGGCATTTTCTCGCACTTGCGCCAAACTTGCGGTGAAAATAACATATGCCGTTGCGTGATGAGCTGCGTTTGCGAGATCGTGATGTTCTTGTTACGCTCCTTTGCGATAGTCGAGTTTCCAAACTGTCGACTTTAGCTATTTGCATTGCCACAGCTCGTGCTATTTCTGCATTTTCTGTTGTGTTAACGTTGTAAACGTTTGAGACAGGTTAACGTTCACGAATAATCTTGTCAGCAATCTCAGTTTGCTGATTAATGTTGGTGTTTGAGACCACGGTGAGCACTTCACGAACTCGAATCGGTAATTTTTTTACCCAAAACACCTTGAGCGATTCTTCACTGATTTGTTCATCAGCCAACACCTTCATGTGCCGCCATAGTTGCGACGGCTTCATGTCGCCAAGTTCTGCTTCTTGCTTTGCCTGCTGCAGTCGATTTTCGGGTGTGTCGGAAAAACGCGTGATGAGCAGCGCCCTCAAGGCTCGATTTTTTTCTGATGTCGGCGGATTTTCCAGGAAATCCTCTATTTCCCGCATGATCGTCGAATCCAGGATCGCGACAACAACGTGGTATCTGGTGTTGTCGGATGTAATGTGGTTTGCGGCGAATTGCGATTCCGCGTTTAGAAACCACATTTTTGGTTGGGATTTCCAGAATGTCGGCAGTTTGACATTCGCAATTGACCCAATTGCTGCGCCCAGATTTGGCCGGCGCGGTATTATCGGTGTAGCGGGATGCTTTTGCGTGTCGTCTTCGGCGGCGTGGAATGGCCACGCGACTGTGGGTGCCTTTTGTTCCGCCATTTTTTTCATTCACAACACACACATTAACTAATGTTGCCTAATTGTTTGAATATACTCGGGGTCACCAAATGCAGCACGACTTACATACAAAACAACATTTTGTTATTACCAAATATATTTACACCGTTAAACGTTTAATAGGACAATACAATGAACTCAGGAACGTCTGTATCGTTTGGTGGTCACGGCAGAAGAAAGAATCTTCGCTGTCAGGATGGCTGTCTCCTCCCTAGTGCCGCTGTTCGCCGCGACGTGTGCCACTGTCACTGCACGACCCAACATTTTCATCACTTCTGGCTCCATCTTGTGTGATACTCATGTTTTATAATTAAAATTAAAAAGCGATTATTTACTGCATATTCAATGTTTTTCAAGATCAACTGCAAAATAAGAAATAATTATAAGTTACATTTATGTAAAATGGTGAAAAAAATAAAGATTCAATGTTTGTGCAGCAGTCATGGAATTTTTGGGTGCAACTATTCAAAATGGAAAAATAAAACTGCATTCGATAACCCTGGGATTCCGATTTCACCCGAATTTCCGCAAGTGCCCTAATGCCTTTAAAACATCGATTTAGAAATCACAAACTATGTAGAAACGGCTTTGTATCTCTCTTGCGATTGATCCGCGTAAAGATTCAATCAATCTCTGCGTTCATCTGGTGTCAATCAGTTTGTAACTGTAAAAATTCAAAAACAAACAAATATGTTCCAGATTTTGCTTCACATATTTGTTAAGAATTTTTTATGTATTCAGCGCAAATAAGTTCATTTATTTCGGTCCTTAAGTTTTTGAGATAACGGCCCTTTTCTGGCAAAACTTACAAAAGCGAGGCAGAAAAAGTCTGAGTTCACTTCAAATAAAAATAATAAAAAGAAAATAGTAAAACATATTTCAATTTGTCAGTAACTGGAAAGGTATCCCCGGTTATTTATTACTTCGCGGAGCCTGTTCGGCATTGAATTGACGTGCTTTGTTGTTTCTTCAGCACTTGTTTTCTCCCACTCTTCTGTGAGAACAGTTTTCAACATTTCCATACTTGTTATTGAGTGTTGTTGTGCAACGCACCTTTAGTGATTGACCGGTGAAATGTACGGTTTCTTCAGAGCAACCTGTCCGTGGTATGCAGCCTTTTTGGGATTTTTTCTTGCAATATCCAGACAAATATTTTTGAAAGATTTTTCCTTGATTTCAGTTGCTATTTGGAATGCAGTCAGCCGTGGATTTCATTTTAATAGTGACTTGATATGTCGTTTTTCCCTGCATAACAATTTTGATGGACAACCGGAACGAGGTTTGGATGTGAGGTCTCCTGTCGATTTGAAATTATTTATAATCCTTTGTTCTGAGGAATTTTGACCTCCCACTATTTTTGCTGTATCTCTGTAGCTGTTCTCTTCTTTCCATAAATTTAAGGAGATTTTTCTTTTGGTCACACTGGTTTCTTTGGTTTTATCTTCCATTGCGAGAAAAATATATTCACAACACAAGCTCTGCAAGAAACTATTCATACGCTTCTCTGATTATGGTGTGAAGCTGGCGTTTGTTTTAGTTGCTGCATCCTGTGTTGAAACTTTTCAATAAAAATGTGCGGCTGATCAGGTAAAGAATTGTCGAAAAATTTCCCTGGAGCTTGTAGCTGGATTCCGTACAGCATCTCCGCAGCTGAGGCCTTCATATCGTCTTTATAAGCAGTTCTTAAACCGAACAAAACCGCTGGCAAAACATCTATCCAGTGCGGTGTTGCATGGCACTTGATTGTGGTTTTGAGGGATCTATGAAATCGCTCAACCATCCCGTTTGATGCTGGGTGATATGCGGTTGTTTGGATGCGATTAGTCCCCACAAATTGTAGCATAGCTTGGAATAGTGCTTGCCCTGATCCGTTGTTATGGTTTGCGGCGATCCATATTGAGCTACTCAGTTTATGAAAAACGCTTAAGCGATAGTGTCAGCAGTTATATCTTCAACAGGTATTGCTTCGGGCAATCGAGAAAATCTGTCGATCATCGTTAATATATGTGAATATCCATACGATGAAGACAGTGGTCCAACTATATCGACGTGGACATGTTGAAAATGACGATCAGTCAGTGAAAACTCCTGTGGTGCAAGAACAACATGTCGCTGAACCTTCGATCGTTGACAGGCTAGGCAGTGTTTCGCCCAAGTATTAATTTCCTTTTTAATATTCGGTCAGACATATTTTGTTGCTATAAGTTTGATGAGACAATCCGTGAATCCGTTCGAAGATCGTTTTCCTTAAAGCTGCAGGAACGTAAGTTCGTGGAGTCCCTAGTGATATATCGCAGTATAAACCATATCCATTTTCTAATGGAAAATTATTTAGTTTTAGCGATGATCCTGCGTTTAATAAGTGATGAAGCTCCGTATCCGTCGTTTCCGCTGATGCAATATCCTCTGAGCTAGGAAGATGTTTTAGTCCTATTGCTTTAACATTCTATCGGGAGAGTCCATCAGCGACAATATTAGTAGTACCCTTTACGTAGCGTATTTCGGTTGTAAATTGGCTGATGAATTCCAACTGACGCAATTGCCGAGGTGACGCTTTGTCCGATCGCTGGTTAAAAACGAATGTAAGAGGGTTATGATGATCAGTTTCTATCTCAAAGTTTCGATCTTCCAACATATGCCGAAAGTATTTAATCGCCTCGTTGATTGCCAACAATTCGCGATCATAGGCACTGTACTTCTGTTGCACCGGATTCAATTTTTTAGAGAAAAATCCTAAGGGTTTCCATGTGTTTTCATTAAATTGTTCCAACACTGCGCCGAATTCTACTTCGAATGCATCCGTCCGTAACAAAATAGGTGCGCCGTCTTTGGGATGTGTTAATAAAGCAGCATTGGCTAATAGCTGTTTACTGTTTTCCAATGCGAATGAAGCTCGATCCGTCCAAATGATAAGCTTTTTGCTGTTCTTGCCAGTTTTTCCTAAGAACGCATTAAGCGTTGCTAGAATATCAGCTGCATTTCTTAGGAAGCGTCGATAGAAATTTAAAATTCCTAAATATCTTCGAAGCTCAAGCACATTTTCCGTTTTTTTTGTATGCTTTTATGGCAGCTATTCGGTCAGGTGGTGGCTTGGTTCCTTCATCTGAGATTGACTATCGCAGAAATTCAACCTCTTCTGCTGCGAATAGGGATTTTGACACGTTGACTTTGATGCCATACGTTTGAAGTCGTTCAAACACCTGTTCTTGATGTCGATGGTGGTCGGTGATATTTTTCGATGCCATTAGTATATCATCTAAATATACATAGCAGAATCTGAGCCCACGCAGAACAGTGTCGATAAACCGTTGAAAGGTTTGAGTGGAGTTACGCAAACCAAAAGTCATCCTGTTGAACTCGAAGGATCCAAAAAGTGTGACGTCGGCTGTTTTCGAGACGTCATCCGGATGAATCGGAATTTGATGATAAGCCCGTTCTAAATCCAAGGTCGTAAATAGCATGGTACCATATAGATGATTTGCGAAGTCTTCAATATGTGCGATTGGATAGCGATCTGGTATCGTCACAGCATTTAAACGGTGATAGTCACCACATGGTCTCCATAATCCGCACTTTTTGGGCACCAGATGTAATCGGCTGGTCCAGGGACTGTCAGATGGGCGGCATATGCCTTGCGACACCGTATATTCAAATTCCGTTTTGGCTGCGGAATACTTTTCGGGAGCTAATCGCCTTGCACGTTCAGCGACGGGTGGACCAGATGTTAAAATTCTGTGCCAAGTATTGTGTGGTTTCGAAACAGCTTAGTTCGATGAGCTGCTGAGTCCTGCGTACTTTGCCAACAATTGGTGGAACACATTGTCCTTGGGAGACAGAATTTGCTTGGAAGTCACTCACCTTTGCTGTGGCGTACAGATCCGAGTTGCCATCAACCAGCCGTTTGTTACGTAAATCCACCATGAGGTTGAACGCTCGCAGGAAATCTGCCCCGAGTATCGGTCGGGCTACATCTGCGATATGGAAGTACCACTTCATCGATCAGCGAGGTCCTAAGTCGAGCTCGATTAGCTGGTCCCCATATTTTGCAATAGTGGAGTTGTTCGCTGCATGCAATTTTAAGTCGGCTGAACATTTCCTGACACGATGGTCTTCTGGCGGGGTCACTGAGACATCGTCACCTGTGTCAACCAAAAATAGTTTTCAACAGCGACGATCCCGAACTAATAGGCGGTTTTGAGGTTGGCTGTCGTCATTCACCGCAAATGACGACGAGCCTTTTAGTTTTCCTGCTTATAGTTGCAGGGTTGCTTGCATTTTCGCGCTTTTGATCCGAACCGGCGATGGTTAAAACACGTCAATTCTTCAGATCTAGATTTTGACTTACTTCGAGGCCGGCGATTGCGTGATCGGGATCTATACGATCGTGAATTCTGCGTAGTGAAAGCTTCAAACTTTTTCGATAGCGTTGAAACTTCACTTTTTATTTCTTTGATTTCATTATTTAAAGAAGCTGAGCGAAGTGTCGAAATTGACTTTGACGCGCACTCTTCCAAAGTTTTATCGGCCATGGTCACGAGCGCGTCAATATTGATGTCCGAAGGCAGTCGCCGAAGCCATAAAGCGCGCACTGCATCCTCGCCTAATTTTTCACCGCCAAGCGATTTCATCTCGCGCCATAGTAGTGATGGCTTCTTATTGCCGAGATCCAGCTCCGTTAAAAGCTTTGTTAAGGATTTCTCCGGCGAGTCAATAAATCTACTGATTAACGCTGCTTTTAAAGCGGCATATTTGTCTAGAAGTGGCGGCGACTCAACTATATCGGCCACCCGCCCCAAAATAGTGGAGTCGAGCGACGAAAAAATGGCGTTGAAGCGGCTGGCGTCACTAGAAATTCTAGTTGTGGCAAATTGTGCCTCGACTTGCACAAACCAAAGCGTAGGGAGCCTTTGCCCAAATGGTGGCAGCTTTAATGCCTGGAGTGCTTCGATCGCACCTCCTGTGTCCATGATTCGACGCGGAATTGGTGGCGTCTCAATAATGATTTTTTCTGGCGTGGTTGCCATTTCACAAGAGTCCAATCACGTTGCGGTCACCACTATAGTTATTACACAAAGTCTACACAGATTTGTATTTTATTGGAACTATTTTACAAACTAAATACTCGAAAACAAAAGGCAAAAACTAGCGTCTGCAATGGCGTCGCTCAGAGGGCTGGGCAGAAGCCGATGAGCAGTGTAGGTACGTCAGTTTCAAACCTAGGTGGCTTTTGGGTTTTACAGTTGCCCTACATATATATAGAGGGTGCGCCATCTGGATGTACCCTATTTTAACATTGAATAACTCTGCCATTTGTCAGCCGGTTTCCATAAATGAACAAGATTTTTAAGGATATTCTATGCCATTTATTTCAAACCAGGTTTAGAATACAACGTCGATTAACCGACCATTCCCATTTGATACCATAAATCAGCTCTTTTGCGGGCATTCTGCATAACATTGACCAGCATTTCGGGCGTTATAGCAGCTATTTCAGCTCGTTTAGTGGCATAAACTTTCCTTTTTAAATAACTCCACAGAAAAAAGTCTGGTAACAGTAAATCCGGAGAACGAGAAGGCCACTTCAAGTTACTATTTTTTGGGACAACGCGTCCTGGGAACTGTGCAAGAACTTCATCGAAGCGGCTGTGGTGTGGCAAGGTCTTGTTGAAAATAGAAGTTTTTCAGACTTTTTTTCGCATTTGTGGACAGACGAAGTGCGCCAAAATCCAACGGTAGCGTGCGCCGTCGATGGTCTCTCCAATTTTGAAGAAATAAGACCCGATGATGGCTTTGGAGCACACCCCTACCCAAACAGTTCCTTTCTGGTCGTGCATGAATAACGTGTGGGTTTTGTGTCCCTCAAATTCGACAATTTTGCTTATTAAGTCCGCCGGAGAGGGTGAAATGAGCCCTGTGCGTCATTAAAATTTTGTCGCAAAAATCAGGCTCTGCATCGATCATTCTTACGACAGTATTTCCATATTACAAGTGACGTGGCATATCCGTTAGGTAGTAAGTTGCACTTTGTATGTGAAAAGAAGGATATCTTGCTTCATAATCCTCCCTAGAGTCGTTCCACTCACGTTTAAATCCTGACATCGGCGGCAATACGACGTATTTGGGCTATCGGCAACACTTTTTCTACCACTACAACTTCATTGGAGCGTCGTGGACGCTGTCAAATAGGAATCTGACGAGATGCTACAGACCCGTACTCAAAGAAACTCTACACCAAATAACGAATTGTCTTTTTTGTTAGCGCCGTATGCCTGTCATATTTTTTAAAATAAGCATGCAAAGTTTTCACAATTTGTAATATCGTGCTAGGGAAATATATAGTATGTGCACTCGGCACGTGGTAACAAGTTGTTATGTTATTTGGGACATCGTTACATTAAATAAAATATTCGGTGCAAGAGTCTATTGGAAATGTACAAAAATGGCATGCAGGCTGTCGATTGCACGCATTACAAATCTATTTCATCCGCCTATTTGCGTATTGGAAAATGTCCATAATCGTGAAACGGATCGACGATAATTGTCGATTGATGAGCTGTAATTAATTTATATAGACATTGATGCATGATAATAAATGAATTAAAGCTAATTGTATCAGCAATTCATTAAGTTATGTAATTAAAAACGATTGTACAATTGAAATACCTTGACCTAATCAAGGATATAAGGCTTACTCATGTTAAGTAACTCGTAAGTGAATATTTAAACATTGCAATCTTCAAATACCCTCCGTACGGCAGAACCATAGGTCTTTTGAAATATGAAGTGTTTATCTTAAGAAATGTGATCTTCTAGAATAAATCAATTACTTTTCTAACAAAGACGTAATTGCAATTGAAAAATAATCACAAACTGTACTCCATAGCGTTGACATTAAAAGTCGACAATTTTTACAAATTTTCACGGCTGGAAAATAAAATAAACATGGAATAATAAACCTAAACAGCGATAGATTCCCTAAGGTTCTTCTCTCCTTTTGGCTGTAGGGAACAGGGTTCATCCGGCTGAGTTAAGTATAAAGGGGCTTAGCGCGCTACACATGCCTACTTGGCAAGTGCTAAGCTTAGGCAGGGAGGGCCCGGACAATAACACCGATGTCCGGCGCGCCTCTGGTGACGTCTCTTTTCCTCAAGCAGTGACTCTGCCGCCTGAGAGTTAGTTTGCACGCGCGGTTTCTCTTTCGCTCGCTTTCCGTTGGTTTTCTTCGGGTCTTTCGCTGGTAACGTAGATTGTAATTTATCTTCCGGGTTGGCGTTGCATTGGCGGTTGCTTCTTTTTGATGCGCGTGCGAGAATAATCTTAAAGTAAAGTAGGACGTCGAGTCTCAGAAAGTTTTGTTGTTGTAATTGCAGTCCATTAGGACTTCTTTTGTGGAACATGTAATTCGGGCAATTTAGATGGCTGAATGTCCCAAACATGAGATTCGGGACTTGGTATAGGCGACCGTACCCACGACATTACGCGCTGAACAGAGCTGGCCTGCCAGCAGCCATCGCCATCTAGCCACAAACAACGGGTTCGTTGCCTCGTCCCTCGTTCAATGAGGCCAATGGGACGAGAGTCTCGTTGCCTTGAAATTTCGTTGCGACTTCGTTCGTGTAAACAGTTCTCATTACAATGGCGCCCAACAAGGGTCCCCAACAGCTTCTCTCCAGTCAGTTCACTGACTGGACTTAGATCTTTTACGATCCAGCATTTCAATTTGGGGCTACCCAATCGCAGAGTGTTTGGACTTCATGAGTTATTGCTCATGACACTTCTTGCTATAAGTGCAGGTCGTCCAAAACTGCTTCTTAATATTTTTTTTTGTTTGCGAGAGGGACTCCCAATGTGTGTCCTGAGCACTTGTATTCGCAAAGAATGTTGTCTCTTTCGTTTGAGAATACCAGCTTGGTGGGTAATAGTCGCCTTAACTTGGTCTCGTGAAAAGAGCCGGCCTGTCTTTTGCCTTTATGTATTGAGAGCTTACATTCCTTCCACGCTACCTGCATGGAGAAGTGGTTGAGCAGCCACCAGAGTTGCCCCTTGTGCCGGAGGACGTGCCAAATCCGCGACTTGAAGCTGATTTCGAACCGGCTCCAGCAAGGAGGGGCAGGTCTTCCCGTAGAAGGAGCAATGCAGGTACCCATTCTAAAACCGAAACAGGGAGCAAAGGCACAACAAAACCGCTATCAAACTCGATTGCAAGCTTCGTGCAGCCAAGCAAGGGATGAAGAAAAAGGTTTATCGGGTAATCTCACAGATCCTTCTAATATAACTGAATTCGCACCTGCAAGAGCGCTAAGTCCGCAAGTGCCGCAGCCAGACAATACTTTCGTAGCAGCGGGTCTATCCCATGCCCAAATACAGCGATTTATCGACCAAGGGGTAAAACAAGAACCAGCTCGCCGCAATCGGGAGAAGCAAGCTCCAGGATATCAAACATACTCGGAGAAGTCACCACGAGCACGACGAAGAGAGTCTCCCCAAGGGCCGCAAGATGCCTCTGAATGGAGAATGCTGTCCTCTTACCTTTGGTTGGAACGCGCTCTGACCGTAATTCAGAGTTGGAACGCAAAGTTCAGCGGGCGCAGCGGTGCTTTATCGGTGGATAAATTTATATTTCAAATTCAGACTTTGACTTAAGGCAGCGAAAGCCGTCTTTTGTTATGACTGCGGCAGACCTGACGCATACAAACCAACGTGCTCTATATGTAGTGATCCAAAAAACGGAAGGAAGGCGAGACTGCAACAACATCAGCGGCATCTTAAACCACGTGCACACCATCGTTAGCCCGTCCACTAGCGACGTGTTTCAGCTGATCCAGATCTAGTTAAACATGATGGCCCCAAATCCCTCAGAATTTTGAATAGAAATCTCACTAAAGAATCTCTTTTACCTCCTTCGACCCATTTCACACCTTGCCTCCTTCAGAGGACCCATTTCACACCTTGTCTCCTCCTGAGAAACCATTTTTCCCACAGGCTTCCAGGAACTTTATACCGCGTAAACCTTATCACATCCGTTTATTGGAATATCGCCGAGCCCGGCAGCGCATTTTTGATATGGAGGATCTTCTCCCAAAGGTTCCAAAAACTCTACCATGCGACTCCGATGCTTTAAGAAGAAGGTCCTGCGCATCAAAAAACGATATGTAGCAGCAACGATTGTGGATTGCCCGAAAGCTGACTTCAGACCATACGCCGACGTAAAACTATTCGGTGAAGAACTGGTAAGTGGGCTGATTAACACCGAAGCAAGCTTAAGCTGCATCGCGTCAGGTTTTGCGCGACAGGTCCTAGAGTGGTACAAGCACCGAGTGGAAAAACTACAACTGGACGTAACGACGGCTGACGGCACCCAACACAAGGCTGTATGCCGCATCTCAGGCACTATTGACTTCCGCGGTAGAACAAAAACGCTCTCGTTTATAATCATCCCCTCTCTGAGCCAAGACCTTTATCTAGGAATAAACTTTGTACTCTTTTTTTGTTGGCAGCAAGGACAGAAGCACCATTTGCCACCACACTTAATGTACTGGATGCAGAGATTCTTCGTCACCACACACCACCACAATAGCAGCAAATCCTCAATTCCGTCACCGCCAGCTTTCCGTCTTACGCGCGCAAAGGTGTAACGGCTATAATTTTCGCAACGCTCACCACTTTTACACTGTAGCTGACCCTGGCCACGGTTTAAGCAATCCCACCCGGCTTCACCCGCGAAGAGGGGTGTGGGAATATTTTTATAAAAGGGCGCTACCCGTTTCTGCGCCGGGACTGCCCTGTCCGCGAACCCTTAAACGGGAATAGGGAATGCGATGACTCAAAACCACCAACAAGGGTACAAAGAGAACAGCAAGCCGGAAATGCGATTCCGCGTCGCCACTTCACGCAATTACACAATTTTATAATCACTTAACTAATTTATTTTTTAAAAAAAACGACCTAAATCCTTACTATATACACTTAAATCTATTTACAATTTGTTTCTTATCCTACTTCCTCCGCTTGTTGTCCGCCCTCCTTTTAAATTTCGCTCAACTCCTATTGACCGAATTCTTCATCCTTCGTTGTCCTCCACTCGAACGACAAGATCGACATAAACTCCAAGACCGCAGCTTCGCACCACACACCGATGCTCGTAATATCAATCCAGCTCCGCACAAGCGATCGATGTAAAGCAACCACCTAGCTTCCACAAGCGGTCGACCGTCGTGGCGTACAGACGTGTGTTGGAGTTGTTCCGCAGATTAATTTTGTTTCTTAGTGACTCACCCTTTTCTGATAAGTCACCAATTCGAATCGCGAACCTTTGTTTCACCTGATTAACCTAGTTACCCAGTGAAAGTGCAACCCTAGCAGTGCATTCCTATCAATTTTCTGATTGACTTAGTGCGCTAAAACGTTTTTCTAGGCCACATTGACCTTTTCTTGGCAACATAATAACTTTAAGTGAGCTTATCGGTTTTTGATTTATAACTTGTTCGCAATGAGTGTAAAGTGCAGCTTAGCAAATTGCATCGCGTATGACAACACGTTCAAGTTTGTTACTTGTCGAGCTTTCTGTCAACGGAAGATTCACGGAGCTTGCATTGATGCGCCTAGAGATTGGCACAATGCTTTTTTGGACAGGCACTTTATTTGCTCTGATTGCCAAAATTTAGAAAGCTTACTAAAATGCATGTATGACAGCATAGTAGGCCATATTGACAGGCTCAACTTGGACAAAGATAATGTTATCTTCAAGCACCAAGCGCAGACAAAATTAAATACTGAAAGCTTTACTGAAATGGCTAGCTGTTTCGATGGGTTGGCCTCAACAATAACCAAAAGCAGCACGAATTCGAATTCTAATTTAAATAAAATTGATAGAGCTCTGGATGAAATAAAACTCAATTTATCATCCATTAATGAAACTTTTGCCGCCAAAGGTTCATCACTGAGTGGTCATGAGTACGATCGCCTAGGCAACATGGAAAAAGCTCTAGCGGAGATGGAAAAAAAGTTCTTAAAGCAAAATGGTGATTTATTAGATTCTGCTGTAGCCCAATTTAATAGTGCTATAAACAACTTCGAGAGCAGATTTACTGCTGTATGTGAAAAAAATTATAATAATATTAGTAAAAACAGTCACATACCCGTAAATTCTGAATTGTCGTTACACAGCGAACTGGTGCTTGGCGAGATTAAAAGTGCAATCATCAACTTGAATCAAAGTTCTCTCAGCCGTACAAAGGATATGGCCTCATCTCCAATAAAAAAATCTCTAAAAAAATCGAATATACAAATGTCTGCATCTTCACCAAAAAATCATGCTACTTGTACTAGGAAAGTCTTCAGATTCGGAACCTACTGGCCAGAAGAGGAATGGGATAGACGACTTGATAAAATTAGAAGTTTTAACTCTAATTCAAAACAACATTCCTCTGCCACACATCAAAAGGACTCTCATATGCAAGAGTTTTTTGTCAAGGGAGCTCCGAGGACTGCTGATGTAAAATGGATGCATCAGTACTTAGTGACCAAGCTTTTCCTGGATGTCTGCATCGTCGAATCTTTAAAACATCGAGGCAGCAATAAGAAGAGTTCCGGCAACATCTTTAAAGTTTCCGTTCCATCACGATATGCGTGGTTATTAACTAACTCTAATGGATTAAAATCGAACCAAACGTGGAATGGTATGACATTTAGGAAATGGAGAAGTACAACCAAATCACGTAAAAATAAGAACATAAATAATAATATTACTAGTCTAAGTAGTAAATGTAATTCGACTATATTGACTGAGGTTGATATACAGACAAACAAAGACAGTTCTTCAAACGGACCTCCACAAACCAAACCTACTACCCTACTCAACAACGACACATCCAAGACTCCTGTTCCTATTCATTACCCGAATTCCTCTTTAAAACTGTCCTTAATTCAGACAAATCTTACTCCTTACAGTAACTTTGTCCGTGGTGATGACCTGGTTCCAGTTACGGAGGGGTCAATAATCCTTCCTAACACTTCAACGTCTAGTAAGCCGGCCAATGCTGATCCAGGCTTCCTTGATCCACTCATTCCTCCTGTAGTCAAAGCAACTGTTAACTCCTGCGATGATATTGAAGGAAGATATACCCTCTCAAGACTTCGGGATCACAGAATTTACGAAAATGTCCGTTTGTTCCTAGCATATATGCATAATGCTTCAGACTCAGCTTGTTTTGAGGGTAAAACTAAAACTAGTCTGAAAGTTCTTATCCATCAAGAGGGCCTTCCAGTTGACTTGGAAGCGTTAAACCTGCTGTTCATAAAATATCATGAGCAAATGGGAGTCTCTGCAAGTCAAGTTAAACAAGAACTAAATACCTACAGTTCTTATGTTAGGTCTAAACACATTTCTGTGCTTCAAAAGTCGAGAACTGAGTTCAAAAAATACTATTCCTAGCAACTCATCCTCGCGAGTCAGCCTCAAGCTTTTCTACCATAATTGTGGTGGAATGAGAGGCAAAGTAAATAAACTCTTTCTTGACGCGAAATCTTGCCGGTTTAATATCCTAGCGTTCACTGAGACTTGGTTAAGTGATTCTTATAAAAACGAGGAAATTCTAGACGAAAATTGGACAATATATAGAGACGACCATGATTATCGCATTACTACGCAAAGTCGAGGGGGAGCCGTTTTAATTGCAGTTAATTCCAGTATGTCGAGTGAAATTGTCCACACTACTCCTCATAAGAGTTTCCAACATATGATTATCAGGGTTCCTTTTGAAAGAAACTATCTATACATCGGCATTTTCTACATTCCCCCCAGATCTGACGAAGCCGCTTACAACGACCTTTCCTTGAAAATCTCTTCTTTATCCGCATCTTTAAATGAAAATGACAAAATAATATTGTTAGGTGATTTCAACCGCCCCAATCTATCGTTTATGACGGACGGAGATGATAACAGTCTTCTCCCTACAAATGTTCTCGACTCTTGTGATATGAATCTGGTAAGTGCTTTTTATGGCAATGACTTACAGCAAATCGCTCCCAGTCCCAATCAAAACGGTCATTGGTTGGATTTAATATTCACCAACACTTATGACGATGTAGTGGTCAGTCCTACTATTGCTGTGGAACATCTTTTCGCTAACAGCCCTCACCACACAGCATTCACAGTTGAACTCTCCACTACTGAAGTTCAAACTCCCTTATCATACAATTGTAATATTGTATATGATTTTCGTAATGCTGACTACGAAAGCATTAAACTTTACCTTGACAATGTTGAATGGTTAGGCACTCTTTCAACGTTAGACCTAGACGAGGCTGTATCCTTATTTTACCTTATAATTCTTGACGCCGTTGAAAGGTACGTACCTAAAATTAAGAAGAAGGAAAAGTTATCTGAGCCCTGGCTAGACAGCAATCTGCGCGCATTAAGGAATGAGAGAAACAAAGTCTATAAATTACTAAAGCTTAACAACAATGCTAGCGAGAATTTAAAAAATAGATACTTTGATTTGTCAGAAGATTATAAAATCAAATACCGCGAGGCCTATGAACGCTACGTGAATTTAACTGGTGAAAACATAATCAGAGACCCTAAGAAGTTCTTTGATTTTGTTAACCTCAAGAGGAAATCATCGGGCTATTCAGCGTCAATGACCAAAAATAATACCGTTTCTTCATCTCCGAAAGTTATCTGTGATCTTTTCGCTGACTACTTTCAAGAAGTTTTTTCACCGCCAAAGATTTCGGTAGACACGGAGTCCTCTAAAGTTAATCCAATGGTACTGCTTATGGACATGTATCTCTCAAGGGAAGATGTTGCTCAAGCTATTAACAACCTTGACGTTAATAAGAGTCCTGGCCCAGATTTACTTTCTCCATTTTTTGTGGTACAGTGTATGGACCAGCTTGTAGTACCTCTTCACTTTCTTTTTAATAAATCTTTGACAAATGGGAGTTTCCCAACTTATTGGAAATCTTCCCATATAATTCCTATCTTTAAGAGCGGTGACAAGCGTTCTGTCCTGAACTATAGAGGTATTGCCATTCTATCTATAATCCCGAAACTATTTGAACAAATCGTTTGCCATAAACTCTCAGCTATTATTGAGCCTCTTCTAAATGAACAACAACATGGTTTCCGCAAGGGCCGATCAACTACAACCAATCTCATGGTTTTAGTTTCTGATCTCCTATGTAAAATGGAGATGGGTTACCAAATTGACGCAATCTACACAGATTTTAAGCATTTAAGCATTTGACCGGGTTGATCACTCCATACTTATTTCCAAACTGCAGAAAATAGGAATCTCCGGCTCTATGCTCAACTGGCTCAGTTCCTACTTAAGAGACCGAAGTCAATTAGTTAAATTTCAGGGATATTTGTCCAAGCCGATTCTCGTACACTCTGGTGTACCTCAAGGCAGTCACCTCGGCCCTCTTCTTTTTAATGTTTTTATATCAGATTTATCTGAAAAACTCTCGGACGTATCACATCTTCTTTACGCTGACGATTTGAAGATATATCACACCATTAAGTCTCAATCTGATACTGTTTTCCTCCAATCAAAACTAACTTCCCTCCAACAATGGTGTGATGTTAACAAACTACATCTAAACGTTGGGAAATGTTTTGTAATGACTTTTTCCCGTAAAACCACATTATTGAACAATGCATACGTTCTCAACAATACGGTATTGGATATGAAAGAAAACATTGTTGACCTTGGAGTTGTCCTAGACAAGAAACTATGCTTCAATTTGCACTACAATACTATTCTCTCCAAAGCTCATAAACAGCTTGGCTTTATTAAAAGACGAGCCAAAGAGTTTAAAAATCTGTGGGTAACTAAATCATTATTTACCTCACTGGTTCGCCCAATACTTGAATATGCCTGCAATGTATGGAACCCACATTTCGGAGTTCATGATACGAAAATAGAATCCGTCCAAAAACAATTCTTGTTGTTTGCTCTCAGAGACCTTTATAGCCCTGATGACTATCAAATCTTGCCTCCTTATGAAGTTAGATTGGAGCTTCTGAATTTGTCTACTCATAAAACCAGAAGAACAATGTTGTCCTCTTGTTTCGCATTTGACGTGATTAGGGGCCACATTAAAGTGGAGTATTTGACGAATAAAATAAAGCTTAATGTGCCTGTAAGAAGTACGCGTAATACACGTTTACTAACTGAATATCAGCATCTTACTAAGTATGCAGGTAATGAACCAGTTAATAGGTGCTGTAAAATATTTAACACTTTGAGCAAACACTACTCCCCTACCATCTCCAAGTTCAGTTTTAAATCCAGCATTTCAAAAGCCCTTCCATTATCCATCCCTAAATTGTGACGTGCATACAACAGTATAAATTAACGTTGAATATAGCACGTATTTTAGGGTTAAGTATATTGTTGTATTGTATATTTTATATATTTATATGTTGACTGTGATTGCCTTGCTTTGGCGAAATAAATAAATAAATAAATAAAAAGCCCCGTCAGCTGCTCCCGCAATCCTATTTATTGGGAACTCCAATACCATTTCCACATCGCCAGTCAACTTCCACGAGATTTTTGACCTCATCAAAGTTGAGCTTTGGTACCGGTTTTTGGCGACGCACATCAGCTGGCGATCGAAGCTTTGGCCAGAGCATTGCACCTCGGTGCGGGGGGATGATGTTACTGCTGCTGGTCTGGTGAATAAACGTGGCGGTCGTTAACCATGGTGAATTGCCAATGCCAATGGTTGTGGGTATCACTGGCGCATAGGAGACTCCATTGGCGCATCGTAGACAGGGCGGGGCCTGTGGTGGGATCTGTTGCAACGATTGGGTGATCGTTGTTTGTTGCCGTCATTGCTTGCAACTTATCTGCAGAGTCTGTGACGTTGTCAGGAACACTCTCCATAACAAACTTACTACCTACTTAGTTATCTAATCTAATATCCTTACATCATATATCTCCTCTACATTTATATAATTGTAATGTACTTAAATCAATATATAGATAATGTACCAAAACCATATGACTTCACCATCCTATGCACACGCCGAAGCTTATGCAATTCCTACGCTGTGAGTACTTACGGGAACTCAAATCAAGCTTTTTAATTAAATGAACTCGTTCATAAAATTAGAAGAACATATCAAGCTTTTTAAATTGACTCAATCAAGTAAACAAGCGTACAATGACCTAATTAAATTGGAGTGTATCAATTTGATGCAATATTGATTACTCAGCAAATTCACAGCGTGGAAATGCAAGATAATCAATAATTAATAACAAAATAGAATTAGAGTAGGGATAAGATATGTTAAGAAATTAGTATATAAGAAGGATGATGGAATAAAGAAAATCAGCTTGGTAGTTACAACCAGAAGGTCTGCTGTTTTATTTAGCATGCTGCCTTCTTAATTCGGCAGCACAACTACAAAACCATTTGCCTGCTAAACTCGGCAACTTAGGGAAAATATCGGCAGCACGGACCATGGATGGACCAGCGCCAATCTTGCGGCAACCATTGAGTTGCCTGTAGAGCCAGCAATTATTCGAAGAGGATTTCACTCTTCGAATACAAACAACGGAAGCGCTGCACACTATCTGCCAGCGAATGTGTCCCACCTCACGGCATCAAAGAAGTAACTCAACATAATTCACACCTCTACTTCCTACAATATAATTCATTAGTAACAATATAATTCACTAATAGGCTTGATTGTGTGTAGTGGCGAACGTAACATTATTTATTCTTTAAGAAAACAGCATTTACCCGCACGGTGGTTTGGGGTCTTCAAGGACCGGGCAGTCCCCCATTTTGCCCTTCTGGGTTGTGGGTTGACCACGTTGCGTGGCGAACGTTACAAAGGTTTGGGGCGAACAACGTTATTTACGCATGTGATTGATGTAGGACGCAACAAACCCAGCAAACGGCGGCACTTTTCCACTTCGCCAGCTATAGAAAAGGTGTTATATGCTGAGCTGGATCGAATGCTTGCGATGCGGGTGATTGAAGAGTCGCAGAGCAGTTGGTCGTCTCCTGTGACATTGGTGGTCAAACCTGGGAAAGTCCGAATGTGTCTGGATGCGAGAAAGGTCAACCAGGTCACGGTGAAGGATGCCTATCCTTTACCACTCATTGACGGTATCTTAGGTCGACTGCCGAGAGCACAATTCATCTCCAGCTTGGACCTAAAGGACGCCTTCTGGCAGATATCACTGGATGAAGCCTTGAAGGATAAAACGGCCTTCACCGTGCCTAGTTGGCGCATTTACCACTTTGCTACCATGCCGTTTAGACGGTGAAATGCACCGCAAACAATGCAACGACGAATGGACAAAGTGATTCCAGCACACCTACGCTTTCAGGTATTCGTCTACCTGGACGATCTTCTAATTATCACCTCTACCTTTGACGAACATATCTCTGTTTTGCAGGAAGTCTCCTCAGCTATGAGAAAATCAAGTTTGACCCTCAATGTAGAGAAAAGCAAATTTCTCATGCGAAAGGTAAAGTATCTCGGCCACATCATTGGCGACAGCACCATACGTACTGACCCCGGGAATGTGGAGGCCATCAAAGACTTCCCACGGCCGCAAACCGTCAAACAACTACGACGATTCCTGGGCATGTGCGGTTGGTACCGTCGTTTTGTGCCTGGATTAGCCAAGATAGCGACCCCACTCACAGAACTCCTTTCCAAGAGAAAGCCCTTTGTATGGGACGAGAACAACATATCCGCATTTGCGACCCTCAAGGACAGCTTGTGCGCTGCCCCGGTTCTGCATAGCCCAGACTTCAAAAAACCGTTTGCCATACATTGTGACGCAAGTCAGCATGGTGTCGGAGTGGTGCTTATGCAGAAGACCAAAGACGGTATTGAAGCACCGGTGGCTTACATGTCCCAAAAGCTTAACGCTGCTCAGAGGAACTACACCGTCTCCGAGCAGAAGTGCCTCGCCGCTGTTCTTGCCATTAAGAAATTTCGGGCCTATGTCGAGGGCCAGGAATTTGAAGTCGTGACTGACCATGCCTCCTTGCAATGGCTGAAGACATTGATGGACTTACATGGACGCCTAGCAAGGTGGGCATTGCGACTCCAGGGCTTCAAATTCAAGATCCATCACCGGAAGTCAAAACGTGGTGCCAGATTCGTTATCTCGTGCCTACTCCCCAGAAGGGAATGAAATAGCTGAAGTAAGAGAGGATCACCAAGAGATAGACCTCACTTCTCCGCATTTTGTCAAGACATGCAGGTTGTCGATGGGTTCGTGTACCGGCGCTGTAAGCATGCGAGCGGCAACGTCGTAGATCAAAATCATTGGAAGCTGTGGGTACCGAGCGCGCTCACCGAACAACTGATTAAAAGGGCACACGATCACCCTATGTGCTCCCATGGGGGAATCGGAAAGACCTTGCAGCGTCTTAAGACGTATTTCTACTGGCCGCACATGAGCCATCAAGTGTCCGACTACATAGGCGCTTGCAAAGTCTGCAAAAGGACGAAACTGCCCAATCAAGTTCTTCGTGCCCCCATGAGACCCCAACCCGTGCCCGAACGTATCTTTCAGATCTTCCACAGGCAATACTTGTATCCTTGTAGTCCTGGATCATCTGTCCAAATTTGTGTTACTGGAACCACTTCGAACGGCGTCGACCAAATTAATAGCCGAATTTTTCGAAAAACGCCTATTCCACACATACGGTGTTCCAGAAACCATCGTTTCGGACAATGGACCTAAGTTTAAGTCCAGAGACTTCAACCAGCTGCTCCAGGACTACGGGATCCGGCATGCCTACACGGCCGTGTATGCTCCGCAAGCGAATGCTTCGGAGCGTGTCAACTTGTCCGTCCTAGCCGCAATCTGCGCTTATGTACATCCGAGCGAACGTGACTGGGATCGTCGGTTGTGAGCTATCTGCTGCGCCTTGAGATCCGGTCATCACGTCTCCCTGGGGTTTCCCCGTATTTCGTGGACTTCGGTCAGGGCATGATAGGACACGTTAGTTCGTATACGCTGTTACGTATTTTACAAATCCTCCACGAACCAACCATCAAACTGAGACCTCACGAGAGGACAGAACTCATACGGGGCCAGGTCGAGACTCACTTAGCGAAGGCATCCCTAGCACAGGCAAGGACATACAATCTGCGATCCCGGGAGCCCCGATTCCAGGTTGCCGACACCGCATACGTGCGCAACTTCGCACAAAGCAACGCGGCAGCCAACTACAACGCAAAACTAGACTCCAAGTTTTGTATATGCAAAATCGTGGAACGTATCGGGGCCGCTTGTTACAAGGTTGAAGACGAAAAGGGAAAGATCCTGGGCATCTTTCATTCGAAGGATTTCCGGACATAGTGATGTCAGGCAAGAATGCTCTTGAGCACTTGCATTCTTACCTGTTCTGTAATATCGTGCCTTGTTTAAAAAATAATAATAATATATATATTTTTGTAATCTTGGGTGCAGTCAGAAGCGGCAACCCCGCACATCAAGCCAGTCTCGAAAACCAGCTTACAGCGCTCGAACCAGGGATCGCTGCCGAAAGAAAAAGAGAGTCTAGTTCATGTCGAGCACACGGACGGAGGTTTTCGAGTAACGGTTGCACTTTCGGGGTTGGTCTGGATCGAGAGTGAAAAAAGGTGATGAAGGACAAGACGTTTTTCTCTCGAAAAAGTGCGCAGCGTGATAAACTTGAAACAAAAGCCATTATGCATTCGGAAGTGTCCTTTTGTCTAGGACAAAGTGGTTGAACACTGTTAGTTTTGGACGGGTATAGTTTCGTGAAAATCGTCGAAAAAAGCTAATACAAAATGTCGTGCACGTATCGTCACAAATATAATCGATGGTGTCCAACAAAAAAACTGTATTGGATCTGTGCACGCAAGTGCCGAACCGGCTGCAAGGCGCGTGTCGTCTCGCAAAGTGTCAATTACGGTGTCGAGCGAATCAACTTTCGCACTGCTAAACATAATTATCCAATATTATTGCCCCCAAAACGTTTTCCAATTCGTTCAGTATTATCAACTTGAACTGCTTCCGAGCAACTTAACGTTCGTTCGATTTAATATTTAAAAGTGAGTCCGAAGAACGTCAGATGAAGTCGAAATCATCGATGCAACCGATTCGTTTGGTCCAGCATAAACATCACGAATTGCTACGAAATACAGAGGATTGGGGTAATATAAAGTATGTGCACTCGACACGTGGTAACAAGTTGTTATTTGGGACATCGCTACAGTAAAAACAATATATACGGTGCAAGAGTCTATTGGAAATGTACAAAAATGGCATGCAGGCTGTCAATAGCGTGCATTACAAATCTATTTCATCCGCCTATTTGCGTATTGGAAAATGTCCATAATCGTGAAACGGATCGACGATTATTGTCAATTGATGAGCTGTAATTAATTTATATAGACATTGATGCATGATAATAAATGAATTAAAGCTAATTGTATCAGCAATTCATTAAGTTATGTAATTAAAAACGATTGTACAATTGAAATACCTTGACCTAATCAAGGATATAAGGCTTACTCATGTTAAGTAACTCGTAAGTGAATATTTAAACATTGCAATCTTCAAATACCCTCCGTACGGCAGAACCATAGGTCTTTTGAAATATGAAGTGTTTATCTTAAGAAATGTGATCTTCTAGAATAAATCAATTACTTTTCTAACAAAGACGTAATTGCAATTGAAAAATAATCACAAACTGTACTCCATAGCGTTGACATTAAAAGTCGACAATTTTTACAAATTTTCACGGCTGGAAAATAAAATAAACATGGAATAATAAACCTAAACAGCGATAGATTCCCTAAGGTTCTTCTCTCCTTTTGGCTGTAGGGAACAGGGTTCATCCGGCTGAGGTAAGTATAAAGAGGCTTAGCGCGCTACACATGCCTACTTGGCAAGCGCTAAGCTTAGGCAGGGAGGGCCCGGACAATAACACCGATGTCCGGCGCGCCTCTGGTGACGTCTCTTTTCCTCAAGCAGTGACTCTGCCGCCTGAGAGTTAGTTTGCACGCGCGGTTTCTCTTTCGCTCGCTTTCCGTTGGTTTTCTTCGGGTCTTTCGCTGGTAACGTAGATTGTAATTTATCTTCCGGGTTGGCGTTGCATTGGCGGTTGCTTCTTTTTGATGCGCGTGCGAGAATAATCTTAAAGTAAAGTAGGAGGTCGAGTCTCAGAAAGCTTTGTTGTTGTACTTGCAGTCCATTAGGACTTCTTTTGTCGAACATGTAAATCGGGAAATTTAGATGGCTGAATCTCTCAAAAATGAAATTCAGGAGCGTACCCACGACATTACGCGCCGAACAGAGCTGGCCTGCCAGCAGTCATCGCCATCTAGCCAAGTATAGGCCGAAGCCAATTTGTCAACACGACCGACGTGTTCGTTGCCTCGGCCCAGGACTTAAGGTTCAATGAGGCCATCGAGACGAGAGTACCATTTCCCACCAAATGTACACAAAACACATTAAAATAATGTTCACCCCAAAGGACCCAGCTATGGTATAAGGTCAAGGTATATAAACCAAAAGAGGTATGATTGATTGCCCTAGGATTCCGCGCCGAGTGACGTAATATCGCACAGACACGCCAAGTAGTGCTGCTACCTTTTTTTTTAAACTGATTGGAAAATATTTGGGCAGCCCTGTTCACCTCATTATATATTTCACAATAGACATATAAGCAATGGTAAATGCTATATAACAGAGCTAGTGTTTAAATCACATGCCATTAAAATGAAGCGGAGAGAAATATCAAATCGATTGAGCGTGTCAGTTGTTGTCATCTAGTTAGTTAGCAAGAAAATAGAATCAATTTTTAACAATAAAAGTAGGATTGTAACTGTTCGACTTTCAGCGCATCCATCGCCAAGCCATTATTAGCTACAACAAATTTTATTCGACAGCTAATAAAGAACTTCGAAATCCTCTATAAAAAACACCGCATCAAGAGCATAATTATATAAAGCATAGTTTGGAAGTGATGTTGAAAAACGTAAAATGATGCAAAGTGTCGCCATAAAATTTGAGTGAAGTCTCTGAAAATTATATTTGATTTATATATTATAAACAATGACATATTTGCAAGAACTACATTCTCAGTCGGAAAAGAAAAATTGGCTTCATTCAAAGTGTGCATGAAATCCCACTTGGGTATATTTGGCCACGCCCCACCCCTTCCGGATGACGTAACAACAGATCATACCAATGTAGTTTATATACTTTGGTATAAGGTCTGACTACAATCGACGTCCGAGCCCGCAAGTCGAGGTCGTCAAGTTGACTTGCGGTAGGCTAAATAGATGTCAAAATTTGGTCAAAACTTGATCAAGCATAAGTTCAACTATAATAAGGCTTAAAGTGTCTTTGATATCATGGGTGTCTTGGATATGAAGTGAGTTGTCATCGGTGATAGCTGCCGTTGCAATTCACAAATTTCTAATTTGAAATGCTGATTTCCCGCATTTGTAGAAACCCGGTGCGATAATATTTCGATCGTGAAAGATAGTATGAACACTGCACGATTTTTGTCTTCGATTGACTTCACTCACTTCATTCATTAATCCACCGAATCCATAAAATTTCCTAAGTCACAGTTCACAGTCTTTCATATTTAAAACTCACTTTCTTCTCACTTCGAGTGAACACTTACCTCACTTTCAGCACGTCAGCTAAAGTTCCTCGGGCCCGGACTGGAACTCAAGCTTAACGAAGATATCAACTTCGACGTAAGCTCTAACGAAACGTTTCACACTTTGATGGAACGTATGTCGAATTGAGCATAGCGTAAGTGAGAGAATGCGTATAATCCCAGGCCGACTTGCGGGCTCGGACGTCAATTATAGTCAGACCTATTCTCAGCACGAATGTAATGCCGGAAGGCAAATCCAATACAATGCTTTCTGTTGACAAATGCGTGAATGGTTAATGTGTTAGTAAGAATAGTTAATGTATGAGTAAGAATTGCTTACATAGCTATGCAAACCCAATGAAAATGATAATGCCAAATGAAAAATATGATGGAATTTACGACCAGTACTGTGCCAGATGTAGAGAGAAACACCTACTGAATCTGTGCAAAAATCACTTTTCATTCCATCACGGGCATCGTTTTCACATTTAAATTATTCAAGTTTTTTTTTAATTTTCATTATAATGTAGTGGTGATATAATTTTTCATGTTATGAAAAATAGTACGGAAAATCACAAATTAAATAAGGTCAATGAAATGAATCATAGTTCTAGTGAAAGCATAAGTTTACTCTGCATATTAAAAAATCGGAATTAACTTCAACAGTTTATATACTGCCGAGTTTCATAAATATATTTCCTTTTTTTGGCACAAAACTGCTATGTTATCTGATAATATAAGTTCTTTTTGCCATTTCAAGAACTTTGACTTTATTGTTTACTATAATTTTTAATGAAAAATTAGTTTAATGAAATGAGTCATAGTGCTTGTGAAAACAAAAGTTATTTTCCAACATGTAAAAAAGTAGCGGAAAAAATACATGAAAACCGAGGTGTCTTAACATTTTGCAGTACATGACGAAGAGCTTTACAGTACTTTTGTAAATCTGACAAGGACTAGAAAATATGGTAAGTTTTTGTCAAACGATCATTCTTCATATAGTTTGAACATTTCGGTTTCATTTTTACTTTGAAACTTTGTGTGAAATTGGCGAAAGTGGAAAGGATTTTCAAATATCGATAACATCACCGAAAGGTGTAAAGCCACAAGCTATTAAATTTTTCGCTGTGGTGAATGCAAAGTTTAGATATAAAGTTACAGTTCATTTAGCAAACAACGAATTTATTTACATTCCGCTACATTTTGGCGACGAAATAAAGGCTCAGAAGCAAATAAATGAACTAAACCAGTAGCACAGAAACATTGTATACAAAGACGTCCATGAATTCAGAAGAAAGTTTATTATACTAAAACTTGCCAAGACTACTTGAAAGGTAATAATAATATTTTTTACCTGTTTTGTCCATACACTGAATTCATTTATTTTGGTTTTAAACAGGAGTAATTCTCTAGGTCGCAATAACTAAGGTGGAAATGATGTCTGCGGTATAAATGATGAATCAATCAAAAACGCAAAAGCTAAAAATTATCCTGGCTGTCATCTGAGTTCAACATTACTAGATTTGTTATCATATTTACCTTTACAATAGAGCCCTGCTGCAAAATCTAGAATACTTACTGCACCATCTACAAAGACAGAAGATGACCATTCTAAAAAGTCTACGCCTTTGAACAGGAACACATTGATATAATTACTATAATACTATTATTTATTAGAACAAAACAATATATTTTGATTTAAATTTTTCACAATAAAAATGTAAATACTATTTACGACTACTTTTTCAGTCATCATTATCATGATACATACATACATATATCCCCATCATATTTACGTCGGACATTTCATTGAATGTAAGAAAAATTCAAAAGCTTATGGTAATTCAATTCTCATCAGTAAATCACATCAACTGGAAGCATATTTATGAATGCGAAAATGCATTCGCTAACATTTTTTATTTGATGGTCGGCAACATATATCACTATTGCACGAAAGAGGTCTTAAAGCTGTTTTACTTATCACTAGACGAACCAAAAAAATGCAAAAGCATTTTCGTTGAATACTGTTCAACGTTGATGACCTCGAATATAATTACTGACACTCTGATCATATACATCGCATGGTTCTCAAATTCCAAGATTTCTTCCATGTTCTATTTTTATACAAACTACTATGTAACGGCATCAGAGACGTATATCATTACTCAAGGGTAATAATTGTACTAATATTTTTCTGCAATGACGGTGAAAGTCGCGTAGACCATCCAGTTGTTACTTTCCAACATTTTTGTTCTATGTTTACACCATAACGCCCCAATTCTTGCAACAGAGAGAGTCTCGAAACAAGCTTGTACAAAACTATTGTTGGCATAGTAGTTTTGATTACTTGTACTAAATATCGCTACTGTTTAAAAAAATCACCATAAAACAGTAGAGGCTCATAAAGCCTCTTTCGCAAAGCAAGGGGCTACTCACAAAAGTTACAGATCTAATGAGGCAGCTCCGAATCAACCGAGTGTCCAATCGCAGGTCACCAAAAGACCAAGATTGGTCCACCCAATCCTGTCAACGGCAGGAGTTTTAGCGAAGTGGCTAAGGGCAGCCTGGTATGGGCTGTCATCGACAGGAGTAGCAGCGATGGAACCATCTCACCGTCAAACTGGAAGATGGTAGAAATCGCTCTTCTTCGGGTGTACAAACCAATGCTGGAGGCAAACCCAGGCCCTCCACCTAGTTGCCGTGATGCTGGTTGGTACCAGGGTCACATTAAGCTGATAGCATGCACGGATCAACGCTCAGCGGATCTATATAAGCAGGCTATCAGCAGAAAGGGAGAAGTCTGGCCTGGAGGAAAGCTAGAAGCTGCCTCCAGGGAAGACATCCCGAATCGGCCTCGATCCAGGGCAAGCATACCGGCGGAGCCATCCACACTGGAGGAAATTGTTGAACTTATCAAGCTCAGCAATGCTGATCTTCCGGTGAACAACTGGAAGGTTGCCAACGTAGGTAACAGAGCTCAGCAATGGAAAGCGGGAGGCCCTCATAATCCTCAACGAGGAGTTGCTAGCTCCGTTGGAGTCGAAGGGAGGGCTAATAAGCTACGGTTCACCCTGCGAGTATATCGCAAGGACTGTACTGGGAAGGCAGGACGGGAAGCAAGTAAGGAGAGTGGGAGTGAGGTCTCTGTGGAAGCATCATTAGACCCGACCGTGGACCTCGCTGAGTTAGATCTTCTCTTCGATGACGGAAGAAGTACCCTCTCCACTACGGAGTTGACTGAGGACCTTTTCCAATTCCTCGACCTGGTCGAAGAGGAGGAGATGTTCTTATCTGAAGAGGAGGCGGACACAACCTTGTATCGTGAAGCTGAAGTTTTAACCGATAAACCTCTATCCATCAAGGGCGGCATCCGTCGCACTACTCCTCCACCCAAGAAGGAGAGGAGCTTATACTGGCCCAGAAACCTTGGGTTGTAGGCAACCAGGTTTGCGGGCTCCATATGAAGGGATACAAAACAGTATCTCTCTACACATGAGATAAACCGAGAGCTTGCATAGTAATAAAGGAAGCTTGAAGTTTCTAACCTTGTACAATTTCAGTGACCAGGACACCATTGCCATAGCAGTGGAAAGGCAGTCCAGCCCCCTTTGAGCTGTCTCATGCTATATGGCACATGATGTTCTGGCCCCTCCCATCAACCTGCAGAGGATCTTCACTGAAGCCACTGCACAAGGCATCCAACTAGTTATCGGGGTAGACGCCGATGCCCATCACCGCATTTAGGGTAGCACCGATACGAATAAAAAGGGTGAGTCACTCTTTCAATTTATTTTAACGCATGACTTAGCCCTAGCAAACAAAGGTGAGGATTCTACTTTCATTCACGCAAGCCGCAGGGAAGTTCTGAATGTCACTCTAACGAACGAGCACTCACAGCACGCTATCAAAGGATGGCATGTATCACAAGAGTGCTCGTTCTCCGATCATTTATATATAATGTTCGATGTGGCTTTTGACTCTCCGAAAAATCTAACCTTCATCAACAAAAGGAGAATGGATTGGGTCAAATACCAATCAGTATTCGAGTCTACACTAGAAGCTGGACCTCCAAAGATTGAAGACATAGGTGGTCTGGAGAAAGCCGTTGGGACCCTTACATATGCCTTCAATGAAGCAGCAAGATCTGCATGTAGTCCAACGAAGCCTAGAGGAAAAAATAAGCCCCCATGGTGGAATAGTGACATTGCGGAGCTGCGGAAAAAATGTAGTAGGTCCTTCAAACAGGCTTAAGAATCCAATGACTGGTCTTATAAACTAAAACTGAAAGAGTTTAAAAGCTCCATCAGAAAAGCAAAACGCACCTCGTGGAGAAATTTCTGTGCAGAAATAGAACACCCTAAGGATGTCAGTCATCTGCGGAAAGTTATGACGACCACCTCCTTATTTTTGGGGTCTATCAAGGACGCGAATGGGACCTGGACCAAATCCAGCTCCGAGACGCTAGCTATTCTCATGGACACGCGCTTCCCGGGCAGTGAGGATGTGGCTGACAAAGCTGATCCACAAACGCCCCCGAACTGCCTGTCAACCGCTGTGCCTGTAGACGACAGGCTCATCTGCTGGGAAATCAGCTCAATTCAACCCTTTCAATCCCCTGGAATGGACAACATCTCACCTGTTGAGGTCCAGCAGGTAATCAATACAGCGCTACCGTGGCTCAACGCCATCTTCAAGGCGTGTCTACGGATGGCTTATATTCCACAGTGGTGGAAAGAAGCTAAAATAGTCTTCATACCCAAGCGGGCAAGACATCCCACTCCTCACCTAAGGACTATAGACCTATCAGCCTCACCTCTTTTCTGCTGAAAACTCTGGAACGGCTGATAGAGATTCATTTGAGAGCTACCCTGCAACCACTCTCTAATGCGAAGCACGCATACACAGAAGGAAGATCGGTTGAAACAGTTATTCACTCGCTCACCAGCTACATCGAAAAATCTCTAAGCGTCAAGGAATATACGCAGGCGGTTTTTCTAGACATCGAAGGTGCATTCAACACCGTCAGCCTAAATGCTATTGAGAATGTACTCGAGAATAATAATGTGGATGATAACCTGATTAGGTTCATCATGCAACTACTAAGCAGCAGGAGCCTCAACTCCTCACTAGGAGACAGCATTCTAAGATGGCGGACGTGCAGAGGCACCCCGCAAGGTGGGGTGCTATTATCCCTTCTATGGAACTTAGTGGTGCACAAACTCCTGTCAACAATAGAAACGACTGGCTGCAAAGTCGAAGCCTACGCCGACGATGTTGCAACATCGGGCAAATTAGCCACACACTATTTGAAAGACTAAACTTTGCCCTAGGTATTCTTGCCAAGTGCAGCAGAGAGTGTGGTCTAAAGATCAATCCGCAGAGAACGGAACGGAACACGAGAAGATACAAAATTCCACGATTTGTTACACCTAAACTTGATGAGACAAGTCTCAATCCATCTCATCAGGTCAAATATTTAGGTCTGATTTTAGACTCCAAGCTCGCATGGGAAGCAAACATAGCAGAAAGAGCGCGTAAAGCGGCATGGAAAAGATGGGGTCTGAAACCCAAAACTGTATCATGGCACTATACAGCGATAGTGGAACCAATTCTTCTGTATGCCGTGGTTATTTGGTGGCCAGCGATTACAAAAACATCTAACGCGAACCTGGTTAACAGGGTCAGAAGGACTGCAGCTTTTGCAATCACCGGGGCTATGCGCACTACTCCGACAAAGGCTCCCGACGGAGCTCCTAACGAAACAGCAGGCCAAGTGCTCTGCTATTCCAGTTAAAGCTCTAAATCTCTGGCGTGATGGGAATATCGGCTACTCCACCATATTACGGAGGGATGGACCAACGCCAGAGAAAGTAGGCCTCACTCCTCCGATTCCCTGATTCCACCACAGTTTTAAGTCCGTCATCCCTAGCAGAGATGACTGGATCATGGAAGGAAAAAGGATACAGGAATCGATCGACATCTACACTGACGGATCAAAAATGGATGGAAAAGTTGGCTGTGGCGTTTTCTCCGAACAGCTAGGTTTGAGACTATCCTTTCGGCTACCAGATCACTGCAGTGTTTTTCAGGCAGGGGTCATCGCAATACATAAGGCAGTGGACTGGCTGAGAAATCATAAAATTTCCATAAGAAATCTCAACATTTTCTTTGACAGTCAAGTTGCTATCCAATCACTATTCACGTGTATAACTCATCTTAAATTGTAATGGAATGTCGCACACAACCGAACGCGATGTCTCTTCACTGTGAAGTGATTCTTTGCTGGGTACCGGGGAATAGTGATATACCGGCAGACTGCGAAGCTGATGTCTTAGCTAGAGCTGGCACTGAGCTCCAGGACTATACACTAATACCCCAAGTCAGCCATCCATTGACCTCCGTCAAGCTACGTTTCAAGCAGTATTATATAGAGGCTGCAAACAGGGCCTGGCTGTTGGAAGAAACCTGCAGGACAACCAGGCAAACTTGGCACGCACTAAGCTCAAAGCGCACCAAATAGCTCCTCACCACGAGCCGTCAAACATTAAGTTTCATCGTATCCGTACTGACTGTCTCATTGGCAGACATGCAAAAAGACTGGGTGCCTTTTCCACGATTTCTGCCGCAGCTGCAGATCGGAGGAGGAAACGATCCAACACTTTCTGTGTGAATGATCAGCACTAGATAGGAAACGCATGCAAACTCTAGGCTCACCTTTCATGGACAGCCTCGCGGAAGTAGCCAGCTTAAATATTAGCTACATAGCTGACTTCATACGAGAATCTAAATGGTTCTCGTCACCCCACAGGTTTTAGTGCCGCATCCTATCTCAATGTGGTATCACAATGAATCTATCTTGGCCTAAGTGAGCCGCCTTTTGACAAAGGGGGCTGACACTACAACCAACCAACCAACCAGCTGATTGTATCAAGAAAAAAATGGACAATGTCATTTTCGCATTTTGGTTTTTTCATTTTATTTAAAATTTCATCACGGCTGGCTGGTACATCGCTTGATAGTGCATTTATTGAAATACTCGACAAATATAACGTTGAAGAGACCCTAAGCTTTAAATTTGCTACAAATACATCTTTGGGTGTAGAAAGGAGCATTTCTATGTACAAAAGCGTCCTAGTATCCGATAAGTAAAGCTTTCTATTTGAAAATTTGAGGGAGACGTTTATGAAGTATAGGAACAAAAATTTAAATTGTATTTTTTCGCTAAATTGTACCAGAATCTAAATTCATTTATATTTCGTATGAATGACGGAGTTTATTTTGACAGTATTATGTATGCTTACTGAACTAAATTTAGTTTATATACAGATGAATAAAACAACACCCTTCGTTTATTTTACTAATACCAAATGTTTCCTGTTAAGTGCTTATTGTTTAAAGCATATTTTATCGTTTATACATCATGTTTACACTTTTCTGAAACATGTTTTAAGCGCTTAAAGCATATTTTTAGCTGAGCCAGTCATCTCTATTCAAAATCACCGTAACTATTATTGTGTATGCCAACAGGCAACATTCAAACTTAACAAATCTAAAAATAGGTCTGGAACCTGGTACTGACCACCTGAAAAAATCTCAAGCAAATTTTCTTATGGTTAAATATCTCCGCCATGAAATGATGCGGGTGGCAGATCGCTGCTAAAATCAATTGTCAGATATCATGCCACCACTCTATTTACACTTGGTTATCTACGAATCACCAAAAAGAAAAGCTTCTAGCATGTGACAAAAAAAAAGATATCTTTGCAAGTAAAATCAACCTTCCGTCAATCCACCATTATCGTGTTTGCTTTCCGCATTAACGCTCCAGCAAGTTTATCCCCGTTTAGCTGGCGCAAAGTGATTAATTTTGCTGACGTATTGGTTTCTTGCGCAGAATCTCGCTCACGTGTCGTGCAAACAAGGCTCCTTGCACACATTAAAATAAATCTCGCTTGCCGTCACCACAGTGTATATAGTACAATAAACCAAGGTATATAAACTAGGCATGGTAAACCCATTCTTCTATCTCGTTCGCACAGCTGGCATTACGTGCGTCATTTTGGCCAAAAACATTGGGCTGCCAAATGAACAAAACATAGAGTGCACATCTGGCAAGGCGAAAAAAAAACGAGATGCCATAATTCAAAATGTATAAATGGCGGAAACCGGCGGTGGTAAGTCGGTGCATGACTGAACGATTTCGCATTTTCTCTTACCGAAACCCTTTCGTGAGTGCAATTGTGCCCACTAATAATTGTTTCTTGTACGATGTGCGCCGTTCCTGGGTTTTTCCCTTTCCTACTGGGCGGAAAATGTTTTCCCAAAAGTGTTGGTGCTATTCCTACTGGGCACTTTTCGGCGACTTCTGGCATCAGTGACGTACATGCGCAGTAGTGAACGCATTTGAGAATCGGGAATATGTAGATTACCATGTCTAGTTTATATACCTTGACAATAAACAGTGGGCAAGCATGGTAAATAAACACAGTCTTTGTCCATATACCATGTGCGGTAGCCCTAACAGTGATCATAACATGTGCAATCTACGCATGGTAAGGCTCGCTGACGAAAGCTTTATTTCGCTCACGAAAAGCTGCTTTACATTATTATTTCTCTTTCTTACAAACCTGCCATCAACGTCACTCGTCTTCTCATCAATTTAGTGATTAGGTCTGACCACAATTGACGTCCAAACACGGAACTCGGTCTGGGAAGGTACGCATTCTGTCACTAGGTCTGACCACAATTGACGTCCGAGCCCACAAGTCGAGTTTGAAAGTTGACTTGCGGTAGGAAAAGTAGCATAAAGTTTCTTTGATATGGCGGGTGTCTTGGATATGAAATGAGTTGCCATCGGTGATAGCTGCCGTTGCAATTCAAAAATTTCTAATTCGAAAAGCTGATTGTTTCGCATTTATAGAAACCTAGCTTGATAATATTTCGATCGTAACAGATTATTTGAACACTGCACAATTTTTGTCTTCGGTTGATTTCACTCACTTCATTCATTAATCCACCGAATCCATAAAATTTCCTAAGTTATAATTCACAGTCCTCCATATTTAAAACTCACTCAATTCGAGTGAACACTAACCTCACATCCAACACGTCAGCTAAAGTTCCTCGGGTCTGGGCCCGAGAAACTCAAGCTTAACGAAGATATCAACTTCGACGTGAGCTCTAACGAAACGTTTCACACTTTGACGGAACACATGTCGAATTTAGCATAGCTGTCAGTGACTGAGTTTGTACCATCCCGTCAATTGTGGTCAGACCTAATTCTGGTTAGACCTATTGCTACAGCTCACAAATTTTTTTGAGGCACTCAGCAGTTAAAACGCGTGCCAAAATAACAGACGTAATGCTCATTTACAGCGCTAGTGCCTTCCTTACTACTATTAATCAAAACGATGTTGCTCAAACTTATTCGAAACACAAAGCTATTGATCTGATGAAAGCCTGAAATATATCATGATAGTGAAACCGTTGTCAACCATCAAAATGTTACTCTCCCATCAAACCATCTTCGTGTGAAGTTTTTAGTCTACTCTTGTATTACCGCCAGCATCCTATAAATCATAGAGCATGTGTTAGAATTGATCATGAAGCATTTGTTTTTAAGTTTTAAGAAGCAGCTAAAATTGAAGCTTTCCTGGAACTGAAAAAATCGCCACATTATTTGCGTGCAAAACACAGCAAACTCAACCAAAAAGGATTGTCTTTATATTCATTGCAACATGATATAGTGTAAGGATGTACATGGTTTCTACTCATGAATCACTCAGAAATATGCAATATGAAGGCACAGCTTTTTTGATGGTGTTCGAGTTCTTGGTTACTCTTTTCGTTTCACGATTCAGCATTTATATGTCTCTTTTCTAAAACTTGAAATGCGTTGTTGTAATATTATTCGTAAACAAATTTCTTTCAACTTCAATTTACTTGTTATTCTTGTAATTCTGTATTTAATATATTTGCAAAAGATACCAGCAAAAGCACAAGTTTTTGAGATAATGCTCGGCCTTAAAACAAGGAAGCGAAGGATACGTATTACAAAGCTACTTAAAAGTAATATTTTACAAGCATACTAAGAATCTGCAAGTTTACTTAAAAATTACAAGAATATACCCTGTAACCTTAAAGGCTTTTAAGGAATGTCTCTCTACGACAAAAATATAGCAGAACGAACACCAAATAAAAAATCAAGTCGAAATCATCAACTGAATAGAAAGCTTAACAGTTTACATGAACATCTTTAATCCAAAATTATGAAAAATGACAAACTTACGCGGGCAAAAATATTGGGGTATCGGAAAATATTGACTATATTTTAAGCAATGAAATTTGGAGCAAACACAAGAGAAACGGTCTACAACGCTGAGCTGGCCTATCAGGTGTAATTTTACCTCTGGTTTTTGGTAGACAAATTCCAAATTTTTTGGCTTTATAATTACAACTAATGTCAAACTACCAAGACGTTCCTAGCGAATGCACATTTTTGAGTAATAGTTATCGTATTTTGTTTATTCTGAATTTATCAAGGTGAAATATATATCCAATATGTAGCGCATCAAAATCCAGTGTCCAGAAAGTCACGCAGGCCGTAACATTTCTAGTAGAGGGAAATTATTTTGTAACAGTGGATTTCAAACCGGTCAAACAACTTACAACGGTGTAATGTATGTAATGAGATGGCAGGATCGCCATGTAATGTACGTAACGTATGTAAAGTATGCGATGAGATTATTGTTGTCTCATCGTGCAGGCCAAGTGATGAGCGTCTTCTTTTATACTCCTCTAAAGTTATAAAATTCTTCTCACTAGAAAGAAGTTATACTCAGAAAGGATGACAATATATATGCGAGGAGGACCTACCGACATTCCGAAGATTGCCACATGTTTGGCGTAGTTCAAAAGAACAGGCGGCCGATATTTCTACTAATCGTAATTGCCGAAATTAAAGCAACTTGTAATCTGCCGAACTTTCCAAGTCAGACTTTGCTTGAATGTTCCTTTCAAAAACTTTGCCGATATGAAGGCAAAGGTTGCTGATTAAAACAAGCAACTTAGTCTGGCTATGGAACAATTCTGTTTTGTGCTAGACTCGTTCCTTCCTTTTACTTACAAATTTTTCTGTACATTGAAGTTGCTTATTCTATAAAATTCTTACTCTAGTTTTAAATCTACTTACCATAACCAATCGAACGCGTTTCAAATAGGTTCCCACGGAATTTGTTGCTTGCAATATTGCTTGCTTGCAATGACCCAATTGTACATTTGCTTACTCTGGGCTCAATGCTCTACCAAAAGTTTCTCACGGTACTTTAGATTGGGTTCGAGAATGTGCTTATTAGAGAGCTTACTGAAATTTATATAGGACATCACAAAAGTTTGAGTAGGACGTCACAAAAGCTCGTTTGGGACATAGTTGTGTATTGGCTAGCTCCAGGTTTGGAGCTGGGAATACACTACACCCCTTTCCTTTAGAAGAGTATTTGTTTGCAAATACGACTGATTGGCTGTGGTATTTTGTTTTACAACTATGGTTATTGTTACGTGACTCTGATGATGAGATATAATTTCGTATTAAGTATAGAGTGTACAATAATTTTACAATGATTGAGTGAATCTTTTATATAATTTAAGTCTATTATTATGTATCCATTTACATTTGTCTTCTATTTCTAATAGTGTATTTACATTGTTTGTGTTTATTACTTTATATGGGCCCTTATACGGTTTCTGGTTTTTCTTTCTGTTTTCTACTGTTATCAGTACTAGATCACCAATGTTCAAATGAAGAGGTTTTGTATATGCTGTTTTATTGCTCCTAGCTAATTTTGTTTTCTCTATTAATTCTTTGGCTTTTGATGCAGATATTTTTAATCTTAGCTTCAACTCATTTGCGTAATTTTCAATATCATAGATTCTATCTGTGTTTTCTAAAGTGTCGTTTGGCAAATAAAAAAGTTTCCCGAAAACTAGTTCGTATGGTGTGTAGTTAGTGTCCACGTGTGGGGTTGTACTATACGAGAATGTATAATATGGTATCCATTCGTCCCAGTTATTGTCATCAACGAATGCTAACAGATATTCATTGAGGACACGGTGGTTTCTTTCTACAACACCTAACGTCTCGTGGTGATAAGGAGTTGAAAAGATTTGTTTTATATGTAATAGTTCGCAAATGTTCTAAAGGAGATTATTAGTAAATTCTGTCCCTAAATCGGTTTTTAAAATTTACAAATGACCGTAGTATAAAATTGTTTACTAAGGCCTTTGCTACTGTTTTAGCTTCCTTCCTCTCTAAGGGTATAGCCGTGATATATTTCGTTAATTCGCATTGTATAGTTAATATATATCGAAAATTGTTTGAAAGTCTTAATGCACCTACGATGTCAGCGCTTACTATTTCAAAACTAGTAGAGGGTGTATCGGTTTTTATCATTCTTTCCTCTGTGTGCCTTGTGATTTTGTTATATTTGCATTTGTCACATTGGCTAATGTAGTGTTTTATCATTCTATTCATGTCCCTCCAACAGTATCTTTGTTTCAATTTTAAAAGTGTTTTACGGATTCCTGTATGCCCTCCGTGTGGCGATTCGTGGAATTCTTTTATAATTTCATTTTGTTTAGCGATGTCATTAATTCTTTTGGGGGGTTTATATATCATAATTTTTAACTGGATATCCATTTTTCGTTGCAACGTATTGAATAATTTCTTAAATTCTTCTTTGGGTACGTATCTGAATATTATATCTTCCATAGATAGAGCTAGCTTGTTTATATTATGATTCCGCAAATAATTCAGTAACTTCTTTACTACAGAAACTAGTTTCGTGTTTGAATTATCGTTAAAGTTATTGCGAGATTTCACACTTTGCTTGTCGCTGGCGGAAACGTATTTCTCGTGAGCTTTATCGCTAAAGTGGACCGTTAAATTATCTTTCTCTTTTGAGATTATTATACTTTCTTTATCGTTGCGCAACATATTAAATTTTAGTTTTAATGCCCCTGTTATATCGGATAGTGGAGTACAATCGAACGCATAGAGGTGATCAATCTCCCGTTTTCTTTTCTCGCTTTCGTTATCGATTTTTGTGCTTGTTTTATCACTTTGTTGTTTTGTCGCCATGCTTCTTGTTATCGCCATAAGTTTCTTGCTGATACTTTCGTCATTGGTTGGGGGTATCATTGATTTTAGTATTTCTGAGTCTAGTTGTATAGGACTCGAAATCAATTTTGCACATTTATTTACTGAATATATCTCTACCTAATATACCATCAGTTTCTATTGGAAAGTCCTCATCTACTATGTGGAAAGAATCTGTTATCATCTTGTTCTCGATGATGAATTGTATGCCCGTGAGTTTGCATTTATTTTCGGGCTTTAAATCGATATTAGTGCGAATTAAGCTATTTGTTGAGTTTTATCACCTTCTATTTCTGTAGCTAGAGAAATAGCTTCGCTCAATTTTGCAGGTCTCGCTGCAAATACTGTTTCCCTTATTTGGTCGTTCAGACCGTTTTTGAATACTGTTAAAGCGTATGTATCATTTACGCTGTGTATTGCTTGTTTTGCAGCCTGTATTGGGTTTGGACCTAGTTCATTTATTTGTAGTTGGTAGTTAGTATTTTGTCTGTAGTTAGTATTTTGTCTTTATATGTGGAAATAGGTAACCGTTTTTGTGTAATGGTTGATAATTGTGTGTGGATTTGAGGGACTGTTTTTCGGTTTTTATACTTTAGTCTTAGTTCGTTTTCGAAATTTTCTAATTCTGTTTCATTTGATGTGTTTAATGATGTTCTTACATTAGGGCTAAGTTTCACATGTAAGATGAAATCTAGCAATTCGGTTTTTCCTTCTTGCGTTAGTTTTTTGCCAATGAGTTTTACTTCTATTAAAAATGTCTCGAGCTCAGAGAATTTACCGTCAAAACTTGGTATGGTTTTAATAGCTGTTTCAATGTTAAATTCCGCCATTGTAGTGTAGGTAATATCCTCATCTATTTTTACAAAAATATTTTCGGCGTTCAGCCGTTGGATTACACCTGAAATCAGTGCCTTACTAATGGTTGAGATTGATGATTTGAGTTCTATTTCTGTGCCTTCTTTGAGTTTGCTAAAAATATCTAGAAATTTATTTTCAATTTCTATTACGGATTCTAATTTTTCTTTGAGTGTTTTTACCGTGTAGGTCTTTGTTTTCTTTAGATTCGATAAGGTTGTTTGTAGTTCGACTAATAACTCTTTCAATCTGTTTGTAGGCATCTGAGAAGATTTTTGTGTTTAATTTTCTAAACATTATTCCTGCCTAAGACAATGTTTCTATCTACTATTTTTCTAGCATACTGTTTTTGTCTGTTGTTATATACGTAGAAGAATGTCAAGATGACTAAAAAGAAAACCGTAGTACTTATTGTTTGTTTATATTCAATGAATATATTTGAGTTTGTGCTACAATTATTGCCCATTTTTATTTACGATTTACTTCTATTATTTTTATATAATTTTTACCCCTTATTTTTTTTATATTCAATTATATTTTATACTATTTGTGTTTATAACTATCTAACCTATTGGTGAATTTAATTTTACATTCTCCTGTTGAGATGTGAATTAATCGATGTAAGATCGCCTTTTCGCGCCTTTGATTGTAGGCTTTGCCTCCTCGTCGTCGTCGCTTCAACTTGGTAATTTTCGGTGGTTCTGCTCTCGGCTTCCTTATAAATTCCTCAATATTCCTGGGTCGTGGTCCGGGTAGTGGTGTTGGATCGTACTTGGGTGCGTGGGATATTGGCATAGGCATGTACTCCTCGTATTTATGCTGCTTTGATTCGTAGTATTTCGCGCCTTGCATCAAGCATCTTTCGAATGCTCGATTGAACTGCTCGTCTGTACCAATTTCATTCATCTCGCCTTCTTCTATGTCGTCTAGTGGGCCGGAACGTGCAGAATCGCGGGTCGCAGGATCGTGGGTCGCAGGATCGCCATGTAATGTATGTAATGAGATGGCAGGATCGCCATGTAATGTACGTAACGAATGTAAAGTATGCGATGAGATTATTGTTGTCTCATCGTGCAGGCCAAGTGATGAGCGTCTTCTTTTATACTCCTCTAAAGTTATAAACTTCTTCTCACTAGAAAGAAATTATACTCAGAAAGGATGACAATATATATGCGAGGAGGACCTACCGACATTCCGAAGATTGCCACATGTTTGGCGCAGTTCAAAAGAATAGGCGGCCGATATTTCTACTAATCGTAATTGCCGAAATTTAAGGCAACTTGTAATCTGCCGAACTTTCCAAGGCAGACTTTGCTTGAAAGTTCAAAAAAACTTTGCCGATATGAAGACAAAGGTTGCTGATTAAAACAAGCAACTTAGTCTGGCTATGGAACAATTCTGTTTTGTGCTAGACTCGTCCCTTCCTTTTACTTACAAATTTTTCTGTACATTGAATTTGCTTATTCTATAAAATTCTTACTCTAGTTTTAAATCTAATTACCATAACTAATCGAACGCGTTTCAAATAGGTTCCCACGGAATTTGTTGTTTGCAATATTGCTTGCTTGCAATGACCCAATTGTACATTTGCTTACTCTGGGCTCAATGCTCTACTAAAAGTTTCTCACGGTACTTTAGATTGGGTTCGAGAATGTGCTTATTAGAGAGCTTACTGAAATTTATATAGGACATCACAAAAGTTTTAGTAGGACATCACAAAAGCTCGTTTGGGACGTAGTTGTGTATTGGCTAGCTCCAGGTTTGGAACTGGGAATACACTACAACGGTACGCTTCAGAGACCCTGATGGAATTTATGAGGCTAGCCGCGAAAGACAAATCTTTTAATTTCTTTCGGATCCTAACAATAAGTAACAACCGACTCAAAATTCTAACCTCACTAACAACTAACCCCCTTTGTCATTCAGTCATTAATCCCTTTCGGATGCCGCCGATGTATATTAACTATATGAAACTCTCAAATATCGAGGTACCGTTTCAAATCTCAGTTAGATGTTCACAACAAAACCCGTGCTAGATATTATGAAAACCTATGATTTTATCATGGGTCTTTTGAAGGAAAAAATGAGTGGACATTTATTCACGCTATCACAACCCTGCAAACCTTTCGTTGACCTGAAGAGACTAAACTATCTCTTCGTGTTCAAAATCAGAATACAAACCTACAGAGTCTCTCCATCACTGAGCTCACTACGTCTCGGCCCCGCCGTAACCACATATGGCTTCACCTGCCCACAAGAACACTTGATTCTAATAAAAAAAATTATTTTTTTCAAAGTCAAATAAATTCTTAATCAAAAGATTTCATGAAAAAAAACGAGAAAAAGAGTTGCAAACCAATGTTGCAGATGCTAGCATTTTGGGCACGTAATTTCAAACTCTGGCTCAAAGGTATTGCTTGCCTGCAACAAAACCCTATGAAATTCTGATTTTCCAGAAGATTATTCGATTCCCCCAGAATTCTGCACAGTTTGCTAATCACTAGGTCAACTCGAAAACTATTCAGTTTACCCTGAATGAAAGAAACTCAAAATTAAGTTGACAGAACGAAGAATTTTAAAATTGCCATAACTCTTTTGTTCAATCTACCACATCTTCAAAGTCCAGCTGACCTTGCCTCAACCAAAAATTGCACAAACGACTCCTATAATTCACTCAATGCAGCGATTTTCAAAAACACTCCACAAACTCTTCCAAGTATTGGACTAGCATCTCCCTTCGCTTCTTCAGCAGTACCGTTCTACCGAAGTAGAAGCTCTATTCAGTTTTTATCTAAACGTCACAGCCCAAAATTAAGCTACGCATCATTGGCGACAATACCAAATTTCTTCAAAGGCATGACATGCGTTTAACCTTAGCCCAAACACTTCTTTAATATTCTCTTGACACTGTGCTTCCTTATAATACCTTTTTTAACAGAAAGCACAAATCTCTACAGTTTTAGTTCGTGCAACTCAAACAACTAACTTCATCGAACGCAACGTCGAGCACCTCTCCTACAGGGTAGTTTTCCTCAACTTTAAGGGAAATCCAGGCCTAGGTCACAAGATTTTGATAAGGTCATTCTGTGTTCCCTGCGACCTAAATTTTCTGATAACTATTAGTCTTGTTAATCTGTTACTTTTGGCGGATCACTTTGACCAGGTACTGTTCGAGGGTTATTTGAACGCTGGGGTAATCAATCAGTCAATCATCAATGGGACCTTACTGTTTAACTGGTTTATATCCGGCAACCAAACTTTATCCACCATTCTCAATGCTTAAGTTCCTACCTTCTTCAAAGGTAGCTCCTACATGGGCAAGTTCATTGTCTCTGTAGCTCTTCTTACATTGCGTACAGATAACCATAAATTCATAAACAATGCACCTCCTTCAGATCACCACATGCTCTTACTGGGCCTTCCTTTCCAGCAAATTGAATAAATTACTACATCACAATATCTTACACGATCATATAAAAATATTCACTGGGACTCATTTGCAAATGATCTTTCAGAAGATCTTGAACAAAAGATTTTCGACGATTGGTCACGTATTATCTAGACATGTACACTCCTCACCATCCACTGAAATCTAACTGGGGAGGTCTCCGAATGTACACTGTTATTTCGTACTAAAGTCATATGACACAAACTGAAGAGGTCATTTCACAGAAACCTGAATAAAGTTTATTTATTTATTGTTTTCATTTCACTTAACAGCTTAAACCAATAACAAAGTGAAACAAATTACAATAATAATAAAACAAAAAAAGAACAAGTGCATAAAGAGAAAAATGTACAAATTACAGAATAAAGGGAAAAAAGTTAAGAAGAAAAATTATAACGGTTTAGTGCCGCAAGCAAGTACGTCTTAAAAATAAACAACGAGTGGGGCAAAGAACCGAACTCCAAGCTTTTATGCATTCGTTTCAACCGAAGCGTTAGGGAATGAAAGCGCACATTAGTACGCGCAAACTGAAGTTCGAAAACGTCATTATAACATGATTGTCTCAAAGAATTGCGGAATTTAAGAGTAGCGAGCAAGTTACTGGAACTCCCATGAAGGCACATCTTAAAAAGGAAACATTGATCGAGATAAACTCGACGCGACTAGGGCAAATTTGTTTTTTTTTACTTAAAAATCATATACTGTACGGACAGTGGAACAGCACTCCTTTCTTGCAACGCATAACTGAACAAGCGATTCAGTGCTTGAAGATATGGTCCATCTACTTGGAACCAATATTGACGTTTCCCAATACTTTTTCCCAATCCAGTGATTTTGTACTCCATTCTGCTCCTTTGACTACCTGCAGTTCCTAAAGCACCCGTTTTACTTTCTGCAGCCCAGGATATTAAAAAAGGAAAGCCTGGAAAGGAAACCAAAGTGAGGAGACCTTGAAGGAATTAAGTGAAAATTTTCGTAGAAGAAAAGAATGACAATTGTTTTTGCGACTGATTTGCAAATATTGATTTCTTTAATTCCTGTAATTGGTTCTTTGCACCAATAAAGCTAGTGGCAATATCGCAATAAAGGTTTCTTCTTGGGGCTGGGAAGCGCAAAAGAGCATTAATGAATGCTTCTGTGGTCAGATTAGGAACCAACTCAAGGTGTACCGCATTCGTGACAAAATAGCAAAAGACTGCTAAACAAGATTTTGCGGCTATTTGCCTCTGATTTTATAGTCAATCCAAAGCAGTCTTGCAAAATCGACAGTAGCGTTCACAAATGGTCCAACTGGTTGAACAAGATTGACTGGAAGATTATCCAGAAGTCGAGTAATGAGTGTTGGTCTGGCTCGGGTGCATCTTACGCTTTTTTTGAACGACAGATCTTACTGCTGTCTTGCCATTAGCTGGTCAGAGCCTTTGTCTGGCCATGAATAGTAAAGATTGTGATCTTGCGTGCAAGTTCTCGATGTGTAATTCAATCTTAATCACCTTAGTTTCGTAATGGGCATAGAAAATTATCACTGTGTCTTTTGCATCGTGCGATAAATTGGATGCTTCTAATTTACCTTCCACTCGCAAGATACTATGTAAATTGGCCAAAGAATGAATGCAAATTGATCAATGGGTCACTGCTTCTAACCTGATTGACACTTTTAAGTTACTGTATGGTTTATCATATGCATCTTCTTGAGCTTCTCGTACTGTCAACTGTTGCTGTGAATTTATTTGGATATAGCTTAGCGTGCTTGTTCCATTGTTGACGTGCGTTATTTATGAAACGCCTAATTAGAATTTTTATGCGTAGTAGCCGATTGAAGCAATTTGTGTGGTTGATATTTGATATCAACGAAGTTGAAACCTCACTTGCTGCGAGAACAATCTTTCGCTTCCTTTTCTCAAGTTTTATTCTATCGTTACAGTTTCTTAACCATTTCAATACCAATTCTAAGGGAATTTCTTCATTCCAGCCTAGTCGAAGCATCCATAGTTTTTGCAAGAATATTTTCGCGGCTACCATCATGGGTGGTATTACTCCTAGTGGTTCAAATAAGCAACCGATTTCGAAAGAGGCTGACCTTTTTGGCACCTTACTGGTTTCAGTGCTCAGGCTCCTAATCTGAAATTCGTTTGTGGTCCCAAATTTATCCTAAAGGCTTTGATGTAGTTATCCTTCACGTCAGTTTTTTCTAATTCAAATAGTTTGTGTTCTTGCGGGATGTTTTGCATCAACTTCGGATTGCTGGCACACCATTTTCGACGATTGAATCCTGCCGAGTGTAAAGCTTATTGGAGCTGTTCTTGCTTATCTATGGTTTCTGTGGTGGTATATGCACCTGATATAACTTCATACACGTAAAAATCATCCGTTAGCACCTTCGCACTGGCAGGAAGGCTTTGATTTGTCTGATTTTTTATGTCAGTCGTGAAGGCGAAGAGTGGGCACCTGAGCCGCAGGAGGATTGTAAAGAGCTCTGGCTGGGAAGTTGCTCTTGTACACAAGATCTCGTTTAGGATGTGACCGGGTGATGTTTTTGCAGAAGCATGGAAGACGACTCTTAGGTTTGCAGAAGTACTATCGGGTTTGATGACGCAATGGTGTTGGAGGAAGTAGTGTGTGCCATTAATAATTTGAGGATCTACTTCGCTCATGTGACTCATTCTTTGTACGCTTTCTCGAAGATATGTTTTATAAATAGCAGGATCTCTTCAGAACTTTCTAATGGAAATGAATCACCCTAGAAAGGTCGTCTGACAGAAAATCGTCCACTTGACAATCTAGTCGCTATTCGGCTAAAATGTTCCTCGCACTGAACTTCTTGTCTCGTTAAGGTGATGGAATTTTCTACCATTTCTTCCAGTATACGTAATCGTTCCACTTATTCAGTCAATTTTTCATCCTTAACGCTGAAGAGTCCACGTTGTCGTGAATTGAGAGTCGTTGTTTGGCCTTCTACTAACCAGCCCAGATATGTATCCTGCAGCAGTGAAAAGCCCTTCAAAAGACATATTTGTACAATTGTAAGGAGCTCGTCGTATACGTCTACGCCAAGAAGCATATCGATCTGCTCCCGTCGATTGAATTGAAGGAATGCCAGTTGTATGTTCTTGTCCCATGTGCTGATATTACTGTTTTGTGTAGGTTCGGATGCCATGATTTGTGATAGCACCACGGCGTTTAATTGTCTGTTAAATGTGGTCACTTTTGATAGGATTGAGAGATCATTTTTTCAGTGCTGCTTCAGTTGGAATGTTAATTTACGAAGCACTGTCAAGTATTATGTTTTTTTCTTGAATGTTGGTATTGATGCGAGCGGTTCCCAATATGACCAGGGAATTATTAGAACTGGACGTTTCAGTGTGTAGTACCACCGATTCAATTGCGGTAGTTTTATATGAGGAAGAACTCTTGTTGATTGCGTTGTTGATTTGTAAAATAATGTTGTGCTTCTTATTACACTTTCGACAAGTACTTGCACTGCACTGGGTACTTAGATATCTCTCACGTAGACAGTTGAAACACAAGTTGAGTTCATTTCTCTCGCTCATCCTGTCTATCAAAGCAAGCCATCGCAAAAGTATATTGGATGATGACTGCCACAATTTATACATAGATATAGCTGCTACGACGCTTTTCGCAATTACAAATAATCTTGTGTGATCGCTCATATATTTGCCTTGAAAAGGAGTCCTCTTTTCCTAGCCTACAGCCTCTTTCAAGGAAAGTTAGAAATTCATGAATTGTCTGTAACTGCTCGGATAAAGTGTATGTTACCTTATCGAGTTTTTTCAACAGAATTGGCAGTAGCAGAGGGTTTTATTTTTTGACCTCAGTAGTAAGCTTAAAGATGCATTCGTAGCTGTCATCATGTATTTTTTCAATGAAATAGACAATTGTGTTGTGATTTCCGGTTGCTGCGTAAGTTTTTCGAGTAACGTTGCCACCATCAACCGTTTTTTGCTGTAGCGTTTGGTCAAAATCTCCCAAGCCACTTCAAAATTCTCATTGGCAGTAGAATTAATGACTTTTTCTGCTTTATCGTTGAGGCTACCATTCAAATACTAAAGCTCTTGCGCATTTCCTATGGGTTTTTTGTGCACTGTTTGTTGAAACAGATTGTAAAATGACTGCCATTGACCGTAATTGCTTTCAAAAGCAAGGATCTTTATATTTTCAGGTTGATCGACGGTTGTGTCTTGAAGTTGCCGGTAATATTGGTATGTAGCGTTTCTTGTCACCCCGTCGAAAATACCAAGGTGTTTTGTTTCGATAGATCATCATGAAGTGCTGAGATTCATTGTAAGTATTAAGGACCACACTTTCCCACCTTTTTATACAGGTGTGCGTAAAGAACTGCAATACGGAATTATGGTCAAAAATGAGCCACGCTCACTGTATAAACATGATACAAAGTATGGACATTCCAAAGAAAGAATTTTGTTCTTTTTATGCCACCAATGGGTGTGAATGGGTTAGATCTTCCATGTGAATTTCTATGCTTATACGCTTATACCACCTGAGTGTCCGACATTTGGCTTAAAAGTTCGATTCTCCAAATATCGGAATGCATGGTGGCGAGATCTTCTTGTGCTGTCGCACTTGGCGGAATTTCGGATGAATTTTTCTCGCGCATTATGTATTACTAGTCGCTCCTGTGTGCTTGGGTATCGATGCATGGGAAAACAGTGGACATTTGCACGATCGTCTCCGAGCTCGGAAACTGAACCTGTGTGCATCTCGCTTAGTCATATAGATGTTGATTATGATTTGGATCGTGCATTTCCGAAGCTTACAGCGTATACTTGCCGTATGCTTGTGCACATGTAAGATCATGCTTCTTTCATCAAGCGTGCGAATTAGTTCAAAAGGGAATAGAAAATGAGGTCAACAAGATCAAGTTGTTGGATGCTAATGGCAGTAATTTGATGTAGCTAGCTAATGGAAATTGTTGGTTTGGCTCATTGAATAGAGAGAATAAGGAAGCGAAATCAGTAAAGAGAATTGAAGCAATTTTCGACTTTCGTAGAACGAGACAGAAAATCACGCAAAATGCGCCAGTGCCGTAGGTGAAAATCGTTGATTCAAAAGGGTTTCATTCAAAAAACTATATTGCCTAAAGAAATTATTGGGAAATTAAAGTCTTGAAATAACAACAGGAAGTACAACAAAAATTTATTTAACTAATTTATACATTTATAATTTTAAAAGTAGCTTAAATAAAATAGACCAACATACATAATTACGTTTAAAATTTACATCCCCTTAAAATCAATTAATTTGCCATACTTATTTCTAATTGAAAGCTTTTCGGAGGAGGTCTTACATATTTAGCCATTGTGCGGCTCGTCTTGGTGACTTCGGAAATCTGAAAATAAGTTCAAAAAGTTGATAACCCCACTTCATGATATCATTGTGCCGACACTGAACTGGCGATGATCATATGTCTCGAATTTGACAACTAAGTTTACCATGGCTGGAAATGCAATTACTTAACTTTGCATTTCCAATTTTAAATGTAAACATCACTAATATCTACTTAACCTAAACTTTTTGTACAAAGTGAAATGTTATTTATTCACTCAAAGAAAGAAAGTCCGACAGCTTTGCTTCCCTGCAAAGATTTGCATCCCGGGTAGCAGCAACGCATTGTCTTCTTATTATACGGCAATCTTTCACTTTTTCAGCAATGAATCACTGAAACACGATATATTCTTCTGTCGTTTCACGATTACACACCAGTTTTCCACTAAATAGCTCCTTCCCGGCTACTTTTTATAACATTTACGCGTCACGCTCGATCCCGCCAAAGAAATTCCGCAAAAACAATTTCCGAAACAAGAAACATATGGGACTAAGTTTGACACTTAAATTTGACCACGGCATATTATCCGTGAGGGTATTTGTATGTATTGTACACCTTGCTGTGTGACTAGGCAGCAGTGTAGGTGAAATGCATGTGGAAAGGACAGTCTCTCACGAACCACTGTCCGACGCGCAAGTGAACGAGATGAGTTTTCGCGTTGAATAGTCACGTTTCATTGTATCAATTGGATTCTAAACTTTTAATATATCCATAATTTAATTACATCCGCATCTTTCATTCTCTAAACCCACAAAATTTGGGGGCTCAGCCGGGATTTTGGGAATCAAGAATCAAATTTGAAAAGTGGCGTGATTTTCACGAGACAAAACAAGAACTTTCGAGACGGTGTGTGATATCGAACAGTAACGAAAAAACAGTTTTGGTGTTGGCAGTGTATTAGTAGTAGTGATAGCCGAGTCCGCTACAGTGAACATTGCGAATAGAAGCTGATCGAAAAATACGAGACGCGCCCGTCGTATAAAAGCTCAATTATTGTGATCATTGTGCTCGAAGTGAAAATAAAATCGTGATACCGAAAATGAGTGTGTCGGGTAGCAAAAAAAGGCATTATTGACCTTGGCCGCGTTGATTGTATGACAGTGAATGATATAGAGAGAGAACTCGCCAAACGTGGCGCAGAAACAACCGGTAGCAAAGTCGTCATGAAGCTCCGACTGATGAAATTAATTGACACATCAACTAAGTCCGATAATGAGACGGAATCAGATCGAGACGAGGATGAAGTCGACGATCGTGGAGATGACGATCGTTAAGACGACGATCGTAAAGACGACGATTGCAAAGACGACGATCAACGACGAACTAGATTCCGAAGTTTGACATTTCGTGATGTCGAAGACGCCATCGAAACATTTAGTGGCGACGGCACCATCGCAGTTGAACGGTGGGTCGAAGAAGTAGAGGAATTAAGTGAAGTCGCCAAGTGGAGCAACGACGAATTGCTCATGTATGCCAAGAAGCTCTTAAGAGGTGCTGCGAAAAAGTTCATACAGAGCGAACGCTGCATCATCACTTGGCGCCTATTCAAAAAAGGTTAATAGACGAATTCAAGGTTCGTGTCAACAGCCGTGACGTACACGACCAACTCTGAAGGCGACGAAAGAGAAACGACGAGTCCTTAAAGGAATACTTGTACGACATGCAGCTGATTGCATCCCAGATCAATCTAGAAACAGAAGCGCTCATTGGATACGTAATCGAGAGAATCGAAAACTTCAGTGCGGACAAATTAGTGCTAAGAGGCGCAAGGAGTTTAAGCGATCTCAAGTTCAGATTGGAAGAATACGAGCGGATCAAGAGGGAATCGAATGTAAATAAAAAGACAAGCTTTAGTAAGATTAAGACAAACGAAAAGAAGCCTAGGCGAAATAGATGCTACAATTGCGGCGTGGCCGGTCACGAATCAAAAAACTGTCCAGAAGCTACAAAAGGATCGAAATGCTTCAAATGTGAAAAGTTCGGACATTTATCGAAGAACTGTACCAACGCCGGAACTAGCAGAAAAAGCGCCAACTGCGTTACATCATCCGATGAAATGACGACCGTGGTAGAGATGGGTGGAAGTAAGATTAAAGCGTTAGTAGATACCGGAAGTTAAGTTTACCCTTCGGATGAGTTGTCATATGACAGCAAGAATATACCGCTTTGTAAGTATACGACAAAAATTTTCACCGGACTTGGTGGTGCTAAGGTACGTCCCATCGGAAGAGTAAATTCAACGATTACCGTGAATGGCGAAACCTACATAGCTCCATTTTATGTCATCCCAAGTCGCAACATGACCATGAAAATGATACTGAGAAGTGAATTCCTGGAACAAGCAAAACTGACGGTAGAGACAAATATAGTTTTAATCGAGAAACTGGCATCTTCAAAGCAACAAAATTCAGTTGAACCAATAGAAGAAGAGGTTTTGAAGGTTAACATCTGGAGGAAGAGGAAGACATAGACATCGGCGTAGTCGGGGCCACAGCTGATGAGATATGATCGTTGATTCGTAATTACGTCCCGAACAGGAACATCGAAAGCAACGTCAAAACCCGAATAGTAGTGCGAGACGATAATCCCATCTACCAAAAACAGTGGCGGTTATCAATCTTGGAGAAGCGCGTGTTAGACAAGCAGGTGAATGAGTGGCTTGAAGAAGGAGTGATCCAACCCTGCAATTTGGAATACGCTAGCCCGATAGTAATAGTTCGCAAGAAAGGAGGAGATTATCGAGTGTGTATTGATTTTCTTCGCCTCAATAGGATTGTTGTAAAATATCATTTTCCTATGCCGAATATTGAAGAAACATTCGATCCTTTGATGGGAACAAAATTGTTTTCAACATTGGACTTTCGCAACGGATTCTTCCATGTGCGGATGGATAAAGACAGCCGCAAATACACAGCATTTTTAACCCACGACAACCACTATGAATTTTTGAAGACACCATTCGGTTTGTGCAATAGCCCTGCAAGTTTTCTGCGATACGTTCAAGACGTTTTTCGAGACTTAATTCGTCAGAAAGTTGTTGTTAATTACGTAGATGACCTAAACATTCCAGCATCTGATGAAACCACAGCACTTGCAAAGTTGAACCATGTTTTAGAAGTGGCTGCTGCAAGTGGACTGAATATTAACTGGAGTAAGTGTCAATTCCTTAAGTCGCGTGTAGAATACTTAGGACACGTCATCGAAGATTCAACACTTAAACCATCGCCGCGTAAGGTGCAAGCCGTAGTAAACTTTCCAACTCCAACGAATATCAAGCAACTGCAGAGTTTCTTAGGCTTAATTGGATACTTCCGCAAGTTCATTGAGGGATATGCCAAAATTTCAGCACCTCTTACGTCTTTATTGAAAAAAGATGTTCAGTTTAACTTTCGTTACAAAGAAGTCGCAGCATTTCAACATTTAAAAGATATTTTGACGAAAGAGCCGGTACTGAGAATGTTTAACGAAAACACGAATTTAAGCTTCACACTGATGCAAGCAAGAACGGCTTAGGAGCAATATTAATGCAAAAAGAAGTACATGAAAATTATTTTCATCCGGTTCAGTACATGAATAAGTCAACTAATGCAGCCGAGAAAAACTTTCATTCGTACGAATTAGAGGTTTTAGCCATTGTCAAAGCATTAAAGAGGTTTCGTCCGTATTTACTTGGCAAACGATTCAAAATCGTAACAGATTGTGCAGCCTTTACGCGAACGGTAAACAAATCTGAAGTTCCCCGGAGAGTAGTCAGTTGGACTTTGAGTTTGGAAGAGTTCGACTATGAAATCATCCATCGATCATCAGAGAGGATGAAAAACGTCGACGGCCTGAGTAGAAATCCAGTAATGCTCATAACAGACAGCCTTACAGCAATAATACGGGAACAGCAAAATAAAGATGACAGGATAAAAGCATTGAAAAATACTAGAGAATGATACTTATGAAGACTATTTAATACACGGTGGTATCCTTATGAAGCTAGTTGATGGGAAAGAAGTTATTGTGGCACCTTCCAGTAGTCAAAAGGAAATAATCAGACGGGCGCATGAGAATGGACATTTCGGAAGCAGAAAAATGGAGGAGCTACTCAAGCAGGATTATTTTATTCCCGACCTAACCAAAAAAATAAACAATTGTATCCAGAGTTGTGTGCCGTGTATTCTAGCGAAGGCCAAGCGCGGTAAAAAGGAAGGCATGCTACACCCAATCCCGAAAGGCGAATTGCCTCTGCAAACATATCACATTGATCTCTTGGGACCAATGATGACGACCGGAAAGGATTATAACTACATACTCGCAATTATTGACGGTTTTACCAAATTCTGCTGGATATACACAACGAAGTCTACGGGCGCAAAAGAAGTATTGCAAAAGTTGGAACTGCAAGCGACCACATTCGACGATCCACGGAGGATGATTACCGATCGAGGATCAGCATTTACCTCTCTGGAGTTCGTCGAATACTGCGAAGAAAGACAGATAGACCATCACACAATCACGACTGGAGTGCCTAGAAGAAAAGGGCAGATAAAAAGATTACATCAAACCATCATAGCAGTCTTAACGAAGTTAGCCATCGACGACCCCTCGAAGTGGTTTCGATTTGTACAAAGTGGACAGAGAGCCTTAAATTCTCCATACTAGCGCAGCATCAATACTACACCAACTGAGTTGATGCTTGGAGTAAAGATAAAAAACAAAGCAGGTCCCCGGATACTCGAAGCAATTGCACAGGAACAACTAGAACAATTCGAAATGTCGCAAGATGAGCTTCGATCTCACGCCAAGCAGAAAATTCTAGAGATTCAAGAAGAAAAACAGCGTTCATTCAATCGTGGACGAAAAGAAGCTGCTACGTATGCAGTTGGTGATCTTGTCGCCATAAAAAGAACGCAGTTTGGCACCGAATTGAAGCTACGCGGAAAATTTTTGGGACCCTACGTAGTCACTAAAATTAAACGGAACGAGCGTTATGAGGTCGAGAAACAAGGACATGGAGAAGGTCCTAATCGCACATCAACGTCGATTATATGAAGCCCTGGTGTAATGATTCATCGGAGACCGATGACGAGTAGGATGGCCGTGTGGAAAGGGCAGTCTCTCACGAACCACTGTCCGACGCGCAAGTGAACGAGATGAGTTTTCGCGTTAAATAGTCACGTTTCATTGTATCAATTGGATTCTAAACTTTTAATATATCCATAATTTCATTACATCCGCATCTTTCATTCCCTAAACCCACATGCATAGGACACGGGGCGAGTAAGATGAAATGTGTGCTGCTTTGCATTCTCATGAGAGCAAGTGCTTTGAATGTAGTAAAATTGCTTCACCACCGTTTACAAGCGGGCATAGGTAACTTCGCTTCTTTATTCTCTTTATTCAATGGTTTGGGTAGTATTTGATTGAGACACGTGATTTTCCGTGTTTTTATTATTTTTAAGACAGTGGACGGAAATAAATGTGTGGATAAATGTATTGATCTACTTAAAAGTTGTTGGTTTGGTTAATGGAAATTGTTGGTTTGGCTAGTATTCGATTGAGACAAAAGATTTTCCATGATTTTATTACTTTTCAGACAGTGAACGAAAATAAATGTGTGAATAAATGCATTGATTCGCTTACCTTACCTGTGTGACTAAGCAGAATAAATGAAAGATAAAAATCATTGATCACTTGTAACTGTTCGACATATGTTAGGTGGATAATTTATTAATTTTTTATTATAAGTGAAACGTTGCGGAGGGCGGTTATCATACATATTTATTTCCACCTACACATTTCACTTTTCGATATATTTTATTTTAGTGAATGCATCCCGAGATTGATCTATTCCGTTGAATACAAGGAAGTGGTTCTCAGCCTGGTTTAATTCCTCCAGTTGTCTCTGTGTTCTAAGTCACACCGAAAATCTTGGAAGAAGGATGCAGAATTGTCTGTTCTCCAGGAAAGCCGCAAGGCGAGTTCCATATTTAGTCTTCATGTGCTTGAAAACTTTAAAATTAAGCTCAATATTTTCTTCCACCGGTGCCTATGAAGTGAGTATTGCATTATTGGCAGTCGCGACTTTATTTAGTTTTGCATTCTAATTATAAGTAATTTTAAAATCTACACACTGTTTCAATTTATATCGGCACCTACCATCTTTTATTACAACTCGCTTCATTTCTGAAAATACTTGTAGTTTTCTAAATGAAATCAGGGCAGTTTTCTCTTTATATATATATATATATATATATATATATATATATATATATATATATATATATATTTCGGTGGACTCTATGCATTGAGAGTCTACTCTAGTTGGTTTGCAATACAATGTTGCTCCTTTTTGACATCAAATAGGGATAATATTTCATCAAAATCTTTAATTCAAGGTAAGAGTCAGGTAGTCCCATAATTGTAGATATCACTTCACTTCTTTTCACTTCACCGAAGCTGAGGGATCTGAAAAATTTCAAAACCATCTGTAAAGTTCACGATGGACTATCATCACCAAAAAGATGAGCAGCCCAAAATTGCATGAACCTTTACATGTATTACCTTATGAATAGTATGTATTACTGAGATAAAATAAAAGATATTTGTATGCGATTTTATATATTTTACAAACATGAAAAGTTATGTCACAACCATAAAATAACGGAAATTCATAAAAAAAGTCTGGAATTTTTTAGGGGTATACGATGCTCGTGATGATATGAACAAGTCTTCGTTATTCAACTTCCCCCTTGCATCTGGCACAATACTGTTCGTAATATTCCTTCACATCTTCCGTGCTAAAATTGTTGTGATACATAACAATGTTGTCATCTCGAATAGTTTGAATACCTCAGGGTGCTTTTGGGTTATGGTCCCATTACCAATAGGTATCTGATAGCGTTTCTGCAGTTCAAGCTGGCTTTCAGGATACTCGTCACCTACTGTTTTCTTCAAATCATCGAGGTATTTGTAGAGTATTATCCGCAGGTTGCGGGAATAGTCCATGATTGTGGAGGATTATTTTGGCCTGGAATGTGCTCGAATCAAATCCAAGCGTAATTTTACAAAAAATGTCAGTCATCCATATAATGCGTGTAATTCAGTAGGACATGTTCACATGCAACTTGAGATTTGTATACTGCTTTTGTTCTCGGTTTTGACTCTTTGGAACTCGCCATGGCGTCATCAATACTAAAACTATCAATTTCCGGTAAATCAGGCAACTTTTCCTTCTTTTGCAGCTTTTGGTCAATCGTATTAAAGGGTTGAGTTCTTTTATTGCGAGACATCTTATCAACGGGTCTCACTTCTACCTAAAGAGCTGGAATAGAGAACTGATGGATATGTTACTTCCTCACACTGGTTTTATACCACCAGTTTCTCGTTTACAGGTCTGGTTACAATACTCTCCGCCATGTTGTGCAAAATTATTTAAGATGATATTCCGGTATAAATGAAGTTTTTTGACATCATTGGTATCATAGTTTGTAGAAGAGAACCGTTTCAGATATTTTTTCAAACTTCTTCTACTAGAGCGAAAGTAAAGGGAGACGCAACAATATTGTCCACAAGTTGTGGAGAAGTCACCTTGTAACCGCAGCTTATTCGTTCACGTTCACAAACGCTGTTGAAAACTTTGACAAAGAACTGATGAGATCCTCGTCGAGTCGTTTGAGTTTCAAGTTTCGAAGTAAGCCTGCTTGATCTGTGGTTATAAACGAGGAAGTAGGATATTTATGCGTAATTTATTTCGGGTAAAGTTTGTTCTGTGATGCGAACCCGGTCAGCGATACTTTCTTAAAAAAGGTTAAGTGACCTTTTGAGAAGTATTCAACATTTACAAGGCATTGTGTCATGGCTTCTGCTGTGTACTAGAGTAAATACTATTCAAATCTGATTGTTATTGTGGTATATACGAGTATATGACTTTTTAAAAGCTTATAAATACATTCCGATTTTGGTCAAGTTCAAGCCTTCCATCATATTCCGCGTAAATGATACAGGTGACGCTTTTCCTTAAAGCTTCTCTGAATCTTCCCTCGATTTTTAACACACCTTGATTTAACAAGCTAGTGATGTTTCTTGGTTCTTAGCGAATCAAAAAAAAATTAAAATAAAACAAAGAATACCAAACTTAGCGTGGAGATATTTTATTCTTGTTCTCATCTTACAACGGTCAAAGTTTAATGGCGTGCGATCAAGAACTGGGGCGCGCCGCACATACCTAAATGCTTTTATGAATCGAAATTGCTGACACTATGTCTGCTACTCTGCAGGTGTACTATGCACTTTTGCAGTGAGGTCTCGTTTCACCTCAGCCAACACTTTTTTGTACTTGTCAGCATTATAGGTATATGTGACTTCTCCCCCTTCTAGATAAGAATTCTCCTGAATTCTATTTTCTATTTCTAATTTCACATTTTTCTTTTTGTAATAGAAAAATATAATTACAATTATCAAAAATACTATTATAAAGAATGTAGTTACATTTATGCCATATGTTACATTTTTATGAAATTTCAGTTCATCAATTTTATGTATATTTTCAAAATGTTCTAATGCAATATCTTCTAAAGTTATTTTGTTTGTGAAATTAACGTAATTTTCATTTACAGGATATTAGAACCTCTATTGAATTTTATTTACATCATTTGAAAAGTAACTATTCAAGATCTTCAGTGTACAAATATTAAAATGAATTAAAACATTGCCATTGACGATAATATTTCTTTCATCACAATCTTGAGTAATATTTAATTGTTTGGAATTTTTTATTACGATTGTTTGTTCATCTATTTGCATTATTTCAATGTTTTTATTGGTTATAAATTTACAATCTTTTCGATATATACAATATATACGTCTAATTTGTTGAGTGTTTTAAATTTTTGAAATGAATATGTTAGATTATTATATGCGAAAACTGTTTCTTTGTCAGCATCGATTTCTTTGAGTTGATTATTAGGCATTGGGATAATTAATTTCCATTGAATATTAATGATGTTTCTTGTTTCTTAGCGAATCCAAAAAAATCAAAATAAAACAAAGAATACCAAACTTACCGTGGAGATATTTTATTCTTGTTCCAATCTTACAACGGTCAAAGTTTAATGGCGTGCGATCAAGAACTGGGGCGCGCCGCACATACCTAAATGCTTTTATGAATCGAAATTGCTGACACTATGTCTGCTACTCTGCAGGTGTACTATGCACTTTTGCAGTGAGGTCTCGTTTCACCTCAGCCAACACTTTTTTGTACTTTTCAGCATTATAGGTATATGTGACTAGCTAGCGCATCCCAAGTCGTATGAGTTGTCTGCAGTTAAATCGAATGTTAACAGAAAACAACCATCGTCAAAGAATTTCTTGGATATCTGATGACCTTTATCACATAATTGATTCCAGTTCCATTGAACAGAGAAAGATATACTTTAGTGCTAACTGGTTTCTCGTGTTAATAATCAAACTCTAGAGGGAGGTTTGGTACTTGAACACTATTTACTGATAGATTGAAGTTGGTAATATTGTTATGCCTGAAGTTGAATGGATTCTTTGTGCGCTTTCGGGTGTAGGAGTCATTATCCACCATACCGAAAACAAGCAACTTCGGTAATTGCCCGATGACTATGTTATCAAGAGATAGATTTTAGGTGTTGGTGGGTAGTGTACAGGTTCTCATTTCCACCCGCTTGTACGGGTATACTGCATTCGAGCGCTGTAATACAGCTTCATGTGCTAATAATATACTGAGATTGACCGTAATAGGATTCATGAACAATGTTGCTTCTAGAATTTTTACGCGTGGATTAAACTCATCGTCTTTCGAGTACAAATAAAATTCAGGGTTTTCCAATGAAAATGTTAAATGGAAATCCACTCCATTCATTAAGAGTTTATCTTGATTTAATAGATCGCTGTGAATTGTGCCCATAAGTTCAACGACGTTACTCTTTTCCACCATTGCAGACCTTTTAAGACAGCCCTCATTAAATTCAGTAGGACCACCTTGAATCTTTAATCATGTCCATCTCATTCTGATCTAGATACCAACTGGCTGATTTGAAGTTGAGTTCATGCAGCGTCTTCACCATAGCTCATTAAATTTTCAATATAGGCGCGATAGTGGTAATTGTTGATTGACTGAGCTATATTCTTGTCATTCAATTGTACAGTGCATTGTCTAAAAAGTGAATGCATGAAGTTGTCAGCTACATCAGCGGGATCAGCTAAAACGTCAGTCTAATCAGTTTTCTTAAGTTTCTCTTTCCCGGTGAAAAGTTCTTCTTTACCATTCTTTAGTTGTATCAGTTGCACCTTGAGTCATAAGTAAATGCTGGATAAGTCACGATATGTATCCCCATGGCTGAGTAAGACAAACTGCAACTCCGAAGAATTGTTCAGTGATGCAATGGGTTTGTAAGCAACCTCTTTGGTCTTCAGAATACTGTTTTGAATCGGTGGTGAGGTGAAAATATCCAATTCAGATTTCATACATTCTTTCTGCATCGTGATGGTATTATCTACTTGTCAAATACTTAGTCGTGCCATAAATTCTGTCACACAACTTCAAATCCACGCTTTCTCAGAAATCACCCTGCAACTGTACCGTTATGTTACAATATATAACAAATGAACTGTACGGCGTAATATTCCGATCAGTTGGGTAACAGTTTTTAACTAGTAATCATGTAATGGGGCGTGAAAGCAAATCGTATCGCTTTAATAGCACTCCATAAGTGTGGCAAAAGTTCTTTTGAAGTTTTGAATTTGTTGAAACCGCTCAAAAAAACAAAAAGATTTATTTATCGTGCAACACAACGATTTAATGAGACCTCAGACATAGATGATAGAGCAAGGACCGGTCGTCCACGTACCGTTAGAACAGCCAGTGCCATCAAAGCTGTCCGAGAACGTATCCGTAGAAATCCACTGCGCAAACAAAAAATTTTGTTGAGGGAATTGGAAATCTCCACAAGATCGATGAGTAGACTCATTCGAGATGATCTTCATATGAAGGCTTATCGTCGGTCAACAGCCCACATGTTCACTCCACAGTTAAAAGAAATAAGATTGGAAAGATGCCAGCGTCTCTTGCTTTGGCACGAAACTGATGAGCAGAGAATATCCTCTTTACCGATGAAAAAAAATTTACTGTGGAGGAAGTTTTTAACAAACAAAATGATAAGGTTTATTCAACATCATTAGAAGAAGCTAATAAAATGGTTCCCAGAATGCAACGAGGCCATTATCCAGCTTCTGTAATGGTTTGGTGGAGTGTATCCCATAAAGGTGTCACAACACTCCATTTTTGCGAAAAGAGAGTCAAAACTGGTGCGGCGGTGTATCAAACCAATGTGCTAGAAGGTGTTGTGAAACCTTTATTGTTCACTATCTTCGGTGGACAACATTGGGTCTTCCAGCAAGACTCTACTCCTGCTCACAAAGCAACGAGCACACAGGAGTGGCTACGCAACACATTCATGCTTTTATTGCACAAGAAGATTGGCCATCCGGGAGCCCAGGTTTAAATCCGCTGGATTATGCTTTGTGGTCAGAGTTAGAGCACCAGGCCTGTAGAACTCCTCACCGTAATTTGGACAGTCTGAAAAAATCCTTGGTGAAAGCAGCAAATGAAATGTCGTTGGATTCCGTGCGTGCCGCTATAGACCAGTGGCCAAAACGTTTTAAAGCTTGCATAAAAGCAAAAGGAGGTCATTTCGAATAAAGCTAATATTATTCAATAAACAATACCATACTAAAATAAATTTCTTTGAAATAAACATATTATCGTTTGTTTCTTAGATTTCACGCTACTTTAAAGTTGTGACAGAATTTATGGCACGACTAGTATATCCAATGCACGCCTTCTTATTTGTCGTTGTCTTTTTATAGTTTTCTTAGACTTGTTCGTTGATAACTTTCTCACTTTTTGCCCCTTTTCACAGTAAGGCACTGATTTCAGTTGCTTACTTGTGTTAAACAAGCATTACACGAAGCAAATATTTGCTATATTTGGTACCTAATTTATTTGCGCAAATATTTGCTCCAAACCTGTTTGCTAAACAGGTAGCACGAAGTAAATAATTTTCAGGAAATAAACTACGTAGCAAATAAAGCAAACCGATATTTTATTTGCTGTACTGCATCTGTCATTGCCAAACATTTTTTCTTCGTTTTGGTTCATAAATATCAGTGATCTGTGTTTTGTGTGGAAAACCTCTGCGAAAAATTTATTCTGAAGTAAAAATGACTGATTCCGAAGAAAAAGATGCATTGTTGGTTTGTATTTTTGGCCAAGCCGCTCAATTTCTTATCAACAATCAAGTAAATGACGAGAATCAAACGCCTCGTCGAAGGCGTACTATAAGGGTACGTGACTGGGTGAGACGGCGCAATGAACTTGGTTGTTATAGTCAACTTCTTCAAGAGCTAGAGAACGAGGTGCCACATTTGTACAAAAACTTTCTTTGCATGAACATTGCTGACTTCAACAATCTTTTGGAGATGTTGTCTCCATTGATTAAAAAAGAGGACTCAAACATGCGAGAAGCTATTTCACCTGGAGAACGTCTTGCTCTCACATTGCGTTTTCTCGCTACAGGTGACAGCTTCATGTCTCTACAATATCTTTTTCGAATTCCACAAACAACTATATCGAGTATTGTTTCTGAAGTTTGCGACGCAATATACAAAGTTCTTCTGCCTGACTTCATGAAGGAAACTTGTCCTCATTTCCTCAATCAGCTCAGCAATTGCAAAACCTCAGCTTCCATCGACTGAGGAAAATTGGATTGAATTGGCTTGCGACTTCAATGATAGGTAGAATTTCTTACATTGCATTGGCGCTGTTGATGGTAAACACTTCGTAATGAAAGCCCTAGCACAGTCAGGAAGTGTTTACTTCAATTATAAAGGTATCAAGTCATTTCGATACAATGGAAAAACATTTTCCATATACAGTCAACCCTCTTATTACGCGGTACTCTCAGCACGCGGTTTCCATATAACGCGGAGCTGAAATTGCGACAGCCCTCCTATAACGCGGCACTCTTACAGCGCGGTTTCCGTTCAACAACGTCCCATCAGTTGTTTTCGTGCACCCAATGAATGGGTTTAACCGGATATGTTTATATCACAGCATATGAAGAGGCAGCCAAACTCTCTCAGTGGAATACTAAGATAATTTATTTAAAACATCAGCTTCAATTTACATCAGCTACAATTGCTTCATAATGGAGATTGAAGCTTTTACGTTAAATTATACAAGGAAACTGGGAATCGGAAGAACGTAGTTTGATATAGATTTTCATTTTTATTTACTCCAAAGAAACGAAAAATATTTTCAAAAAGAAAAGAAAAAAGAAAATATCGTCTGTTGCCAAATCAAAAAATTTGAATGAATCTACAATTCGAAAAAAGAAAAATGCAGATAATATAAGGAAAACTGTAGCAGATGGCTGTCCGTTAGGTGCGAAACGTGTTACTCGCACACGAAATTCTAATATGGTTAAAATGGAACGAGCGTTAATGATCTGGTTGGAAAACCATATAGCCAAAAAGATTCCTATCAGTGGAATCTTATCAAGCAGAAATCACTTAAAATCTATGAACATTTAAGGAATATTGGGCATTATTATGCAGGGCTAGAAAACCATTCGTTTGCCGCTAGTAAAAGATGGTTTGAAAAACTAAAAAACGGTACACATTGCACAATATTAAATTTCAAGGAGAACAAGCCTCAGCAGACGCTGAAGCTGCCGAAAATTATAAGCTGGAACTAGCTAGAATTATCAATGAAGGAGGTTATTCACCTTACCAGATTTTTAACGCCGATGAGACGGCATTATATTGGAAAAAACTACCATCTAGGACCTTCATTTCGAAAAGTCAAAGGCGTGCTCAAGGGTTTAAACCTTCAAAAGAACGTATCACTCTTCATGTGTGCAGCAACCTATCAGGGAACCTGATGATAAAACCAATGATAATAAATCGTTCTTCAACTCCCCGTGTAATGAAAAACATTAATAAGACCCAATTGCCTGTATTCTGGCGATTTAATAAGAAAGCTTGGATGACTCAAGATTTATTTAAGGATTGGTTTTATAATTGTTTTATCCCGGCAGTGGAAACCTTCACGATGGAAAAAAATTGTATTTCAAAATTTTATTGGTTCTTGATAACGCTGGTTGCCACAACATAGAACTGGATCATACAAATGTGAAAATTGTCTTCCTTCCTCCTTACTGCTCGTCATTAATACAATCTTTGGACCAGGGAGTCATTCAAACTATAAAAATTTACCACACACGCCAACTTTTCCAAACCATTTTCGACAGATTACTCAAGTGGGAGGGAATTTTTTATTTTAGATTTTATTCGAACCGTGTCATCGGCTTGCGCGGAAATCAAACCATCAACGCTTAATGCGTGTTGGAAACCTCTTTTACCTCAAGTGGTTCAAGCAATACAAGATGATTCTACAATTTCACTCCCAGTTACAAAAATAGTAAACATTGCTTCTCGTTTAAGCGATGAAGAATTTGAAGTAAACAATCAGGATGTAAGAGAACTAGTACTTGGGGAAGAAACTTTAGATGAGGAAGAACTGATGGAATTAATTGATGCACCCACCTCAAATTCATTGGTAAACAAAAATAAGGAAAATGAATGGGTGCCAAATCTCGATTTACAAGATGTGAAAAAAGGGCTAAATTTGGCTAAAGAATTAGAACTTCATTTCATTCAAACTGATCATTCAACGGTGCGCAGCGCAAAGTTTACAATAGAGTCAAGAAATTGCTTAGCTCCCTATAGAGAGGTTTGAGTGCAGTTAGAAAAAAAGCTACAATCGAAAACCAATGTGAAGATGAACCAAGTGGGGAAGACATTTTGCCCATTAAAAGAAGGCGAGTTAGGCGACTCACATTTGACAGCGAGGATGAGTGTTCAAAGATTACTTAATTTTACAAAAGTCTTTCTTGTTTTTGTTGGAAAGCAGTTTCATTTTTTTATGATTTCCTTATATGAACTCTTCAACTCAATAAAAATAGTTTATAATTTGTATCTTGTCTTTTGTATTTATTGGTCTCCATATAATGCGGTACGAATGATGTTATTTGTACTAACTCTGAGTTTCTTACAGCGCGGTTTTCATACAACGCGGTAGACGGTTTCCATTGAACGCGCTACGAATTAGCCTGGTTTGTACGGTTAAATCCGAGTTTCTTATAGCGCGGTTTCAATATAACGCGATACGCACTCACCGCGTTATAGGAGGGTTGACTGTAAATAGTTCTTCTTTTTCTGAATTTACACATAGTATTGTGCTGATGGGGATTGCGGATGCAAAATATAAGTTAACCTATATTGATGTTGGAGCGAACGGACGATTATCAGACGGTGGTGTATTCAACCATACATCATTTTTCACATCACTCACTTGCGATGAATTACATTTGTCAGCACCTGTTAAATTGTCCGGACGAAATGAACCAATTCCCTATTTCCTTGTTGCCGATGATGCCTTTGCATTGGGCAACAATTTAATGAAGCCATATGCAAAACGACATTTAAGTGGACTCGAACGAATCTTCAATTATCGCTTATCGAGTGCAAGACGCATAGTAGAGAATACATTTGGCATTTTAGCAAGTCGTTTTTGTGTGTTCGGAAAACAGATTCATCTTGGTCCAGAAAAGGCACGAAAAAACACAATCCTTGCTGTGCTCTCCACAACTATCTCATAATGCGAAACAGTATTTATTTCGGTCCTACGTTGGTCGATCGCTACGACGATCAAGGAAATGTTGCGGATGTTGATTGGCGTAGAGATATCAATACAGAAAATAATTTTTACTCACTCCAAGCACATCGCACCTACATCAGCAATAGAGGAAAACAAATACGTGACGAACTGTCTCAATATTTCGTTCAAGAAGGAGAAGTCAGCTTTCAACGCGGCCGACAAAACCCATGGCTTCGTAGAATTTCCATTTGACTGATTCATTTGCGCCTTGGCAGGATTTTGTTTTTCGATATTTTGCGAAATAACTACGATATTGGATGCGCATGTTCGACCATTTTACCATGAGCTCGGTGTCGGTGAATTTTTCATCGAATTCGGCCTCGGAAATTTGCTTCCATGCAGACTGTCGCTCGATTTTGTTGCGATACTTCAAATATTTTGAATTCCACAGCATTGGCACACATTCCACACATGCAATCACTTTGAACATCTCAATGTCAGACAACTCGGAAAATACTTTTGGTTTCACTTGCCGTTTTCTCGATTGCGTGGTTTTTCTGTTCTGGGTAGAACTCGATCCATATGTCGGATCTTCATCATCATCAATGACTTCCAAATCTAATAAATATTCATCAATCATCTTTGTTTGGCTGCAAAATTGCAATAAAATTGAAAACTAAAAACAAATAAACTAAAATCACGATAAATTTTACCAGAAATATGATGAAAAACTGTACTGGAAAACGAATCACGTTTTGATGGCGAATTTCACAACAAAAATGACATTTCAAATGGCAATTATTTGCTACTGTTTGCTAATACCAAATTTCGGTATGAGGAAAGAAAATATCTGAGCAAATATTTGCTCACTAGTGGAGCCACTAACAAATACTCTACATTACACGAAGCAAATATTGGCTCCTTTTTGAGTGTAGCAAACACGAAAGCAAATATTTTCCAGCAAAAAATTAAGGCAAATATTTCATTATTACACGGATAAGCAAATATTTCCTTTAATTTTAAGCAAATATTTGCTTCGTGTAATGCTTGCTTAAGGGTTAGCTCGTTTTATAGCTAATTTGTGACCTTCACCTTCCATTTTATCAATGATTTTATTTATACCGTTTTGGGCTAATTCGTGCACTGTAGATTTACCATGCTCCTTTAGTATCTGCTTCAGCGGTCTGTTTCCTGCCTCTTTAAAAATAGACTTTCTTGTTTCGACGACTTGTTTGTCTATAGCTTTTGCCCCATACAAAAAAAATGGTTGAAGATAGCATACCAATCCACTGAAAAAATTACCAACACTCCTTCTTCGCTGGTACTCAAGTGGCGATCGATACGATTCTCCAATGTTAGATAATTTATCCCCACTCTGGCTAAGATAGTAACGTGCGTTGTGTGAATTCATCTCATTAACATTGAGGTGTGTTAAATCCTGTATCAAAACTATGTTGATATTTCGAACTTGCAAATATTGATAGATTCTTAGTTCCGTTTGAAGTGAAGCAAGATGAAAATTGGAGTAAAGCTAGGTTCAAAGTGGACTAGATTGCCGTGATAGTCTGTAATTTTGATTTAGATACTTTCAATAAAAATTTTCTCAAGTGGACTTACTCCACATGATCGAATCTAAAAACGCTATCACAACTTCCCAGCGGGATTGCTCGTAGATTTCTTACCAGTTTACTTTTTTTTTCAAAAATGGCTTTATTTGTATCATTGATTATCGTAATTACCAGTTTACTTCCTGTTATTCTGGGTGTAATGATATCCGTATGAACATATATTAATTTTTTTCCTTCACAATCATCAATAGCTTTAGAGGGTGTGTCACGATGTGTTCTTTTTTCAAGTACAGACAATGATTTTGCCAGCTGAATTATACTGTCCAGGATTATTGATTTATCTATCGACTCTTTAATTGTTGCATCCATCGATTCGGGGTCGCGTTTCTCAACGGGTGTCTTTAGGATACCGTCGATGAATAAACCAGCAATATTATCGGTTTTATCCACCTCTATTGGAACAGGTGTTGTAGCATTTGATCCATTGGCTCTTTTGTATGGCATGTTAATAATGGTGTGAAAATCAGTTTTAACCCACTCATCGGGTAACATTTCAGTGCCAGACTCTTTGGCGGTGCGGGATATATATGCTCGGATTGCTGAGGCAATTTTGTTAAACACCTGCTTCCGTTATTGATATGTTGAGGTCCAAGACGGCTTTTCTTTATCAAGTAGCTTTTCGTCATTAAATGCAATTCTGCTTAGCAACAAGGCTATGAAATCTGTTATGCTAATCGGTGAAGCAAAAGGCAGCTCTACAATCAAATTGACGGCATAATCTTTCAGATGAAATGTATGGGTGGTCGGTTGAATACTCGCTTCTTTATCCCGTTTCTTCCTTAAACTATTTGACGGATAAATATATCGAACAACGATCTGTAATAACTCCTTGTGGTTTCGTTTGTTTCTTGGTATCTGCCCAATTATGTAGTCTATAAGCCTTCGGAATGATTAAAATTTTGCATCTGACTTTAAAAGAACCTTCTCAGCGATCTTTCCGGACTGACAAATATGTATGCAAAAAGCTCTTTCTTCAATAATAATTCTTATGTCGGAGATTATCTTTCCATCTATATCTTTTTCGATACGATCGTACATTATTTGTTTAATTTCGGTCAGGTAAATATAATATTCAGGTCTAATTGCTAAGAAAAATGACGAAAGAAATGATGAAAAGTTCATATTAATTGCCTTGTAACATAGCTTTGCAAATCATTAGCATCCCATCTAAAACGAACATGATAATTTCCCAGTCCAACAACTTTAGGGATTATTAGTTTTGAATCTTTTTAAACTGATAAAGATTGTCGTATTTCGGTAAAGCTTACATTTTCAGAAGGTATAGAACGTTTAGAAATTCTGCTATCACCTGATTCGCTTTTCTCTTTTATACGTTTTGGTAAAGCGATCTCCGTTATTTCAACATACCAATTGCCGGTAAAATGACACACACTCGGTAATATATATTCAAAAGATGATCGCGTATTGTCAGGGTAAATGCCTAAGAAACTATTGCTCAAGAGACACACGTAGAACTCGTCATCTATTATGTTTAAAGACATTTTTAAATTCTGTCCCAATTCAAGTTTATAACTCTGGAATTAGACTCAGTCTTGAATCTTAACCGTTTTCTGTGTCGAGTAGCCCTTCTTATGGGAGAGTCAGTGTTAAATTGATAATAGTTTAGACGAGAGGGTCTTAATATAGAATGCTTACCGGACTTTCGACCTACTTCATCGAAATCTGACGCCACAGTACATTTATCATCTATTGCATCTGAATCAGTGAAAACGTCATCCAGTTCATCCACAGTCATATCCGCTGGAATTGTTTACTGCGTTTTACCATCATCGCAGGCTATCATCTTATAGTCCTTGCTGGTTCCTACAAATGAATCAGCTACACTTTCCTTATTTTGGAAGCAGGTTTAAGACTTTTTGCTATTCCACTTGCTAATAATCGTCGCTTAAAAGCAGCAGGCAATTCTTGCTTTGGTGGTGTTATCTCGTTTACTAACTCAAATATCTCCTCTGGTTGCAAAGGCGAAGTTTGTGTGGATATTTCGTTTTTAAATAGAAACCTGGTTTGTGTGCTGCTTCCACGCAAATTCTTATATTTTTGCCTATCCATGCGGTCTTTTGATGAAGGATTTTCCACTTTCGTCTCCATGAATGTATTTTTTCGTCGTCCTGCATTTAGAAATTGTATTAGCACATTACGGTACTGATACCATTTAGCTTCATCATTTTGGTGCTTTTTGTTCAATATCTTATTCATGAGGTTGTCAAACAGAGTCTGTGTACTAGCGCTCTCCACTGTCTCCTTTAAGCGTTCATATACTTACGGTGATCATAGAAGCATTTTATCAAGACAACTATTTCTTTGCATATTTTTCAATCAAAGACCCTATCACACCTGAAAGAACACTTCCAAACAATACAGGCAAAAATCCTCCTTGCTGCACTAACACTTTACCGTGTCGTGTAACAGATTTTCTTGCCCCTGAAAGCTTACGCAGGCTGTTTTTATATTTGCGCAGTTGCGTGAATACTTTTCGTGATGGTGTATGATTACCCTGTAATGTATTGTATATTATTTCGCATAGAGTTTTAATTACTTCAGGATCGACGGTTTTCAGTATAAGATTTCGTAAACATGGACTAGCTTTTTTAAGAACATAAAGCATGTGCTTGTTGTCCCTCAATCGTTTCATTCGTGACACGAATACACTCCTCCAAACTTTGCGGTGAGCAATAACACGTTAAGAATTTTCTATTCAATATATCCGTGCGAAATCGTAATGATTCATTTATATATATTGCGTAAGGTCAATTAAAAAATAGCTGTGCGGCTGCTGCGTTATTTGCTTATATATTCTCATTCGCTCCAAGTTGTTTTCGGGGTATACCTGTTTAGCCAGATGGTGAAATTGGCTCTTGTCTCGTATTTACAGTTTAGTGGTATGTCATCAAAGTTTTCCTTGATGAAATACATTTTGAGTCACAAGAATAGCGGAAAGGTTACGTTGATGGCATCCTTTTGTAAACAGCTCAAATAAAAACAATTTCAAAACTCACTTTTATCTTCAATTACCGCAAGCTCTAAGAGAGTGTTATGTCAATTGCCGTGAAGTCCCATCAAAGCTCAAGGTTTAATATAACTTATATCATGCGAAGTCATTCTCGGTCTGAGCTTAATTTCAATTTTTCCATTAATACAACATCATAATTAAGCAAAACTGTGGAATGCTTGCTTTTTAAAGAAACAAAGGTTATGAGTTTATCAGTTTATCAAGTCGCACAAGAAAGTTGGTGTGTAAAATTCTTCTTATTTTCATTATTATCGTATTGCTAAAGTACAGTGTTTAATTAAATTTTTGTACGCAATTCCCTGATAAAAGAATTGTTTACAAGGTGACCCACCGTTGACTGTATTGTACATTTCTAGATACTCTGCAACATGTATACCCCTAAGTGAAATAAAATAAAACTTAAATTTTCCATTCAAATTTTCATCAGAACTTAGCTCTTTTAAAGTAAATCATACACATTTTTTTGTGAGAGGTATGGTTTTTTCACTTATTTTCTTTTCAAGATGTCCAGAGAATTGGAGCTACGACCGCAGATACTTGATCTTAAGCTCACAGTTAAACTGGCCAAATATCGCAACAAAAATTTGCATGCCAGCCTGGAATTCGCAGCTGACGTCATTTTCAGGACCACTTTTAAAAATAAAAATTCAGGTATTCTCCTAAAAATGCAGAAACATTTCTTTGAAATTGAACAATAGTGAATAACTGGAAAAGTAATTTTCGATTCTCAAGCGTACTCATAGTTCTAGTTCAGAAAATGGGGCACAATTGATTACTGAATGACATAACCGTCGATAGGAAATTCCACGGGTAGATTTTGACTCGTTACTAGATAAATTAGGTAGCGCGCAATGTTCAGATCCTCGTGAAAATGTACGATTGCAGCAAAATTGCTATTGTACGACCGATTCAATTTTAAGATTTCGTGAGAATGCTATTTGGATTAAGCAATGCCATCGCGACATTCCAGCGAATCTTGAAGAGTTTTTTTAAAGAAATATATGCAGAAAATATGTTAATTTTTGCACGTCTTCAAAAGAACATATTAACGCTCTAACAGATATTTTTAAAGTCACAAAAGACCATTAATTGGAAAACCAAATTGATAATTGTTACAAAAAGAACCTTATTTTCTTATATTTATTTTTCTAGATCATGCCAAACGATTTAATCTTACTCTGTAACGTCATGCTTCAAATTATGCGATAAGTGCCATTATTTCTCAAAAAGGCGGTTCTATCTTCTTTGCTTCTAGAAGTCTAAATTCCCGTGAGGAAAATCCGGATTACAAACAAAGAATTTCTTACCATCATATACCTAGTCGTGCCTTAAATATTGATACAACTGTAAATGCGGCCGTTGCGGATGATAACTTGCAGGTAGCTTATTGTTATATTATGCTCTAAAAACGCACCAAATTTTGTCGGTGTAGCTTGATCCGTTCCGATGGAGTGGTATATCAAAGAGAACCGCATCGCTGTGATTGCTTTACACAAACACGTTATTCATTGATGCTGGAGACAGGGTTACCAAGTTGGGGGTTTTCACTCCCATTTTGGGGTATTTCAAATACCTTTGGGGAGAAATTGGGGGTCAGTAAATTATATTTTTGTTTTGGGGGTGAAATGGGGGTTTTATCAAATTAATCAATTGTTTGCAAAATGCAATTTATGAAATCTGATTCACTTATTGCACATTAAAAATTATTTTTATTGTACCATTCGAAGACTTCAAGTATTATTGGCATATCCAGCAAATTATCATTGATACCATGGCTGAGATAAAACTTCACACTTGCAAGGAGCTTTCAACAAATTTAATTTATTTATATTTTTTATTACTTACAGTGTCAGTTATGCTATTATAACGTTTTATTTTGTTCAATACTGTTTTAGGCGATTTTATGCACAATCTTGCCGATTTTAGATTGCCAAATTATGGCTTTTTTTAATTCAATTGAAGTGTGAGTTCCTCTTGGTGTCATATTGCTGCCGAAATGTTTTAAACATAGATTATGCTAAATTAATTATGAAGAAACACTTTCTGATGATTTCCCACACCCTTCAAATTATAAAAGGGAAGGCAGCTCTAGTCCATTAAGGCAACGCAAATCATGTTAGTGCGTGTTCCATTTTATCTTTAAATTTTAAATAAATTTTTAACTTTCCAGTATATGGGAAGTTCTTGTTATAGATTTATTTGTTTCAACCCATCTACAATTTAAGAATATCATTTAATTTTACATATTTCAATAAATTACACATGAAACTCCAAAAATATATTAAAAGTTTTTCTTTAATTTCATTATGCTGCTACTTGTGTTAATTTTAAGTCTCGAAAGTATATTTGTTCTATTTTGACTTTAACTCATTATGAACTACAGATGAAAATTTACTTGTTACATATAGTTATTTGCCAACATTTTTTTTGCTAATTATCAATGTTTTTTGTATGAACTTTGTAAAAAAAGATTGCTCTCAAATTATTTGGGGTTTTTCAAAAGAATTTCTTCCGGTTTGGGGGTTTTTATTAAAAAATTTTGGGGCGACGGGTGAGAAAAACCTGGTAACCCTGGCTGGAGATGTGATAGACCGTAAAAGATCCGGCAGACCTTATTCGGCTCGTATACCACAAGCTATCAAAGCTGTAAGGTCCAGAACCGCAAGAAATCCTGTCCGCAATCAGAAAATCATGTCTCATGAAATGAATATTGCGCCGAGAACCATGAGTCGTATCATCAAAGAAGAAGGCTTGCAGGAAGTTATAGCAAGGACATGCGCATATGGCATATATGTAATATTAAATTTAAAAATGAGAAAACGAGTGAATTGGTGATGAACTGATTTCATTAAAGAATTTAGATATTTATGTTGTGGTGACCGTACTTGCGAGCAATATTCACAAATGGGTCTGATGAGGCTAGTGTAAATTTTCGATTTCCTAAAGTCCCAATTCAGTTGACATAAACTCATTAATCTATTCGCTTTAATTGGGTTCTGTTACCGTTTTTTGCACTTCAAATTTAGCTAACCCTTTACATTATTAACTTCCCAGTATATGGGAGGTTCTTGTAATCGCCTCGAAAATCGAAATTGAAATTTTCAACATTTCTTTACGTTTTGAGGTCTATAGAGTATATATAAAGTGTTTTTAGAAAGGGAGATGTATGTGTGTGTGTGTGTGTGTGTGTGTGTGTACGTACGTACGTACGTACGTACGTACGTTCGTGGACACTTTTTTCTACGAGCATAACTCACGTAAACAAAGTTGTATCGACTTCGTTAAGGTGTCAATCGAAGCGTCTTTGCAATTTTAAGAGCTGATTAGTTTTTGGGATACTTCGGTTGGGGGGGTTTGCTGTTTTGACCCTTTGAAGGTCATTTCTGTCATGCGGTATATCTCGCCAACCAAACATACGATTTGCATGATAGAGGTGTCAATCGACGCGTATGAACATTTGTGTGAATCTATCACATTTTAAAAAAAATCGTTGTAGCCGTTTTTTAGTTTAAGAAAAAAAAGTGCAAAAAATTAGGTTTTTTTTCATAAACAATAAATTTTTAACCTGATTGACGTAATTTAGTAGACAATGTTTATAAAATTTATATACTCCAAACAATTTGTGTAGAAACAACATCAAAGTTTTTTCTCATGATCACGTAAAAAATTCAATTAAAAATGAAAAATTATTAAAAGTCATCATGATTTTCAAGGTCATTTTTATCATTCACCATATCTCACGAACCAGATATAATATTTGCATCATTAAGGTGTCAGTTGACGTGTATTAATATCTTTGTGAAGTTTTTAACATTATAAAAACTCGTTTCAGCTTTTTTTTAATATAATAGAAGAAAATGCAAAAAATTATAGTTTTTTTCATAAAAAATATTTTTTTAACTTGATTTGCACCGCACAGTAATACCAGTTTATAAAATTTATACATTCTTATCAGTTTTTGAAGAAAAACCAGCAAAACTATATTCCGTGATTATAAAAAAACTGAATTAAAAATAAAAAATCATTCAAAGTTATCATGTAAAGAGGGTTTATACGAATGCTATTACTTTATATCTATTATTCTAAAAAAATTGTTGTAAATTCAATCATAGTTTTAAGATATTTGCATAATTTGAGCAGATATTTAATAGTTTTTATAGTCTTTTAATTAAAAAAAAATGCTTAAATTTTGAAAACCAACAAAATTTTTCAACACCAAAAAGGCCCCCACCGATTGATCCGCGTGAATATTCAATCTGTCCTCATCGACCAAAAACCTTACGTAATCAATGGACCCTCCCGTAGACGATATGATTCATATTATCTCATTCCTGTTACTGCTATGAATACCTCTCATTGTTGTAATGTTGTTGATGTCTATGTAGATATTACTGGGAAGTTGACCGTGTGGACCTCAAGGGTCGCACCTCGCGGCTTGTTTTTTTTTGATTCGCCACCATTTGGCTCTTTATGTGCAATTTGAAAACAGCCTGAATCCACGCGCTATTGCTTCATCTTTTGTGACGGGTACTGTGGCAAGTGTTTTCACGCGAAGTGTATCAACACTAACGTCATACTTGTTGACATTATTGCCAAGCTCCCCAATAACGTTTCCTTTTCGTTGTGATGCGTGCAAAGATACCACGCTACATGGTGTTATAAAAATACTTCATCAAAATACCGCTACACTCACTGCTCTCACCCAGAGAATGAATGTTATCTCTGGTGCCTCAACGCCACCATCTTCGAAAGCTATTTCTAATGATGTAAACGTCAACCATCAAGGTGCGATACCTAAATCGGCACCTGCTCTTCATCGCAAAACTACTACTGAATCACGGACTCGCTCATCTTCATCTTCATCCTCCTCAACACTTCAGCCTACTCTTGCGACTTGCATCTTCTTCAACATCAGCATCTTCTTCAACATCAGCATCTTCTTCTTCTACATCTACATCTGAAGCGTTATCATCTCTTTAGGCTTCAACAACTTTATCGGCTGCAACAACTTTATCATCTGGATGTCCAACAACATCAACGTCACTTGCTACTGTCGCAAAGCCTCCACTTGTGACGCTAAACTTCAAAGCTCCGATTGCCGCTACACCAGCTTTGCAACACTCTTCACCCACTGCAAAAGAAAAGTTCAAACAGTAGAGGTAGATAATGGAGATTCGAAGAAACATATAAAAGAGGAGCAGTGGTTAAATTTAAGTTTTCAGGAATAATATTCGATATAACAAGGTCCAGAAGTCGACCGCTCAAGTTAAAGGCATGTTTGTATTGATAAAATCTAGACAATGAAAGAAAATTGCAGGAAAATGTGTCAATCAATCGAGGTTAGATTGGTATCTCCACAGATGATAACACGAGAAGACGCATTACGGGAGAGACAAAACGAGATAATAGACTCAAAGAAGATTCATAAAGCTCAAGAGGAGAGTTACAAGACAAATATATAGAGGATACATATAATGGGGTGGAAGGATCAGCGAATACTTTCGCGAAAACACATCCTTTTGGGTGTAGAGGGAGAAAATTTTCACAGAGAGCGCTGAAAAGACAATTCTTCACAGCTATTAAAACTTCACCACCATCGTTTTTATTGGATGGGTGAAGATCACGGTCTTTACAATATATAGTGAAATTATGCAAAAGCTCAGAGCTCAAGATGCCAGAATGTAGCCAGGTTTCTGTCGAACATATAATAGCCGCAACTGGCACGAAAGATTAAATTCTGCAACTTGGTTCGTAAACCACGTACATTTTGATAATAAATACCATTTTTTTAAATATATAAGGATAAGAAGCACTTGCAGATGATGACGTGGACTTTGTTGAGGTAGTTGGTGCAACTAGTGCTGAGATCGACGAAGACGTGGCTGTTGAAAATTCGTAGAACAACGGACGGTAAAGGCTTTGACCAATGTTCCACTTCACTTTTGAATATTGACTTCGGGAGGCACAGTCAATTTGAAAGAGGCAATGACCTTATTTGCAATATTTTTCTTAGCTAGTTTTTTGCAACTAAGGAAAGGGGGAGTAGATGCAAATCTTGTAATAATATAATTTTATACGTCATTGACGGACGTATGCTAGCCGAGATACAAAGATTTGATTCGGCGGAGGAACGACATGCAATGTTGAGTTAAAAGATGTCATCGATTCCGATCCTTGTGGCTCAGCGGTAGCAGCAATGTGTAGTGCAGGCAATGGTGACGAAGGTGGTATCAACTGTAGTGTTGTGACTGGAGCATCAACTGAATCACTCAAAGCGTGGACTGTGAGAAGCCATGGAGCAGGCTTAGTTGATTTGGGTATGGTGCCACGACTGAGCTTAGGCAAGTTCAAATTTGTCTTTGAAGTGTTTGGCATAGACTCACTGTCATATGTAGGAAGAAGTGAGGGATGTAGATATAAAATTCAATCTCGGGTTAAGAGCTCCAAGTGACATGGAGTGCTGATGCAGGATTTTGATAATGTGTAATATCGTGTTTTGTTTAAAAAAAAATATATATTTTTGTTATCTTGGGTGCACTCAGAATCGCCAACCCCGGACATCAAGCCAATCTCGGAAACCAGCTTACAGCGCTCGACTCAGGGAATCTGGTTTGGCAGCTACCCGACCGGTTCTTTGGAGAGAACCGTTATCGGATCGGGAGTTGGATCGCTGGCGAGAAAATAAGGAGTCTAGTTTATGTCGAGCACCCGGACGGAGGTTTTCGAGTAACGGGTGGGCTTTTCGGGATAAGTCTGGATCGAGCGTGAATAAAAGTGATGGTGGGCAAAACGTTATCGTTTTCCTCGAAAAAGTGCGCAGCGTGATAAGTTTGAAACAAAACAGTTATACATTCGGAAGTGTCCTTTTGTCTGGGACAAAGAGGCTGTACACTGTTAGTTTTAGACGGGTATAGTTTCGTGAAAAATCGTCGAAGTGGGTATAAAGCTTATTGGGTTTGCTCGAAAAAAAGGTAGCACCAAATGTCGTGTACGTGTCGTCACCAATATAATCGATGGTGTCCTAACAAATTGTTCTTAGTTCATTTAAACATAACCATCCGATCCAAATGAAACGAAAATCGAGAGCACATATTGCTTACTGTACAACGGGACAAAGAGCCTGCACATTGTTAACGGTGACGTTTAGACGGTGGATTCAAGTTTCTTAAAAAAATCGGAAATCAACTTACAAAACGTATTGGATCTGTGCACGCGAGGACCGAACCAGCTGCAAGGCGCGTGTTGTCTCGCAAAGTGTCAATTACGGTGTCGAGCGAATCAACCTTCATACTGCTAAACATAATTATCCAATATTATTGCCGCCAAAACGTTTTCCAATTCGTTCAGTATTATCAACTTGAACTGCTTCCGAGCAACTTAACGTTCGTTCGATTTAATATTTAAAAGTGAGTCCGACGAATGTCAGATGAAGTCGAAATCATCGATGCAACCGATTCGTTTGGTGCAACATAAACATCACAAATTGATACGAAATACAGAGGATTGAGGTAACATAAAGTATGTGCACTCGGCACGTGGTAACAAGTTGTTATGTTATTTGGGACATCGCTACAGTAAAAACAATATATACGGTGCAAGAGTCTATTGTAAATGTACAAAAATGACTTGCAGGCTGTCAATCGCGTGCATTGCAAATCTATTTCATTCGACTATTTGTGTATTGGAAAATGTCCATAATCGTGAAACGGATCGACGATTATTGTCAATTGATGAGCTGTAATTAATTTGTATAGACATTGATACATGATAATAAATGAATTAAAGCTAATTGCATCAGAAATTCATAAAGTTATGTAATTAAAAACAATTGTACAATTAAAATACCTTGACCTTATCAAGGATATAAGGCTTACTCATGTTAAGTAGCTCGTAAATGAATATTTAAACATTGAAATCTTTAAATACCCTCCGCAAGACAGAACCATAGGTCTTTTGAAATATGAAGTGAATATCTTAAGGAATGTGATGTTCTAGAATAAATCAATTACTTTTCTAACAAAGACGTAATTGCAATTGAAAAATAATCACAAACTGTACTCCATAGCGTTGACATTAACAGTAGATAATTTTTACAAATATTCACGGCAGGAAAATAAAATAAACATGGAATAATAAACCTTAACAGCGAGAGTTTCCTTAAGGATCCTCCCTCCTTTTGGCTGTAGGGAACAGGGTTCACCCGGCTGAGGTAAGTATAAAGGGGCTTAGTGCGCTACACATGCCTACTTGGCAAGCGCTAAGCTTAGGCAGGGAGGGCCCGGACAATAACACCGATGTCCGGCGCGCCTCTGGTGACGTCTCTTTTACTCGAGCAGTTATTACGACTAATTTGCGCAACGCTCACACTACACCGTAGCCTACCCTGGCCACGATCCCACCCGGCTTCACCCGCGAAGAGGAGTGTGGGAAAAGATATTTTTCAATAAAGGCGCCACCCATTTCCGCGCCCTGACTGCCCTGTCCGCGAATCCTGAAACGGGAATCGGATTCACGGTGACCCAAAACCACCGATCGAATAGGCGAGCACAAGAACACACGCCAGGAACGCGATTTCCGCCTCGCCACTTCACAAAATCACACAATTTTAAATAAATTGTGCCTTGAATTAAATTATTCAAGGCACAATTTATTTAAAAAAAACCTAACTAAACCCTAACTTCCAACTAGATACACTTAAATCTACTTACAATTCGCTTCTTATCCTAGTTGCTCCGATCGCTGTCCGCCGTCCTTTTAAAATTTGTTCAACTCCTGCCATAAACCTGAAACCACAGCTTCCACCACTCACCGGCGTCCAAGGAACAAAACCAATCGTCCAAGCGCTCGACGTCCAGCCAACACCCAGCTTTCACCAGTGGTCGACGTTAAAAAGCCCCGTCAGCTGCTCCCGCAATGCTATTTAAACCAAAGCCCAGTTCCGTTTTTCCGTGTCGTTGGTCAATGACCACTCAGCTGGGCAGTTGACCCCATCGCAACTTTCAAAAGCTTTTGAACTGGTTTCGTCAGAGGTCAGACGTTGGGTCTCGATGTGAGGGGAAATGCTTTGATTGCCGCCTGTCCGGCGAAACACTCGCGGCAGCCACCAGCCATGGCGAATTGCCAGTGCCAATGGTTGTGGGTATCACTGGCGCATAGGGGACTCCATTGGGGCGCATCGTAGACCGGGTGGGGCCTGGACTTGGATCCACTGCGCGATTGGGTGATCGTGTTTGTTGCCGTCATTGCTGGCAACTTATCTGCAGGGTCTGTGACGGTGTCCGGAACACTCTTCATAACAAACTTACATCCTACATCTCCTCTACATTTATATAATTCAACTTCTACTCCTTACCATATAATTCAAATCTCTACTTCCTACAATATAATTCGTAAATAACAATATAGTTGAACTTAATAACAATATAATTCAAAAACAACAATATAATTCAATAATTGGCTTGGTTGCGTGAAGTGGCGAACGTAGCATCTTCAATTTGTGCAAGACGGCGTTTACCCGCACGGTGGTCTGGGGTCTTCACGGACAGGGCAGACCCATATTTCACCCTTGAGGGTTTGGGATCGACTACGTTGCGTGGCGAACGTAAAACAGTGACTCAGCCGCCTGAGAGTTAGTTTGCACGCGCGGTTTCTCTTTCGCTGGCTTTCCGTCGGTTTTCTTCGGGTCTTTCGCTGGTAACGTAGATTGTAATTTATCACTCGGGGTGGCGTTGCATTGGCGGTTGCTTCTTTTTGATGCGCGTGCGAGAATAATCTTAAAGTAAAGTAGGAGGTCGAGTCTCAGAAAGTTTTGTTGTTTACTTGAATTCCGTTAGGATTATTTTTGTCGAACATGTAAATCGGGAAATTTAGATGGCTGAATCTCTCAAAAATGAAGTTCGGGAGCGTACCCACGACATTACGCGCCGAACAGAGCTGGCCTGCCAGCAACCATTGCCATCGAGCCAAGTAGAGGCCGAACCCAATTTGTCCACACGACCAACGGGTTCGTTGCCTCGTCCCAGGACTTAACGTTCAATGAGGCCAACGAGACGAGAGTCTCATTGCCTTGGAATTTCGTTGCGACTTCGTTCGTGTAAACATTTCTCATTACAAATGTCACACAAAGTAGAGTTCTTATAAGCATCATAGCGATATGACATATTGCTAGGATGCTTAGCTAGAATTTCAATAATTTCAATAGCATGGCTAGATTTGCCACAGTAACCGTCACAGGCCAGGAAGCGCGATCTCGAGGAATGGTTTGACTCAAATTGAACACGTGGGTCCACATGGAGGCGAATCAAAAGCCATTGCACAAGGGTTAATATAGTTAGGTAGGAAGACTAATTAAATTTCCGGTTTAATAGCATGAAACAAGTTTACCAGGGACGAAGTTCCACAGTGGAACATATTTCGCCATGGAGAAATTCACAAAAAAATGTTAATACGAATGAATATTAAACTAAGCTGAATTTGAAATATTGGTAACTTTATATAATTATAACTGAAATAATTCTAAATAATACTGAATTACAGAATTGCACAAAGAAATTATTTTCATGAAATTGGCAAAAAAAGAACTTAATCAAACCCAAATTCGTACTTCTAGAAAACTTGTGTTAAACAAAAATATCTGCAATCTTTTTAATGCCCATGGAATACAAATTCGCGACCGTCACTTTTCGAATTAAAAACATGAATATATGAAATTCAAAAAATGCTGTTAAAAAATCATTTAATTTTTGATGAAACTGTACCTAAATATACGATTAAAACGCATTCAATAGAATTGTATTGTAAAAGAGTGAGAGGTCACATAATATATAAAATCATGTAAAATTTTAATTTTTTATTCAAGGTACGCCAATTCCAAAAACGTTAATAATGCAGCAGGCGAAGTTCTAAAATTGCGTTACTTGTCTACGGTGTTTGTTTCAAATAAAAAAAAATGAAATAAAAAAGGCAAGTAAACGTAGTGACCGCCGTCAGCCAATGTTGATTTTGGTTGTTTTAAAATCCATCAAATAAATAGTTTTTATTGTGGCATCACAAACATATCTAGTAGTGTATTATTTTGAACCAATCTAAGCTGAATCAAAATAGACAATTCAACTCAAAATTTGAAGTGAGAAATTGATTAACTACTCTTTTATTCGAAATGCATTTCCATAAACGAAGTGATGTTTAACTTTAGAGATGGTTCACTGCTCCAAAGTATGATTTAAAGGATTAAAAACAAGATCGAAAACAATCATTTTTTAACCAAACACTGTCATCTGAGTGGTTGTTCCCTTCAGCGACCAAAAAGAAATCCATGAAGCAGCTGAAACATATGAGTGTGAAATATTCCTTCAGTTCCTGAACAGAAAATAGACTGACTAAATAACAAGTAATACGATCACAAACAAAGTTGGCAAAAAACATTCGGAACTTTGTTAGAAATTAGCGAAAAGGTCTAATCTTCAAAGAGCTTTTTAATCAATTGATCTTCAGATCTTCATCTCAAAGACGAAGAAATTATGTGTTATCTAAACATTTACTTGTTTGGAAAGTCAGAAAAATTATTGATAATTATGAAAATTTCAGATCAAAGTTTTGATTCGGCATGGACAATAATCAAGATCGCCATAATGATAAAATAGTGATAATTCCGACTGTCCTGGACCAATTAATAAACCAATTAAAGCTCGGAAAAATCGCTTAGCATATTTAACAACAACACTCGCAAAATAGTCCCATGCTGGATATAATATATTCCGGGGCGTGGCGAACTTCATGAATTGGGGGGGGGGGGGTGATAAATGTTGAAAATGCCGACTTGATTAGAAAAACTTGTCGACTGTCCGACTTTACAATCAAATTTCTTGAATATGCCAACTTTGGCACGAAAATGACGACTCGTTACAAAATTTGAGGGGGGTGTTACACCCCCAACACCCCCGCCTCGCTACGCCCCTGAATATATAATAATATATATAATTCTTTCATAGGAATTGGCTAAACAAGCCGCGAAGTGCGACCCTTGAGGTTCACACGGTCAACTTCCCAGTAATATCTACATAAACATCAACAACATTAAACACAATAATAATTTTGAAAATAATACTACTTTAATTAATAATAATGAAAGGTATTCATAGCAGTAATAGGAATGAGTTAATATTAATCATATCATCTACGGGAGCATCTACTGATTACGCAAGGCTTTTGGTGGATGGATGATGATGATTGATTACCACAAATGCAAATTTGATTGAAATTTTGATGGTTTTCAAAATTTAAGCCACTTTTTTCAATTAAAAGACTGCAAAAACTATTTGAAATCTGCTCAAATTATCCAAACATTTTGAAACTTTGATTGACTAAACAACAAAGTCTTTAGAATTAAAGATATAAGGTCATATCAATCGGAAGTACCCCTTTCATATGGTAACTTTGAATGATTTTTTTTTTAATTAAATTTCTTCAGAATCATGAAAAAAAGTTTTGCTAGTTTCTCTTCAAAAACTGATAACAATGTATAAACTTTATAAACATTTATTACTGTGTTGTGCAAATCAGGTTAAAAAAATATTTTTTATGAAAAAACCCTAAGTTTTCTCTTTTTTTTCCTATTAAATTAAAAAAACCGCTGAAACGGGTCTTTATAATGTTAAAATAATCAAAGATATTTTAAAACACGTCGATTAACACCTTAATGATGCAAATGTTATATCTGGTTCATGAGATATAGTGAATGGAAGAAATGACTTTGAAGATCATGATGACTGTTAATGATTTTTTATTTTTTATTTAATTTTTTACGTATTCATGAGAAAAAGTTTTGATGTTGTTTTTACAAGCACTGCTTGGAATATATAAATTTTATAAAAATTGAATACTGTCTTTCGTAAATCAGGTTAAAAATTTATTGTTTAGAAAAAAAACCCTAATTTTTTGCACTGTTTTTTCTTAAATTAAAAAACGGCTCCAACGATTTCTTTCAAAATTTGAAAGATCCACAAAAATGCTAATACGCGTCGATTCACACCTTAATCATGTAAATCGTATGTTTGGTTCGCGAGATATATATAACGCACGACAGAAATGACCTTGAAAATCATGATGCCTGTTAATGATTTTTTATTTTTTATTTAACTTTTTACGTAATCATGAGAAAAAATTTTGATGTTGTTTTTACAAACATTGCTTTAAATAATTAAATTTTATAAAAATTGAATACTTTTTTTCGTAAATCCGGTTAAAACTTTATTGTTTATAAAAAAAACCCTAATTTTTTGTACTTTTTTTTTCTTAAATTAAAAACGGCGCCAACGATTTTTTTCAAAATTTAAAAGGTGCACACAAATGTTAATACGCGTCGACTGACACCTTAATCATGCAAATCGTATGTTTGGTTCGCGAGATATAACGCATGACAGAAATGACCTTCAAAGAGTCAAAACAAAAAAAACCCGACCGAAGTATCCCAGAAACTGATCAACTCTTAAGATTGCAAAGACGCTTCGATTGACACCTCAACAAAGTCGATACGACTTTGTTTACGTGAGTTATGCTCGTAGAAAAAAGTGTCTACGAACGTACGTACGTACGTACACACACACACACATCTCCCTTTCTAAAAACACTTTATGTATACTCTATAGACCTCAAAACGTAAAGAAATGTTGAAAATTTTAATTTCGATTTTCGAGGCGATTACAAGAACTTCCCATATACTGGAAAGTTAAAAATTGGATAAGGATGCGCTTACCTTAATAAAGGAGTAATTAAAATCGCCAGATGTCCTACAGTTTCATCGAGATATGAGTCCAGTTTCTTGAAGCCATAAGCAACTTGAAAACAGCTTCTACGCAAACCTGGCCGCACTTTTGATAAAAACCATCACAATCGATCAGCCGCAGCTGTATATTGCACATTGTGGCTAATTCTAAGTAACTTAGAATTAGGCGATCCATCATTATATTTGCCTCGGGGAATCACTATTGTACTAGCTGCACAATTTTATTGTGAACTGATGCACCAAAGGCTGATTAAACTTGGCCATAATCTGTTGATTCTCCAAAATTCAGTTTTCAGCTGGGAGGCAGGAGCTGATCGGTATACTTTGAAGATTTCCACCTACCAGCATTGAGAAAAAAGAAAAGAATGTTGTGGCAATGACTTCCGAAGACGTTCAATGTCAGAGCTGAGTCATAAAAATTAACCAACAATGAGTGATGTATGTTACATATATCTGATTGGAAAACCAATATGACAATACAGACAAACAGAGAAAAAATTATAAAAAAAACATATCGTGCTGTTCTCAAAGGTACCTAAATTAGAGTCATATGCAAAAATACAATTAAACAGCATTTTAGCTGTGCTCCATATTTTATCGCATCCTTTCGTACTGAAGTCAGAAAGCAGCACAATTAAGTTAAGGGTAATATTTGATGCTTTGGCAAAGACAACCAGTAGTTTTTCGCTGGTGCAATCATGTTAACTGGACTTAAGATTCAGAACGATTTCTTAAACCTTCTGTTACGTTTCTGAACGTACAACTACATCCTAACTGTCAATATTACTCAAATGCATCGGCAAATCCTGGTTGCAAAGGAATTTTGAAATTCCCTATTGAAAATGCAGCGCCATCGACCAGGTAATAAAATGTGTTGCCTTCAACTGTACACAGTGGAATATGATACAAAAGTGGCATCTGTTTGGCTACTTGGTGTCTAATCCAATATGCCGAAGAGGAATTTCTCAAATATCCACAAGAAGCAGAGTCATTTAAGGCATTGTTTGGATCACATTACAACTGGCTGTAACACATTATCTGACGCCAATAAATTGCCGGCAGGTTTTTTGAAACATGAGGTTTCAGGTAAAGTAAATATGAAGCTGACCGCGAGGTTATTATTCTTTGGCAGCATTATCATGAACTAAGGGTAATCCATCCAATCTTAAATCTTTTGCAGCCAAAAGGGAGGAGGCATTCATGACTGAAACTACGTTACCACTAAAGTAAATCCGGCAAATCTGGTGACTGGAAGATGTTTTCAGGTTCAGCTTGTAAAGTCAGGTTTATGGATTGTTGGACCATCATTTTTCAAGCAGCTTGAATCAGCATAACCTAGCCAAACTGTTTTTGATTTGCGTCTCAAGGAGAAAAAAATACTGTCAATGCAAAGAATACGAGCACTACACTCAACATCGCAAGGAGGTTTCGTCTGGATTGACCATCAATATTTTTAAGATTTCTAGCCTGATTTCTAATTGCCTATATGAATAAGAATCAGGCTAGAGCTAACATCAATCAACCATTTACTAATAGTTAAATAAGTAAAAGAATGGAATATCTTGTTGGGCAAATGAGTGAACCATTGTCAACGTCTGAGTTACACAATGCGCTATTAGGCTTAGTACACCGCGTTTAACAGAGCTCATTTAGAGAGGAACTCAGGAAATTGAAAAAAGGCACACAGTAAGATCCACTAATTGATTGCCAACCCTTAGCTTCATTTGTTGAGGCTTATGGAATTTTTTGGTGGGAGGAAAAGCTTCAGTCAGCTGTACTATTATATGACGCCACAAATTCAATATTTGCACTAGGCAATGATTTCCTGTACATATTTATATAATTAAACTACTAACATGAATTTTGTGGTACCATTTTAGCCGTTGTTTCTGGACCGATTTTCATAAAAAATACATCAATGGAAAGAAAATATCCTGTAGATGTGCAGAATTGTATTTTTTGTGAAAATCTGTTTGGAAAGTATAGAGAAAAAAAGGAAAATAAATTTTCTTACCTATACTAATACATACACAACGTTGAACGTTTACACAGCGATAAATACGAATGGTATACTTACCTTCAGTAGCAAAATAGAATCACCGATTTTCTACGGGTTGTGTAGTGCATACGATGGTGATTTGCCCTTGCACATGGGAGTCCCAGGTTCGTATCTTGGACTGGTCCAAGTGTTTTAGTTTCATTTTTGGAAGCTTATCATCAGCAATATTTATATTCTCACTTTACACCGTTCATATGGATTGTGCGTTCAGTGGTTCGGTGTTGTGTGATAGCTTTCTCTCTGAGGATCATTCGTGTGTATAGCGTCGCCGTTCATTATGCAAATGTATACGTACCTTTGATCAATATTTGGTCATATTTTTTTAGTTTGTTTTTCTGAAGGTCGTCTAACATTCCACAAAAACGCATTTTCGGTTGAAGAAAACTTTCAAGATTTAAAAACGATGTTTGATTTTCCTAACATTATTTACAACAACCGGTTTGGTAGATCTCAAGAATGTGAAAATCGAATGATGACATGCGCAAAACACTTAGCATTGTTATATTGAATATTAACTTAGGGAATGGAGCAATTAAGCTGATTAAATTTTGCGATGAAAATGTAAAACGTTAGATATTAAAATAGAAACACAGAACTTAGGGAATTAGTTATACACTGAAGAAGTCTGGGAGTGCCAGAAGAAATGCACATCTGCTTTAATAGTTTAAATACACGTTTTTAAGGAAATTTTGGAAAAAGGTTTTTGAATTAACTTAAATTTGTGCAAGCGTGAAAATAAGGGTTTTCTAACTGAGATTGATGATTATTCGATCGAATTTCTAGAGTCAGTTATATCATTGCACTCGAATTTTGAGTGCTGGATTCTGCTAGTTAATATTATTAGGCTAGCATTCGAGGCAACTTCACGCAGGCCCTCAAGCACTACTAGCATTCTAGATGGCTGTTTCTATCCATAGGTATAAGCCTAGGAATAAATTTATTGTACATGCGTGTGTAGACCGAGTGTGATGTAATAAAGAACGAAAGAAAAATCGAGAAAATGAGCAATGAGTAGTCAAGAGAGACTAATGCAAAAAAATGAGAAAATGAGTAGTCAAGAGAGACTAATGATGGTTGAAAAGTGACAGTCACGAATGTAAACGTTTGTTCACTCCATCATCTTGTGGATTAAGAAAACTGAATGATATCTACTGATAAAATAATGAAGTTTACATTGATATAATTGGACGATTAAATCGAGGCAGAATTTTAGTGTCAGTTATGGACAGTGGTGGGCATTGCATGCGTGCGATTATTAACAGAAACTGCAAAATGAGTAGCGCTGTAATAAAATTTTCTTGGTATAGAAAGCTGCTTGACTGACACCGTTTAATTGATCGAGGTAGAACATGATACCAGACATTGAACATCAAAATTGTGTGCATATGTGACTGAAGGAGCACTGCAATATTAGCTGTGGTAGCTGGTGAATTTATGATACATGTTAATTTGAAAGAGAAGTAGATATGAAGAGGTTTACAGTAAAATGCAAAATGATTTGAAGGAATAAAAAAATTCATTCAAATAAGCTTCCCATCATATGAATGTTTCATGTTGCTTTATTGTGACGATTTGGCAATTGTTTCGATATTTTCATCAACTTATATACGCATATGGATTCTATTTTGAATCACTTATATGCATCGTAACTTTTTTTAGCCGCTTCAAAAATACATGAAATATATTTTACACCAATTGTGCATATTTTATTGGGAATGGTTACGCTAATGGGAGCAGCACAAGTAACTATCGTATTAGTGAATAATGCTACGGAGTCATACACTTTCTTTGTGATTCCGCATGAATCTCGACTTTACTTTGAAAAACTGGGCTCTTCAAAGATAATCGTTGCCAAAAAGATCCTTAAAATCCAATGTAGAGGAATTGAGAGGCCAAGAAGGCAGTTTTTAACATTTAAAAATGTGTGATCAGCGTGAGTAATGTACTGATTTAGCCATTCGTCCAATGGTAATTGCGCACTCATTATTGGCATCCTTGGCCTACAGTTTTCCTACAAAATTGGGAGTTTTATTTGCGTCAAGAAGCAGTTCAGGTGTTAACTTCAAGACATGACTCGCGGACGGATTTCTGAAAAACGACTACCATATTGATAAAGTAAGGAATGTAAAGTAAGTATACATTTAAGTATATTCACCTTAGCTAATAAGCAAAGCATTAATTTACAATTAGGTATTGCAAACTCATTGGGATTTAGCTCACTCACGACTATGGTCTCTACACGTATGATTGGTTGGTTGGTTGTAGTGGCAGCCCCCATTGTCAAAAGGCGGCTCACTTAGGCCAAGATAGATTCATTGTGATACCACATTGAGATAGGATGCGGCACTAAAACCTGTGGGGTGACGAGAACCATTTAGATTCTCGTATGAAGTCAACTTTGTAGCTAATATTTAAGCTGGCTACTTCCGCGAGGCTGTCCATGAAAGGTGAGCCTAGAGTTTGCATGCGTTTCCTATCTAGTGCTGATCATTCACACAGAAAGTGTTGGATCGTTTCCACCTCCGATCTGCAGCTGCGGCAGAAATCGTGGAAAAGGCACCCAGTCTTTCTGCATGTCTGCCAATGAGACAGTCAGTACGGATACGATGAAACTTAATGTTTCACGGCTCGTGGTAAGGAGCTATTTGGTGCGCTTTGAGCTTAGTGCGTGCCAAGTTTGCCTGGTTATGCTGCAGGTTTCTTCCAACAGCCAGGCCCTGTTTGCAGCCTCTATATAATAGTGCTTGAAACGTAACTTGACGGAGGTCAATGGATGGCCGACTTGAGGTGTTAGTGTATAGTAGGACATCAGCTTCGCAGTCTGCCGGTATATCACTATTCCCCGGTATCCAGCAAAGAATCACGTCACAGTGAAGAAACATCGCGTTCGGTTGTGTGCGACATTCCATTACAATTTAAGATGAGTTATACACGTGGATAGTGATTGGATAGCAGCTTGACTGTCAAAGAAAATGTTGAGATTTCTTATGGAAATTTTCTGATTTCTCAGCCAGTCCACTGCCTTATGTATTGCGATGACCCCTGCCTGAAAAACACTGCAGTGATCTGGTAGACGAAAGGATAGTCTCAAACCTAGCTGTTCGGAGAAAACGCCACAGCCAACTTTTCCATCCATTTTTGATCCATCAGTGTAGATGTCGATCGATTCCTGTATCTTTTTTCCTTCCATGATCCAGTCATCTCTGCTAGGGATGACGGACTTAAAACTGTGGTGGAATCAGGGAATCAGAGGAGTGAGGCTTACTTTCTCTGGCGTTGGTCCATCCCTCCGTAATATGGTGGAGTGGCCGATATTCGCATCACGCCAGAGATTTAGAGCTTTTTATCGAATAGCAGAGCACTTGGCCTGCTGTTTTGTTAGGAGCTCCGTCGGGAGCCTTTGTCGGGGTAGTGCGCATAGCCTCGGTGATTGAAATAGCTGCAGTCTGCCTGACCCTGTTAACCAGGTTCGCGTTAGATGTTTTTGCCATCGCTGGCCACCAAATAACCACGGCATACAGAAGAATTGGTTCCACTATCGCTGTATAGTGCCATGATACAGTTTTGGGTTTCAGACCCCATCTTTTCCCATGCCGCTTTACGCGCTCTTTCTGCTATGTTTGCTTCCCATGCGAGCTTGGAGTCTAAAATCAGACCTAAATATTTGACCTGATGAGCTGGATTGAGACTTGTCTCATCAAGTTTAGCTGTAACAAATCGTGGAATTTTGTATCTTGTCGTGTTCCGTTCCGTTCTCTGCGGATTGATCTTTAGACCACACTCTCTGCTGCACTTGGCAAGAATTCCTAGGGCAAAGTTTAGTCTTTCAAATAGTGTGTGGCTAATTTGCCCGATGTTGCAACATCGTCGGCGTAGGCTTCGACTTTGCAGCCAGTCGTTTCTATTGTTGACAGGAGTTTGTCCACCACTAAGTTCCATAGAAGGGATGATAGCACCCCACCTTGCGGGCTGCCTCTGCACGTCCGCCTTCTTAGAATGCTGTCTCCTAGTGAGGAGTTGATGCTCCTGCTGCTTAGTAGTTGCATGATGAACCTAATCAGGTTATCATCCACATTATTATTCTCGAGTACCTTCTCAATAGCATTTAGGCTGACGGTGTTGAATGCACCTTCGATGTCTAGAAAAACCGCCTGCGTATATTCTTTGACGCTTAGAGATTTTTCGATGTAGTGGCCTTGGCCCGACCGCGCATGGAGCCGCATTCATTGTGACTTCCTAGGGCCGTTTTACGGCAATATGTATCTTGTAATTGTTTGTGCTCATTCGAAATGGCCAGAAATAATCAACTTCAAAAATAACACTAAAGATTACAGAGTAATCGAGTAACTTAAAACGTTGTTGGCACGATTCGGGTTATCCTTACATGTTGTAACAGACGGGGGACCGCAATTTCGAAGCTCTAAGTTTTTGAATTTTTTGAAACGAAATGGCATTAATCACAGTTTTTCGCCACCCTACCATCCCGCAACGAATGGTGCAGCCGAAAATTCCGTCGGAACTTTTGAAGATAAAGTGACGAAAATTGTAAAAGGGGGAGAGACAGTAGAGTCGGCTATAAATAGATTCTGGTTCGATTACAGAAGTATTGAGCATTGCACCACGGGCAAAAGTCCTTATCAACTCATGTTCAAACGAGACATGCGCACGCGATTTGATATGTTAAGAAACAATGTCTTCGAAAAAGTACATAAAAGCCAAAGAGCACAAATAATTGCAAAAGGTGGTAGTCGCAAATTAGATTTAAGTCCAGGTGATGAGGTATATGTAAATGATTATAGTGTGAATCCAGTAAAACAACGTAAAGCAACAGTTGTCAAGCACACATCGCCATCTACCTTCGTGGTACGCGACGAGAACAATGTGATGATTAAACGACACAAAGATCAGATCATTAAAACTGCCAACTCAAACGTAAAACTATGTCGTTCTCCGCGGTTGAATGCAACATAAAAAAAAGGTGGAAGAGTTGTGGTGTATGCGGTCGTGTTAGTTTACGCTCCGGGCGGCTCACGAGTGGTCAGATCTCCAGCCGAGTTAGCAATCAGTTTGTTTAAAGAGTTTGGCGACATTACACTGGTGAGCGAGTAAGGAACTGTTTCAACCGATCTCCCTTCTGTGTATGCGTGCTTCGCATTAGAGAGTGGTTGCAGGGTAGCTCTCAAATGAATCTCTATCAGCCGTTCCAGAGTTTTCAGCAGAAAAGAGATGAGGCTGATAGGTCTAAAGTCCTTAGGTGAGGAGTGGGATGTCTTGCCCGCTTGGGTATGAAGACTATTTTAGCTTCTTTCCACCGCTGTGGAATAAAAGCCATCCGTAGACACGCCTTGAAGATGGCTTTGATGCTCTTATCCTCTCATTCTTATTTTGCTGTTCCCGTATTGTTGCTGTAAGCCTGTCTGCTAGGAGCATTACTGGATTTCTACTCAGGCCATCGGATCCATGGATGGTTTCGTAGTCGAACTCTTCCAAACTCAAATTCCAACCGACTACTCTCCGGGGAACTTCAGATTTGTTTACCGTTCGCGTAAAGGCTGCACAATCTGTTACGATTTTGAATCGTTAGCCAAGTAAATACTGATGAAACCTCTTTAATGCTTTGCCAGTGGCTAAGACCTGTAATTCATACGAATGGTAGTTTTTCTCAGCTGAACTGAATGAAAATAATTTTCATGTGCTTCCTTTTGAATTAATATTGCTCCTAAGCCGTCCTTGCTTACATCAGTGTGAAGCTGCGTTTCGATGTTTTAAAATATCTTTTAGATGTTGAAATGCTGCATTTTCTTTTCAACCAAAGTTAAACTTAACATCTTTTTTCAATAAAGATGTAAGAGGTGCTGAATTTTTGGCATACGCCTAAATGAACTTGCGGAAGTATCAAGTCAAGCCTAAGAAATTCTGCAGTTGCTTCATATTCGTTGGGGTTGGAAAGTTTACTACGGCTTGCACTTTACGTGGCGATGGTTCAAGTGTTGAATCTTCGATGACCTTGTAGTTCATCTACATACCATGTAACATCATAGCCACCTGTAGTACATGTACATACCAAGTAACATCATAGCCACCTGTAGTACATATACATACCATGTAGTACATATACAAACCATACAACATCATAGCCCCCAATCATACATACAATTCTTTTATGCACTACTTTTCGATAAACTCATAGAGTACCCCTGTTCTCAACATATGAGCATCGATAATTAGCTATGAACTCTGACACGACCCACCTCAATGACTCATGCATACTGGAAGAAATGGTCAAGTGTTTTAAATACTGATCTAATTAATGTTGTTCTGGGTACGGGCTAATGCCCTTTTGCTGACCATAAGCATTCGAGTGCAATGAATGTAGGTCATGATTGCAACTGAATGGGATATGTATATTGATTGGGGAAATACGTTACCGTGAGAACCAAAACACGGCGCGCGTGATTGGTTCTGGTTATTAATTCAGTTATTTAGAGTAGGGATATATTATGTATTAGTTTAAGAAAATTTTTGAATAAAAGAACGAGTTGGGCTTAGGCTCATCTTCATTAATCCAGGAGCAAGAAACTAAGGTTGCTGTTTTATTTAGCAAAATTGCCTACCAGCGGCAAAGTTGTTAAGTTTTGGTTAACTGAGCTAAGACTGCCTTTCTAGTTCGGCAGAAAAAAAATTGCTCCTGTTTTCAGCAATTTAAACAAATAGACGTATCGGCCGCCTGAAACTTTGTTTCTGCGCCAAATATGTGGCAGACTCACTGCCTGTAGGTATACCCGAAATTATCGAGTCCATAACAATTTAAAGGTCATATTCTAGAGATATACCTCGCATCAGCCTAGAGGAGTATATGCAACGGAAGTGACAGAGCGACGATGCGGTAACATTTAAACCAGTAACATTACATGGCGATCCTGCATGCTCCGGAAAACTGGAAGAACATCAAAAACTGGACATATTTGAAGAAGAGAAATTCACGACATAGAAACTATCGACGACTTCATTAAGGTGTTTGAGCGATGCTGCCTTAGCATATGAAGGGAACTTAACCACTCTTCAGAGCCCAAGAAACACGAATATGTACCAACACCAGTCTCGCAGGCACCTTGCTACAAGCCAACACCATTACCTGGACCACGACCAAGACATATGAAAGAGTTCGTAATTAATTTAAAACGCCGACGAGGAGGGAAAGCATACAACGCAAGGCGCCAAAAAGCACTTCTACACAGGATGATACATATCTCCACTGCCGAGCAGAAAACGAAATCTACCCAGCAATTAAACAAACTAAAAAAATAATGATTTTATAAAATAATCTAAAATCAAATAAATTAATCAAACAATTGTACAAAAACAATACTTTATATTTTATAATTCACAAAAATGGGCAACAATTGTAGCACAAATTCAAATATATTTATAGAATATGAACAAACTTTAAGTACCACGATCATCTTTTCAATAGTCTTGGTGTTCCTATACTTATATAATAGCAAACAAAAGAAATATGCTAGAAAGATTGTTGATAGAAAAATTTTAGCGAACAGGGTTAATGTTTAATGTATCGGATACTTAGACAAGTCACAGATGCCTGCAAACAAGGTAAAATCACTATTAACCGAATTACAGACTATTTTCTCAAATTTGAAAAAAATCTACGACCTACACGGTCAGAACTCCTTATCATAAACGTTCTAAGAAGACTGATCCTCCTTGGCTCACGGGCACAGTAATGGAAGCTTTAAAATTAAAAAGTCGAGCCTATCACATTTTTAAATCCACCGGAACGACTGAATCTTACGCTAGCTTTTCCAAACTACGTTCACTAGCTAAGTCTGAAATCAAAAAAGCTACTCTGTACTACTTTACTAGCATTGAACATTCACTCCATTCTTGTCAAACCAAGCCTTTCTGGTCTTATATAAATTCCCTCAAATCGTCGTTCAACTCTCCCAGTAATGTCACTTGGAATGATAAGCATGGTTCCTCTCCGGAAATGATCTGCTAAATTTTTGCTGATTTTTTCTATTCTACTTACTCTGCTGTCACACCTCTAAAGTTGCCTTACATCTCCCATCAATTCCCACCTACTCTAGTTACTATTTCCACCAATCCTTCTGATATCCAAGCTTTGATGGATTCACTTGATTCCAGCGTTGGCGCTGGTCCTGATGGGCTTCCCAATGTCTTCGTCAAATCATTATCTTCATCTCTGGCCATTCCTCTCTCTTTCATTTTCAATGCTAGTTTATCCTCTGGCTCCTTTCCTAATGTTTGGAAACAGGCTAATATTTTTCCAGTGCTTAAATCTGGTTCCCCATTAAATGCTTCAAATTACCGCCCTATTTCTCTACTTTCATGTTTTCCCAAGCTTCTCGAACGTATAGTTTACAATGAAATTTTTCAATCCCTTTTCTGTAAGCTGTCACCTGCTCAGCACGGGTTCCTTCCTAACCGCTCAACCAACTCGAACCTACTTGAACTGACCCACACAGTCGCAAAGGCTCTCGACAATCATTCACAAGTTGATGTTGTGTACACTGATTTCAGTAAAGCCTTTGACACGATTAATCATTTTATCCTACATCATAAGTTGGTTCACTTCGGTTTGACTGGTCAGTTGTTATCTTGGCTTATGTCTTATATCAGCGGCCGATCATGCCGTGTTAGCCTATGTGGTGCTTTCTCCTCTCCATTTTATCCTCCCTCCGGTGTTCCTCAGGGATCTATTCTTGGCCCTCTTCTATTCCTTATTTTTATCAATGATCTCCCTCTAGTTGTAGAGTCTCAGTGTCTTTTGTACGCTGATGATTTAAAGATTTACAGAATTATTCGATCTCAAGAGGATTGTCTTGCTCTTCAATCCGATCTGGATGCTGTCTACATGTGGAGTCTTGATAATAATCTCCCTCCTAATATCCTGAAATGCCACACAATGTCTTTCTCCTTAAAACCGAATCCACTCAGTCATATTTACACCTTACAGAATCTCCCGCTAACTTCTGTCTTCCAAATTAAAGATTTAGGAGTGACTTTTGACCCGAAACTAAAATTTGAGGCTCATATTGCGGTGATCACCACGCGTGCTTCTCGAGTCTCTGGGTTTGTACTAAGGCACTCGCACATGTTTACTGACATTTCTTCCTCCGTGCGCTTATACACTAGCCTCGTTAGACCCATCCTTGAATATTGTTCTCAGGTTTGGTCACCACATCATCAATTTTTGGACCTTTTGTTAGAATCCGTCCAACGCAAATTTACTCGTTTCCTTTTTTTTAAATTTAATATTCCATACACACCCTATGTTGATCGACTTGCCAAGCTTCAACTACCTACATTGAATTCCCGTAGACTCCTCTTGGATGAATGTTTTCTGTTTCGACTTCACCACCGTCAATTAAACTCTATCCTTCCCGAATACTTGGAGTATCGTACTTCGTTACGTCCTACTAGGTACGACAATATTTTTGTCATACCATATGCTCGGACTGAACTTTATTTCAATTCGCCAATGTTGCGTCTCCCTAGACTTCATAATGAACTGCAACTTGGTCCGTTTCCTACTTCATTAATTAGCTTTAAGCGTAGACTTAAGAGCGTGTTATACAATTAATTTTTTTTTATCTTTTATTTTTTTATTTTTGGCTTCATTCTATCTTGTAATTGGGCTATTAGTCTGTTAGATGAATTTAGAATAAATAAATAAATAAATAAACTCTAAAAGAAAAATTAGAATTGGTAGTAAAAATTGAAAGTGAATATCTTGATCTATTCAGCCAAATAGAAGAAGGTACGAAACTTGAGCTCAAATCAACTATATCCAATGTTTGCAAGGCACTTATTTCGGCACTAATCAAACGGTTGAAGGCGGAAAATATAATAGTGGAAATAGAAGAGAAAATAACTTATAGTGCAATGGCAGAATTTAATATTGAGACTGCCATCAAAACAATACGGAACTTCGACGGTAAATTTTCTGAGCTGGAGACTTTTCTAATCGTAGTGAAACTAATTGGCAAAAAACTTTCACCAGAAGGGAGAACAGAACTATCAAACTTTGTCTTACATGTGAACTTAGCCCTAATGTTAGGACGTCATTGAACACCTCAGACATTACAAAATTGTACAATTTTGAAACTGAGTTAAGATTAAAATACAAAAACCCAAAAACTATTCCACAAATCCAGACACAATTATCCACAGTCACACAAAAGCGATTACCTATTTCAGTATACAAAGACAAAATATTGAATTAAGTCAATGAGCTAAATCAGCTTCAAATAAGTGAACTAGGTCCGAACCCAATTTAGCAAACCAGTATATCGGAACTGCTAGAAGTTGATACTCTCACTAAGACAGATTCAACCGGATGAGATGGCTGAAATTGATGACAAAGGGGGAACGGAATGGATTTTATTACGGCAACAAGCGTATTTTCCAAAAGGAGAGAAATAGCGATCGCGCCGGTAGAATACGTAATCCGAAGAAAGCTCAGGATCGGAAATAGAGTCATTCAACCAGGTTTCTGTTAAGCAAATTAAGTCATGGGAAGGAAGAAGGGTTGAAATTTTAAGGTTAGACAGCTTGGACCTTAAGCCACGAATATTTTAGTAATAATTAGATTATTATTATGAGAATTAGAATTATTACTAAGAGGTCCCTCGCTGGATTTTCCTGGCGAAAAAGAATTTGATTCACTTATTAAAGCTGAGATCAAATCGATTGAGGGCGCTAAAAATTCAGAGATTTGTGCGATCGAGGCTTACGAGAATCAAGGGAGCGACGACTGGTGAACGCTTTAACCAATGTTCCGCTAGGCCAAAAATCTGATTTCAGTAGAAGGTTGAGCTCCGGAGGGATAGTGAGTTTAAACGAGGCAATAAACTTGTTAGGAGTATTGTCCCTCGTCAGCTTTTTACAGCTTATGAAGGAGGGGGAAATCCAAGCTTAGCGTTAGTGTTGATGGGGCAACCGCTTGAAGCATAAAAGTAGACTTTGAAGATGATGCTGAAACAAGCGCAGGAAGTCTGGTGGTAACCGGAACATTGGTAGCCAAAGTTTCAATCGAAGACTTTGAAACAGCAACGTATAATGCTGAGGTAGTTGACGGTCCTGGAGGTAACGACGCAGCAACTGATAAAAATGCACAAGCATTTGATGATGATGCTGAAGTCGAAGTAGAGGTAGCTGTCGACGACGATGTAGTTGAAGGAGTAGTCATCCGCGATGTATGCAAAAATGTAGATGACGATGACAAGGTGCGACTCCTTGCTTCAATTGGAGACTTGTAAAGACTAGGAGGTGCCTATTTAGGTAACGCACCCTGAGAGGAGGAGGAATCCATATTATCAGGAGCAGTATTCAATGGAGGAGACGTTGAGGCACCCGAAATCACATCTATTTTTAAGTTGAGAGCGGCGAGCGAGGCAGTATGCTGATGCAATACTTAAATAACGTCGCTAAGTGTTGTATTTTTACAAGCATCACAACGATAAGAGATATTATTGGGATGCTTGGCAATGATGTCGACGAATATAATATTCACATGGATGCACTTAGCGTGAAACGTCTTGCCACAATAACCATCGCATAGGATGAAGCGGGAACGTTGCGATTCCGGTAGCATGCATATGGCACATGTTGCACCGAATGGAGGTGAATCCATAACCATATTTAAAGGTTTAAGACAATTCAGTAATAGAATATCGTAGTTTTAGAAGTTGAGTTATTGCCTACTTTTAGGTTGAGAAGCCACGTAACCAATATCAGAACCAGTTAAGCAATATATGAACAGCACTTTGGCCCTGAGGCAACAGAAGTTTGAAAAGCCGTTAAACAGAACACAAAGAACTTATTCACTTTTAGAAAGAACACAAGGCAGGGGAAACAGCGAATGCCAAAATGCAAAAGCAAGAGCACAGGGATCGGAACAACGCGGACGTTGCAAAATCACAAAAGTACACGGCATAAACAACGCGAAGTCAGCGAAAAAAGCAGGAGGTCGAACTAAACACGTTCACGTTTGGCTAGCACGATCCACTTCGTATGTATTCTGGGAAACTTCACTAATCTTCCGATTGTACGTACTTTGGCTTCACCTAGTCCAGTGAAAAATTTTGTCATATACTTGCAAAGCGGTATATTCATGCTGTCATATGGCAACTCATCCAAGAGGTTAACTGAACTTCCGGTATCTACTAACGCTTTAATCTTACTTCCACTCATCTCTACCACGGTCGTCATTTTATCGGATGATGTAACGTAGTTGGCGCCTTCTCTGCTAGTTCCGGCGTTGGTACAGTTCTTCGATAAGTGTCCGAACTTTTGACATTTGAAGCGTTTCGGTCCTTTTGCAGCTTCTGGACAGTTTTTTGATTCGTGACCGGCCACGCCGCAATTGTAGCATGTATTTCGCTTCGACTCCTTTTCGTTTGTCTTAGTCTTAATAAAGTTTGTCTTTTTACTTACATTCGATGCCCTCTTGATCCGCTCGTATTCTTCCAATCTGAACTTAAGATCGCTTAAACTCCTTGCGCCTCTTAGCACTAATTTGTCCGCACTGAAGTCTTCGATTCACTCGATTACGTATCCAATGAGCGCTTCTGTTTCTAGATTGATTTGGGATGCAATCAGCGGCATGTCGTACAAGTATTCCTTTAAGGACTCGTCGTTTCTCTTTCGTCGTTTTCTGAGTTGGTCGTGTACGTCACGGCTGTTGGCACGAACCTTGAATTCGCCTATTAACCTTTTTTTGAATAGGCACCAAGTGATGATGCCGCGTTCACTCTGTATGAACTTTTTCGCAGCACCTCTTAAGAGCTTCTTGGCATACACGAGCAATTCGTCGTTGCTCCACTTGGCGACTTCACTTAATTCCTCTACTTCTTCGACCCACCGATGGTGCGATGGTGCTTTCGCCGCTAAATGTTTCGATGGCGTCTTCGACATTACGAAATGTCAAACTTCGGAATCTAATTCGTCTTTAATCGTCGTCTTCACGTTTGTCGTCTTTGCAATCGTCGTCTTCGCGATCGTCATCTTTACGATCGTCGTCTTTACGATCTTCGCCTTTACGATCGTCGTCTTTACGATCGTTTTTTTCATGGCTATCCGTGTTTTTCCTTGATCCGTGTTTTTCCTTGATGCAAACGCTTTATCGTTGATGTCGTCTTCGTCTCGATCCGATTCCGTCTCATTATCGGATTTAGTTGATGCATAAATTAATTTCATCAGCCGGAGCTTCATGACGGCTTTGCTACCGGTTGTTTCTGCACCACGTTTGGCGAGTTCTCTCTCTATGTCATTCACTGTCATACAATCAACGCGGCCAAGGTCAATAATGTCTTTTTCGCTACCCGACAAACTCATTTTCGGTATCACGATTTTATTTCCACTTCGAGCACAATGATCACAATAATTGAGCTTTTATACGACGGGCGCGTCTCGTATTTTTCGATCAGCTACTATTCGCAATGTCCACTGTAGCGGACTCGGCTATCACTACTACTAATACACCACCAACACCAAAACCGTTTTTTCGTTACTGTTCGATATCACACACCGTCTCGAAAGTTCTTTTTTTGTCTCGTGAAAATCACGCCACTTTTCAAATTTGATTCTTGATTGCCGAAGTCCCGGACCAGCCTCCAAATTTCGTGGGTTTAGGGAGTGAAAGATGCGAATGTAATTAAATTATGGGTATAATAAAAGTTTAGAATCAAATCGAAATAATGAAATGTGACTATTCAACGTGAAAATTCATCTCGTTCACTTGCGCGTCGTACAGTGATTCATGAGAGGCTGTCCTTTCCACATACATGCCATCCTTTGATAGAGTGGTGCAAGTGCTCGTTTGTTAGAGTGATATCCGAAACTTCCCTACGGCCTGCCGTAATGAAAGTAGGATCCTCACCTTTTTTTACTAGAGCTAAGACATACGTTAAATAAATTCAAAGAGTGATTTACCCCTTTTGTCTCTATCGGTGCTTCCCCAAATGCGGTGATGGGCATTGGCGTCCACCCCGATAACTAGTTGGATGCCTTGTGCAGTGGCTTCAGTGAGGATCCTCTGCAGGTTGATGGGAGGGGCCAGAACATCATGTGCCACATAGCATGAGACAGCTCAAAGGGGGCTGGACTGCCTTTCCACTGCTATGGCAATGGTGTCCTGGTCACTGAAATTGTACAAGGTTAGAAACTTCAAGCTTCCTTTATTACTATGCAAGCTCTCGGTTTATCTCATGTGTAGAGAGATACTGTTTTGTATCCCTTCATATGGAGCCCGCAAACCTGGTTGCCTACAACCCAAGGTTTCTGGGCCAGTATAAGCTCCTCTCCTTCTTGGGTGGAGGAGTAGTGCGACGGATGCCACCCTTGAGGGATAGAGGTTTATCGGTTAAAACTTCAGCGTCACGATACAAGATCGGATCGAGGCCGATTCGGGATGTCTTCCCTGGAGACAGCTTGTAGCTTTTCTCCAGGCCAGGCTTCTCCCAGACTGCTAATAGCCTGCTTATATAGATCCGCTGAGCGTTGATCCGTAAAAGCTATCAGCTTAACGTGACTCTGATAACAATCAGCGTAACGGTAACTAGGTGGAGGGCCTGGGCTTGTCTCCAGTATGGGGTTGGTCACCTGAAGAAGAGCGATTTCTACCATCTTCCAGTTTGGCGGTGAGATGGTTCCATCGCTGCTGCTCCTGACGATGGTGGCCCATACCAGGCTACCTTTAGCCAATTAACTGAAACTCCTGCCGTTGACAGGATTGGGTGCGACCAATCTTGGTGACCTGCAATTAGGCTCTTGGTTGATTCGGGTTGCCTATATAGATGTGCATCTTTTGTGAATGCCCCTTGCTTTGCCAAAGAGGCTTTATGAGCCTCTGTTGTATTTGTTGTCCATTCAAGGGAGATTTTATCCTTCTGGGAAAGCCCTAAGGGGGTCAATTTTTCATCCTTTTCATGACTTTGAAAGCAAACCTTCCGCCTATGTAAACCATAACAAAGGGTTTTTGCTGCTTTTTGACACCAGAAGAAGAGGCGATGTTGGAAAGCGCAGCGGCAACCGTACCGGCTTATACGCCGTTGCCTTGGTGTTACCCCTAGCACCAATTGGCTTACCTGAAGAGGTACTTGCTCCTGGCATAGCTGCCTTTGCGCATGCATTCCTCGCAGAAGTGGGAGGTAGGCTGGTTTTTGTTCAATTGCACATCACGGTCTTCTTCCCACCACAAGAACGCGTCACCTTTATCTGTTTCCCTTCCGGGCTGAATGAATCTTCCCTTTAACCTTTTTATGAATTCATTGCAGTTAGCTCCCTCCTTTCAGCTGCTATTTCCACTCCTTGTGCAGTCTCCCTAAGACCCCATGGTTGGCTATGCTGAAGCAGGGAGGCCATGCGAGAGTTGACACATTCCCTCATGAGGATATGTGCTGAGGGTCGGGCCAGGAACTAATTAGGAGTCTGAACTCAACAGAACATACACGGCCAAACAGAACAAACACGGCGACGAGTTTCGAACGTACAGCGAGGTCTGCCAGGGTTTTACCGGGATGGAGTCAACAAAGGCATAAGCCGAAAAGCCTTTTCCGCAAGATGTCACTCTTGCGTACTCAGGTGACAGAATACCACCACTACCAGCCTAAAGCCAGCTGGTGGCACTGTTATCGCAAAAAACAGAGATAATTTGAATTGTAGTCGTTTGAAACAAGAGTCGAGAAATCTTGCATTTGGTAGAAATGGATTAGTCTCTAGGATTATCAGTCCATCCATGACTTCTTCTAGTAAGCTCCTTTAAATAGCACCTCTAAACAGCACCTCTATATTTGTCGAAGGTTTCTTTTATTCAAGTTTTCGTCGCAGCGAATTCGAACGATGAATTACTATCAGTATCAGCTATCAGTAATGTGTTTATCACCAATTTGATATGATATGATTTGTTTCACGTATCATTGATCATGTATTTTAAAATATTTAGCTGAGATGCTACAATTTCGTAAGGTAAATTTTGCATTGCCGATAGAACATTGGCCACGATTCCAAATGGTGCAAACAATTTTGTCAGTATTCTGAGGCATCAATATCACTTGAAGTTAAAAAATTGTGTTTTGTATATACAGGCCTATTTTCGAATTGTTGCTCTCTCAATCATTCAAACAAAGCATATCGTTGTATCAAAGTTTTCTCAACTAAATGAGTGGAAGGAAGTTCGATGTCTAGCAAAAATTAAAATAACGTTACAGAATATTGAACTACTACCATAGACCGTCTTTGTTTTAAAATACCCTATCTCCATTCAACATGCATAATTTTTTAAAAGTTTCGAAAGTATGTTGGATTCAAATTTTAAAGTAAGATAAAACCCATACACCTTATATTTGTTGCCTCATTTGTGAAAATAGAAATTTAGCGAAAGTGCCCCAATTAAAAACGAAACCGTCAATTTTGAATACCAGTAGTCTGAAAAATATGTGTTTCATACTTGCATATTATGTTGTTCATATATTGACGTATGTAAACCCTAATGCGCTTTGTTTCACAACAGTACATTATCATTCGTAATCTTGTACCTAATTGGCATTTCTGGTAGTAAATACAATATTCTTATTTTTTCTATGAAGAGTGTACAGATCCGATAGCAAACTTCGTAGGCGTTATCATATTAAGTCCATTATCAAGTATCGGTTACAGTGAGTCCCCAAGGCCAAAAACTACTATGGTTACATCACCACACGAAAATCTTTTGCCGTTCAACTAAAATAAACAACATACCTCAAGAAAACCGTTTACCTCACCCAAAAACTTCATCGTTCACAATTTATAACTTCTCACTTATCTTCTCACAAAAATAACACTTACTTCAGCTAGCCGGCACTACACCGCAGCACGGGAAGTTTTCAGAGTCTCCATTAAAATTCCTCAAACTCACGTTGCACTATCACGTTTCACTAAAACGCACATAAAAGCTTGATTACAGCTTAGGAAAAGCCAGAGAAGCAGTCTCCCTTCTAATTTTGTTGACGATTAGCTTATGAAGTAGAATTTCTCGTAATAAGTGGATATTTTCTGTAAGGTAGTTAAATTGGACTTAACTTGAATAAATTGGGTCAAGTGCATTTTGGAACACTTCATTGCTATGACTTTCATTTTTTCCGTTTTTCATATACATATGATCGCGTTTGAAATATTAACTAGTGCAATCGGTAGGACGCCAATTAAAGGAAACACGGGATAAAAAACTTGGTTTTTTTTACTGAGTGAAACACAATATCATAAAAATTCAAACAAGATTGACAAAATGTTTCCCACCAAAGAAAAATAATATTTTTTTTCGAAAATAAAAGTGGATCCCAGGGGAAAAAAAGTAAGCGTTTCCAGTTTACGATAATGTGAGACAAAGATTTATAGGAAAAAGGTTCACAAGAATAAACATTTAAAAATATTGTATCATTGAAAACGGGAAACAACAAGATGGCACTACAACCCCCCCCCCCCCGCCATTGGTATGAAAAAATCCTCTTAAACATATCGAAGGATTACCCGATTTCACCGGAAAAAGTGAATTATTTACCTTTGTAAAATTGGTTGATAACATAACAGTACAAATTGCAAAGTACGTTAGAAACCGTCAAACTCTTTTGCTTAAAAAAAATTAAAAGTAAATTACAACATAAGGCTAAGGAAATTTTTATAACAAATTAGCTCGTCTGACTCTAGCCTGAATTAAAGCAAATCATAAATTAATAATTTTGGTGATGAGAAATCGGTGCGAAAAATATTTGACGAATGAGAAGCGTAACCTATATTTCCAACAGTGTTGACTTCTATACCCAAATTTAAAGCATTCACAGAAGTTTAAACAACAAAGTAAAGGGTGAGGCAAATCATATTTAATAATTTTATGATAAAAAATCGGTGCAACAGGGTGAGGCGAATACTTAGCTTATAATGCAAGCAAATGTTGCGACAAGATTAACGATTTTAAAAACAAATTTCCTGAACCGATGCTTCAATCTTATTTAGTAGGAATTCAAGATCGCTTAAAGAAGCCATAGATATCTTATTAGGGAGCATCTATGCTTACTACAAACCTCAGTAAAATTATTTTCATAAAAGTATAAAGAACGTATCAAAGTAATCTCCAAAAATTAAGTACATCACGCCCAACCAACATTAACAACAACAATTCAAATCCCAGACAGAATTACAATTGACCAAATCATAATTCAAGGTCTAGGCAAAGTAATTCCGATCAACGTCGTCATAGCACAAACTAAAGTCAAAGTAATCTTAACCAAAGTAAACCCATAGTAGACCAGGGCGGATCTGTAGAAAAACGACTAAATTTGGTCGTTGAAGGGCACGCTGATTTTTGCAGGAAAAGTTGGGGAATGACTCGTATAGCAATAATTGATTTATGCTCCCTCTCAAAAAAGTCGGGAACATTAAAAAAAAATCAAAATGTTTAAAAATTTGAAAAAATCGTGTTTTTTCTGCTTGCCTTACTCCTAACTTTAAAATGGTGCATTCCAGAGCAAAGTTGGGTATGAAAGTTGCGTGAAAAAATTTTCTACAAGATCAGATCGGTTTAAAATTCCAAAACATTTAACCCTTGTCGCAAAATAGCAATAATTAAATAAAAAAATGGGGAAAAAAGCCGTTCCTTATTCAATTTTTTTACCATTTCAAATAAACTTAGGACCTTCATATTTTGCCTAAAAAATCTTCATAATAGAATAGAACAGCAAACTAATTTTCATCAAAATCAAATCGGTAGATTTCACAGAACAGCTTGGCAATCAAAATTTATTGAAAAAAATTCAAAAAATTTTGAAATCTTCCAAGTCAAAAACTAAAAGCTATAGAAGTTTGAATTTTTTTTTACATATAGAAAAACACTCCACGTATTGAATGCATTTTACAAATCAAAAATCATATCATTAAGGTGGTCTCAGGTTTTTTTTAAATATGAAACATTTTTTTTCTAACAAACAAATTGAATATCTTGGTAACCATTAATTTAAATTAAATGAAAACTAATACATGACGAATAACTTTAAAATATGCTTCGTTTAAAAAAAACTATTGAATTATGTTCAATAGTTCCTGAGATACAACCGATCAAAGCTGACGGGCATTTGCAACGAATCTAAAATAGGAATAAAAAACAGCATTTTGTCGGCTTGTAGTGGAGCGATTTTTACCTATTTTTATGAGCCGATGTAACGCAATCAAAGAAACCTAAATATCACATTACCAAATCCCGAAGACGCTTTTATTATGTTATAAATAAATTAATTTACTTATAACACAATAAAACCACGTAGTTTTTCTTATGTACATAGAAGGATTTCTTCTAGAAAAACTTGTCAAACATATACTGTTCAATAAACTCAATGCAATTATTGTCATCAACATTTGTTTAAACAAGTTAAGAAAAAAATTCTTGTTTCAATTGTTTTTTTCGATATATTAATAAAAAGAAGAGGCCACCTTAATGATATGATTTTTGATTTGTAAAATGCATTCAATACGTGGAGTGTTTTTCTATATGTAAAAAAAAATCAAACTTCTATAACTTTTAGTTTTTGACTTGGAAGATTTCAAAATTTTTTGATTTTTTTTTCAATAAATTTTGATTGCCAAGCTGTTCTGTGAAAGCTACCAATTTGATTTTGATGAAAATTAGTTTGCTGTTTTATTCTATTATGAGGCAAAATATGAAGGTCCTAAGTTTATTTGAAATGTTAAAAAAAAGTGAATAGGGAATGGCTTTTTTCCCCATTTTTTTATTTAATTATTGCTATTTTGCGACAAGGGTTAAATGTTTTGGAACTTTAAACCGATCTCATCTTGTAGAAAATTTTTTCACGCAACTTTCATGCAGGGGGTGGCAGGCTAGGTCAAAAAAAAATTCCGTGATCGCAGTGTCAACACGCTGGGGTCGCAACAAAGTATTAAAAATATCAGATCCATCCCAGACTTCTCCAAAAAGTTCATCTTAACTACGAATGCAACCAATTTTGCTATTGGCGCAGTATTAAGCCAAGAAAATCATCTGGTGTGCAATGCCTTACGAATAGATACCTTCACCCCAATATGTTTAAGTCAGAAAGTTTGTAACCAGGACTGACCATAAGCCGCTACAATGGCTTCTCTAATTGAAAAAAACGAATTTCAACTTGCAAGAATGGAAAATTAGACTGAAAGATTTAAACTTTGACTTTGAATACCTTCATGGTACGGAAAACAAAGTCGCCGAAGCACTGTCTAGAGTAAAAATACACGCGTTTTTCAGTCGAGGTAAATGTTCAAAAAGTTATGGGAGTCCCCTACTAAAACAATGATTATTTTCCCTACTTCCAGAGATCATATGAAACCGTAAGAATGATCTAAAAGTGATTTTTAGATTTGTTTATAAGTTTAAAAATTTAAGAAAATTCAGAAAAGCTTTTCGTAAAACATAAAAAACTAAAAAAAAGTAAAACAAATAAAAAAATGAAGTGGAGGAGTCCCCATAACTTCTTATGGGGCCGTGACCACCATGAACTTTTTATGCCATAGTAGTAGGAGAATCTTCTCTTTCGATCTCCCTTACTCCCATCCTTTCGGCTTCATGGTCATAGTCTTATGCTTTACCAAGCTTTCAAATGCTACAGTATTTCTTAAAACCCTCAATTAACATTTTGTCATTATTTCGTTATATTAACATTTTCCCGCTTGTGCAGGGTTCATAAATGTTATCTGTGAAGAATGCCCATATTTCATATTCTGCTTTACAAAACGTCATTATTATCTAGTTTATTAAACACACCCAAATGCGTGTCTCATACACAGAGGACATTCGTTTTCCAGAATAAGCTGGAGACGCTCTCTTTTTCTATTTTATAGATATAAAGTACATTTTGTTACTTAATCGTTGTGTTTGTTTACTACATACGTCGAAATTCGTCAATACTAGCACAAATCACGTGTGCTCGCTTATTAAAAGCATTTTTGTTTTCCCGACGCAACGACCTTTTGGATATTCTTTAGAGAACACATTCGTTTTTGTTGACTGATAATTTCTAAATTTTTACATGTGGCGTTTTCGAAACAACTGATTCAAATTTGATGATGCGTTATATTTGGTCTCGCCATATGCGCCGTTTCCGATTTGCTCATTTGGCAGCCCTAATTTCATTGAATTCATGACGTAGAGTGCGTGAAATGTGCGAGTGAAATAGGATAACGATTTTCTAGTGGGTTTACCTCTGTGGTATATATACCTTGGTATACAATAAAAATGGGAAAACTCTTAGACGGAAAATGAAACTTAAGAGACATCACATCGAAACAACCATAGTGTATACCATAGTGTATACAATATACAGTGAGAAAACTCTTGGTGGGGAAAGGAAACTTCAAAACTAATTTCAAGAGAGCATTGGAAGAAATTTACTAGAGATCAGAGTGTAACAGCTATAGGAAATACATGTGTTAAAAGTAGAGCATATGTTCATTGAAAGCTCTGATCGTTGCGAAGAGCGACCGCGCGAGTTACACCTACCCTAGACACACCTATAAACATTACACCTATCCCAAATATACCCTTACCTAGAGAAATATCCACCAAGTTCACATAAATCCTATTAACAACATTGTATCATAATGTTTACATTCAAGCCCGAATTAATTATCTTCCGACCCAAAAATCCAATCTAAATGTTTATATTAAACCCACGAAATTCAATCTCCACTATTTAATAAACATCCGATTCAATCCAATATTGTTTACACAAACTGCACGATCAGCAGAAAACTGAATTGATCTTTGTCCAGCGAGGATTGCTTAGTCAGCAATCTCGTGGGAAACTCTAGATAAGAATTTAGCATAAAAGACCGATGACAGCATCGAAGAGCAGTCAGTCAAGTTTTAAGATTCGGTTGTTGAACAAGATCAAGAGATTGTAAAAGTTTAAATTAAGTATTTTTGTCAAATAGTAAAAAGTGTCTTTTACTAAAAGTTTCGCGTTAGAAACTTCATTTTTTTTTGAATTTGTGTTGTGTGAAAAACATAACTGGCGCAGTCGTCCGTCAAAGGTGGGAGGATCCCCTTTGTCGTAACCGAACCACAAATTTTTTGAGATATTCAAAAAATTCAAAGACTTTATTAGTGAAATACTAATATATAAAAAAAAATCATTCAGAGATATTCTGTTGGTTTAAAAATATAAAGCTCTTAGCTAAATTTTCGAAAAAGTAAACTAAAGATATTTTAGTTGAAAATACGAAGAAGGCAAGAACTAAATAATATAAAACAAAAAGTTTAATGGAGTATGAATAATCAAGGTCTAAACGTACCTAAACTACTTTGGTGAGACCGCCAGAGAGCCTTAAACAGTGAATAAAAATAAAACAATAATATCAAACACACTAAACGCATAATGATGGAATCCAGCAATACATCATTGGCATTCACCTTCGAGGAAATCCTGAGGGAAACGAGGAAGCTACCCATCTACACAGGGAACAACAGAGAATGTGCATTAACATCATGGCTAGAAGAAGCTAACACAGTCTTAAACCTCGCACAATCTGGAAACCAACAAATATCCCTGTTTCGTCAAATTCTACACAAACTACAAGGAGAAGCAAGGAACACGGTCCAGAAAATACCGGAACCAACGTGGGAAAACGTGAAACATATCCTCATCACAACATTTGGTGTCCACGAAACATATAGTACATTAGTAAATAGAATTCACAGAGTAAGTCATAGTAATATCGATGATGTGTATCATAATTTAAATAAACTTCTTCATAAACTTAACATTAAGTACCTACAAGATCCGCAACGTAACTTACACAGTAAATTTAATACAATTAGAAATGAACAACTAGTTCTCAATAAATTTAAATCTATTTTGCCCGAGTATAAGTCATATTTATTGGAATCAAGAAGTTGCCAAACACTAAACGAAGCTTATAAAATACTGAAGGAAATTCAGCATAATAATGACAGTAATAATATAAATCCGCGTCAAAATAACAGAAACTACAATAATAGTCGCGATATCCGAAACCAAAATAACCCCAGATTTAATTCAAACAACTATAATAGAAATAACAATTATCGTAATAACAATCATAATCAGAATCAGGGATCAGTTTGATATAACTTTAATCCTAATTTCAATCGTAACAACAATGATAACTTCAATCCAAATTTCAATCCTAATCGTAATAATATTAATAATTATAACCGAAACAACACTAACAGACCAGAACAAATGCAAACTAATAATTCAAACATTTTCCGTCAAAGAACAAACTTTAATCAAAATAAAAATTTCGATAATCGTAATTTTGAACCAATGGATACAAATTTTCAGTTAGCAGCCTCGGAAACCCTTTACCAATAAAAAACTTGAAAATAGATAATGAAATAATTCCTATACTAATTGATACCGGCGCATCTACATCCAGCATAGACGAAAACTACCTTTTGAATAATGAAAGGATAAATCTAACTAACCCCATACCAATTCACAGTCTAGGTGGCATATATAACGTTAATCAAAAAATTAAAACCAATATGCCCAACGAATTCAAATTACCTAAAACACATAAAATATTGTGGAACGTAATGAATTTCGAAAATAAAATCTTCAAAGCAGTAATAGGACAAAATCTATTATATCCTTTGTGTGTAAAACTTAATCTTGGACAAGGAAATATGGAAGTTAACCAACAATAACTCAATTTCAATTACGCCGTACCTGACGAGATAAATTTTCAGGACGAATTCGAAATTGCAAATACTCGTGATAAATTGTTTGAATGTTTAAATGGAGAAGAAAAAACCACTCTACATAGAATACTCAACGAATATGAGGATCTTTTCTACGTAGAAGGGGAAAATCTTTCATGTACTACCCAAACAAAACATGAGATTATTACAAAAAGTAATAAACCTCTATATTCCAAAATCTATCGATTTCAACCTGTCCATGAAAAAGAAGTAGAGACTCAAATCAACGATATGTTGAAACAAGGAATAATTAAAACATCAAACTCTCCATACAATGCTCCCATATGGGTCGTGCCCAAAAAAATGGACAACTCAGGGAAACAAAAGTGGAGAATTGTAATTGATTATCGCAAACTGAACGAAGAAACAGTTGACGATAAGTTTCCAATTCCTAATATTGACTCAATCTTCGATAAGTTAGGAAGAGCACAATATTTTACATCTTTGGATTTAGCAAAAGGTTTTCATCAGATCGAGATCAGCGAACATGACCGACGTAAAACCTTTTCTACCCCCCAAGGACATTACGAGTTTAATCGTATGCCCTTTGGTTTGAAAAATGCACCTGCTACATTCCAACGGATGATAAATGAAGTCCTTCGCGAACATATTAATAAAATATGTGTAGTATATTTAGATGACATACTAATTTTTGCTACATCACTCCAAGAGATGGACGACAATATACGAAAAGTATTTGATACCCTACGAAAATATGCACTTAAAATCCAAATCGATAAGTGTAATTTCTTTGCGAAACATACGGAATATCTAGGACACGTATTAACGATCGACGGAATTAAACCGAACCCCGAAAAAATTAACGTCATAAAAAAACTCAAAGTCCCCAAAACAGTTACAGAAATAAAATCGTTTCTCGGTATTACCGGATACTACCGAAAATTTATAAATAATTATGCGAAAATAGCATCACCCCTCACAGACGCTCTGAAAAAATCTAATAATATTAACCCAGAAGACCCAAGGTACATCGCATCTTTCGAAAAACTAAAGGACCTAATGACCAACTACCCTATTATTAGATACCCAGATTTCAAACAAAAGTTTGTCCTTACAACGGACGCTTCAAATAAAGCCATTGGTGCAGTCCTTTCCCAAAATGGTCATCCTATTTCTTTTGCCAGTAGAACTCTGAACGAGCACGAACGCAATTATTCGACAATAGAAAAAGAGTTATTAGCTATTGTCTGGGCAACCCAATATTTCCGCCCATACCTATACGGAGTAAAATTCGACATTAAAACCGACCACAGACCTCTTGTCTGGTTAAGTAATTTAAAAGAACCCAACTCTAAACTTCAGAGATGGAAAATAAAACTCAACGAATACAATTTTAATATTGAATACTTGAAAGGAAAAGATAACAAAGTAGCCGATTTTCTCAGCCGTATGAATGCAGAAAAACACGAAATAAATGCATTGACAAGTGAAAATAAAGATGATGAAAATATATGTATTGACGGCAGCGAAAATGCAACAATACATTCAGGTGAAGAAGACCAGAATGATTTTATACCCATAAAAAGTGGTATTGTTAACATATATAAAACTCAAATAATTATAGTGGAAAACAAAAAACGAGAATTCAAATCAATTAATAAAAAACGAAAAATATTCATTGAACAAACAGATATAAACAGTGAAAGCGTACTTATCGACATACTCAGAAGATATACATATACCTGAGAACGGACAAATAGGAATATATTGTGAATTAAGCGATCACTTATGGAATAAAGTACAACTAGTAATATCAAATCTCTATTCAAATAATGCACAGTTAAAATTTATTAAATGTGCCGATCATGCAATTGACATGCTTGACGAAGAGCAAAGTCTCCAGAAAATAAAGGAAATACATGAAAACAGTAATCACCGTGGAATTGCTGGAAACTATGCAGAAATCAAAAATAAGTATTACATTAACGGAATATTTAAATTAATCACGAAATAAATAAATAATTGCGACATATGCAATCTAGCGAAGTACGACAAAAAATCATTTAAACCTATATTTCAAATTTCGGAAACCCCTGACAATATAAACGATATAATACACATTGACATATTCTCAATAGGAAAAAAACAATTTTTTACAACAATCGATAAGTTTTCCAAGCATCTATATGTCAAAGAAACTACTACTACTACTACAAAAATGCAATTACGTTTATCCAACTCATACGAGAACGAAACGCGATTCTAGGAAAACCCAAAAAATTCATTGCAGATAACGAATTTAATATGGTCAACGTTAAAGATTACTTTAGGAAAGAAAACATAGAAATCCACTTTACGTCGCCTTAATCACATACAGGCAATTCTGATATGAACAGATGTCATAATACACTGTTAGAACAAACTAGAATACTAACATTGACGGAACCAGATCTGAACATCAGCGAACAAATTCTAAAAGCAACAGAATTTTATAATACCACGATTCACTCAGTAATTCAATCCAAACCAATTGACGTACAATATGGAAAAATTAATAAAACCAAATTAGCTGAATTATTACTTCATAAAAAAACTAAATGGATAGAGTACCATAATAAAAATAGAGAAAAACAACCGGAAATAAAACATAGCCCAATATTCATAAAAAATTATGAAAACGAGCGGCACAAAGAAAAGCCGAAATTTCGGAAAATTGAAGTAACAACAGATAATAAAGGTAATGTTATACTAAATGACAAAACTAGATACCAGAATAAAATTCATACCACCAGAATAAAACGCATAAAAAAATATACTAAAGCGAAAGTCGCATCTGAAGAAAATAAATACACTTTGTCCCCAGAACAAAATCTAATAATAGAAAACATACTAAACAATGATAATCTAAACGAAATACTAACATCTAAATTCAATTTAAACATAACTAAGTCTGACATTAACACCCTAATAGATAAAAATTGGTTAAACGATCAAATCATTAATTTTTACTTAAACCTAATCGTCAGCCACAACGAAAATAATAATAATCTTCCGAAAATATACGCTATGAGCACCTTCTTTGTCTCAACTCTTCTAAAATCAGGTTACAACGCAGTAAAACGTTGGACAAGAAAAAATAATATATTTGCATACGATATTATATTAAACCCAGTCCATGTGAATAACAACCATTGGACTCTAGCTTCTATAAACCTTAAAGAAAAAACAATTAAAATTTTCGATTCACTAGGCAATCCAAATAATGAAATATTAAATCTTCTTCGAGATTACTTAAGCAAGGAATCATTAGAAAAATTAAACAAACCTTTCGATGCTACAACTTTCAAATTAGAGAACGCTAAAAACATCTCCATACAAGATAACAACAATGATTGTGGAATATTTACCTGTATATTTGCAAAATATATTTCTCAAAACAAAACATTTGATTTTCTCAGAAAAACATCCCCTACTTTCGAAAAAAGTTAATCTTAGAAATAACAAAAGGCCAACTACTCTAATAAATAATAATTCTTCAAATTTCAGATCTTCACGATCAACACGTTAATAACAACAATATTAATATTAATGGCATTTACCTTGCCCCCATCAAAAGCGGAAATTACAGTTGAAAAAGTAGAATCTGATTCAGGTATCATCTTAATAAAAAAAGACCCTATTAAATTAATCAAAGATCACGAAAGAATCTATCATAAAATTGACCTAAATCAATACGAACTAGCATTAAACTAAATAACAGCCGAAACTGAATCAATACGAACTAGCATTAAACTAAATAACAGCCGAAACTGAAACAAACCCCCACATAATCGAAACTATTGCAACGATTAGAGGCGAATTAAAATTGTTACACTTCAACAAAAGTAATGAAAATAATAAACAAAGAAGTAAAAGAACTAGAACTTCAAAACAACCCTCAAGGTCAAACAGGCATAAAAGAGGATTAATTGATCCTATCGGTAGTGTTTACACATGGCTTTTTGGACTAATGGATAATGATGATTATGAAGAAATTATGGGAAATTTAAAAGCAATAGAATCCAATAATCATGAAATAATAAATTCGATGAACAAACAAATCAAAATAAATAATGCCTTTCAAATAATCTTAATAAAATCGTATTAAACATAAATCAAACTAATACAATGTACAAACAACTAACGAGAGACGTAAACAATATAACACACCAAACCAATAAGATTCTGATGAATATACAATTAAATCATAACCTCGATTTAATAAAAGATGAACTAGAGAAAATCATAGATAACGTAAACTCAGCAAGATCAGGACTAATGTCAAGATCAATACTCACACATGATGAAATAAAGGATCTAAATATTTCTTTTGATGAACTTAAAGATATTACTATTAACGTTTTTATAAAAGAAAGTATAATAATATTTGTAATCAATGTACCAATTCTTACCCAACCTACATTATCATACTATGTAAGAAAAATACCGAATAAGAATCAAGAAACTTTAAATATAGATATTAATGAAGTAATTTTATATCATAGAAACTATTTCGAAACCGAAAAATATGTTAAACAACTTAAAAATAGATTAATATGTAAAACAATAAATTGTATTATAAAAACGAATAACAAAACTACTGTAACAGAAGTCGAAAAAGGACTGATATTTGTAACCAATAGTGAAGGAAATATTAATCAAGATTGTAACGAAAAAAAGTACCAACTGAACGGAAATTATGTTATAAGATTCAGCAACTGTAAAATAGAAATAAATGGCAAAATCTTCACAAATGAAATCAAAGTATTTCAACAAATATTAACATTAAATCCCATTAAAAATATAACAGTGTTCTTACAAGAACCAAACTTCGAACAATTACAATTATAAAATATTGAAAATTTAAATAAAATAGAAGAAATAAATTATGTAATTACTAGAAATACCATTACAATCGGAGTCACCTTAACAATAGCAATAATTATACTTACATCACTTTTTATCCTATATATCTATTGTAAAAATCATAAATCATATAAAATCAGTGTAAAAAGTAATAAACCAGAGGAAATTGAATTACCAAAAATAAGCATTGTTGAGGACAACAATAAACTTAAGGAGGGAGGAGTTACACCTACCCTAGACACACCTATAAACATTACACCTATCCCAAATATACGCTTACCTAGAGAAATATCCACCAAGTTCACATAAATCCTATTAACAACATTGTATCATAATGTTTACATTCAAGCCCGAATTAATTATCTTCCGACCCAAAAATCCAATCTAAATGTTTATATTAAACCCACGAAATTCAATCTCCACTATTTAATAAACATCCGATTCAATCCAATATTGTTTACACAAACTGCACGATCAGCAGAAAACTGAATTGATCTTTGTCCAGCGAGGATTGCTTAGTCAGCAATCTCGTGGGAAACTCTAGATAAGAATTTAGCATAAAAGACCGATGACAGCATCGAAGAGCAGTCAGTCAAGTTTTAAGATTCGGTTGTTGAACAAGATCAAGAGATTGTAAAAGTTTAAATTAAGTATTTTTGTCAAATAGTAAAAAGTGTCTTTTACTAAAAGTTTCGCGTTAGAAACTTCATTTTTTTTTGAATTTGTGTTGTGTGAAAAACATAACTGGCGCAGTCGTCCGTCAAAGGTGGGAGGATCCCCTTTGTCGTAACCGAACCACAAATTTTTTGAGATATTCAAAAAATTCAAAGACTTTATTAGTGAAATACTAATATATAAAAAAAAATCATTCAGAGATATTCTGTTGGTTTAAAAATATAAAGCTCTTAGCTAAATTTTCGAAAAAGTAAACTAAAGATATTTTAGTTGAAAATACGAAGAAGGCAAGAACTAAATAATATAAAACAAAAAGTTTAATGGAGTATGAATAATCAAGGTCTAAACGTACCTAAACTACTTTGGTGAGACCGCCAGAGAGCCTTAAACAGTGAATAAAAATAAAACAATAATATCAAACACACTAAACGCATAATGATGGAATCCAGCAATACATCATTGGCATTCACCTTCGAGGAAATCCTGAGGGAAACGAGGAAGCTACCCATCTACACAGGGAACAACAGAGAATGTGCATTAACATCATGGCTAGAAGAAGCTAACACAGTCTTAAACCTCGCACAATCTGGAAACCAACAATCATACCTGTTTCGTCAAATTCTACACAAACTACAAGGAGAAGCAAGGAACACGGTCCAGAAAATACCGGAACCAACGTGGGAAAACGTGAAACATATCCTCATCACAACATTTGGTGTCCACGAAACATATAGTACATTAGTAAATAGAATTCACAGAGTAAGTCATAGTAATATCGATGATGTGTATCATAATTTAAATAAACTTCTTCATAAACTTAACATTAAGTACCTACAAGATCCGCAACGTAACTTACACAGTAAATTTAATACAATTAGAAATGAACAACTAGTTCTCAATAAATTTAAATCTATTTTGCCCGAGTATAAGTCATATTTATTGGAATCAAGAAGTTGCCAAACACTAAACGAAGCTTATAAAATACTGAAGAAAATTCAGCATAATAATGACAGTAATAATATAAATCCGCGTCAAAATAACAGAAACTACAATAATAGTCGCGATATCCGAAACCAAAATAACCCCAGATTTAATTCAAACAACTATAATAGAAATAACAATTATCGTAATAACAATCATAATCAGAATCAGGGATCAGTTTGATATAACTTTAATCCTAATTTCAATCGTAACAACAATGATAACTTCAATCCAAATTTCAATCCTTATCGTAATAATATTAATAATTATAACCGAAACAACACTAACAGACCAGAACAAATGCAAACTAATAATTCAAACATTTTCCGTCAAAGAACAAACTTTAATCAAAATAAAAATTTCGATAATCGTAATTTTGAACCAATGGATACAAATTTTCAGTTAGCAGCCTCGGAAACCCTTTACCAATAAAAAACTTGAAAATAGATAATGAAATAATTCCTATACTAATTGATACCGGCGCATCTACATCCAGCATAGACGAAAACTACCTTTTGAATAATGAAAGGATAAATCTAACTAACCCCATACCAATTCACAGTCTAGGTGGCATATATAACGTTAATCAAAAAATTAAAACCAATATGCCCAACGAATTCAAATTACCTAAAACACATAAAATATTGTGGAACGTAATGAATTTCGAAAATAAAATCTTCAAAGCAGTAATAGGACAAAATCTATTATATCCTTTGTGTGTAAAACTTAATCTTGGACAAGGAAATATGGAAGTTAACCAACAATAACTCAATTTCAATTACGCCGTACCTGACGAGATAAATTTTCAGGACGAATTCGAAATTGCAAATACTCGTGATAAATTGTTTGAATGTTTAAATGGAGAAGAAAAAACCACTCTACATAGAATACTCAACGAATATGAGGATCTTTTCTACGTAGAAGGGGAAAATCTTTCATGTACTACCCAAACAAAACATGAGATTATTACAAAAAGTAATAAACCTCTATATTCCAAAATCTATCGATTTCAACCTGTCCATGAAAAAGAAGTAGAGACTCAAATCAACGATATGTTGAAACAAGGAATAATTAAAACATCAAACTCTCCATACAATGCTCCCATATGGGTCGTGCCCAAAAAAATGGACAACTCAGGGAAACAAAAGTGGAGAATTGTAATTGATTATCGCAAACTGAACGAAGAAACAGTTGACGATAAGTTTCCAATTCCTAATATTGACTCAATCTTCGATAAGTTAGGAAGAGCACAATATTTTACATCTTTGGATTTAGCAAAAGGTTTTCATCAGATCGAGATCAGCGAACATGACCGACGTAAAACCTTTTCTACCCCCCAAGGACATTACGAGTTTAATCGTATGCCCTTTGGTTTGAAAAATGCACCTGCTACATTCCAACGGATGATAAATGAAGTCCTTCGCGAACATATTAATAAAATATGTGTAGTATATTTAGATGACATATTAATTTTTGCTACATCACTCCAAGAGATGGACGACAATATACGAAAAGTATTTGATACCCTACGAAAATATGCACTTAAAATCCAAATCGATAAGTGTAATTTCTTTGCGAAACATACGGAATATCTAGGACACGTATTAACGATCGACGGAATTAAACCGAACCCCGAAAAAATTAACGTCATAAAAAAACTCAAAGTCCCCAAAACAGTTACAGAAATAAAATCGTTTCTCGGTATTACCGGATACTACCGAAAATTTATAAATAATTATGCGAAAATAGCATCACCCCTCACAGACGCTCTGAAAAAATCTAATAATATTAACCCAGAAGACCCAAGGTACATCGCATCTTTCGAAAAACTAAAGGACCTAATGACCAACTACCCTATTATTAGATACCCAGATTTCAAACAAAAGTTTGTCCTTACAACGGACGCTTCAAATAAAGCCATTGGTGCAGTCCTTTCCCAAAATGGTCATCCTATTTCTTTTGCCAGTAGAACTCTGAACGAGCACGAACGCAATTATTCGACAATAGAAAAAGAGTTATTAGCTATTGTCTGGGCAACCCAATATTTCCGCCCATACCTATACGGAGTAAAATTCGACATTAAAACCGACCACAGACCTCTTGTCTGGTTAAGTAATTTAAAAGAACCCAACTCTAAACTTCAGAGATGGAAAATAAAACTCAACGAATACAATTTTAATATTGAATACTTGAAAGGAAAAGATAACAAAGTAGCCGATTTTCTCAGCCGTATGAATGCAGAAAAACACGAAATAAATGCATTGACAAGTGAAAATAAAGATGATGAAAATATATGTATTGACGGCAGCGAAAATGCAACAATACATTCAGGTGAAGAAGACCAGAATGATTTTATACCCATAAAAAGTGGTATTGTTAACATATATAAAACTCAAATAATTATAGTGGAAAACAAAAAACGAGAATTCAAATCAATTAATAAAAAACGAAAAATATTCATTGAACAAACAGATATAAACAGTGAAAGCGTACTTATCGACATACTCAGAAGATATACATATACCTGAGAACGGACAAATAGGAATATATTGTGAATTAAGCGATCACTTATGGAATAAAGTACAACTAGTAATATCAAATCTCTATTCAAATAATGCACAGTTAAAATTTATTAAATGTGCCGATCATGCAATTGACATGCTTGACGAAGAGCAAAGTCTCCAGAAAATAAAGGAAATACATGAAAACAGTAATCACCGTGGAATTGCTGGAAACTATGCAGAAATCAAAAATAAGTATTACATTAACGGAATATTTAAATTAATCACGAAATAAATAAATAATTGCGACATATGCAATCTAGCGAAGTACGACAAAAAATCATTTAAACCTATATTTCAAATTTCGGAAACCCCTGACAATATAAACGATATAATACACATTGACATATTCTCAATAGGAAAAAAACAATTTTTTACAACAATCGATAAGTTTTCCAAGCATCTATATGTCAAAGAAACTACTACTACTACTACAAAAATGCAATTACGTTTATCCAACTCATACGAGAACGAAACGCGATTCTAGGAAAACCCAAAAAATTCATTGCAGATAACGAATTTAATATGGTCAACGTTAAAGATTACTTTAGGAAAGAAAACATAGAAATCCACTTTACGTCGCCTTAATCACATACAGGCAATTCTGATATGAACAGATGTCATAATACACTGTTAGAACAAACTAGAATACTAACATTGACGGAACCAGATCTGAACATCAGCGAACAAATTCTAAAAGCAACAGAATTTTATAATACCACGATTCACTCAGTAATTCAATCCAAACCAATTGACGTACAATATGGAAAAATTAATAAAACCAAATTAGCTGAATTATTACTTCATAAAAAAACTAAATGGATAGAGTACCATAATAAAAATAGAGAAAAACAACCGGAAATAAAACATAGCCCAATATTCATAAAAAATTATGAAAACGAGCGGCACAAAGAAAAGCCGAAATTTCGGAAAATTGAAGTAACAACAGATAATAAAGGTAATGTTATACTAAATGACAAAACTAGATACCAGAATAAAATTCATACCACCAGAATAAAACGCATAAAAAAATATACTAAAGCGAAAATCGCATCTGAAGAAAATAAATACACTTTGTCCCCAGAACAAAATCTAATAATAGAAAACATACTAAACAATGATAATCTAAACGAAATACTAACATCTAAATTCAATTTAAACATAACTAAGTCTGACATTAACACCCTAATAGATAAAAATTGGTTAAACGATCAAATCATTAATTTTTACTTAAACCTAATCGTCAGCCACAACGACAATAATAATAATCTTCCGAAAATATACGCTATGAGCACCTTCTTTGTCTCAACTCTTCTAAAATCAGGTTACAACGCAGTAAAACGTTGGACAAGAAAAAATAATATATTTGCATACGATATTATATTAAACCCAGTCCATGTGAATAACAACCATTGGACTCTAGCTTCTATAAACCTTAAAGAAAAAACAATTAAAATTTTCGATTCACTAGGCAATCCAAATAATGAAATATTAAATCTTCTTCGAGATTACTTAAGCAAGGAATCATTAGAAAAATTAAACAAACCTTTCGATGCTACAACTTTCAAATTAGAGAACGCTAAAAACATCTCCATACAAGATAACAACAATGATTGTGGAATATTTACCTGTATATTTGCAAAATATATTTCTCAAAACAAAACATTTGATTTTCTCAGAAAAACATCCCCTACTTTCGAAAAAAGTTAATCTTAGAAATAACAAAAGGCCAACTACTCTAATAAATAATAATTTTTCAAATTTCAGATCTTCACGATCAACACGTTAATAACAACAATATTAATATTAATGGCATTTACCTTGCCCCCATCAAAAGCGGAAATTACAGTTGAAAAAGTAGAATCTGATTCAGGTATCATCTTAATAAAAAAAGACCCTATTAAATTAATCAAAGATCACGAAAGAATCTATCATAAAATTGACCTAAATCAATACGAACTAGCATTAAACTAAATAACAGCCGAAACTGAATCAATACGAACTAGCATTAAACTAAATAACAGCCGAAACTGAAACAAACCCCCACATAATCGAAACTATTGCAACGATTAGAGGCGAATTAAAATTGTTACACTTCAACAAAAGTAATGAAAATAATAAACAAAGAAGTAAAAGAACTAGAACTTCAAAACAACCCTCAAGGTCAAACAGGCATAAAAGAGGATTAATTGATCCTATCGGTAGTGTTTACACATGGCTTTTTGGACTAATGGATAATGATGATTATGAAGAAATTATGGGAAATTTAAAAGCAATAGAATCCAATAATCATGAAATAATAAATTCGATGAACAAACAAATCAAAATAAATAATGCCTTTCAAATAATCTTAATAAAATCGTATTAAACATAAATCAAACTAATACAATGTACAAACAACTAACGAGAGACGTAAACAATATAACACACCAAACCAATAAGATTCTGATGAATATACAATTAAATCATAACCTCGATTTAATAAAAGATGAACTAGAGAAAATCATAGATAACGTAAACTCAGCAAGATCAGGACTAATGTCAAGATCAATACTCACACATGATGAAATAAAGGATCTAAATATTTCTTTTGATGAACTTAAAGATATTACTATTAACGTTTTTATTAAAGAAAGTATAATAATATTTGTAATCAATGTACCAATTCTTACCCAACCTACATGATCATACTATGTAAGAAAAATACCGAATAAGAATCAAGAAACTTTAAATATAGATATTAATGAAGTAATTTTATATCATAGAAACTATTTCGAAACCGAAAAATATGTTAAACAACTTAAAAATAGATTAATATGTAAAACAATACCCATTAAAAATATAACAGTGTTCTTACAAGAACCAAACTTCGAACAATTACAATTATAAAATATTGAAAATTTAAATAAAATAGAAGAAATAAATTATGTAATTACTAGAAATACCATTACAATCGGAGTCACCTTAACAATAGCAATAATTATACTTACATCACTTTTTATCCTATATATCTATTGTAAAAATCATAAATCATATAAAATCAGTGTAAAAAGTAATAAACCAGAGGAAATTGAATTACCAAAAATAAGCATTGTTGAGGACAACAATAAACTTAAGGAGGGAGGAGTTACACCTACCCTAGACACACCTATAAACATTACACCTATCCCAAATATACGCTTACCTAGAGAAATATCCACCAAGTTCACATAAATCCTATTAACAACATTGTATCATAATGTTTACATTCAAGCCCGAATTAATTATCTTCCGACCCAAAAATCCAATCTAAATGTTTATATTAAACCCACGAAATTCAATCTCCACTATTTAATAAACATCCGATTCAATCCAATATTGTTTACACAAACTGCACGATCAGCAGAAAACTGAATTGATCTTTGTCCAGCGAGGATTGCTTAGTCAGCAATCTCGTGGGAAACTCTAGATAAGAATTTAGCATAAAAGACCGATGACAGCATCGAAGAGTAGTCAGTCAAGTTTTAAGATTCGGTTGTTGAACAAGATCAAGAGATTGTAAAAGTTTAAATAAAGTATTTTTGTCAAATAGTAAAAATTGTCTTTTACTAAAAGTTTCGCGTTAGAAACTTCATTTTTTTTTGAATTTGTGTTGTGTGAAAAACATAACTCGCGTTCAGAATTGATAGTTCACTCTTCACTCTAAGTTTAACGACTAGATTTTACATAGACTATGGGAAATACATATGTTGAGCAGAGCAGAGCGTATGCTCTCTCAATGCTCCGTTCTTTCCGAAGAATGGCCGCGGCTTGGGGAATTGGTAGTTCATTTTTTGCTCTGAGTTTAACGACTACTTTCGAAAGGACCGCAATTTTGAACGAACATATACTTTGCTCTACTTAACACTTGAACTTCCAATAATTGTTTCGCTATGACCTCTTTTGAATTTCTCTGAATTATTTCTTAAGTTTCCCTTGATTTCTTCTTAAATTTAGTTTTAAAGTTCTATCTCCAAAAAATTTCCCACTGTTTATTATATAAATAATAAAACGTATCAATTGTTTTATCAAAATTGTAATGCATGGCTCTGACTTGAATCGCCTTGCATCGCAACCCAATCGCATCCCTGATTTGGATGACACTCTAGTTTAAGATCGTGAGATTTTCCTTTATAAACACTTCTTTATAACTTGATATGCACTAGGATACGCATAAATATCTTCGCGTCGACACTTGACCTATCTTATGCAATGAAGATATTTTGTCATGTTTACACTTGAGACCAAGTCGGGTTTGTCTTCATAAATGTCGTTCTCGTGAACTTTATTTATGAAGACTGTCGCAATAAATATATTATTTATAGGTTGTTCAAATTAGGGTACGATTTCCTCTCTAGTAAATTAGATAAGAGTGCGAGGTTTCGTTAGAAGAATCCTCATAGGTAATAGTCAGTCGTAATTTAGGATTACGCGACTCTAGTTCGCAAACCTGAAATTTAATCTCCGCGCTATTTAATAAACTAGTAAATAAAGAATAAAAGTACAAGTCTTTTATTAAACTTAAACTAAACTTACGTTGTCTTCTTGCACGAGGCAAGAAGGCATAACAAAATGAATTTATTTCCTTCCTTGCTCCGCGACGTTGTGGTCTACAGCAATCAATTACGAACTAATTTAATTCTAATTGCTTTTGAGCTTATATTAGCTCCACAGTGCTGGTTTATCATTTGTTGATGGGAAAGTGTAACATAAACATAGAGTCATTATTAAATTGCAGTCAACTGCATTTTGTGGGAACATAAACAAATTTAAAAAGTATCTAAACATTAAGTGATGGGAACGGAATGTTCTTATCACATTATATTGAAGATGTTTCATTCTGGGTATGTAACCTATACACCACAGTGTATTTGCAATTTTTTGGGAGATGCTGATTCTTCGATCAGGGGCATTAATTGGGGCAAAGTAGTTTAAAGTGCAAAAACGTCACGTGGAATGAAATTTTGTTAAAATTGATTACTGTGTTGTGAAAATCAAGTTGAAGTTTCTTTTTTATGAAAAAACTCTAATTTTTTACACATTTTTTAATTAAACTAAAAACAGCTCCAACAATGTTTCCAACAATTAGATAAAATCACACAAATGTTACAATACGTCGATTGAAACCTTAACAGTAAAAATCGTATATTTTGTTCGCAAGATATAGTGCACGACAAAAAAGACCATCAAAGGGCCAAAACTGCAAATCCCCGAGGCCGAAGTTTCTCAAAAACTAATAAGTTCTTAAGATTGCAAAGATGCTTTTTCGATTGACACCTCAACGAAGTCGATTAGACTTTCCCATTATATGGGTTCTTGTAGTCGCCTCGAAAATCAAAATTGAATTTTTCAACATATCTTTACGGTTTGAGGTTCTTAGAGTACATTTAAAGTGTTTTTAGAAAGAAGGATGTGTGTGTGTTTACGTACGTGTGTAGACAGTTTTTTCTACGAGCATAACTCACGTAAACACAGCGGTTTCCTTTTTTGGCGACACGTTTCTGTGAAACGCACTGTAAACTTGTTAGTCGAATTTCATCTTACGCAAATTTTATCTCTAATATATTTAGTAGCTAAAACTTTACATATGACCACTGTGTAGAACAGAATCTGTCAAGAATCGATTGTAATGTTTGCAGGCTTGTTATAAGCCGGAATACTTTCGATTAATCTGTCCCATATGACAGATATTAACGCGAACTTATCCATTTTACTGCGCCGACTTCGATTATGCTTTTAGGAGAAGCAGAGATGAGATGTTTTCAAATTTTGTGCTTCACACCTTTCTTAAGCATACGAAATTACAGGAAATGTTCGTAAGTATGTCTTATTAATCAAAGAGTGTATAAAAGGTATCAATTTCAATCAGTTTATTAACAATCATCAATAATAAATCTAAATGCTCTTGTTATATTGGTAAGCTAAGTATAAATCCAGTTGGTGCATACTTGTTGACAAACGTCAGTAGAATACCCTTGTACCTGGCTTGAGAAAAGACCTTTTTCATAAGGGTTAAGATTTTACTGCTTTCATATTGTGATTTTTTATTTGGTTAAAAGTTTATTTCAGTTGGGAAAAAGACTTTTTCATAAGCTAGGAAAAATTTTTTGATTTTGGAAAGAGAATAATTCAATAAATTATATATATGAATGGATGCTACCTAATTATTAATAATTATAAAATTTTATTATATTAGACCAAGAAGATATCTTATCTTATATCTTTGTTTTCGTTACAGGGTTGGCCGCTTTTTTTTCATAACAGACAAGATTCAACGTTGCCCACTAGCCTGCGATATGATTATTTGGGAAAATTGCGCTTGCGTATTGAAACAATTGGAAATAATCTCACAGAGAGCTCCAATAGAGAAGTAAATAATTGAACCATGTGATGCCAACCATTTCAAGAAAATAATTTGCTAATAAAGTCATGAATATCAAAGCAAAATAGTACCAATTTTTCATAAAAACTCGCATTGCAAATCGGGCAAACTTATCCGGCTGCAACCAAGATGCAAAAGAAAGTAGATTTAGACCATGGCGGATCTGCAAAAAATAAATAAATTTGGCCGTAAAAGTGGGCTTAATTATTTTTGCTGCAAAAGTTGTGCGATAGCTCGTGTAACAATAGTTGACTTATCCGCCCTCTCAAAAAAATCGAGAGTATTATAAAATAAACTTTAAAATTAAAAAAAAAATTGGTTTTTATTCTAATTTTCTCACTCCTAACTTTAAAACGGTTCATGTTAGGGCAAAGCTGTGTGGAAATAGAAATTGCGTAATAAAATTGCTTACAAGGTGGGATTGGTTAAAAAAAATTAAATATTTATTCGTTGCCGCAAAATAGCTATAAATATAAAAAAGGAAAAAAGCCCTTTTTATTTACTTTTTTATACCACTTAGAATGCATTTAGGACATTCATAGTACATTAAGAAAAGTTTTATAGTTTAATGAAATGGTATACAAACTTTTATCAAAATCGATTCAGTAGATTGCACTTTCAAAATTTATTTAAACATTCAAAATTTTTGCAAGCTAGCAAGTCAGCAACTTAAGCTTATAGAAGTTTTTCACAGAGCACTGCATAATAAACTCTTAAACAGTGTTAGGCAGCTGCGGATTCAGTCGTAGGAGCCATGTGTTCCATCCACTGAGTCAGCAGCCCCCAGCACTGTTTTAGAGTTTATTACCAAGGATAGCGGAAATTCCTGAGGCTGCCCTAATAATCCGATTTGAATTTTGTAAAATTCATTTAATAGGTGAAGCCCTATAAAACTGTAGACCTATAAAATCTAACGAGTGCAGCAATTGAATCAATTGGACCATCTTTTGCGTCGTACGTTCATTAAATCGACTGAGAATCAGTTGGTTGTTGAACTGCATTTTTATTTTTTATTTTATTTTTGATTTGACTCGATTGGACTATATTTTGTAGGATTACGGTAAATAAATTGTCTATGCTGATAAAATAGCAACTATTGATGGCTTTAAAGTCGGCATTAGACTCGTTATTATTGAGATAAAGCCAGCTTTGCTTTAAAAAGTGGTACAAAAGTGGACTCACAGGATGGCCAAAAGTTACTTTGAAACACTAAATGTCATGAAATTTGCAAGCTAAAATAGTAAAACAATTGGCTAGTACAATAAATTATTTGTATTTAATATGTTCGAAAAGTTCAACGCCCCTGAAAACACACTTTATAACACCTTTAATGTAATATTTATAATACTTGAACAAAACTGAGTTGCGACTGCACTCAGTCTCACTAGGCATTGCATTTTTATATGATATGATTTAAAAATGTTGGCTAAATATCGTTTGCTTTTGCCGTCACTAAGTCACGAAAATTAAGGTGATTAGGGGTTTACAGTCGGAAACTACATGACCTTGGAACGAGTAGCTTTGCAAAATTGAGGTGTCGAGGACATAAGAGCCAGTGAATAAATGATCATGAATGTATTTCTGCATCTTAGTATTCACATCTAAAATAAAGCTGACGATTCAGGTTTGAAGCACAAAATCATCCTTCTTAAATCCATGATATCTCCCCCTTCAGAAACTTAGTACATAGAATGTATAATAAATGGTACTGACAACCTCAGCTATCAGTGTTATCATGAAACAATGGATGCGAAAATTACCCCTTCATCGTTTTTGTATAAACGTGGGAGAAAAGAGAAAAACAAGAAGTGGAATTTCTCTATGTGGAACTTAGCACATGTATATTGGCAAGGCTGGTATAATGTGACAGTAATTTGTGTACGCATACACGCACGCATACGCACATGAAAATTGTGTAATTGATATATGAAATAATGCAGATAAAAACACTATGCACGTTCAAAATATCACAGAAGCGGGTTGTAAAGCAGTAGCTCGGTAGGTTTGTTCTAGTGAAATGGTAGCTGTGAGGTCTGACCACAATTGATGACCGAACCCGGGAGTCGGCTTGGGATGGTACAGACCCTGTCACTGACAGCCATGTTAAATTTGACATACGTTCCTTTAAAGTGTGTAACGTTTCGTTAGAGCTTACGACGAAGCTAACATCTTCGTTATGCTTGAGTTTCACGGGTCCGGACTCGAGGAACTTTAGCTAACGTGCTGAAAATGAGGTTATGTGTAGGACTGTGAACTGTGACTTAGGAAATAGTATAGATTCGATGGATGAATTGAAAACAAAGATCGTGCAGTGATCAAACATCCTTCACGTTATAAATATTATCAAGCTACAAATCTACAAATGCAGGACATTCAGCTTTTCAAATTATTTTTTTTTGAATCGCAACGGTTGCTGTCGCCGATGACAGCCCACTTCATATCCAAGACTCCCGTCATATCAAAGACGCTTTATACGTTATTATAGTTGAACATATGTTTGATCAACATTTGACCATATTTTGACAGCTACTTAGCCTACCGCAAATAAATTTGACGAGCTCGACTTGCGGGTTCAAACGTCAATTGTGGTCAGACCCTTTATCTTTGCTATGATTGTAACCCCATGAGCAGCATGTCCCTACTGTGTAGTTGCAACCTCACAGAAGTTAAAAACTACCTGTTTTAAAATCAATAATAAGTGAATTACATCGCTGCTACTGGCACGACTTAACGAAAAATTTACCTTTATTTATAGCTTATGCAATAAATGGAATATTATGATATTAGCTTGTATTTTGAGATATTGATTTTTGAAAAACATCAATAATCACGTCATAACAGTGCAAAAAGTGATTGATTGTATCAAACGCAAAAGGGTTGGAAATTATTATAACCAAGGTTCTTGAAATGAAAAGCAAAGATAAAAGTTTAAGTGCAGTTTTTCTTACCGGAGAATTCAGTCAATACGACTGGTATGTAAATTTCTGTGCCAATGCTTTTCTAGTATCAGACCAAAGTTGTTGTTATATTTACAATACTCTGAATGTTGCATTGTTGAATCAATGTTTGAAAATAATCAGTAAACATTGTAAGTTTTAAAAGCTGCAGTACATACTTCGTGATTAATTTGCCTTGGACGTATGAATGCAAATGACCTTTATAAGATGAAACATGGAGTAGTGTAACATATGACATAACGAAAAAAGGGTGATGCTACTAGGTACAGTTATGTTTGACGTTGGTGAAGACAGGCAAACAAGGCTGCCTTTTCCTGTCAGTTCAATCAAAGCCAAAGCTAAACTGAAATAGGAACATACTGTTATACTGCAATGTTAACGAAACAACAAGTCAATACCAATTAATTATGAATCCATTAAGCAACGGACAACTCGTCCAACTGCATGTTCCTTTGAGCATATGACTCCACACTGCAACCATTTTTTCATCATTTAACAAGTCGATAGTTTAAAAAACAAGGCGTCTCCAGTTTGATCCTCAGCTTGATAATCCATTATGGGCAGAAGCTGGTAATACAGTTGTATATATTCAAAATAGACCATCAGTTGCTGATCTAAGCAAAAGTATAGGCCCTTATGAGATGTGAACGGAAAGGCGTTTACGAGATTTTTGTAGTCTAATTATGGTTTGCTTACCAAAACAACGATGAGAGAACAAGAAAAAGCTGCCCTTTGACTGCAGCAAAAGCTTGCGGACGGTGATCGAAAGGCAAGATCCATAACCATCGAGGGTTTGGGCACCTGATAACTTGCCCTGGGGCCAATAACCGGTTACAAAGACTTCGGTTTTGCTACAGCTATCGGGAACTGGATGAGCAATTTTGGCTGCCAGCTATAAATACGGGCCGCGCATTCCTCTTTCTTTTTTCCTGGTGCACCAACGTGCGTGCAGCATCCGAGACGCAACGTCCCGAAGATCATTGAATGGCGCGTAGATCATCGAACACGAGCAGCGGCGCAAGAACCCAGACGCACCATCAAGAAGTGGTCGAGTCGTCTTGCAGCGGTTGCAAATAGTCCATTCAAATGGAAGTTTCATCGTGCATTTGGGGTAGGCAGGCAAATTTTTAAAGCAATGTGTGGGCAATGATATAGTTATCTCAACTTCAAGTTTCTGGGGTTACAGCTCAAATCATTTAGGCTCCATCTTAAAAAATAAAAGTAAGTGAGGAGCCTCCATATCTTCGAAATCATGGATACCACAAGAAAGTTGTGTATGGCACACTTGCGTAAAAAAACTTTTAAAGTCAAAAACCACACCCAAAAAGAGGGGAAGCACTTTCGGGAGCCACAACGTTTTTAATATTCACATTTAACGCGAAACACGTCTGGACACATTTCCAAGACAATTTTGTCACAATTTTTTTGCGGTATTGCTTGTTTCAATAATTGTACATTGGCGGCAGTTATTGCATCTCAAGGAGTTACACGAATAAAGCATTTTAAGACCCGTTTATCCAATTCTACATTTATTGCATCCTATCCTTATCTGTTTTGTGATATAAATTTTATCGTTTGAATATTTCCACTTACGAATGTTTTACCCACTTCGTATGTAGGTATCTATTGATATTTATATATATATATATATATATATATATATATATATATATATATATATATATATATATATAAATATATATATATTATATATATGTGCATGTATATATATTTGTTTGTTTGTTTTTCTTCTGGGAGGTGGAAACCCTCATAAGCACTCCCCCTAAAGTAGGACGGTTACGGTTTGTCATGGGGGAGTAGTGTGGGACTTTAACCGCACTAAAACCAACCCCTCTTCCCCTTCCTCTCCTTCACGTGACTACCGTTAGGTATTACTTCGTGGAGGCGGCTTCGTCACAGTGGCAAATCCTGATCTTAGGTGGAGCCTACTGACTTTCCAAGTTACCTCGAGAGCGCCTCAGCTTACCCTGCACGTACGCAATTGTCGAGTTTACTACCGCCCGATTCAGCTCCGACTTCAGCATTTCTCCCACAAAGTTGTGCGGGATGATGTTCGTTCCCAGCACACCCTCCAAGCATTGCCTCTCCACATTAAATCTGGGGCAATGGAACACAACATGCTCCGGATGTTCGGGAGCATTGGGGCAGCTAGGGCAATATGGTGAATCGTCCAACTTGAAACGATTCAAATACCGCCGATTACCCCCATGCCCTGTCAGAAACCGAGTCAGGTGGTAGTCCACGTACGTGGCCTCGTCAGAAACAGTTCTAAAAGCGCTGCACACTCTCAAAGCACTGAGACGATAGACTCCTCCTATCTTTCTCCTGCTCATTTCAATTTTAAGAGTTTCCTCCCACATAGGTGATGCATAAAGCAGAATAGAGCTCACTAGTCGAGAGATTACCCTTCTGCAGCTACTTGTTGGACCTCCAAAATTTGGCATCATGCTTGTCAAAGCTGCGGCAGCCTGCATAGCTTTGGAGCTTGTATAATCCATGTGAGCCTAGAAGCTAAGCTTCTAATCAATCAAAACCCCCAGGTACCTAAGAAAGGGTTGAGAGTTGATGATATGCCTCCCCACCCAGACGTGGAAGATATTGTTTTTGCGTCTGTTGCTTATTAGGACTGCCTCCGTTTTTGTTCCGCCAATTTGAGTCCGGACGTTTGCAGCCACGACTTCATAGTACTGATATCTTCACTTACTACATCTCATAAGTGTTTAGCAGCTACTACCACAGCTATATCATCCGCGAACCCAGTAACCGTCGCCTCACGTGGAATGGGAAGTTCAAGCACTCCGTTGTACATCACATTCCACAGAAGGGGACCAATCGCAGAGCCTTGCGGGACTCCCGCGATCACGGTGTATTTTCTTATCCCTTCGTACGTTTTGTAGAGAAGCGTCCTTTCTGATAGATATCGCCTTTTCAGCTTTGCCAAATAGTTAGGGACTCCTATTTTAATCAAGGACGCGTTGATGTTCTCCCAGTTTGCCGAGTTAAATGCGTTTTTGACGTCATGAGTTACTATAGCGCAACATTTCTTGGACGCCATGACATTCTTTGCCAATCCTACCTCCGAGTTGATAACATCAACTGTAGAGTGTGGTCTACGAAAACCATACTGAAAGTTGGATATATCACCTCGGTCTTCAATAATGGGAGCCAGCCTGTAGTATTTGATACGTTCCAGCATCTTACCTGTTGTATTCAAAAGGCAGATGGTGCGATATGACGAAGGTTCTCCTGATGGTTTGTTGGGTTTCGGTAACAAAACCAGTTTCTCCATCTTCCAGATGGTAGGAAAGGTTCCTTCAAGCATGTATGCATCAAATGTACTGGCGAATACGTCCGGCCTTGTCTTCACTGCTACTTATAGCGCTTTTTTAGGGATACCGTCCGGGCCTGGTGCCTTGTTATCCTCCAATCTACTGCACACTTTGATCGGTTCCTCTTCAGTTACCGGTGGAATAGACGCCGGGTACACTAGGAGATCTGATAGCATTTCCGTGCTCTTCCGTTGACGAAAGAGTACCAGCACGATGTTCCCAAGCATTGTTGGGCATGTGATCTGTGGTGACTTATAGCCTTTGAGCTTCGTCATCACAGCTTTATATGCAACACCCCAAGGGTTCACATCCGCTTCTCCGCAAAGTTCCTTGAAGTATTCCCTTTTTTTTCTTTTTTATGGCGTGTTTCAGTCTGCTTCGTAGCTCCCTAAACGACTGCTTCCATTCTTCGTGATCAAGCCTGCCCCGTGCTCGTTAGCATCGTCTCCTGGTCTTGAGGCACTCAGCTCTTAGCTCTGCGATTTCAGTACTCCACCAATGATTTGGCTTCCCACCTGGAATGCATCTTCTTCTCGGCATCCCCGTGTCACATGCCCTTGTCAACTGTGCCACCACTTGTGAGGCTTTCTCGGTAGCGTTCATTGTTACAACAAACGCATCCTGATCAAAAGCCCTCGTAGACCATCCAATTCGCAGATTTGGTCGACAAGTTTGACCCTTATTAGATCCGCAATCCAGCCTTAAGAATATTGCCTGGTGGTCGCTGTGGGTGTATTTTTTGACAACTTACCAGTCCATGTTCTTTGCCAGTGCGGGACTCACGAAGGTCAAATCAATTATTGAGCCGGTACCCCTTTTGCGGAATGTGTTGACTCCACCAACGTTGGCGAGCATCAGATCCATTTGCGCAAAAGATTCTAAAAGATTTTGCCCCCCTAGCATTTATCCATTTACTACCCCATTCCACTGCCCATGCATTAAAGTCACCAGCGATAACTTCAGGGTTAAATTTTCTTGCATCTAAGACAAGATCGTCCATCATGCACTGAAATTCCGCTAGTGTTGCGCTAAGAGCAGCAAAGCAGCTGTAGACATAAAAACCATTTATTTTGGCATTCGTTAACTCAGCTTTTTCATCACCCATGGTGCCTTGTAAAGCTTTGTTGCCATATGCTCATATTGCAGCTTTCTTGGTGAGATCCGTGACCCAGATGCCGTTGTGAAGGCTCCGGTACGGTTCGCACACTATTGCTACGTCCACCCTGAACTCAAATATAGTCTGCGCAAGAAGGTCTTGTGCAGCATCTAAATGATTGAGATTGATCTGGATTAGTCTCATTTTCTCATTGTATTGAGTGCCTTCCTAAACAACCTGTAACCTCTCTATCCTTGCAGAACATGCAGCTAGGGTCCTTGCTACATTTCTTGGCAAAGTATTCCTCTTCCGCACATCTTCTGCAACGCTTGGAGCGATCTTCACCTTTATAGGACCATGACATGTGCCCATACTCCAAGCACTTGAAACGACTTTTGAGTGGTACTTTCTCTCTTATGCGACATCTCACCCACCTTATGCGTACCTTGCCTATCTCGATCAGTTTCTTTGCTAATTCGATCGGGACAGCTGTTTGTTTGCCTCCGTACGCCTTTCTCAGGTGTTTAACTGCCGACGTGGCAATCACATTCAGCCCTAGCTCACTTGTCAGAGCATGGCATATCTACTTCTTGGTTGTTATTTCGTCCAGATCTTTGCATTCGACCGTGGTCTCATGCTTCCTAGCTCTAATTTCAGCCACCGCTCCAATCGATTTTTCAATCTGATTGTGAAGGCTTTCAACCGGTAAGTTGTCCCCTTTTTGAGCTCGAGCAGAAAGTCATTCTTTTGGGCTCGCCTTATGCGAGTGACATTGTCGCTCACGAGCTTCAACTCAGGATCGGTTCTGATTTTCCTGAGAATGACCGCGTATGTTGTCTCCCCTTTGGTTGTTATAACCAGTGCGTCCGGGAGCGCGAGTTACGTCATCAACGCATCCACCTATTAACAGCATAATACCGCCACTCATTACATTACCAATGTCCCCTTTGGTTTCATCACCCTGTAATAATGTAAACGAACTTTGTGTAAATTGGTCAGCACAAATTCCATAAATTAAAATTCTTTTTGCCATTTCACTAATAATTCGCAATCATTGTCCGGAATGCCGATAATTGCAACATAGGGCATTCCATTTAAATGTAACACTTTTATTAATTGCCAATATTGCGAATCTAGCAATATGAATTTCTGCAGACCAATAATGTCAACAACATTTGGTGAATGTATGTCAAGTAATGGTGCGTAGGTAATAAGTCAAGTAGAATGTAAGTTTACGATCCGGCTTGTCTGTTCTCGCATTTTATATCGGCACGTTTGAATAAAGAATTCGAAGTAACCACAGCGTTTGATTTTATTATTATTTTTTTAAAAAAGAATTAAAGAACCTACAAATTTGGCGCAGTCGGCGGTTAACCGAATCTAAAGATTGGTTAAATTAAATAGTTGAAAAACGCGAAAGTGGTGAAGGTGCTAATAGCTGTAAAACGTGAAAGTAATCAAATTTAAATTTGGTGAAAAGTTCGTACCATATCCAAAGATTGGTTTATCGAAACACACGGTAGAACAAGAGGAGTATTCAGGAATCCAATAACTCGGCACAAAGCCAGAGCCAACAAATAACGATAACTGCCGCATACTTGCTAAAGGAAGCTGCAGCTATCAAGGAGTTTAATGGACTGAACGGCTATGATCTATCCGCGTTCATTCGAGAAGTGGAATTGTTATTGCCAATGCTCAGCGGAAACCAGGCAATGAGCAACTACACTTTCAATCGCTACATTATAAACAAGATCCAAGGACCAGCTCTACAAGCAATTGGAACGCTAGGACCAAATCCAACTTGGGATCAGCTGAAAGCAGAACTTATCAAGAATTTCGGAGTGCGAGAGACCTATCATCATCTGCACCACAAGGCGATTAGTGCGAAGAATTATAGCAATGTTAGCGAATACTATTTTATTTTAAGAAATATTTTAGATAAGTTAAATGATAAGTATGAGTTTGACTCCTGTAAACCAATAGAATTTTCGCCTCAAGCAAATGAATCTATTCTTCTTAGAATTTTTCTTAATGGTATAAATCAAAATTGTGCAAGTGTTGTTTATAGCAGAAATATAAAGAATTTACGCAAAGCCTTCTATTTTCTTGAAGAAACGGGAATGATTAGACAGGACTACAGACAGAAAAAACATACACGAGACAACGCAAATGTTTCGACATTTAACAGAACCTAGAACTTCAGATGGAACTATGACGAAAATACAGACCAGTTTCAAATTTCTGGTAGTGGACAATTTAAACGTGGTGAAAATGAGAATTTTAGGAAAAATTTCTCTAACAATTAATCTGGGCAGTTCCATCAAAATCGTAGCGGTTTCAATAGTGGCAATTCGCAATTTTCAAAATTAAATAGAAACGAACCAATGGAGGTAGATTACGTAGAACAAGAACGCCAAAAGCAAGTAAATTTTTAATTTCCTGCCGGGAAACGAATCTACCGATAGTTATGCTAACTATTGATAACGAAAAAATCAAGTGTCTTGTTGACACCGGGTCTACAACAACTCTACTAAACAAGTATAAATTGCCACAGTATAAACGGTGTATGCTCGACACACCAATATTTTTTAGTACTTTAAGGGTTAACAAAAATTTCCAATGAGATCATTACAGAACTACCAGTGGAATTTATTGAAGATAGTTTGATGAGTTGGAAACTCACCAATTTCAAAAATAAAAGTTTTGATGGCTTAATAGGGCAAAATTTGTTAAAACCATTAGGAGCAATTGTGAACCTACAGGAGGGATATTTAGAAGTAAATAATATGAAAACTTATTTTTTGAGTTCCTGCCCCTATAGCTAAAAAGACGTTAATATTTTAGCAAGTTCATCTGCGGATGATGAAATATTGAAAAAAATATTAAGAGAGGACATGAATCCTGAAAAGAGGCAGAAACTTGTTTCTCTGGTAAATAAGAACAAAAAGTTGTTTTTCCAAGAAGGACAACAACTAACTCTTGCACATGAGGTGCAACATGAGATTGTCACCAATACAAGTAGACCTGTATATTCGAAAATATACAGATATCCCCAAATCCATGAAGAAGAAATAAGTAGGCAAATAAAGGAAATGTTGGAGCAGGGTATTATAGTAGAAAGCTGCTCACCATACAATTCACCATTGTGGATTGTTCCAAAAAAATCTGACAATTCTGGTAAAAAGAAATGGAGAATTGTTATTGATTATAGAGATCTGAATGAAGTTACAGTTTGTGACAAATTTCCAATACCTAATATTGGGAATATATTAGAAAAAAATGGAAGATCACAATATTTTACAACCCTACATCTTGCAAAAGGGTTTCATCAAGTTCTAATAAAAGATGAAGATAGAAAGAAAACTGCTTTTTCTACACCCTTGGGCCATTATGAATTCGTAAGAATGCCGTTTGGTTTAAAAAATGCCCCAGCGACATTCCAGCGACTTATAAATTCGGTGTTGAGGGAATATATTAATAATATATGTGTTGTATATTTGGATGATATCCTCATATTTAGTACAACAATAGAAGAACATATGGAAAGCATTCATAGGGTATTTGATAAGCTAAGGGAACACAATTTAAAGATACAATTAGACAAGTGCAAATTTTTTGCTAGATCTACGGAGTATCTAGGGCACACTCTAACAACTGAGGGTATAAAACCTAACATAGATAAAATTGAAAATATTCAAAAACTGAAACTTCCTCAAACGTCCAAACAAATCAAATCATTTTTAGGCATAACGGGGTACTGTAGAAAATTTATTAAAAATTATGCAAGCATTGCTCACGAAATGACTAAGTACTTGAAGAAAAACACAAAAATCAACGTAAACGATCCTCAATATATTGACACATTTAGCAAATTAAAGAGAATGCTAATTAGTCCGCCAATACCTAAGTATCCAGATTTTAGTAAGAAATTCAAACTTGTTACGGATGCAAGCGATTTTGCTATAGGAGCTGTCCTGACACAAGACGAACATCCTATAAGTTATGCTAGTAGGACCTTAAACGAGCATGAAAGGAAATACTCTACCACCGAGGAAGAGCTCCTTGCTATTGTTTGGGCCACTAACTATTTCCGTCCTTACATGTATGGCAGAACTTTCGATCTAATGACGGATCACCTGGCTCTAAAATGGTTACAAGCCAAACATAAGGGCAAAGATATAAACCCAAGATTACAACGATGGTTATTGAAGCTAGGCAAGTACGATATCAACATTGTCTATATTAAAGGAAAGAACAAAAGGCAGCAGATTTTATGAGTCGAATCGACGCAAAAACTGGAGAAATTAATGTTTTAGAAACTTGCAAGATGACAACTTGTCTACAATTGCAACCATTCATTCTCAAGAGGAGGAACAAAACGATCACTTTCCAATATTAGAAACAGTAGTTAACCGTTTTTCCACTCAAATAATATTGACAAATATCAAGACAAAAGAAATTGAAATCATAGATAAAAAACGCCAAATTTTTGTGAATGCCGATAACAAATTTCATGACCCATATATTTCGAAGATTTTTGACTTTAGGTAAAGTAGGAATCTATTCTGAATTACAGTGGCGGCTCGTGGGAGTTAAGTATGGTGGGGCTACTGGTACGAATTTTTCTATCACCAATATAAGTTCTTATGAGAGTTTCCACTCCACCCAAGAGGTACCACATGTGGAGCGTTAAGCGATTTTAAGTGATCGGTTTCCCCAAAAATAGATTCGCTGGCAATCAAAGATATATTCCTATTATCGTGTTTTGAATAACATTTAAAGCTTTGATAAGAGTTCAGTGCACTTTGAATGAAAAAATAGTTAAAATATTTGAATTCTTGCAACGAAACAACTTTTAGGCCTGTCGTACTTTTCAAAATAAATAATTTCTTTTCTAAAATAAATGCAACAAAAACAACAATAACAATCGAAAAAACTATTAATAAATAAATTCAACTAAAGCAACAATAACAAGAGCAAAAACCATCAATAAATAAATTCAGCAAAAACAGTTTTACATTGTATATAGTTCTTCAATCGACATCAACAACAAAAGCAATTTCTTTTATCTATACGTTTTATTTGTATAAATATTCAGCTAGTCGATTTTTTTGTTGAGCAAACAAGTCAATCACCCTTTCTTTATTTTGGGTATTTCTTTATGAATTTATTACAAACAGAGAGTACTGCAAGCGAATACGAACCAAGGTTATTATCTTCAAAACAACTGTAAAGCTGAACAATGGAAGACATATTTTGAAATATTTCGTTCGAATAGCGTAATATTAATATTAATTATATTTTCTACCGAATTCATATTTTGAAAATACCGAATGTTTTTTACTAAAATTGAAATTCAAACTTCTAGCAAGTTTTAACACATGCAAGGAAAATCTTGGTAATTATTTATTAAATCAAAATCATAAATACCATAACCTGAAGAACCCTTTTCTGAAACAAACTTTAAGCACTACAAAACTTTAAAAAAATACTAAACACTAAGAAGGCACACTAAGTACTTATACCATGCACTACATTGATGAGACTACTTTTGCATTAACAGTCATCACCTTCACCCCCTTCGGCCCTTCGTAAAAAAATGTTGTTCATGCCTGCTCAAAAGCATTTTTCAGACCATGCCAAGACTAAACGTTGTCGAAGCACTGAACAGGCTGCATATGATTAGCCCGTCCTCGATGTATCCACATGTTATTTCAAACACGCACACTCCCGCCGCTTCAGCATAGAATTCACGCAGCCATTCAAATCAAAATTCTCTTAATCGGGGCTTATTTCATGTAGCCCTTCCTCATAGTAAAGGTGGAAAATTGTCAAAGAGAAAATAAGTTTGAATTTTACTCTCAGCTTTTACTCGGTGCAGGCACAACGAAGCGAGTCGAAGAGAAAAACAAATTGTTCTACAGTGCATGACAAGAAGATTATGTGAAAGTAAACTACAGCATGAGCGAAAAAATGCTACATTATATTTTGAAATGAAATGAAATTATGAAAACTATATTGAAATCTTTAATGATATTTTATTACATTTTCACAAATATAGGCTCATCAATAAGTGGTGGGGCTGAGCCCCACTAGCCCCAAAGGTAGAGCCGCCACTGCTGAATCATCCGAACACGAATATAATGTTGTTCAACAGAAACTGATAGAAATTTTTAATAAAAGCATATCTTACTACAAATGTACTTATCATGCTAAGGATATGAAAAACGAAGACGAAACTCTTAAACAAATAGCTAAATATCACAGAAAAGAAACGGGCCACGGAGGCATAAATGAAAATTATGCAGGCCTTAAGAAATTGATTTATTTCAAAAATTTGAAACAGGTCATTCAGATATATATAAATAATTGTGACACTTGCAACCGAGCAAAATATGACAGGAATAGCATAACTATTGTGGAAAAGATAAGGCAATATTTTTCTATTAAAGGCAAACCTAAGCGTTTGGTAATGGACAATGGGTACAATTCGGTTCATGTCAAAGAATTTTTGAGACAAGAAGGAGTAAAAGCTCATTTCACTAAACCAAACAGCCACACCGGTAACGCTGATATAAATATCTTGGAGATAAACTCAGAACTCTGAAAGTAGAAAAATCAGAACTATCTATTCAGGAAAGGATCTTTAGATGTGTTGAATGGTACAATAAATCTGTACATTCTACTATTAATGCTAGACCGATAGATGTAGAACAGGGCAATGTAGATAGGAGTAGAATAGAGGAACTATTGAGACGCAAAAAGGAGACAAGAATAAGCAAGCTTAATGAAAATCGAGAGGACATACAGATAGTTAAAGATGAGGGCTATGTTAAAAATCACAAAGCTTTAGGACATTAGAATGAACCTAGATATCGAAAATTAAAATTAAGAAATATACATTTAGCTAACATTAAAAGACCAAATAAATTTTCAGATCAATTGGATACTAATGGTTTTCATGTTAGAACGGACAACAGTAATGGGAACTCTAACAGTAGAGAAGATATATGTATAATGATAACGGTTTTGTAGAAATCAAATTAGAGGAAATTTCTATTATTCAAAATTACGATATAGTACTTCACGTTATTAACCCATTTGATATCGAAGAAGCCATTAATTCCCTTAAAAAAAACGTCGAAAACATAGAATCACTTGAATCTAAAAAAAACTTTTGCAACACGAACTTAACACGATACGAATTAATGTACGGACATTAATACCTCACAGACATAAACGAGGACTATTTAATATAGTTGGCCAAGGAATTAAGTTGTTATAAGGTTCCATGGACGACAATGACAGAAAGGATATAGAAGAGCGCCTAAAAATAATTGATCAAAACAATCATTTGGCTATCGAGATTTTAAACAAAAACATTCGACTAAATGATCATTTTAATAAAACTTTCGATAAGTTAAAAGAAGCAATTGATTCAGATAGAAGTAAATTTACAGAGAAATTCAATGAAGTAAAAATAAATAATAAGCTAATTTATATTCAACTTTTGTATTTGGATATTTTGATGAAGATAAAAATTTTTAGGTGATCATGTCCACCATATTCAAAATTCTATTGTTTCAGCTACTTTCAATAGCTATCATTTAAGCCGCACTAAATTGTAAAGCTCAATAATATGTTTTATGATTACAAAGGCGATAACTATGAAAAAAATATGAAAAAATCTGATCTTTGTGTATATAATCAAAACTGTGTTAGAATAAAAAAAATTAAATCAGAAACAATGGAAATTATACCAGGTTTGGTATTGGCAAAAAATCAAAATGAAACGTACATCAGCAGTACATGTGATGAAAGAATATTAAACTTAAAAGGAAATTACTTATTCTATTTTCATAATTGTAACATCCAAATTAATCAAGAGACATTTATCAATAAAGAGGAAAGAATTAAACACAATTTTGTGATTCCCTCGTCTTTTAAAATAAATGATACTGTGGAGCAATTATCTTTTGATGAGCTTGTAATAAACAAATTGAAAATATGGAACAGTTGAAGGAATTACAGTCCCATAGAGTAAATAATAAAACCTATAATATGTTAACATTGGTGGCTATATGTACAATTGTAATTATCTTGCTAATATCATATATATACTTTTCTAAGAAATATAAAACTCTTAAGATAAATGTAACCAACAAAACTCAGGAGAGTTTTCAATTAAAGGAGAGAGGAGTTCATCAAAGCCTCCACATACAGCATAATACTGGCACCCATTACATTACCAATGTCCCCTTTGGTTTCATCACCCTGTAATAATGTAAATGAACTTTGTGTAAATTGGTCAGCACAAATTCCATAAATTAAAATTCTTTTTGCCATTTCACTAATAATTCGCAATAATTGTCTGGAATGCCGATAATTGCAACATAGGGCATTCCATTTAAATGTAACACAATATGAATTTCTGCCGACCAATAATGTCAACAACATTTGGTGAATGTATGTCAAGTAATGGTGCGTAGGTAATAAGTTAAGTAGAATGTAAGTTTACGATCAGTCTTGTCTGTTCTCGCATTTTATATTGGCACGTTTAAATAAAGAATTCGAAGTAACCAAAGCGTTTGATTTTATGATTATTATTTTTAAAAAGAATTAAAGAACCTACAAATCTCGCGCGTTGCTTAGGCTTAGCCTTCTTTCCCCTAGGTTGAACCTTAGTCCAAGCATCCGGATTGGCACTGCTTCCTTCCGGAGTATTGCTCTGTTTTGAAGCTGAAGTGCGCTTGCCTGTCCGTCCTGAGTACTTTTTGCGGTATTCGTTTGCCCTCTTTTTGTGGCGAAAGCGCCTTTCGTTTCGGTGTCTGCTCAGAGCCACACGACTTGTTCCCAGCATCTCTAGTCCGCTTACTCAGTTTTCGCAAATCGGCTTTCCGTTTGAGAGTCACTTGTGTGAACTGAGATATCCTTGTTGGTCTCGCCCCTAATTTCTGCCCTCGAGTCTTTGATATGATTGAAGGTCAGTCTGATCGATCTGACCATTTCCTTTATGGAATGATGGACGTTCATTTGTCCTTAAGGAAGTCCGAAAGCTCAGCAATTTTTTTGCCGAGCAACATGAAAGCTAGGCCTTCAACCTGTGGTCGTCCCTGGGCCGCCGGCTCCTCAGAAAGATCTATCACCACACCCATTGGCGTATCCTTTGCCGAGTCCTTCGGTGTGCTCAGAGATGCCTCATCACTCCCTTCACCGTCACTCTTCAGATGGGGTGCTGCAACTGGCGTCAATTCCCCCCCGCCCGGAGAGGTTTCTCTTCCCTCTCACTTGGTTTCAATGGTAGTGACCGAAGAAGCCCCGAATGCCTTCGGAAAGGGTCACCATCTAAACCTACATTTGCGACATAACCGAAATTTGGAAAATTTTGAAAACTCGTGGTAATTGGGTCCTAACTCAGAGCCGCTATCTCCATCCGGATGTGTAGTCACCTTATGATCCCGTGGTTATTTTTGAATCAGGGAGGCCACGCAAGGGTTGACACCTGTCCTCATGAGAAAGATTTTCAGAGCCGGATCAGTGTTAATTGGAAATATTTCAACCAAACCTACACTACCAACTCAACGGTGCGAATTATGAACGTACTCTGAGGCCTGCCAAGGTTTTCACGGGACGAAGGCGGAGCAGCGTTAGCCTGAAGCCGTTCGCGCTCGGATTTTACTCCGGCGGTATTAGGTCCAGAACATCACTTCCACCAGCCCAAATACAACAATCATAATCGTATGACCAGAAGCTTAGTTCCAAGACAAATCCGTTTGTAGCCTTGTTCTGGATCATTTAGCGTAAACCAGGGCACACCGCAAGGAGGCGATCCAGGTGATGCTCCATATCTATATATAATTATAAATATATATATATATATATGTATATACATATATATATATTTATATATATATATATATATGTGTGTGTGTGTGTGTGTGTGTGTGTGTGTGCTGTGAAGACTCAACTATATTTTGAGTCTCTATTAAAAACAGGAAATTAGTCCACTTAACTGTTGATTTTATTGGATAATATGTCTTTGAGAAAATATAGTAGGGTTGAAAGTTAGATTATTTTTCTTATAAAAATTAAATAAAAAAATATAAAATCTCGCTGTAGCATCTGTGAAAAATTATAAACTCAGTGTAATCTATGTTAAGTATATCATTTAATACTTAGTCCAATTACCCTTATTTTTGATGACATTTAACAATCGACTCGAAACGCTATGAACATAGCTATTTAATACGCTATTTGATATCTCGTTCCAGGCTACCATTATACTTTCCTTCAGTTTTTCTATTGTACATTTTCAATGGATGATTTCTCCTGGTCTTAACACTGGCCGCAATAATTGGATTCCATAATTCTGAAAATATTTTTTTGTTTTCGTCTCCCGCTAGCGTCACAAAAGGCAGTAGATGTTCGTCTAGTAGTTCCTGATATCCGACAGCACTCAGTCTACCATTGACGAAGGCTATTTCACTATACGCTCTTTTGGCATGATTCTTCTATCCATTTGTAAATCATGCAAGTAGCAGTTAAATCCATCTGCTCCATCGAGATTGAACTTCTTCTCGTCGCTGAAGATCACATGATCCCAAACGGTTCCTTTTGGATGAAATTTTCGGCGAATTTCAGTCTAGCTTCGATGTGACGTTTCGTCTATTTAGGTTTTTGCCACCATTTTTGGTATTTAAAGTTTTTGAAGGATGCATCATATTTTCCAAACAAGCTCTGATCACATTTCAAGTTTGACTGGCTAACAATTTTTGATGATGAAGGTCCTGTGTTCGATAGTTCTCTTAAGTGGGGAAGTACCTTTAGAGGCCGAAAAAAAGTGTTTTTTGCAACTGATTTGTGGGGTAATGAAAACAGTTCTTATTAAATCAGTATAATATTTATTTTAGGCAATGTTTGAGGTTGAAAAAAAAACATATTCTACAAAAGTGAAAGTTGAACATTAACAAATTTTTCAAGGATCTTGAAAGCCATGTCGTTGCTGACGTCGTCAATTGCGTAGGCGATGCTTGCTGCAATTTTCATCTGAAATCAACAAGCCAAACATTTTCTTACTCGAGAGGTTTTTTTTCAGTAGATAGACTAAAATATTTGCGAACTTCGAAAATTAATCCTTCAAAACAGGCTCAAAAAAATTACGATTTTGACAAAAAAAAATGGTTGTATTTCCAGTCAAAAATAGTCCCAAAATAATTTGTTTTTAATCTTTAGTCCATATAGAACAGATTTTTATGCTCTTTAAAATGAATGCTAGATAATTAAATTCGATTCACTAGTTTTTTTTATTATCACTTACATAATTTTAGGAAACATGGTTTCGAGAAAAGGCCGTTTAAAGTTTGTGGTCAATAGAAAAAAGCTCGGCGCCAGGCACTTCCGGGATGCATCTCTTCCACAATTTTGAAAATTAGCTTTTGAAACTTTGACATGATATTTTTAGGCAATATATCTATCGATTAAAACAATATAAAAAAAATTGTTTTTTTGAAGTGTCTGGAGGTATTTCCCTCCTTAAAACTGCGCGTTTCACACTAGGCGAATATTTTGGAGGACGTCCAGATGACTTCTTTTTCCCATAATTCTCGATTCCAAGCTTCAAAAAAAATTCAACTACACTCTGCGATCTTTTAATTCCTCTCTGAGTTTTGCCACTGTTCCTTAAATCAATAATTCTGTTTTAATCATCACTTAGTTTTTTTCCACGGGGCATTCTAGGGATCGGCGAAATTTAAAAACTCTCAAAATGTACACTTGCATATCTTCACAGGGTTAAAATGCTACATTAAAACTCAAATCCACGTTAGAAACACTCTTGGCAAACTTAGAAAAGCAACTGAGATTATAATTATTCACAGCTGAAAATGGCCAATTTTGGGATGTTTACCTTGTTATTGAAGGAAAACAAAAGCTGCAACTTACATGCGCGAAGTAAATCGTCAAAACAAAATAATTGACAACATTCAAAACTCATCAAACAATCTTTTTAACAAATTAAACGCCGAATGCATTCAAGATCGTCAAAAACATTTATGCACTGAATTTGCCCTATTTAGATGAAAAAATCTTTTTCTCCATAAATTTAAACCTAAATTGCTAGAAGACAAATCATATTTATAGAAAATAACAAATCACATCCCACTAGGTAAGGCATACCGATCATTGAGAGAAAAGAACAATTAATGATACACTACACAATTTTACAAATTTAATTCTATTTTTACAAAAATGCAACTAAAATCATACAATAAAAGATATAACAATAATATCTGCAACCCAAATCAATATAATGCTTTTTAAAGCAACCAATATAACCATAGTCTATACATCCACAATAATAACTATGCTAGCATACATTAAACCAACAATAATAATAACATGCGTTATTCAAATAAAAATTACAATAACAATATAACAAGCAAATAGCAAATAACAATATAACATTAATTTTCCAGCCCCAATATAAATCGAAAACTCTGACACGATTTCATAACTGGAGCCGATAATATAAATTTTCAGCAAATTGACTCGGACGAAGTTATTAACCTGTAGTTAATCTAACTTTTAATACTGCAATTAATCTTTAGTACAAACTTAAACAATTAAGTAACTCCATGGATAAACTCTTCGAAGGGTTAAATCAAGAAGTTCGCTTTGAGAAAAATCATCAGAGAAAATGATGATTGTTCTACAAAGAAAGAAATAATCTAACATGTGCAACATAAACGGAGCACGAAACCATAATCAAGTCTAAAATGCTAATATTTTGAAAAATTTAACGGTTTTCTCACATTCACTTAAATGAATTTAACACATAAATCAATGATTTGCTGAAACAAGGCATAATCTACCCTTCGGCATAACCTTGCCTCTCTTCACAGACGAAAAATAGACAACTCCGGTAAAACCAAATGAAGATTTTTGATCGATACTAGGAAACTCAATGAAGAAACGAATGATGACAATTTGTCATCATAACTATTCCTAACACTGAAGGAATTTTCGACAAACTGGGTATTTCATAGCTTCGGATTTTGAGAAAGGCTTTCACTAACTTGAAGTCAACAAAAATGACCAAAATAAAGCAGCATTTTCAACACCACAGTGACGATATGAGTTCATTCGTTTGCTCTTTGGACGTAAAAACAACCCTTCAGCATGTAAGTTCAGACGATATATTAATTTTCGCAATTTCACTCCATGAAATGGAGATCTAACTTAAAATATAATATATTCAAAAATTTGAGAAAATGTCAATGAAAATACAAGTCGGTAAATGTAGCTTCTTTTCTAAACAAGCAGAACATCTAGAAACCGAAATTATCAACTCAAATCCAAATCAAATTACTCTAAAAAGGTTAAGTCATTTTAAGGAATAACCAGATATTATTGTAAGTGTAGCTGTTAATACATGATTGAATCATGACATAGAAAATGCACATTGGCCACGGATTGGTTTTCATGCTACGTTGGTGCAGTTGGTGAAACATGTTCACGCCACCTTTTATACTATTGTAGAATGCAATCATATGTAGCTTTTTTGTTGCGGGTTTAACTGAGTCCTCCTCATCTCAGGAATAAAGCAGGTAAACCATTTTTGATGGTTTAGGTTTGGAAGAAAGAAGTTTATTAGAACAATCATAGCAGGACATCGATGTTTTGATATTTCTGGAACGTTTATTCTTTATTTCTATACAGATTTATCATCTATTGGCTCATAATGTTCCTACAATTGTCCATTTATAAGACTGCTGAAGTAACTGTTTCGCTGGTGGCACTGACGTGAATCAATTGTCCATGGTAACGTTTCTGTTTGTTCCGTGTACATTGCAACTAAGTTTCTTTACAAAGTACTCAACCAAAAGTTAACCTTCTGTATTGGTTCTTTTTCCGAGATATAGTATACTGTAAAAGTTTTGTATTAAAGTAGCAAAACATGTTTTAATTTAGTAAAAATCAGAACTTTATTATCATTATAATCACTAGATATAAGAAGTGACTGCGTGATCGCAATCTTGTTTGTACAGCACTAGGTGCCTATTTATCCCTCAAGTTTTGACTGCGTATTCGCAATCTTGTTTGGCTGGTTCAGAAACTTCAAGACGAGTCGCGACTATGCGCTGACTTTGGTCAAGAAATCAATGAACGATTTCCTTACTATCTACATCTCTTTTATACAATTTTCCTATGTACTAAACTTACCAACTAATCAATAAATCAATTGCATTCTTGACTCATCCACTTGAGGTTTATTGCTCTTTAAACATATGCAATTCCTTTTCACTTAGTCATTAATTTTCACTAGGTCAAATGTTTGTCAACAAACAATCCACAACACAGGGTTCACATTGCGAACGATCATTCGTAGTCGTGTCAATACTCATATTACATCTTTGCGTGTGCCATATGTTATTCAATGTCTTGGGAATTTGTTCATTATCAACTTGAACAAATCGCCCACGAAGCAAATATGATCTTTGTTCCGTTGGGTATGTGGTGTGTTTACGTTACTTGATTCAATTTAACGTTGCAGTGAATTATGACGTAGTGAGATACACTACAATACAATCAATCATATGTCTTGTGCCACGATCATTCGTAGTCGTGTCAATACTCATATTACATCTTTGCGTGTGCCATATGTTATTCAATGTCTTGGGAATTTGTTCATTATCAACTTGAACAAATCGCCCACGTCCAAATATGATCTTTGTTCCGTTGGGTATGTGGTGTGTTTACGTTACTTGATTCAATTTAACGTTGCAGTGAATTATGACGTAGTGAGATACACTACAATACAATCAATCATATGTCTTGTGCCACTGTCACAAATGATTAATATTTTGACGTGCAGGTTTATTTTAAATATACATTCACCTACACATACACTTTCCTCGTAATGCAAATAGCTGTCCATCAGTGGTAACATTTGTTTCAGGAACATCGCATCGCATACTCATACACGACACATATCTTGCACCAGAATACTATTTGATGAGGGTCAGATGACTGTCTTTCAGAGATGCAGCCAGCACCAGAATACCAATGAGAGCTCCGATCTCTTCTTTGCTTGTGTCATTTCTCGCTGATATGTTTGGATTATAATTTTGCTTTTTATCGCAATCTTCGAGTTTGTCCATTACACAATTTTTCTAATATCTGGGCGGTCATGAATTTATCAAACTATGAAAGTGGGTAAACTATACCCCTTACAGCACAAATAGGTCTTTTGACACCACTAACAATATTGATTGATTTTACTCTGCCTGAGGTTCAGTCTTTACTTGTAGCCCAGACATGACCGGACCGACTGCGGATACTCCTTTGTGACTTTTGTGACTTTTGTACTTAAATTGTAAACTGAGCTATCTTCTGTTGAAACAGGAGGGGTTTGTGGCTCCAGTACATTATCCATCAAAGCAGGCGGAGGCCACTCTTGAGTATCTTTATGATGGGAAAGGTCATCTTGGGTATCGATTCCAACATCAACATCCTCTTGATTGTCTTCTTGTTAACTATCAGATAATTCCTTCGAATCACTAATTTCATCCTCCAATAAAAAACGCGTCATTCGTTCATCGGGCAACAATCGTTTTGAAGACATGGCAAAAAATTCCAAGAAAGAGCCAACGCACGTAGTGAAAAGATTTACATAAACCTTAATCATTCGGCAAAACAATGAGCACAGGACTAGTCGTATAAAATGTCCCAAATTAAAAAAGCTACAAAAAATATGTGTGGGAATATTTTTTCCTCATTTAAAGTCAGGTTTGTGTGTAAATGAACAAAAAACCAGAATTCGTTTACTTCGGCTCGATGTGACCACCTTTTGACTTCATTATGGCCTTACAACCACTGAAAAACGCGTCGCACGCTGCATGAATGTGATCTCACGGCGTTTTTGCCCATTCGCGTACAATCGCTATCTTCAGTTTATCCATACTGTCGTATTTTTGAGTCCTTACCTTCCTCTTCAAAATGAACTAGATGGAAAAGTTCATCGGATTCACGTCTTGGGAATTCGAAAGCCATTGTGTCGACGTAATTAAATGGATGATATTGTAATGATGCTGGAACGCCAAGTAATAAATCAGGATCGCCGAGTGAGGACTCACGTTGTCTTCTGAGTCGATACTCCTCTAATGATATGGACTTCACTCTTCTAAAGATACGATTTCGTCAATAGAGAGAAGTAAAAATAAAAGTTACGATTCACCTACTGGCATCCCTTAGGTTGCCACATATTTGGCGCAGTCCGAGTGGACAGGCAGCCGATATTTCTATAGAGGGAATTGTCAAAGTATCAGGCAGTTGAGTTGCCGAATAGTAGGCAACGTATTCTAAAATAACAACCACTTCGTTGTACTGTGAGAACACTAATTCTTCCGAGCCTCAGCTCAGTCAGTTCTTTTATTGTAAAATTTCGCTTACTGTTTATGTACATTAAATTGCTTATCATATAAAAATCCCTACTCTAGTCTTAAATCTATTTACCCTAACCAATCGATCGCGATTCAATTTAATTCTCACGGAATTCGCTTACTTGCAAGATTGCAATATTGCTTACATTAATGCACTTTGCGTTGTCCCAATTATGTTTTTGTTTACTCTAGGTTCAGTGATCCTCTAGAGTTTCACATGGTTGTGAGCAAGGGAAAAAACTGCAATACCGAATGGAGGTTAAGATCTTTGCTAAAAGATAATTGAGGATGAGCTGTGGGACATTATATTTTGGGAGCTTCTGGGTTCTGGTAGTTGTGTATAGGCTAGTCCTGGGTTTGGAACCAGGAATACACTACACCCCATTCCTTGAGAAAAATATTTGTTAGCAAATACGCCTGATTGGTTGTGGTATTTTGTTTTACAGTTATGCTTATTCGTGTTACAATATTACATTATTTCTTATATTATATATGCTGTTTAATTACAATAGTTTTTACATTGTAGTGGTATATGAAAAAAAGTATTTATTGTGTTTGTACAAGTTTTTTGTGTAATTTAAGTCTATTATTATGTATCCATTTCTCCTTATTTTCTATTTCTACTAGTGTATTTACATTATTTATATCTTTTACTATATATGGGCCTTTGTATGGTTTTTGGTGTTTTTTACGGTTTTCAGCTGTTATCAGTACCAGATCACCAATATCTAGCTTAATGGGTTTCGTATATAATTCTTTATTGCTTCTAGCTAATTTAATTTTTTCTATAATGCTTTTTGTTTTTGCTGAAGAAATCTCTAATCGTAGTTTCAACTCATTCGCATAGTTTTCTATGTCATAAACTTTGTCTGTGTTTTCGAAAGTGTCAGTCGGTAAGTGTGAGAGTTTTCCGAAAACTAGTTCGTATGGTGTGTACTTAGTGTCCACGTGTGGGGTTGTATTATACGAGAATGTATAATATGGTATCCATTCGTCCCAGTTATTGTCATCAACGAATGCTAACAGGTATTCATTGAGGACACGGTGGTTTCTTTCTACTACACCTAACGTTTCGTGATGGTACGGAGTTGAAAAAGTTTGTTTAATTTGTAATAGGTCGCAAATGTTTTTAGGAGCTTATTGGTAAATTCTGTCCCTAAATCGGTTTTTAGAATTTTGAAATGACCGTATTGTAGTATAAAACTGTTAACTAAGGCCTTTGCTACTGTCTAAGCTTCCTTATTTTCTATGGGTATAGCTGTGATATATTTAGTTAATTCGCATTGTATGGTTAGTATGTATCGATAGTTATTTGAGAGTCTTAAGGGACCAATGATGTCCGCACTTACTATTTCAAAACTAGTAGAGGGTGTATCGGTTTTAATCATTCTTTCCTTTGTGTGCTTAGTTATTTTATTGAATTTGCATTTATCGCAATTTTTGATGTAATGCTTTATCATCCTACTCATGTCCTTCCAACAGTATCTTTGTTTTAATTTAAGAAGCGTTCTGCGTATTCCTGTATGTCCACCATGCGGTGATTCATGGAATTCTTCAATAAGTTTTCGTTGTGTAGCGATGTCATTAATTCTTTAAGGGGGTTTATATATTATTATTTTCAATTGGATATCCATTTCTCGTTGCAACGTATTATATAATTTTTTAAATTCATCTTTGGGTACGTACCTAAATATCATATCTTCGTTAGATAGAGCTAGCTCATTTATATTATTATTCTGCGAATAATCAATTAACTTCCTCAATACAGAAACTAGTTTCGTGTTAGATTTATCGTTAAGGTTATCGCGAATTTTCACACTTTGCTTATCGCTAGCGGAAACGTATTTCTCGCGAGCTTTATCACTAAAGTGGACCATTAAATTATCTCTCTCTTTTGAGATTATTATATCTTGTTCATTTTTGTTGTTGCGCAACATATTAAATTTTAGTTTTAATACCCCTGTTATATCGGATAGCGATGTACAATCGAATGCATAGAGGTGATCAGTCTCTTTTTTTCGGTGGTCGCTGTCGTTATCGATTTTAGCACTTTTATTATTTTGCTGTTTTATCGCTTTGCTTCTTGTTATCGCCATGAGTTTTTTACTGATACCTACGTCGTTCGTTGGAGGTATCATAGATTTTAGGATTTCTGAGTCTATTTGTATTCTTGACAATGCATCTGCATTTTTGTTTATGTTACCTTTTTTATACACTATTTCAAAATCATAGTCTGATAAGTCTAATCTTATTCTCGTCAACTTGGAGGATGGGTTTTTGTGCGTGAACAACGATACTAAGGGTCTATGGTCTGATACTACTGTAAACCTTCGTCCATACAAATATGGTCTGAAGAAATTTATACCCCAGTGTATCGCCAAAAGTTCATTTTCAATGATTGGTTTGTTCAGTTCATGTTTGTTCAATGATTTACTTGCGTATGAGATGGGTAAATCAGAACCGATCTCGCCTTGTGACAGAATTGCCCCTAGTGCAAAATTTGATGCGTCAGTGGTCAAAATGAAAGGTTTCTCGAAATCTGGGTATTGGAGTATTGGTGGTGAGATTGATTTTTGTTTAAGTAGATCGTATGCTTTTTGCTGCTCTTCTTCCCAAATAAACGGTGCTTTTTTCTTCAACAGAGAATTCAAGCTCTTTGCCGTTTCTGCAAAAGTTTGGGATGAAACGTCGGTAATAGTTACAAAAGGCTACGAATCTCCTGACATCATCCGTGTTTTTAGGGATGGGGTAGTTTTTTATCACCTCGTGTTTAGCATGGTCAGTTCGTATACCGTCTGCTGTAATCAAATGTCCTAAATATACGACTTCTGATTTTAGGAATTTGCACTTTTTTGCATTCAGTTTTAGGTTGTATCTGCGTAATTTTTGTAGAACTTTTGTTAGATTCTCATTATGGTGTTTGATGCTACATCCAAAGACCATAATGTCGTCGACATAAAGAAAAGCTGAATCACTTAAACCCGTTAGTGCGATGGTAAGCATTCTTTGAAAACTGTTTGAGGATATTTTGAGTCCAAATGGTAACCTTTTAAACTGATAGTGTCCGTTGCTAGTGGAAAATGCTGTCAATGGTCTTGAGTCTTTCTCCAGTTCAATCTGGTCGAAAGAACTCGTCATATCTAAGGTGGAAAAGTATTTGGCTCTACCTAGTTTGTCGAGCACATCTTCCAGCCTTGTCCATGGGAATTTATCATTGACTAACTTGCCGTTCAACTTTCTGAAGTCAACAACAAGTCTCCATTTCTTAGTACCGTCAGAACTTTTCTTTGGTACGACTAGCAATGGTGAATTGTATGGGCTTATAGAAGGTTCTACTAAATCGTTATCCTCCAACTCCTGGACTTGTTTTTGTATTTCCTCGTTTTGTGTTTGTGGTAATCGGTAATTCTTTATGTATACCGGTGTATCGTCAGTGGTATTGATCCTTTGCTTGTAAAAGTTATTTTTACTTAGTAATTCCCCTTCAAGGTGAAAAGCATCTTGATATTGTTTAATAATATCTAGCAAGCTCGTGTTTGGTTGTTCATCTAAGCTATTTGTACTTATGACGTCTAGCAACCGGTTTAAACGCTTGTTGTCGAAAGTTTCTTTTGTTTTTAAAATATTGTAATTTTTCAAATGTTCTACTTCTAAATTAAAATTTGTTAGTGTTATGCCGTGGTCGTTAGTGTTAAGCACTTTAATGTGGCATACACCTTTTGATGGGATAATGCAGTTACCTAAAAAATACTCCATTTTGTATTTCATTGTTAAGAATGATGCTGTCTTCGGTTCTATCGATTTCTATTGGTATCATGGCTTCAGTTCTAGCCGGGATGACAACATGTGCCATATTGATTTTTCTTGTGTACATAGGTATTGTAACATCTTTGTCAAGGATGCAAAATGTAATGGTATAAGACTCGAAATCTATTTTGCACATATATTTATTGAGTATATCTCTTCCTAATATACCATCAGTTTCAATTGGAAAGTCCTCCTCTACTATGTGGAAAGTATTTGTTATCATCTCATTCTCGATGATAAATTGTTGTTGGGTTGTTCCCAGAGACATTGTAGTCTCTTCTGTTATGCCCGTGAGTTTACATTTATTTTCGGGCTGAATATCGATATTTTTGCGAATTAAACTATTACTTTTTAATAGTGATATGTCTGCACCTGTATCTTTTAGTAGCTTCAGGTTTCTATTCTCATTTTTATTATAAATGTTAATGTAATTAGTGCTAATACCCGTTATCCTATATATTTTGTTAGTTTTGTTTTTTACATTATTCTTGGCTTTGTTCACCTTTATTCTTCCGGGAGGTTGCCAAATTCCTCTCGGGGAGCTGTCGAGTTTCCCTGGTCCGATATTACGCGAATTCTTCTATTATTGTTTGAATAATTTCTATTATTGCGATTATTTCCATTTCTATAGTTGTTGAAATTTCTATTCGTTTGGAAATTTCTAGCGCGGGTAAAATTTCTATTGTTGTAATTTTGGTTTTTCGCGGGTCTATTACCGTCGTAATTTCGATTATTGACATATTGATTATTTTGAAAGTGATCACGCGGCCTATATCTGATATTCTGGGGATTATAATCATTTCTGCTTATATGATTTGTATTTTTATTGTTTGGATACCTATTAAATCTGTTTATATGTAAAACACTATTTTGCTGCGTTTCGGTACTCTCAACTTCTGTCGCAAGAGAAATTGCTTCACCTAGATTCTTAGGTCTCGCAGCGAATATTGTCTCCCTTATCTGGTCGTTCAGACCGTTTTTGAACACTGTTAATGCGTATGTGTCGTTTACGCTTTGTATGGCTTGTTTTGCAGCCTGGATTGGGTTCTGACCTAGTTCACTTATCTGGAGCTGATTTAGCTCATTTACTAAAGTTAATATTTTGTCTTTGCAGACAGAAATGGGTAGTCGTTTTTGTGTGACCGTAGATAATTGTTTGTGTATTTGCGGGATAGTTTTGGATTTTTGTAGTTTCGTCTCAGTTCAGTTTCAAAATGGTCCAAGTCTGGAATGTCTGAAGTGTCCAACGATGTCCTAACATTAGGGCTTAGTTTCACATGTAATACAAAGATTAATAGTTCTGTTTTTCCTTCTGGTGAAAGTCTTTTACCGATGAGTTTCACTACTATTAGAAAAGTCTCCAGCTCAGAAAATTTACCGTCGAAATTCGGTATTGTTTTAATTGCCGTCTCAATGTTAAAGTCTGCCATTGCAGTATAGGTTATTTCGTCTTCTATTTTTACTGAGATATATTCTGCGTTTAATCGTTCAGTTAATGCTGAAATTAATGCCTTGCAAACATTGGCTATAGTTAATTTGAGATCAAGTTCTGTGCCTTCTCTTATTTGGCTGAATAGGTTAATACATTCATTTTGAATTTTTATTACTGCTTCTAGTTTTTCTTTCAGAGTTTTGACCGTGTAGGTCTTAGTTTTTTTCAAATTTGAGGAAATAGTCTGTAATTCAGTTAATAGAAATTTTATTCTGTTTGCAGGCATCTGTAAACTGTCAATATACTTGATAAATTAAACATTGACCCTATTCGCTAGAATGTTTCTGTCCACGATTTTCCTAGCATATCTCTTTTGCTTGCTATTATACAAGTATAGGAACACCAAGATTATTGAAAAGATGATCGTGGTACTTAGAGTTTGTTTATATTCTATAAGTATATTGGAATTATTACTACAAGTATTGCCCATTTTTACATTCATTTATTTAATTTTTATTATTTATGATCCCACTTTTTTGTATTACTATAATTTTGTGTTCAGATTATATTTAAATTTTTTTTAAGGCTATTTAACCTATTTGAGAATTTTATTTTAGTTTCGCCTGCTGATATTGATATCAATCGATGTAGTATCGCTTTTTCGCGTCGTTGATTGAAGACTTTTCCTCCTCGTCGCCTTCGCTTTAGTTTGATAATTTTTGGACGATCTTCAGGTTGTTTTTTTACAAATTCCTCAATGTGTCTTCTTCGTGGTCCGGGTAGAGGTGTCGGATTGTAGTTGGGTGCCTTGGATACCGGCATAGGCACATACTCTTCACGTCGCTCTTCTGTCCTGTTAAATTTCGCGTTGCGGATCAGACATCTTTCGAACACCCTATGAAATTCTTCGTCCGACTGGATTTCATTAATTTCACCTTCTTCTAAATCCTCTGCCAGTTGATCGAGTACGTGGGCTGCAGGATCGTGTATCGCAGGTTCGTGGTTCGCAGGATCGCCATGTAAAGATGCTGGAACGCCAAGTAATAAATCAGGATCGCCGAGTGAGGACTCACGTTGTCTTTTGAGTCGATACTCCTCTAATGATATGGACTTCACTCTTCTAAAGATACAATTTCGTCAATAGAGAGAAGTAAAAATAAAAGTTACGATTCACCTACTGGCATCCCTTAGGTTGCCACATATTTGGCGCAGTCCGAGTGGACAGGCAGCCGATATTTCTATAGAGGGAATTGCCAAAGTATCAGGCAGTTGAGTTGCCGAATAGTAGGCAACGTATTCTAAAATAACAACCACTTCGTTGTACTGTGAGAACACTAATTCTTCCGAGCCTCAGCTCAGTCAGTTCTTTTATTGTAAAATTTCGCTTACTGTTTATGTACATTAAATTGCTTATCATATAAAAATCCCTACTCTAGTCTTAAATCTATTTACCCTAACCAATCGATCGCGATTCAATTTAATTCTCACGGAATTCGCTTACTTGCAAGATTGCAATATTGCTTACATTAATGCACTTTGCGTTGTCCCAATTATGTTTTTGTTTACTCTAGGTTCAGTGATCCTCTAGAGTTTCACATGGTTGTGAGCAAGGGAAAAAAACTGCAATACCGAATGGAGGTTAAGATCTTTGCTAAAAGATAATTGAGGATGAGCTGTGGGACATTATATTTTGGGAGCTTCTGGGTTCTGGTAGTTGTGTATAGGCTAGTCCTGGGTTTGGAACCAGGAATACACTACAATATGGCTATCCAGCCATTCTTCGCTCAAGCGAGCTTTATGAGTCTGTTTGAAACGTACGGCGTACGACCAAAATGTTTATCTGCTCACGGCTTCAGAGCATCTCTTAAAATATTTTTCCGATAATAAGTTGCATTGATTTTGACGCCTGGCTCAATGAAAACGATCTAAGAGCGTCCAGTGGAAGTTACTGCTGCCCAAACCATTATTTATGATGGAAAATTACTTCTGGTGGCCAGTTAAGGATATAGATTCTCGTATGAGCGTTTGTTCAAGTAAATACGATTATTTTGAGAGTTCAAAAATTGTCCAATTGGGAATTTTTTCTCATCAGAGAATGAGAAGACGATGTTTGGGAATTGACCACTCTCGTGCAAGTAAATCAGCTGTTTGACTCTTTGTAACCTAACCTTTTTTGTTTTGGTGTAAGACCGTGTGCGTTTTGCATCTTATTAGGCTTGAAATTGAGCTTATTTATATATATACGTTGCATGCTTGCTTGCGATATTTTCAGATCCTTGGCCATTTCATTGCTATTACGTCGGGGATTTCGGCGAATTCTCTCGCTCACTTTATGACTTTCTGTTCCATTTGAAATGGCTGAGCTGACGAACAATATCTATTTGCCAGCCAAATGCGTTACATTGTTACGTTTCAAATCCACTACAAATAACTTTTTGGTTATAAAATTGGGACATTAATGGTTTTCGTGGATTGTGGACAACATAATAAACTAATGTTGCTGTCATTCGCGGTTGGACAGTTATAACCAATCTGAAGTTGGGGATACGTCATATGAGTAACCCTGTAGTATCATAATATCTAGTAATGGCCACAACTATAAATAAACAGAGAAGTGTCATGCTTCACATTAGTGTTATAAAACGCAGTCAGTCTTCGAACAAAGTAGCGCAAAACAAAATCCTGATCCCACTGAAAATCAATCTGATTCACATAAGTGCGTTAATGATCATAATTTACTGGTCTCGGAACCAATTAATGGTCGTTATTTACCGGCAGGATACCGATATTGGACATTAGAATCCAAGAATCGAGATCGAGAACGCACAAAAAAAACCAAGATCCAAAATTGCCATTGAATAAACGAAACGTAAGTAAGAATACAATATGACGGAAGAAGCTAAACGCGCAAACAAGTGGTGCGCATTTAATCTGCTGGCAGCAATCCCAACATTCGATGACAACCAGCGGGAGCCACAATTTCATCCAAATGATCGAAAGTATGGCTCCAATTGTGGAAAAATTGGATGCTCCCATAAAATTAGTAGTACAAAATATTGTAACTTCAAAAATAATTGGCAAAGCATGAGAGCAAATCTATGCTCACCAAGTTTCTGATTGGCCGACACTCAATTCTTTAGTACTGCAAAAAGCAGAAGTCAGCAGTACGATTTACGTCAGCTGTGTAATTAAGTTAATGCAAAGTTAACAACCCTTTCACAATACTTTGATTATATTATGAAGTGTGTTTGTCATTTAAACAATAAAGTGAAAATGGAAGTTAACAATGTGACTCAACAATCAGAAATAGTTAAGACTAATTATTCAATGACTCTAAATGTAAGCATTAAGATTTCTTTAAATTGTAAAGAAGGTGTGAGTTTAAGTTTGAATTCGGCTTTCAAAAGCCTTCCAAGCTCAACACTTATAACTATCTAGAAAAAAATTGACCACAATTGACGTACGAACCCGGGAGTCGGCCTGGGACGATACGCATCCTGCCACTGACAGTTATACTAAATTTGATATACGTTTCGTCAAACTGTGGAACATTTCGGTAGAGTTTACGTCAAGTTGACATCTTCGTTAAGCTTGAGTTTTCGGAACTGAGCCCGAGCAACTTTAGTTGACCTGCTGAAAGTGAGGTTATGTGTTCACTCGAAGTGAGAAGAAAATAAGTTTCAAAGAAAGAGGGCTGGGAACTGTGACTTAGGAAATTTTATAGATTAGGTGGATTAATGAATGAAGTGAGTGAAATCAATCAAAGACAAAGATCGTGCAGTGTCCAAACAATCTTTCACGATCGAAACATTATCAAGCTAGGTTTCTACAAATGCAGGACAAACAGCTTTTCGAATTAAATTTTTTTGAATTGCAACGGCAGCTGTCACCGACGACAACTGATTTCATATCCAAGACACCCGTCAAATCAAAGACACTATACGTTATTAAAATTGAACTTATATTTGATCAAGCTTTGATCTTATTTTGACAGCTACTTAGCCTATCGCAAGTCACTTTGACGAGCTCGACTGCCGTACGTCAATTGTGGTCAGACCTACTGTTTGCTGGTCTATAGAGATCGACGAAAACCGGCTTGACAAGCGCCGTTGCGATGAAAGGTGCACGCGCAAAAAAGGGACAGCGAGCTTTCTGTGGCGAAGGATTGAATGAAGGTAAAGTGTCTAGGGTTTAGTAAAAATCTTCAAAATATCCAAGCTTTTAAAGCGTTGGTTGTAACAAATATAAGTCTCAATACAAAAAAAAAGTAAGTAGCGTTTTCATTAAAGTATTTACAATTTCCTCATATCATGCAAATATAAAATTTTCATTGACCTGACAACAATACCATCAGGAAAAGAGGAAGGAAGTAATATTTCTCTTATCAATCCTTTATTCGCGGAAGCTATAAATTTATTTTTATTTTATACATTTTATCTGATCATTAAATTAAAAATATGTTCATGTTTTAACAAAAATTGTTTAGAATATCTAAATTTTATAGGCATTGAATGCTTGTTGGTCGAATCTGGTAAACAGCTACATCATTTTCTTCCAAATGATCAAAGAATCATACTAATATTAATACACTTCGAATGACTTTTTAACAATTCACATTGAATGTTTAGTTGACAAGATTACAGAAATGACCTTAGAGGGGTCTAAATAAAAAAAGTTTCGATTTTTGGGGTGACGACAAGAACTTCCAATATACTGGGAAGTGAATTGAATAGAAGAATTAAAAAATAGATTATTATTAGTGACAAACGTAAATGATAAAATCAGTCCGAGTTGATTAGAATCAACTACTAATTGAGAATTAGTAGAAACATATATCATTAGATTGAGAAGTTCCAAAATAAATATCATCGAAAAATTACAGTTAAACCAAATTGAAGACTTGTATAACTTGTATAAAGTATTGACGTTAGAACCATTCAAAAGTCATTCAAACTACAATTAATAATTAAAACTTGAAAATGTACAGTTCAAAAACTATAAACGTTTACAATAATTGTATTATATGTGGGATGCTTGTATTTTAAATAATGTGAAAACCGCAAAACTCTCAATATCAAACAAACCTAAGGAAAATATTAAATTCTCCACAATAATTTTTTTTACAAGTAAAATTTTAACGAGTGAGGCATTACATTTGATAAACAACCTTTAGAAATTAATAACCAATCTACTAAAAACGCACGTTTAGTTTAAAATATCCTTTTTGTAAAAGTCAGTATCATTTGATCGTTTAATAAACTTAATGAAAATAAATAAGCCAAGTCAATTATGCTGATCCATAATCAATGCCGCAGCTTGTTTATAAAAGATCATATTATTGTTCATACTGATGTATTATTGTTTATGCTGATGTATCATTCAACATCAAATTGAAACTCATTCATTCAGTTATTGTGAATCAGTCAAGTAAGATATGCGGTACTCCATCGTGAGTCTGCATTCAGTGTTCGAAAAAAGTCTTTTAATTAAAAACCAAGGTGAAGCTTATTTCAATATATTTTAAGAGTAAAAAGCTATTTTACTAGCCCGAGAATTTTCTGAGGAGGTAGATTATCAAAGAGTTTGATGTGCATAATTTTTGAATCGGTTGCTTTCCAGTAAAAAATTTGTAAACAGCTCTTTGGGCAGTTGAATCACGAAAAATGAATCATGAGGTCAAAATTAAACAAGCGTATCCATAACATCACTCTTCATCACCTTCATGCCTCGAACGGAGAGCTTTAGAAAACAAGTCGTACCCTACTCTTATCTTTCAGGGATCAGCTGGAGCAATAATATATAGGAAATGTGAAAAAGATACAATTCCCAGAGAAACTTTTCAAAGCAGACATTTCTTCATGAATCGTTCAAAAAGCACTGTTATTACTTCAAAGATAAAGATGACAGCTAAAAATTTGTTTAACACAGCTTCGGATTTCCACTTAAAATATTGCTGGTGTCTGCCTGAAATGAGAACAATTTTGCAAAGTTGTCCAGAGCAGACAACACCTTACTCTATATTCTAAAAAAAATTACCAAGGAGAGCCATCATTTCGTCATACTTAATTTTTAATTATTTTTTATAACTACGATAGTTTCCTAGAGTTACATATGCCCATGAATCTGTGTGCATCTGTGCCCATAATCGCTTGAACTAAACAATAATTTGATGATTCTACTTAATCATGTGCATATGTGCCCATATCCGCTCGATCTAAACAATAATTTGATGATTCTACTTATATAAATATCACTTTGGATATTTGATAACAAATTTGCTTGAGCCACACTTTGCAAGTGGTAATAAAAGATTGTTTTTTGAAGGATGTAAATTTGCTGAGTAGTAGATTAAGAATGAATGCTTCGGATTGAATACGAAAAGAAATATCGAGTTAGTTGAGAGTTAGCGTTCGGAAGAATATGTCGTAATCTGAAAAGTTAATTAATATTTGTTAAAGTCGAAGCCTTTTTTTCAATAAAGTTTAAAGTTCAATGAAGGAAAGTTGTTGATTATTCATAAAAAGTTAAAGTGCATTTAACTGGCGCAGTCGGTAGGATTATCGTATATTCCGATGATCCTTTAATTACCTCGCGATTACCGAAAAACTCGGTTCATTAATATTTGTGAATCGTGGTCGAAATTGTTCGACTTGCACGATCTATCGCATCCCCTTTATTCAGAAAAATAAAAGTGATAAAGGAAATAAATATAGATATATATAGAAATATATATATCTACAAAGTGTAATAAAAATATTATACACAAAGAAGTGAAGTTTCGAAAAAATCTGTGCCCTAGTCACATAATACTAGAACAGTGAAAAAACTCGGTGCCCCTAGTCACATAATGCTAGAACAGTGAAAAAAATATACATATATATTCCAAAGACAGTAAAAATTTTGGATACACTTAATTCCTATAAAGACTCTCCTCGAACGAATATGGCGAACGAAAATCAAGTTAATTTAGAACTGAATATTCATCCCTTAAAGTATATTCAGGCCGTGGCGCCATTTGACGGGAATCGTCAGGACCTCGTTTATATCCCGGAAAGATGACATCGCAACATTATTTGAAAGGTACAACCCGCTGACAGGACAATAATTGGGAATGCCATTAAAGCGAAATTCTTAGGGAAAGCGAGACAAATAGTGGAAATTCATGCTAATATAAGTGATTGGCCAACGTTAAAATTATTATTAATTCGTAATTTTTCTAATCATAAGAATAGCTCTCAATTATATGAAGAATTGCGTGGTGTTTGTTACAAGACAGGCGTTCTAGATTTCTACAATGACATCCATAAAGCACTATATGAACTCAATAATAAAACGAAAGAACGAAGAAGGTAGATCAGGTGAACTAATAACAAACATTGATACTGCATTGCAAATATTTAAAAAGAAAATCCCAGAACCTATGAAAACCATCTTATTTGCCAGAAATTTCCTTTCTTTAGAGGAAGCGTTTAATATATTGAGTGAGGGTGGATATTTACATACACATGATCAGCATAAAAATAATCAGATTTATAAAAAACCAAATAATTATCCGAAATTTAACTCAAACCAACCTAATTATCAACAGAGTGGAGGTACAGATACAATGAATAGAAATTCATATCGGCCCTTGTTCCATCAGTCACATCTAAATCGAAATTTTCATATTCACAACCCACAGAATAGAAACTATTCTCAAAATCTTCGTCAATATTCTCATAACGTAGCTCATAACAGCAATTCAAATTTTAAAAATTATAGAGCACAACCAATGGAAATATATCCTTCAACACAGTTTAGGAATTTTAATATTGAATCCCTGCACGAAAAACAGTCAGAAAATTTTCATACACCTGCCTCGGACGGAAATTACCTTATGTGAAACTGAGCTAGGATTTGTACGCATGCTAATTGACACGGGTGCAACAAACAGTTTGGTAAATCCTGGCATATGCAGAGCCAAATTAAAACATAAGATTGAACCAGTTAAAATCCAAACTATTAACGGTACTTTAAACATATCTTCAAAATTTGCCTACCGTTCATAACCTTGAATTTTTAATAGTATATTTTCATAAATTTTATGACGGGTAAATTGGCAATGATATTTTGTAACAAAATGAATGTGAAATAAACTATAAAACTAAAACATTGCAATTAAATGGGAAAAGAGTCAAAATATATTTTGACAAAAGTGAAGAATCAAATGAATATGAGGAAGCGATCCCCATCGAATTAAACAATATGTTCGTGAATAATATAAACTATACAAATGATATACAGCAAGACTTGAGAATATCTCATTTGAACTTTGAGGAAAAATAAAAGTTAATTAAACTTGTAAAAAGTTACCAAGACGTTTTCTTCAAAGAAGGAGACGATTTGTCATTCACGCATACTATAAAGCATAGTCTCAAACTTATCAACAATAAGCCTATCTATACAAAAAGTTATAGATACCCAGTGATTCACGAACTGGAGGTCGAAAGGCAAATAAAAGATATGCTGAAGCAAGGTATTATAAAACCTAGTTCTTCACCATATTTTTCATCTATATGGGTAGTCGACAAGAAAATGGACGCTTCTGGAATCAAGAAATGGAGGATTGTCATAGATTATAGAAAAATCAATGAATTAACAATAGATGATAAAATTCCAATCCCTAATCAAGAGGAAATGTTCGATAAATTTGGTCGAGCTATGTACTTCACCACTCTTGATCTAGCCAAAGGGTTTCATCAAATCGAAATATCAAAAGAAGACAGGCATAAAACAGCTTTGTCAACTAACAGTGGACATTACGAATTTCTGAGTATGCCATTTGGTCTGAAGAACGCTCCAGCCACTTTTCAACGTTTAATGAACTCAGTCTTGAGAGAATATATAGCGAAAATATGTTGTGTGTACATGGATGACATAATTATATTTAGCACATCCTTAGGAGAGCATTTAAACTCATTAAAACTTATACTGGAAAGACTAAGAGAAGTAAACCTCAAGGTTGAATTGAATAAAACAGAATTCTTAAAGAAAGAAGCTGAATTTCTAGGTCACATAGTGACGACAGAAGGGATAAAACCTAATCCCAATAAAGTAGACGCCATACGTAAATTTCCCATACCAAAAACCTCGAAACAGATTAAATCATTTTTGGGTTTCGTGGGATACTACAGGAAGTTTATTCGAAATTTCGCAAACATTGCTAAGCCAATGACAATCAGGTTAAAGGAAATAAAAAAATTAACGCAGAAGATAAAGATTATATTGAAGCTTTTGAAAAATTGAAAAGAGTGATTATGAACGATCCAATTCTGAAGTATCCCGATTTTGATAAATTATTTACATTTACAACGGATGCTTCAAATGTAGCATTGGGAGCAGTTCTAACGCAAGCAAACCATCCTGTTTGTTACGCAAGTCGAACCCTAAACGAACACGAAATCAGCTATTCTACCATCGAGAAAGAATTGTTAGCGGTAGTTTGGGCGACAAAGTATGCTCGACCCTATCTGTATGGAAGTAAATTTAAAATACAAACAGAACACAAACCTTTAAAATGGCTTAGTTCCCTTAAAGAACCAAACTCAAAACTCCAACGTTGGAAGATTAAGTTGGAAGAGTTTAATTTTGACATAGAACACATAAATGGAAAAGAAAATATAGTAGCAGATGCTTTATCGCGAGCAGAAATACACATAAATCAAAATAATGTCGACAACTTATCCACTGCAGCTACTTTTCATAGTGCTAGTGAAGACAATATATAGAAATATCAGTGGGACCATTGAATTCGTTCAGAAATCAAATCATTATAAAGAAAGGCAATAGTTCCAAAACAAAGATCGAAAAAATATTCGGTAAAAGGAGAATAACATTTACAACATCTCAACCAGATACAACATTTTATCAATACATTTTACGTAATCACTCACTCAGAAGAGGAACAGTGGGAATACTTATAGAAGACACTGATATGTACAAAGAATTTCAAGAAACATATAAACATTGGAAAAAAGATAATAAAGAAGTAAAATATGTGAAAGCTAACTACAGATTATGCGAAATGCAGAAACAGACATCCAAGAAGAAATTCTCAAGACACATATCAGGAGTAATCATCTAGGGATCAATAAAACCTACGATTTGATAAAAAATAAGTATTATTTCCCAAACATAAAAGAAAAACTAACGCAAATTATAAACAGATGCACTATTTGCGAACAAGGAAAATATGAAAGAAACCCGGTGAAAATACCATTCGTAATAACCGAAACAGCTGAAAACCCTAGAGAAATATTCCACATGGATATATGGTTTTACAACAAAAATATTTTCTATTTAACTTGTATTGACAAATTCAGCAAGTATAGTTCAATGTGTAAACTTAAAACAAGAAACTGGGACGATGTTAACAACGCAATTAACGTAATATTCAATAATATGGGAAAACCAAAGAAACTAATAATGGATAATGAAAGCTCGTTGAAATGTGAAATGACTCAAGAATTTCTTAGAGAAAATTGCATAGCCTTCCATTTTACAACTCCAAATCATCATACAGGAAATTCTGACATTGAACGATTCCACAATACATTGAATGAAAATTTAAGAATATATCTTATTAGACAAAAGATGCACGAAGCATTAAAAAGCATGAATCCAGTAGAAGAAGTACTCAGAATATACAATACTACTCCACATTCGACAACAAAGGAAGAACCTATTAAAGTACATCAAGACGAAGTAGACATCCACGAAGTTAGGAAAAGATTGCAGGCAACTAAAGAGAGAACTATCAAGAATATTAACAGAAACAGAAAAGATGCAGAAATAAACCCGAATGCAATCAAATTAGTAGCCAAAACAAAATTATCGCCAACAATTAAAAATTAAGAAGCAAAATGACACTCAAGCCTATCATAAACAGCAACACAAACGCAAAAAGAAATATCAAAATACTAACGAAAGTTCTTGCAGGAATCTGGCAAAAAATTACATTGGTAACGGTATTAATCGCAATGAACCAGTACCTAGCACAAGTCATAGAAATCATTGATGCCGACAATGGAAATATAGGTTTAACCACGATAATATTATCTCACTACTTAAATATAGGGACATAGAACAGCAGAAAGGAATCAGATATTACACAGCAGAGTTTTGTGAACAAATAAAACTAGAACCACATTGTAGTTCAGAAAATTATGCTTTCTTGAATATTAAATACCATAAAGAACAGGTCCAATTATTTTTTTGAGAACAAGCCTTAAATTTATCGCAAGGACGATGGATGATGAGGATGCAATTTGAATAGAAGAACATTTTCAAGTAATAGATAGAAATCAGGGCGCATTGCAAGAAAATCAGAACGAATTGGTAAAAATAAGTAAAACGTTTGAAAAGAAAATTAAGTTATCAAATCAAAAATAAATAAAATTCAGAAGTTAGTCGAAAAAACATAAACGAACTGTATAACGAAACTAATTATGTGAAACAAATTCAATTTCAAAGAGAGTATGAATCAAACATTGTAAATAATATTAACATATTGGTCAAAAATATTCAACATATTAAGGGAATTCTATTAAACTCTAGAACAGGTACTCTAAGTCGCTATATTTTGGAAGACGAAGAAATAGATAGGTTTCATATTTCTATTAATCAATATCCACATAAAAAAGTGCAGTAGCATTACGTAAAAATACAATAATTATAATAATTAGTATTCCACATTATAGCGAAGGAGAATTTAAAGAACTTATAATAGAACCAATTCTCAATCATAATAATATGCAGTTAGTAATATTAAACATGTAATTGGATTTGAAAACATATTGTATTATCAGACAGAGAAAAGATTTAAAATGGACTAATGACGTGTAATAAATTTATTACAAACAAAAATAAATGAATGTCAACTAGAAGAAAATATAATCGAAGAAGTTAAACAAATAACTGAGTCCATTATTATAACCAATTTTTTGAAAAATGTAAAAATCCAACAATTATGTAAAAACCAAAGCCAAACAAGAAATTATACTGCACGGCCATGATATAATAAGATTTGATAGTTGCAAAATAGTTATAAAAAACGAAACATAAATTGCCTTACCATTCGCAACTCACCAGTATACCTACAATTAAAGCTAACAATTTATTTAGCCAGGAGTCTAATCCTGAGGAGGGAGGATTTACATATGCCCATGAATCTGTGTGCATCTGTGCCCATAATCGCTTGAACTAAACAATAATTTGATGATTCTACTTAATCGTGTGCATATGTGCCCATATCCGCTCGATCTAAACAATAATTTGATGATTCTACTTAAATCGTAACGTTTTCAGTTAAACAATCCGTTCAATATATCAAATATCACTTTGGATATTTGATAACAAATTTGCTTGAGCCACACTTTGCAAGTGGTAATAAAAGATTGTTTTTCGAAGGATGTAAATTTGCTGAGTAGTAGATTAAGAATGAATGCTTCGGATTGAATACGAAAAGAAATATCGAGTTAGTTGAGAGTTAGCGTTCGGAAGAATATATCGTAATCTTAAAAGTTAATTAATATTTGTTAAATTCGAAGCCTTTTTTTCAATAAAGTTTAAAGTTCAATGAAGGAAAGTTGTTGATTATTCATAAAAAGTTAAAGTGCATTTAACTCTAGCTTATAAAAAATGTCAACATCATTCCAATCTTAAACCTAAAAAATCCAAACTTTTAACATAGCCAGCAGTTTGTTGCCTATTTAAACAAAGATACTTGAATAGATTATCTTAGCCCACTTCTAATAGCTGCTTAGAAATGCACACCTGACGAGCATTTCAAATTCCAATCTGATGTCAGCTTATGAGAGATGTAAAACTCATATCAAATCTTTTTACTAGCAAACTGTCTACTGGGCTTATCGTTCTAAACAAAGGCTTTGATATAGTCTGACATGAAGGCATCATATTCACACCGCTGACTCACTTCTTCCAATTTTATCTTTTGAAAACTTATTTATCTATTTCAACACTTAAATTTTTCGAGGCCAATACTATCTTCGAATTTAACAGACTAAGTATACCTGTCCGAGTGCCTCAAGGCTATGTGATGAGTTATTTACTGAATAAACATGGAACTCCAATATGGACAATCATCTGCATATGTGAGAGCATGACATATGCAGATGATACGGTAATATTTTGTACAATTAGCGATATATCTGAAGCTGTAAATTTCGTGTACCAATAACGATCTTCGACTAGAGCTTTCCACAACAAATGATGGATACAGGTTAACACAGGCGAAACCCAAGTGGTATACTTTACCAAAAAACGAGCAGCAAAGAGTCTCCCAAAATTTGAATGTAATTGGAACAATTATTCCTTGGTCAAAGCATGTTGACTATTTGGGTATATGTTTCAATGGATTAATTACTTTTAAAAAACGCACAGGTGCTATCAGATCTAAATTGTAAATAATTTACGCAATAATGACATATAAATGACAGTAAGTATAAACTCTACATAGTATACAAAACAATGTTACACAAAAGAAAAATGCTGCCGATTATATTATATGGATCTCCGATAATTGAATAAGTGCACTTTGTGTCAGAAAAGAAGCTGCGAATCCTTCAAAAACAATTGTTGCAACCAGCTTGTTCTCCATAACTAATAAGCTGCTCAGCGGCTGGAATTGACCAGTTCTCCAATTTGTGGCTGTGGTCCACCGAATCGATGCTAGGGGATTTGTTTACTATTTACTTTTTTGGATCGATTTTAACGACACGCAATAGCTTACCGCTAGGGCTAAGTCATGCACTTTTTAATATGCAATCCAAACGACAAGGGACTGGTCAACTTGGGTCATTATACCAGCGCTGTCCTTTTAAGGAATTTATAAAAGGAAAGGGTTAAGAGGGAGCTGTGTCAGCGATGGGACAATTTTTAGGTCGTGGTAGAGAAAAAGAGTTTTTACTGGTCGAAGTTGATCGATTTCCTTTTTTGCCGCAGAAGAACCTTATATTTCGGTGAAGGGCAGGCATTTCTTTCGTATAGTGTGAATGGTGGAACAATTGTGTTTTGTAATAACGACAGTGGCGAGGAGTTTTCACTGAACTTTTTAAGGCAATGACGAAGAGGCGTAAGCATCAAATCCGGGACATTTCCATTTCATCTGGTTACGATTTTTTTTGGTCACTGCAATTTCTTTTTCTATCGCTTTTTTCTGGAATCAAATAATTTTATAAATTCATTCTCCTTTGTTTCTTTGAACTGATTTTCTTACAATCATAAGTTTTATTTGGATTATTAATATATATTTTTTCAAATCGCTTCTCGGAAGAAAATGTATTCTTTTAATTGATTTTGTTTGATCCTCATGGGTTAAAAAAAAGAAAACGTAATTTTTTCCAGGCTCAGTATCAGTATCCAACTTGAATCCCATTTCGTTACATTTCTCAACTAGAGGATAGATCGGCATGGACATAGTCCCTCCCTTACAACAATCACACCCATGCGCAGAGCCTAAGCCGGTATCATTGTGCCATCCCGGGGTGGAAAGCTAGGCCAAATAAATTTTCTGTGACTGCAGTGCCAGCACACTTTGGTCGCTACAAATTGCAACCAAAGTTAAGCACACTCTATTACTGTTTCTTTTGGCTTTGCCTTGAATTCGTGTGACGTTACACAATATCAGTTTTTTACTTTCCTTCTGATTTTGTATTTTCATTGAAAGATGTGTTAAAGTTTTGTATAAGTTTTATTATTCATTTTTTCTCGAAGCTTGTATGTTTTTCATTCTTTTTAAGATTGTTTTCACTTAAAGTTGGGTTATTAATTTTCTTTTTTTTTTAATTTTTCGGGTAATAACAAACGGCATCAGCAGATTACGTGTTTAGTGCTTGTGGTCACACAGAGTCGCACTCATGTAATCACCATGTATGGGTGATTCTGACAGGCATGGTTGACGGCAAGGTGTAAGTAACAGTTGGGATTTACCAAGCTACATCTCACCATTTGGGATTGGATTTGACAACGCTCTCGATCCACCTGGAAGCTTGTCATTGTGTGCAGGAGTTGTCCTGAGACTGTTGTCTGGCTTACCCTTTCTAAGAGAGGTGTTGAATAACCTCATAGTCAGCTTTACGAAGCGATGGGTATAAATTTTCATCAAATTGCCTCGGAAGAAGTCATTTACCAATAATAAATATTACAATTAATAACAAAATTATTCCTGCCTTTATCAACACTGATGCATCTGTCTCTAGTATAGACAAAAACTGTTTTCCTGAAATTCCTAAAATCATAATAAATAAACCAATAACAATTGAGGGATAAGGTAGAGAATATCGAATAACTGAACGAATAAAACAAATATGTCTAATGAATTTGAGTTACCCGAAAATCATGAAATACTTTGAAGCATAATGAACTTCCAAAATAAAAATTTCAAAGCTTGGATTGGACAAAACTTGTTACATCTGCTAAATGCAAAACTTAATCTACGTGAAATAAACGGACAACGTTTCCTTTTTTCATATGCCGTTCCTGAAGAAATTAATCTTCAATACAAACTAGAACCATTAAGTGATGCCAAGGATAAAATCTTCAAGGGGTAAAACCAAGAAGAAGTTTCCGCTTTGAGGGACATCGTCAAAAAATATGATGATTTGTTTTACAAAGAAGGAGATACTTTAACATGTACAACACAAACAAAGCATGAAATAGTAACCAAATCTAAGAAACCATTATATGAAAAAATCTATCGGTTTCCTCTCATTCACGAAAATTAAGCTAACACCCAAATAAACGATATGCTAAAACAAGGCACAATTCAACCTACAACAATGCTCCAATATGGGTTGTGCCGTAAAAAATTGACAACTATGGTAAAACCAAGTGGAGAATCGTAATCGATTATAGGCAACTCAATGAAGAAATTGATGACAAATTTTTTTTCCAAACATTGAAGGAAGTTTTGACAAACTAGGAAAATCTCAGTATTTCACAACTTTGGTCTTGGCGAAAGGCTTTCATCAAATTGAAGTCAGCAAATATGATCGACACAAAACATCATTTTCAACTCCACAAGCACACTACGAGTTTATTCGTATGCCCTTCGGACTCAAAAATGCCCCTTCAACATTTCAGAGAATGATGAACGAAGTACTCAGAGAACACATTAATAAAATTTGTATCGTACATCTAGACGATATACTAATTTCCGCAACTTAGCTCCAGGAAATGGAGGATGATATTAAAAATATCAATTAAAGATACGAATTGACAAATGTAATTTCTTTTCCAAACAAACAGAATATCTAGGACATATTCTATCAATTGAGGGTATTAAATTAAACCCAAATAAAATCGAAATTATAAAAAATCTTAAAATGTCAGATTCAACGAAAAAAATAAAGTCGTTTTTAGATACACCGGATACTACCAAAAATTCATCAAGGACTGTGCAAAAATCGCCCTTCCACTAACTGGTAACTTAATAAAGGAGAAACAATTAATACTGTAGATCCTAAAAACAATGCAGCTTTTGACAAATTGAAAAAAAAAATTATTAATTACCCAATTCTTCATTATTCTGATTTTAATCACAAATCCATTTTAACAACCGACGCATCTGAAAAAGCAGTAGGCGCAGTTTTATCCCAAAATGGACATCCTCTTTCCTTTGCAAGTCGAACACTTATGCAACATGAGAGAAATTACTCAACTATAGAAAGGAACTCTTATCAATCGTCTGGGCAACAAAATATTTAAGACGATACTTAGTCGAAGTTAAATTTGATATTAAACCTGACCATAGGCCTTTAGTTTGGCTTAACAACTTCAAAGAGCCTAATAGTAAACTTCAACGATGGAAGATACAACTAAATGAATATAACTTTAACATAGAATACGTTAAAGGTAAAAACAATAACGTCGCAGATTTTCTAAGTCGCATAGATGCAGACAATTATCAAATAAATGCATTAACTACAAATATGGAATATGAAAACATAAGTGAAAATGCAACAATTCATTCTGGAGAAGAAGATCAGAAAGATGTTATACCTATTAAAAAAGGTTTCGTAAATATTTATTAAACCCAAATAATAATTGTCAGAAAAAAAACAGAAAAAAATAAAATGTTAAACAAAAAAGAAAAATATACATCGACGAAACTGACTTAAATAGCGAAAATTTAATCATTGACATGTTAAGGAGATACATTCCAGAAAAAGGAATTGAAGGTGTATTTTGTGAACTTAACGATCTAAATGGAACAATGTTCGATTAATAACTACCAGCTTGTACTCTAACAATAATAATGTACGTTTTATAAAATATAGCAATCATGCTTTTGATCTATTAAGTGAAGATCAATATTTAAAAAAAAAAGTACATACAAAAAGCAATCATCGTGGTATACTTGAAAACTATGAAGAAATCAGAAATAAATAATACTACAATCGATCAATGAAATTAATAAATAAATTCTTAAATAATTGTGAAATATGTGATCCAGTAAAACCAGAATTTAAACTTTCCGAAACACCTTATAATATTAATAAAATCTTACATATTGATATACTCCTTAATGGCAAAAAACAATTCTTCACAGCTATCGATAAGTTTTCTAAGCACCTCTACACTAAGGAAACGTTAGATCGAAATGCTATTACATTCATTAGCCTTTTGAGAGAAATGAACGCAATTCTAGGTAAACATTACAAAATATTCGCTGATAATGAATTTAACATGATTAACGTAAAAGATTATCTGAGAAATAAAAATATCGAAGCTCATTTCACCGCACCAAAAGCGCACACAGGTATCGCAGATATGAACAGTTGTAGTAGATCATTACTTGAACAAATAAGAATATTGACATTAACCGAATCAGAATTTAACATCGAGGAATAGGTTCTCAAAGCAACCGAATATTACAATAATACAATTCTAGAAATACAGCAAGGTATTAAAAACAAATCTGACATATTTAAACACCTCACCAATAAAAAACAAAAAAGGGTAGAGTATCAAACCAATAAAACAAGAATTTCCACAAGAAATTACTCAAAAAGAAGTCTACATAAAAAATTATAAACACGAAAGACATAAGGAACAAACTAAATTCCGCAAAGTCAAAATAAACAAAAATTAAACAATGATATAATATTAAAAAAATAGTAAACCCAGAAATAAAATCCATCATTTCAGAATAAAGCGAATTAAAAAATTTGCAACATCCCAACAAATAATATCATCCAATATACAATCGAAAGTATAAAAAATATTAAAGGAGAACTGAAAATATTACATTTTAGTCATGAAACATCAAGAAACATTTCTTTCAAATTTAACATACCACAAGAACAATATTATCATCTATTAATAAAAATCAATCTTCTGAAAATAATAAATTCAAAAACATAACTCGAAACAAAAGAGGTCTCATCAATCCAATTGGTAACGTTTATAAATGGTTGTTTGGACTTATGAAAAATGACGATAATCAAGAAAGAACACAGCATATGAAAATAATTGACACTAATAACCATGTAATCATAAAATCAATGTATAAACAAATAAGAATCAATGATGTTTTCCAAAATAACCGTAACAAAATAATACAAAAAATAAACAAACTAATAACATGTTTGCTGATAGCATTAATAATACAATTAATCAAATAAATAAAGTAATAACAAAAATGCAACTGAATCATAACTTAGGTCTAATAAAGGATGAGTCAAAAAATTCGATAATGTAAACTTTGCTTAAACTGGAATAATCACCAGGTCCCTTTTAACTTACGACGAAATAGATTTTTATAACTTATAAATGTTTTAACTAAAAACGAAATAACTGTATTTGTGATCAATATCTCAATACTTAAAAATGTTGTATTATATAATGGATATTACTATGCAACCGAAAAATATGTATATCTACCAGTTCCGAGGGGTGAAAAATTACTGTGGGTAAGCCGATGATTTTCTAGCATCAATTTTCACAGATGATTCGCAAGCCGGCTACCGGCTACCGGCTTTTGATTTGTTTCCATATCCTATTGAGGAAAACCGAGCTGCCATTCCAACAAACGGGAGTTGAATGCCCATGGCACTTTAAATTATTGACGAATTCGAGACTCGGAAAGCTTTGCTGCAACTCTTACAGATGTTGATCGCTTTGCTGGCTATTATGGAACTATGAGGATGTGTAGAATGAAGAGAATGGAGTATGATGGAATAAACACTGGGATCAAGTGGAACGATTGCGCATGTTTACAGTGATGCATGCAAGTAAATAAACACATTCCCTTATAAAGCTGAAGTGTTTGGAACATGTTTGAAAAGGGAAGCCGATGGGAATCGGCTTATATGAACGCCTCGCTACTGATATCTACTAAATAATCAATTAACATGTAAAACTAAAAATTATATTATTCAAATTGAAAATAAAACTAAAATTGAAGAAATAGAGAAAAGTCTACCTTTGTTAACAAGTATAAATAATAAAATATACCAAAAATGTGAGGAAAAAAACATATAAACTAAGTGCAACATATATAATACAATTTAGTAACTGTATAATTGAAATTGAAGGAGAATTATTTACAAATGAAACAATTTTTTAAAACTAGTATTGACGTTATAAATATTTCCAAATATATTTATCTTCAAAAATAGAAAATGTACAATTGGATAATATCAACAATTTGAAACAAATTGATGAAATATACATAATTTGAACATCGAAGAAATTCAATCATATCTGGATCACTTATAACGTTACTAATATCAACAATAATTGGTTCATCTTCAATGTATTTGTATTCTAAATATTGTAAGAACCGAAAAACAGTTCTTATTAATATATACAAACCGAAAGAAAATATCGAATTATCTGCAATAAAAATTGTTGAGGACAACAAAGAACTTAAGGATGGAGGAGCTACAATAGATAAACAAGCACACAGCCTGCGTTTATTATAAATATCCGTTTGCTAAAGTCAATATCATTCGTTAACATAAACTATCTGGATTCATAATTTCATTATGACTCATAGATTCCACTATTTCATTATGACTCATAAATTCAACTATTTCATTATGACTCATTGTTTCGGTGTGAAATAATAAAAGACTTCTGGTTGATGAGCGAATGAATCTTCTTTATTAATTTTCCATATTTATATGATTTTAATATTGCACATTTCGGAGTGAAATTTTACCCATATGCATTTTGGCTAAGTACAGCATTATTTTTCTTGCCAATTCAAGTAGCAGGTAGGTTTTTGCCCTTTGCTGATTGCTTGAATTGGCAATTGCTAATTTGTTGAGTAGGAAAAGGGAATGACCTAAACAATGCATATGCGTAATTGATAGTAGAATCTTATCACTAAAGGGGAATGACTTTATTGCGATGTCGCTGGATAATTTGCCGATCACTTGGTGTTACATTACCGCCCACCAAGAGCCTGTAGGATCTTAAAGCTGATGTTCGTCATACCAAGTGATAAAGGAAGATGGTTTCGGTAGGTCTTTAGCCTTCTTCATATGTTTTTTGCAGTGGCAGAGAATGAAGATAGTAAGTGATGCAAGTGGCAAACATGGAACTGTTATTGCAACGCTTGCTGTAACCGCATGTGGGCGTATCCGCTTCCATTGAATACCTTCGGCAGCTGCTGTTAACTCCTCCTGTTGAGTGACCAAACTTGTGAATCAAGGTATATAAACTACATTGGTATGATCTGTTGTTACGTCATCCGGCGGGGAGGGCGTGGCCAAATATACCCAAGTGGGATTTCATGCACACTTTGAATGAAGCCAATTTCTCTTTTTCCGACTGGGAATGTAGTTCTTGCGAATATGTCATTGTTTTGTCATTTTTTACCAAGAGAATAGTGCTATCTAGCAGAGTTAGAAATTTATGAGTGTATATAACTGTATACATATAATATATAAATCAAATATAATTTTCAGAGACTTCACTCAAATTGTATGGCGACACTTTGGATCATTTTACGTTTTTCAACATCACTTCCAAACTATGCTATATATATTTATGCTCTTGATGCGGTGTTTATTATAGAGAATTTTGAAATCCTTTATTAGTAGTCGAATAAAATTTGTTGAAACTGTTATTGGTTTGGCGATGGATGCGCTGAAAGTCGAACAGTTACAATCCTACTTTTATTGTTAAAAATTGATTATATTGTCTTGCTAACTAACTAGATGACAACAGCTGACACGGTCAATTGATTTGATATTTCTCTCCGCTTCATTTTAGTAGCATGTAATTTTAACACTAGCTCTGGTATGTAGCATTTACCATTGCTAATATGTCTATTGTGAAATATATAATGAGGTGAACAGGGCTGCCCAAATATTTTCCAATCTATATTTTAAACAGGATGGCAGCACTACTGGGCGTGTCTTTGCGATATTACGTCACTCGGCGCGGAATCCTAGGGCAATAAATCATACCTATTCTGGTTTATATACCTTGCTTGTGAATGACTCTGAGGGTTTGATGATGGTTGAAATGTTGAGAAGTTTTAGCTCTGTATCTGGGATGGTAAAATTCAGATGAGGTACAATGGAGGAGGAGCTGAGCTCCCCTGTAATTTTGCTCAGCCGCTAGAATGAAGTCCCTTGTGTGTACAGTGCATTCTTGAGTTATCCTTAATATTCCTGTACCATTGAGCACAATATCCTTCCTAATACCCTGGCAGACAGTCTGTGCGGCCACCGGACGAGGAGCAATGAACGACCAAATATTGGTTGATAGCATTTTTTTGCTATGCAAGTGAGGAAATTCGAAAAGTAGATGTTGGACAGTCTTCTACTTTGTAACTGTTATAAAGGTTATCAATGATGCAATTGGGTTTTGAGCGCATGTCAATAAGGACTGGTGTGGCAATGAGATAAGCACCATTATTAAATTTTGGTGCTTCGCCTACGTCAGCATCAGTTGTTTCAAAATAAAGCTGATCGTTGTAGTCAATGCCAAGCACAGAGTTCGGGATGTTGTATGCTGTCAATATATCCATTCTTTGTTGTTGCGGAATAGTGGTAGCTTTAACGAGGTTGAATTTGCGATTATTGATTATGGGAAGATGTCCAAGAATTATAATTGCCGCATCAGTTTGCTCAATGGACAATTTCAATGTAGTGATGTGAAGAATTTCTAAATGAGATGATATTAGCACTTGTGTTGACTCGATGGTTGAAGCAAGATCTGCTAAATTTATACAATCCCATATCCCTTCCCTAGAGTAGATGGCTGTCTAGATGCTGTTGTATTTATGATAAACTTCTTGGATGAAGTTGATGGCTCGTTGGTATCTGCCTAAGAACTGTATATGGATCATGTTAATATCTACAGTGACGTATCATTTTTTTAGCTCGTTAATTTGCACGAGCCCCTCATTCAGCTGTTCTGAAAAACGTCTCAACTGCTTGTTGATCCTGCTAGAAGTTGTGTTTAGAGTTTTTGTGGCTTGGAGAAAGATTTTTTCTTGATGCCGAGTATTTTGCTTTAGATGTTCTTGATTCTGTCCTAGGTTCTGGATGCCGGCAATCACTTCATCATTTACTCCGAACACGGCCATTAACATTTTCTCAAAAATGCCTCGTTTAGTACGAGACCATAAAAAGCGGATTGTGTTGATTTTGTGTAGCACTTCTTGCCCGAACTCAGATTGATGATGCGCCAAATCCCAACAATTTAAACGGTTTGCTAATTACCTTCCCACTGAGCACATAGAACTAATGCTGTTGTTCACCGTATGGATGTTTTTTTCATCTATTTTCAAATCAGTCATTGGTAGCTGCATATTGATCTGTAAGTCTCCTTGTATAAGATTAGCCACACCTATGTGCTCGATGTATATACCACCATTTAGATTTGTGACATTGACCGCAGAAAATGCTGTTGATGAAAAGATACCAAAAACCATTAAAGCGGTTTATATCACTGTGGATATTGATATTTTTTGCTCTTTCGTTAGGGTCCTTTTTCGTTTAGAACCAAAATCTGGTTGTGCTGCTGATCGTTTCTGAGTAGAAGATTGGTTGCTCTCGAGTTCTGAGGTAGCCTCTGGTGATTCCTGGATTGCCTGTTGTTCATCAAACTCGTTGAACTGTAATTGAAAGATCTTTGCTGTGGTGCGTTGCTTGATACAACCGTTCCATTTAAGTGAAACGGTGCGTACTATTCCATCTGGGCCTGGGTGTACGGCCACTACTCTTGCCAATGGCTATTGCATTGATGGAGTATGGTCTACTTTGAATAATACAAGTTCTCCGACTTTAACATTCTTTCGTGGCTGGAGCCATTTTGGCCTTTGGTGTACTCGTTGTAGATACTCTTGACTCTAACGATGCCAAAAGAAGTGTTTCGTTTGTTGGACTAGTTTCCATCTTTTTAATAGAATGTAGTTGATTTCAACAGGATCACTTTTTGCTTGCAATAAATGCTCTCCGGTAAGAAAGTGACATGGAGTCAATGCTTTATTATCTGTTGGATCGTCACTTATTTGCGTTAGAGGTCTTGAATTCATGCACGCTTCAATTTGGGTTAGAAGGGTCATCATTTCTTCGATATTAAGTAATTAATGTCCTATGGTTTTGTACAAATGTCTCTTCATAGATTTCACACCGGCTTCCCAGAGTCCACCAAAGTGTGGGCTACCAGGAGGAATGAACTTTCAGTCTATTCCCTGGTTAGCTAGCTGTGCACTACTTGTTTTTGATACCTCTCTACAAGTAACCTGCAGATGCTTGCTGGCACCTAAAAAGTTGCTTCCACAATCACTGTTTATTGTACGGCATTTCCCACGGCGGGCAATGAACCTGTGAATTGCTGCAATACATGGAATTGTAGATAAATCGGAGGCTAGCTCTAAATGGAAAGCTTTTGTGGCCATACAAACGAAAATTGCTACATACTCTTTCGTTGTTTTTGCTCCACGTCCTCCGTTCCATTTAATTGTGATTGGTCCAGCATAATCAACACTTGTGTTTAGAAATGGTTTTTCCAACTGTACTCTAGACGCTGGAAGAATCCCCATTAGCTGATCTCTTGGTCTGGCCGTTAATTTAAAGCAAGTTAAACACTCGTGAAGTATTTTTTTGTCAATGACTGCCCTGATAGTATCCAATAGTGCAACCTCAGAGTTGCTAAGGTTTGCTAAACTCCACTGTGTAAGGTTTGCAAGTGAGCTTGCCGAATGAGAAGGTTGGCTAAGGTACCTTTGGGTATAATTGCAGGGTGTTTGGCTTCTTCTCCGATCATTGCGAAATGTATTCTTCCGCTCACCCTGAGTGTACCCTCAGTGTCAATCCATGGTGAAAGCGATCGCAGCCTGCTGTTACTTGCGACAGTATTTGTTTGCTGTAAATGGTTTATATCTGCCTTGAAGGCGTGTTGTTGTGCCATTTGTATGCACTTATTGTGTGCTCCTATGATTTCTCTGTCCGTCAAGAGACCAGCCTGTTTAGATCGAGGATTACGTGAATTATGAGTAAATCGAACTCAATGAGCAAGCACCCTATTCAATTTGAAAAATGAAGAGTATCGCAGAAAAATATCTGGCTCTTCTGGTTGCAATCCAATCAATGCTTTAATTCTTTCTTCCTCAATGCCATTCATCGGCTGTCGACTATTCGGCCATTGAATAAAGTGAGCATTCAGCCACCTAGGTTCCTTCTACCACATAGTTGATTCTAATAGATTTGCAGGGTACATTCCCCGGGTAGCAATATCTGCAGGATTCTCTTGCGTTGCTACATGGTGCCACGTTTTTACGGAGCTTTCTTGCTGAATGATGCCGACTCGATTTGCAACGAATACCTCTCATTTAGCTGCAGGACTTTGGAGCTACGATAGTACTATTGTAGAGTCCGTCCAATAATACCTTGCAACGTGTATCCATTTGTGTGCTTTCATGACCTCGCTCATGAGTTTCACTAATAATACTGCTCCACATAGCTCAAGTCTGGGTATTGATTGAGTTTGAACAGGAGCTACTTTAGATTTTGCCGCTAATAAAGTAACGGAAACTGACGATCTCGTGATGACACGGAGATAGATCGCTGCAGCATATGCTGATGCTGATGCATCACAAAAACCATGTAACTCAATACGACTAGTGGGTGTATAATCTATCCAAAGTATGGTGCGCAACTCGCTTAGTTTTGGTAATTAGTTGTGTGGTGTAAGTCATTCCTTGATATTTTCTTCTTTTATAGGCTCATCCCAATCTTTTCCAGTTAGCCATAGCTTCTGAAGAGTGGTTTTTGCAATGATAATGCATGGTTGCAACCAGCCAATTGGATCAAATAATTTTGCCACTTCTGCTAAGATGATTCGCTTGGTATTCACCGAATGGTGGTTCGGAATGTTAATTACAAATGAAAACTCATCTGTTGCTGGATGCCATTGTACGCCCAGTGTTTTTATATTTTCTGTTAATGTGATATTAAGTGGTAATTGTATCTCTCGATCTTCGTCTGGAATGTGTTTTAGTAATTTCGAATGGTTTGCCGACCATTTCCTTAAATGGAAGCTTCCTTGATGCATCAGGCTTCTCAAATCATATTGTATCTTTAACAATTTTTCTATATCCTCTGCAACTGTTAGTAGATCGTACACATACATATCATCCCGTATGACATTAGCTGCCTCGGGAAATCGTGTCTGATCGTCCATTGCTAATTGATGAAGTCTCCTGATGGCTAGGAATGGTTCGCATGCCGTACCGTGTGTAACAATTTTTAAACAGAAATGTTGTATGGGATCGTTATGGTTTGAACGCCAAAGGATTCGTTGAAAGTCTCGATCAGTTTCATGTGCTTGAATTTGTCGATACATCTTTTCTATATCGGCTGTTATAACATAGCGATGTTGCCTCCAACGCATGAGAAGATGGAGTATATGATGTTGAATTGTCGGGCCTGTCAACAGTAGATCATTCAACGATTTTTCCATGGAGCTTCTTTGTGAGGCATTAAACACCACACGAAATTTTGCTGTGGAACTACTTTCCTTCAAAACAGCATGATGGGGAAGATAAAACGTTAGCGGTATTTTGACTTGGTTGGTTGGTTGGTTGGTTGTAGTGGCAGCCCCCTTTTATCCAAAGGTAGCTCACTTAGGCCACGAGAGGCCCATTGTGATACCACAGAATATAAGGGCGGCACTAGAACCTGCAGGATGACGAGAACCATCCAGATTCTCGAATAAAGCCGGCTATGCAGCCAATGTCCAAATCGGCTACTTCCGTGAGGTTGTCTAGGAAGGGTGTGCCCAAGGTTTGCATGCGCTTCCTGGACAGCGCCGGACATTCGCACAGAAAGTGTTTAATGGTTTCTTCCTCTTCCTCTGATCTGCAACTTCGGCAGAAATCATTGAAAGGGACACCCAGTCTTTCTGCGTGTCTGCCGATCAAACAGTGTCCCGTCAGTACGGAAACGACGGAACTCAGGGTTTCGCGACTTATATTGAGGAGCCGCTTGGTGCGTTTGGAGCACAGTGCGTGCCAAGTTTGCCTGGTTGTGCTGCAGGTTTCTTCGAGCAGCCAGGCCTTATTCGCAGCCTCCACGTAGTGCTGCTTAAATCCTAGCTTTATGGAAGCTAGAGGTTGGCCCACTTCGGGGTTAAGTGTATATTCCTGAAGCTCGGTGCCAGCTCTTGCTAAGGCATCTGCTTCGCAGTTTCCAGGTATATCACTATGCCCCGGTACCCAGCAAAGAATCACTTCACAGTGAAGCGACATCACGTTCAGTTGTGAGCGGCATTCCATCGCAATTTTAGATGAAGTATGCACGCTGGATAATGATTGGATGGCAGCTTGACTGTCAGAAAAGATGTTAAAATTTTTTATGGAAATTTTCTGACTTCTCAGCCAGTCAACTGCCTTATAAATCGCAATGACCTCTGCCTGAAAGACGCTGCAGTGGTCTGGTAATCGGAAGGATAGTTTTAGGCCTAGCTGTTCTGAGAACACGCCACAGCCAACTCTTCCCTCCATTTTTGATCCATCAGTGTAGATGTCGACCGATTCCTGTATCCCATCTCTTTCTTTGGTCCAGTCCTCCCTATTCGGGATGACTGACCTGAAACCATGGTGAAAACAGGGAATCGGAGATGCAAGGTCCACTTTCCCTGATGTTGGCCCATCCCTCCGTAGTATTGTGGAGTGGCCAAAGTTCTCCTCACGCCAGAGTCGCAGAGCTTTTAATCGAACAGCAGTGCACTTGGCCTGCTGTCTCGTAAGTAGCTCTGTCGGAAGCCAATTTAATAGCATAAATAATGCCTTTGTCGGGGTAGTCCGTAGAGCCCCGGTGATTGCAATAGCCGCACTCCTTCTGACCTTGTTTAGCAGGTTTACATTTCATGCTTTCGCCATAGCAGGCTACAAAATAACTGCGCCGTACAAAAGGATTGGTTCCACTATTGCCGTATAGAGCCATGATACAATTTTGGGTTTTAATCCCCACCTTTTCCCAATAGCTCGTTTGCAGCAGTAGATTGCGCATGCAGCCTTGCGTGCTCTTTCTGCTGTGTTCGCTTTCCATGCGAGTTTAGAGTCCAGAATTAGACCTAAATATTTGACCTGATGAGATGGGTTGAGACTTATCTCCTCAAGCTTAGGTGGGGCAAATCGTGGAATTTTATACCTTCTTGTGAAAAGCATAAATTCCGTCTTTTGCAGGTTGATCTTTAGACCACACTCTTTGCTCCATTTGGTAAGAATACCTAGGGCAAAATTTAGTCTTCCCGATAGGGTGTTAACAAATTTTCCCGATATTGCTATTGCAACATCGTCGGCATAAGCTACGACTTTGCAGCCAGTCGCTTCTATTTTTGACAGGAGTTCATCCACCACTAGGTTCCATAGAAGGGGTGATTGCACCCCACCTTGTGGTGTGCCTCTGCAAACCCTCCTTCGTAAGGTACTGTTTCCTAGCGTGGAGTTGATGTTCCTGCTGCTAAGCAGTTGACCGATGAACCCTATCAGGTTGTCATCGGCATTGCTTTCCCCGAGTGCTTTACCAATAGCCTTATGGCTGATATTGTTGAAAGCCCCTTCGATGTCTTTAAAAACTGCTTGCGTGTATTCTTTAACGCTTAGCGATTTTTTGATGTAGCTGGTGAGCGAGTGAAGAGCTGTTTCAACCGATCTCCCTTTTGTGTATGCGTGCTGCGCATTAGAGAGTGGTTTCAGAATAGCTCTCAGATGGATCTCTATCAGTCGTTCCAGAGTTTTTAGCAGAAAGGAGGTGAGACTGATAGGTCTGTAATCCTTAGGTGAGGAGTGGGATGTTTTACCCGCTTTAGGTATGAAAACTATTTTTGCTTCTCTCCACTGCTGTGGAATGTAAGCCATCCGTACACATGCTTTGAAAATGGCGTTCAGCCATGGCAGTGCTATATTGATACCCTGCTGGATCTCGATAGGTGAGATGTTATCCATGCCAGGGGATTTGAAGGGTTGAAATGAGCTGATTGCCCAGCGTAGTAGCCTGTCATTTACAGGCACAGTAGTTGGCATGCACTCCGGGAGCGTGTGTGGATCCGCTTTGTCAGCCACACCCTCACTGCCCGGGAAGTGCGTATCTACGAGAACGGACAGAGTCTCTGAGCTGGATTTCGTCGAGACTCCATTTGCGTCCTTAACGGACCCTAAAAATGAGGGGGAGCTCGTCATAACTTTTCGCAGGCGGCTGACATCCTTGGAGTGTTCTATTTCTGCACAAAAGCTTCTCCAAGAGGTGCGTTTAGCCTTTCTGATAGAGGATTTGAACTCCTTTAGTTTTGTTTTATAATAAGACCAGTCATTAGTTTCTTTAGCTCGGTTGAAGAACTTCCTACATTCCTTCCGCAGCTCCGCAATGTCACTATTCCACCATGGGGGCTTGTACTTCCCTCTAGGCTTCGTTGGACTACATGCAGACCTTGCTGCGTCATTGAAGGCCAATGTAAGGGTCCCAACGGCTTTCTCAAGACCGGGTATGTCTACAATCTCTGGAGGTCCGCCTTCTAGCGCGGACTCGAATACCGATTGGTATTTGACCCAATCCATCCTCCTTTTGTTAATGAAGGTTGGATTTGTCGGAGGGTCAGATGCAAAATCGAACCTTATGTATAGGTGATCGCAGAACGAGCACTCTTGTGATACGTTCCATCCCTTGATAGCTTGGTTCAAGTGCTCGTTCGTCAGAGTGATATCCAGAACCTCTCTACGGCTTGCCGTAATGAAGGTAGGATCCTCACCTTTGTTAGCTAGGGCTAAGTCATGTAATAAAATGAATTCAAATAGTGACTCACCCCGTTTATTCGTGTCGGTGCTACCCCAGATGCGATGATGAGCATTGGCGTCCGCTCCGACTATTAAAGGGATGCCTCTTGCAGTGCCTTCCCTTGTAATCCTCTGCAGGCTATTTGGAGGTGGCAGAACATCATGCGCCATGTAGCAGGAGACAGCCCAAAGGGGTTTGGACTGCCTTTCTACTGCTATCGCAACGGTGTCCGGGTCACTGAAATTATACAAGGTTAAAAACTTCAAGCCTTCCTTTACAATTATGCAACCTCTCGGTTTACCTGCTGTGTTGAAGGATACTGTGTTGTATCCCTTTATGTTGAGCCCGCAAACCCGGTTTCTAACAACCCAAGGTTCCTGGGCCAGTATTAGCTCCTCTCCTTTTTGGGCCAGGTGGAGAAGCAGTGCGGCGCATGCCGCCTTGGAGTGCTGGAGGTTAATCTGCAGAAACCTCAGCATCGCGACACAATGTTTTATCCACCTCCTCGTCAGATAAGGACATCTCCTCCTCCTCGACCAGGTCGAGGGATCTGATTAGGTCCCCAGCCAACCCCGCAGTGGAGGTGGTGCATCTTCCGTCATCGGAGAGAAGATCTGACTCAGAGAGGTCCACGGTCGGGTTTACTGATGCTTCCACAGTTCCCTCGCTTCCACTCTCCTTGCTCGGTTCCCGTACTGCCTCCCCAGTACGGTCCTCGCGATATACTCGCAGGGTGATAGCCGCGAAACCGTAGCTAATCACCCCGCTCTTCAACTTCAATGGAGCTAGCGACTCCTCGTTCAAGATTATTAGGGCCTCTCGCTGTCCATTGCTGGGCTCGCTAACCTTAGCTACCTTCCAGTTTTCCACCGGAAGGTCAGCATTGCTTAGCTTGATTAGCTCAACAATTTCCTCCGGTGTGGATGGCTCCGCTGGTATCCACGCCCTGGACCGAGGCCTATTCGGGATATCTTCCCTGGAGACAGCGTCCAGCTTTGCTCCAGGCCAGACTTCTCCCACTCTACCTATAGCCTGCTTGTAAAGATCCGCTGAACGTTGATCTGTACAGGATATCAACTTAACGTGACCCTGGTACCAGCCAGCATCACGACAACTTGGTGGAGGGCCAGGATTTGCCTCGAGTATGGGCTTGTACACCCGAAAAAGCGCGATTTCCACCATCTTACAGTTTGACGGTGAGATGGTGCCATCGCTGCTGCTTCTGTCGATAACAGCCCATACCAGGCTTTCCTTGGCAGCTTCACTGAAACTCCTGCCCTTAACAGGATTGGGTGTGACCAGTTTTGGTCTTTTACTAACCGGCAGTTGGACGCTTGGTTGAATTGGGGCAGACTCATTAGATCTACATCTTTTATGAGTTGCCTCTTTCTTCGAAATAGAGGCTTTGTAGGCCTCTACCGTGGTGGTTGCCCATTTCAGGGAGATTTTATCCTTCTGGGAAAGACCATCCTGAGGTAAATCTTTCAGCCTTTACAGGATTTTAAAGGCGGACCTTCTGTCTCTGTAAGCGGTAACCGAGGGGTTTTGTTGCTTCGTAGCACCTGAAGTGGAAGCGGTGTTGGAGGGCGCTCCGGAAACAGTGCGGTCAGCTTGTTCGCCGTTACCTTGGTGTTACCGCTAGCGCCAGTAGGCTTGACTGAGGAGGTGCTTGCCCCTGGCATAGCTGCCTTGGTGCATGCATCCCTCGAAGAAGTAGGGGGTTGGCTGAGTATCGCGGTCTTCTTCCCACTAGAAGGACGCGTCACCTTCGTCCACTTCCCTTCCGGGCCGAGTGGATCTTCCTTTTGATTTTTTTCTGAATTCATTTCGATTTGGGTCCCCCCTCACAGCCGCTATCTCCACTCGTTGTGCAGTTCCCCTGAGACCCCATGGTTATCTATGCCGAAGCAGGGAGGCCATGCGAGGGTTGGCACATTCCCTTATGAGGATATGTGCTCAGAGCCGGGTCGGGGATTAATCAGGAGTCCAAACTCAACTGAACCTACACGGCCAGACTAGTGGCGACGAGTTTTGAACGTACCGTGAGGCCTGCCAGGGTTTTACCGGGACGGAGGCAGCATTGGTATTAGCCTGAAAGCCATTTCCGCAAGATGTTACTCTTGCGTACTCAGGTGACAGAATACCACTGCTTCCAGCCCAAAGCATCAGATATAGTCGTTAAGACGAGAGAGTTGTCCAAGAAAACAATCGAAAGTCGTGCCGTGGTAGATCATTTAGCGTTACCCAGGATGCACCACGAGGAGGCGATCTACCCTACATCCCGGTGTTTTGACTTGGTTAGCTGGAACTCTCGTCATATGCCCCAATTTAATGTATTCTTCCATGAACTTTCGGTATTCGTTGTACAGAGCTGAGTTGCCTAGCAATCGTTGTTCGAGATGTCGAAATCGTATGTAGGCAATTTGCTGGGTGTCTCCCAGCTCTGACACGGGATTCATGCTTGCCTTGAATGGAAATTTCACAGAATATACTCCATGCTGTGTATACTGTCTTTCTGATTTTATTTCTTCCTTTGTCCAATGAGTAACAGATGGAAATTCCTCTGTTTCCCAAAACTGCCCTAAGGACTTATCTAATTGTTGGTATGATAAAAACGCATGGCAATCATGTATCTGTGATATTTCTGCTGTTGACCCGAACAAAACCCATCCAAGTTTCGTGTTTTGGGCGCATGGATTGCTAGAAAGAAACCCAGGTAGTATGAGTTGTCCATAGACATCTGCTCCGATTAGCAAGTCAATGTCTCCTGGTATGTGAAACCTTGGGTCAGCTAAATATGCTACTTTGAGTTGAGGTGCTATTGTCATTGGAATTTGTTCCGAAGGTATAGACGCTGTAATAGAGCGTATGATCAATGCAGTGATCGTTATTTGCTCTGTGCTGCTCATGTCGTTTTTTACGAAAGCCGTAAGTGTGCTTGCCCCTCGAGTAATAACATTTTCCATTGCTCCAATGCCGCTGATTTTTATTTTTTCCTGACTTCGACTGGCATCCAATAACTGCATTGCTGATTCACTTATGAAGGAGCGTTGGGCTCCTATATCCAGCAATGTCCTTAGCATTATGAGAATTCCATTTGGTGTATTGACCCGAATTTGTGCTGTAGCCAGCAGTATATACTTGTTCGCAGGTGCACATAGGCTTTGTACACTCACCATATTGCAACCTTGCATTTCGCTATGAATGGGGTCAATGTGTTGTAATGAATTTTGCTTTTCCGCACAAATCTTACAGCCCCGTTTTGATGGGCTTTGACCAACCTTATGTTGTGGACTAAGGCAGTTGTAGCAAACACGATTTTAATTTACGAATTCTCGTCGTGTTTGGACATTGTATTGCTTGAATATTGGGCATTCATACAGTTAATGTGGAGCCTTTTACTTTGGACATGACTGGCCCCTGTTTGACCTTTGCTTTCCCTAATGTTAAAGCTTCGAGCATGTTGAAACGCTGTTTCACGAAATCCAAAAACTGTGATAGCGATGAGATGGTGTTTGAGTCGGCGATATATTTATGCCACTCTTTCCTTGATTCCTCATCTAATTTTTGATTCAGTAAGTATGCTGCCACTAAATTAAATGAATCCGCCTGTAGTGTTTTCATTCCAGCTAACAGTTGATTGACGGTATCAAGCATCCGTCTCAAACTATTGGATTCACTAGGAACACAGGTTTGAATGCTCCAAAACCGCTGCATCATTTCTTGCGCGATCACACGATGGTTGTCATATCGTTCGCACAATAACTTCCATGCCGGCTCATAGTTCATCTCAGTCATGCTTAGATGATTGATGAGTTGCTCCGCTTCCTCTCGCAACGCATTCCTCAAGTATTACAGTTTCCGTACTTGATTTAATTGTGTGTTTTCATGGACCATACTTTTAAATAGGTCCCTAAACGCCAGCCAGTTGATGTAAGCACCATTGAATTATGGAATTCTTACCCGTTCAAGCTTTAATGCGTCAGATGTCTCGTACTTGGTGGATGATCTGGCCTGGTACTGGTTGATCATCCCTCTGAATAGTGTTTGATAGTCCAATACTAATTCCTCCAGCTTCTCGTAGTCCTTGTTGTACTGCTGAAGAAGTTCAGCCTTCTATAACTGTCAGATGATGATCTTCACACGACGGACCAATGTTTCGGTGTGAAATAATAAAAGACTACTGGTTGATGAGCGAATGAATCTTCTTTATTAATTTTCCATATTTATATGATGTTAATATTGCACATTTCGGAGTGAAATTTTACCCATATGTATTTTGGCTAAGTACAGCATTATTTTTATTGCCAATTCAAGTAGCAGGTAGGCTTTTGCCCTTTGCTGATTGCTTGAATTGGCAATTGCTAATTTGTTGAGTAGGAAAAGCGAATGACCTAAACAATACATATGCGTAACTGATAGTAGAATCTTATAACTAAAGAAGAATGACTTTATTGTGATGTCGCTGGATAATTTGACGATCACTTGGTGTTACAATTCCACTTATTGTTTACACAGCTGCATCCATTATAATTCATAATTTCTACTGAATGTTTATACCATTGAACAGGGAACTAGAGGAATGGTGAAATTCGTGTAGATGCGTATATGTGAGTTGGCCGACTTTCTGATGCTGCCGTCTAATCTTCGAATGTCAATAATCTCTCACTGTCACTTTGACAGTACAAAAAACGCCGATAGTTTTGAGAAGTTTGCCTTCCGCGCAAGTATTATGCCTTTATATATTCTTGATAGATTAATCTAGTTGATAATACTGTGTGTTATAAATTAGTGAGAAGTGTTCCTGAATCGCGTTCTTGGCCGGCAGGAGTATTTTCCCATATGTAAGTTTGTATATGCGAAAGTTAGTTATGTATTCTGACAGTTGCGCTGGTACTGTCAAAACTTGAAAAGTGGCATAGTCAGTATGGGCGCAAATTAGTATGTTTAATTAAATTAAGTGAGTCGAAAATCTAAACATGATTCTTTCTATTCGACTTATTTATGAAATCATAGCATGCAAGATATGACTGTCGCCGTAATTCCGCTGAAGCTGGTCCCAAGCCCGTTTAAAATAGGAAGAGGGAGGCTGAAAGATTATATTTTTTTATAAACAATATATGGTAATGTTTTTTGAATGTTGTATGTATATGTCTGTATATACATTAACAATGTATGCGTCTCAATTTTATGTATTAACATTAGTCAGTTCATCATGGGTTAGAACCTTCTAGTCAACTCAACAACTTCGTCTACTAGTGTGCTTCTGGTAAGCAACTTGCAACTTGCTAAGACTATTATTGCACATTATTGGAGTTTCTTGTTTCCTGATAAACTGACTAATAGAATAGCGACGTAGGCATATATACGAACAAGCTGTCGAGCTTTCTGTCAACGGAAGATTTATAGGACTTGCATTGATGCGCCTAGAGATTGGCACCATACTTTTTTGGACATGCACTCTATTTGTTCTGATTGCCAAAATTTAGAAAGCTTACTAAAATGCATGTATGACAGTATAGTAGGCCATATTGACAGGCTCAACTTGGACAAAGATAATATCATCTTCAAGCATCAAGTGCAGACGAAATTAAACACTGAAAGCTTTTCTGAAATGGCTAGCTGTTTCGATGGGTTGGCCTCAACAATAACCAAAAGCAGCACGAATTCTACTTTAAATAAAATTGATAGAGCTCTGGATGAAATAAAACTCAATTTATCATCCATTAATGAAACTTTGGCCGCTAAAGGTTCATCACTGCGTGGTCATGATTACGATCGCCTAGGGAACATGGAAAAAGCTCTAGCGGAGATGGAAAAAAGGTCTTAAAGCAAAACTCTGATTTATTAAATTCTGCTGTAGCCCAATTTAATAGTGCTATAGACAACTTCGAGAGCAGATTTACTGCTCTATGTGATAAAAATTATAATAATAGTAAAAACTGACACATACCCGTAAGTTCTGCGCTGTCATTACACAACGAACTGGTGCTTGGCGAGATTAAAGTACAATCATCAACTTCAATCAAAGTTCTCTCAGCCGTACAAAGGATATGGCCACATCTCCAATAAAAAAGTCTCTAAAAAAATCTAATATACAAATGTCTGCATCTTCGCCAAAAATCATGCTACTTGTACAAGGAAAGTTTTCAGATTCAGAACTTACTGGCCAGAAGAGGAATGGGATAGACTAATTGATAAAAATAGAAATTCAAAACAACATTCCTCTGCCACACATCAAAAGGACTCTCATATGCAAGAGTTTTTTGTCAAGGGAGCTCCGAGGACTGCTGATGTAAAATGTATGCATCAGTACTTAGTGACCAAGCTTTTCCTGGATGTCTGCATCGTTGAATCATTAAAACATCGAACCAGCAATAAGAAGAGTTCCGGAAACATCTTCAAAGTTTCCGTTCCATCACGATACGCGAGGTTATTAACTAACTCGAAAGGATTAAATTCGAACCAAACGTGGAATGGTATGACGTTTAGGAAATGGAGAAGTTAAACCAAAGCATGTAAAAATAAGAACATAAACAATAATATTACTAGTCTAAGTAGTAAATGTAATTCGACTATATTGACTGAAGTTGATATCATACAGACAAACAAAGAAAATTCTTCAAACGGACCTCCACAAACCAAACCTACTACCCTACTCAACAACGACACATCCAAGACTCCTGTTCCTATTCAATACCCGAATTCTTCTTTAAAACTGCCCTTAAGTCAGACAAATCTTACTCCTTACTGTAACTTTGTCCGTGGTGGTGACCTGGTTCCAGTTACGAATAATCCTTCCGAACACTTGAACGTCTAATAAGCCGGCGAATGCTGAGCCACTCATTCCCTCTGTAGTCAAAGCAACTGTTAACTCCTGCGATGATATTGAAGGAAGATATACCCTCTCAAGACTTCGGGATCACAGAATTAACGAAAATGTACGTTTGTTCCTAGCATATATACATAATGCTTCAGACTCGCCTTGTTTTGAGGGTAAAACTAAAACAAGTCTGAAAGTTCTTATCCATCAAGAGGGCCTTCCAGTTGACTTGGAAGCGTTAAACCTGCTGTTAATAAAATATCATGAGCAAATGGGAGTCTCTGCAAGTCAAGTTAAACAAGAACTAAATACCTACATATCTTATGTTAGGTCTAAACACATTTTTGTGCTTCAAAAGTCGAGAACCGAGCTCAAAAATACTATTCCTAGCAACTCATTCTCGCGAGTCAGCCTCAAGCTTTTCTACCATAATTGTGGTGGAATGAGAGGCAAAGTAAATGAACTCTTTCTTGACGCGAAATCTTGCCGGTTTAATATCCTAGCGTTCACTGAGACTTGGTTGAGTGATTCTTATAAAACCGAGGAAATTCTCGACGAAAATTGGACAATATCTAGAGACGACCGTGATGATCGCATTACTAGGCAAAGTCGAGGGGAACGCGTTTCAATTGCAGTTAATTCCAGTATATCGAGTGAAATTGTCCAGACTACTCCTCATAAGAGTTTCCAACATATGATTATCAGGGTTCCTTTTGAAAGAAACTACCTAAACATCGGCATTTTCTACATTCCCACCAGGTCTGAGGAAGCCGCTTATAACGAACTTTTCTTGATAATCTCTTCTTTATCCGCATCTTTAAATGAAGATGACAAAATAATATTGTTAGGTGATTTCAACCGCCTCAATCTATCGTTTATGACGGACGGAGATGATAACAGTCTTCTCCCTACAAATGTTCTCGACTCTTGTGATATGAATCTGGTAATTGCTTTTTATGGCAATGACTTACAGCAAATTGCTCCCAGTCCCAGTCAAAACGGTCATTGATTGGATTTAATATTCACCAACACTTATGACGATGTAGTGGTCAGTCCTACTAATGCTGTGGAGCATTTCTTCACTAACAGCCCTCACCACACAGCATTCACAGTTGAACTCTCTACTACTGAAACTCAAACTTCCTTATCATACAATTGTAATATTGTATATGATTTTCGTAATGCTGACTACGAAAGCATTAAACTTTACCTTGACAATGTTGACTGGTTAGGCACTCTTTCCACGTTAGACCTGGACGAGGCTGTATCCTCATTTTATCAAATAATTCTTGACGCCGTTGAAAGATACGTACCTAAAATAAAGAAGAAGAACAAGATGTCTGAGCCCTGGCTAGACAGAAATCTGCGCGCATTAAGGAATGAGAGGAACAAAATCTATAAATTACTAAAGCTTAACAATAATGCTAGCGAGAATTTAAAAAATAGATATTTTGATTTGTCAGAAAATTACAAAATCAAATACAGCGAGGCCTTTGAACGCTACGTGAATTTAACTGGTGAAAACATAATCAGAGACCCTAAGAAGTTCTTTGATTTTGTTAATCTCAAGAGGAAATCATCGGTCTATCCAGCGTCAATGACCAAAAATAATACCGTTTCTTCTTCTCCGAAAGTAATCTGTGATCTTTTCGCTGACTATTTTCATGAAGTTTTTTCACCGCCAAAGATTTCGGTAGACACGGAGTCTTCTAAAGTTAATCCAGTGGTACTGCTTTTGGACATGTATCTCTCAAGGGAAGATGTTGCTCAAGCTATTAACAACCTTGACGTTAATAAGAGTCCTGGCTCAGATTTACTTTCTCCATTTTTTGTGGTACAGTGTATGGACCAGCTTGAAGTACCTCTACACTTTCTTTTTAATAAATCTTTGACAAATGGGAGTTTCCTAACTTATTGGAAATCTTCCCATATAACTCTTACCTTTTTAACTATAGAGGTATTGCCATTCTATCTATAATCCCTAAACTATTTGAACAAATCGTTTGCCATAAACTCTCAGCTTTTATTGAGCCTCATCTAAATGAACAACAACATGGTTTCCGCAAGGGCCGATCAACTATAACCAATCTCATGGTCTTAGTTTCTGATGTCCTATGTAAAATGGAGATGGGTTACCAAATTGACGCAATCTACACGGGTTTTAGTAAAGCATTTGACCGGGTTGATCACTCCATACTTATTTAGAAATTGCAGAAAATAGGAATCACCGGCTCTATGCTCAATTGCCTCAGTTCCTACTTAAGAGACCGAAGTCAATTAGTTAAATTTCAGGGATATTTGTTCAAGCTGATTCTCGTACACTCTGGTGTACCTCAAGGCAGTCACCTCGGCCCTCTTCTTTTTAATGTTTTTATATCAAATTTTTCTGAAAAACTCTCGGACGTATCACATCGTCTTTATGCTGACGATCAGATGATATATTACACCATTAAGTCTCAATCTGATACTGTTTTCCTCCAATCAAAACTAACGTCCCTTCAACAATGGTGTGATGTCAACAAACTTCATCTAAACGTTGGGAAATGTTTTGTAACGACTTTTTCCCGTAAAACCACAATATTGAACAATGCATACGTTCTCAATAACACGGTAATGGATAGGAAAGAAAACATTGTCGACCTTGGAGTTGTGCTAGACAAGAAACTATGCTTCAATTTGCACTACAATACTATTCTCTCCAAAGCTCATAAACAGCTTGGCTTTATTAAAAGACGAGCCAAAGAGTTTGAAAATCTGTAGGTAAATAAATCATTATTTACCTCACTGGTTCGCCCATTACTTGAATATGCCTGTAATGTAATGTATAACCCACATTTCCGAGGTTATGATACAAGAATAGAATCTGTCCAAAAACAGTTCTTGTTGTTTGCTCTGAGAGACCCTTATAGCCCTGATGACTATCAAATCTTGCCTCCTTATGAAGTTAGATTGGAGCTTCTGAATTTGTCTACTCTTAAAACCAGAAGAACAATGTTGTCCTCTTGTTTCGCCTTTGACGTGATTAGGGGCCACATTAAAGTGGAGTATTTGACGAATAAAATAAAGCTTAATGTGCCTGTAAGAAGTACGCGTAATACACGTTTACTAACTGAATATCAGCATCTTACTAGGTATGCAGATAATGAACCAGTTAATAGGTGTTGTAAAATATTTAACACTTTGAGCAAACACTACTCCCCTACCATCTCCAAGTTCAATTTTAAATCCAGCATTTCAAAAGCCCTTCCATTATCCATCCCTAAATTGTGACGTGCATACAACAGTATAAATTAACGTTGAATGTAGCACGTATTTTAGGGTTAAGTATATTGTTGTAATGTATATTTTATATATGTTGACATGTGATTGCCTTGTTTTGGCGAAATAAATAATTAAATAAACAAATTGACAGTCGTTATACTTCGCGGATACAAATAATAAAATGGTTGAAATATAACGAGCTTAACCCACCAAAAAGCCTTAACCGTGGTCGTGCTGTCTGGTGGCGGATGGTAAATAACAGCACCTGAAGAGGATGCCATCCGACACCCCGAAACCACACTTTCCATTTAATAATACACCGGGCAAGCCTGGAAACATCATAATAATCAATTATAGTGCGAACCAACTTACGCTTCCCATATAGGCCCATTCAATGATATAGCTGCTATTGTGCTCGTTATTTAATGTTTTCAAATTAGATTCCGCTCAATATGAGCTTTAATTTTGAACAGCAGTTAAATTTTCCTGTATCTTCTTACAAACGACTGAAAATTTCAAAAAATATCCTGAACTCCTACCTTTTATATGCCCATTTTTACTCGCATGCGATGTACGCCCTTAACGTCAGCAAGTTAGTGTTAGTGTCACAAACACCTTCATAAGTTAGCCTACCAAATTTGATGATTTTCCTTTCCTATGTATATTACCTCTCTGGTTTATACAGCTGCATCCTCGCATTGTTTATCAGTGGCAGCTCGTGGGAGTTAAATATGGTTGGGCTACTGGTACGATTTTTTCTATCACCAATATAAGTTCTTATGTGAGTTTCCACTCCACCCAAGAGGTACCACATGTGGAGCGTTAAGCGATTTTAAGTGATCGGTTTCCCCAAAAGTAGGTTCGCTGGCAATCAAAGATATATTCCTAATATCGTGTTTTGAAAAACATTTAAAGCTTCAATAAAAGTTCAGTGCACTCAGGATAATAAAAATTTGTTTAAAAACATTTGAATTCTTCCAACGAAACAACTTTTACGCCTATCGCACTTATCAAAATAAATAATATCTCAACTAAAATAAATGCAACAAAAACAACAATAACAATCGAAAAAACTAGTAATAAATAAATTCAACAAAAACAACAATAACAAGAGCAAAAACCATCAATAAATAAATTCAGCAAAAACAGTTTTACATTGTATATAGTTCTTCAATCAACATCAACAACAAAAGCAAACAAGTCATTCACCCTTTCATTCATTTCGGGTATTTTTTAATGTATTTATTACAAACAGAGAGTACTGCAAGCTAATTGAGACGACTTTGGTTCATGGTGCTGGATTTGTAACTTTTGATATTTTTCAGGGTATTGAAGCATATTTCCGACTCTGCAATAGTAACCGGCGTTGTTAAAACTATTTCTATTAACTTACTTGTTTCTTGGAAAGACGAACAAAGGTTATTATCTTCAAAAAAACTGTAAAGCTGAACAATGGAAGACATATTTTGAAACATTTCGTTCGAATAGCGTAATATTAATATTAATTATATTTTCTACCGAATTCATATTTTGAAAATACCGAGAAAAAAATTACTAAAATTGAAATTCAAACTTCTAGCAAGTTTTAACACATGCAAGGAAAATCTTGTTAATTATTTATTTAATCAAAATGATAAATATCATAACCTGACGAACCCTTTTCTGAAACAAACTTTAAGCACTACAAAAATTTAAAAAAATCCTAAACACTACGAAGGCACACTAAGTACTAATACCATGCACTACATTGATGAAACTACTTTTGCATTAACAGTCATCACCTTCACTTCCTTCGGCCCGTCGTAAAAAAAAGCTGCTCATGCCTCCTCAAAAGTATTTACCACACCATGCCAAGACTAAACGTTGTCGAAGCACTGAACGGGCTGCACATGATTAGCCCGTCCACAATGTATACACATGTATTTCAAACACGCACACCCCCGCCGCTTCAGCATAAAATTCACGCAGCCATTCAAATTGAAATACTCTTAATCGGGGCTTTTGCCATGTAGCCCTTTCCTCGTAATAAAGGTGGAAAATTGTCAAAGAGAAAATAAGTTTGAATTTTACTCTCAGCTTTTATTCGGTGCAGGCACAGCGAAGCGAGTCGAAGAGAAAAACAAATTGTTCTACAGTGCGTGGCAAGAAGACTATGTGAAAGTAAACTGCTACATTATCTTTTGAAATGAAATGAAATTATGAAAACTATATTGGAATCTATAATGATATTTTATCTACATATCTCTACACTTTCTTTTTAATAAATCTTTGACAAATGGGAGTTTCCTAACTTATTGAAAATCTTCCCATATAACTCTTACCTTTTTAACTATAGAGGTATTGCCATTCTATCTATAATCCCTAAACTATTTGAACAAATCGTTTGCCATAAACTCTCAGCTTTTATTGAGCCTCATCTAAATGAACAACAACATGGTTTCCGCAAGGGCCGATCAACTATAACCAATCTCATGGTCTTAGTTTCTGATGTCCTATGTAAAATGGAGATGGGTTACCAAATTGACGCAATCTACACGGGTTTTAGTAAAGCATTTGACCGGGTTGATCACTCAACACTTATTTAGAAATTGCAGAAAATAGGAATCACCGGCTCTATGCTCAATTGCCTCAGTTCCTACTTAAGAGACCGAAGTCAATTAGTTAAATTTCAGGGATATTTGTTCAAGCTGATTCTCGTACACTCTGGTGTACCTCAAGGCAGTCACCTCGGCCCTCTTCTTTTTAATGTTTTTATATCAAATTTTTCTGAAAAACTCTCGGACGTATCACATCGTCTTTATGCTGACGATCAGATGATATATTACACCATTAAGTCTCAATCTGATACTGTTTTCCTCCAATCAAAACTAACGTCCCTTCAACAATGGTGTGATGTCAACAAACTTCATCTAAACGTTGGGAAATGTTTTGTAACGACTTTTTCCCGTAAAACCACAATATTGAACAATGCATACGTTCTCAATAACACGGTAATGGATAGGAAAGAAAACATTGTCGACCTTGGAGTTGTGCTAGACAAGAAACTATGCTTCAATTTGCACTACAATACTATTCTCTCCAAAGCTCATAAACAGCTTGGCTTTATTAAAAGACGAGCCAAAGAGTTTGAAAATCTGTAGGTAAATAAATCATTATTTACCTCACTGGTTCGCCCATTACTTGAATATGCCTGTAATGTAATGTATAACCCACATTTCCGAGGTTATGATACAAGAATAGAATCTGTCCAAAAACAGTTCTTGTTGTTTGCTCTGAGAGACCCTTATAGCCCTGATGACTATCAAATCTTGCCTCCTTATGAAGTTAGATTGGAGCTTCTGAATTTGTCTACTCTTAAAACCAGAAGAACAATGTTGTCCTCTTGTTTCGCCTTTGACGTGATTAGGGGCCACATTAAAGTGGAGTATTTGACGAATAAAATAAAGCTTAATGTGCCTGTAAGAAGTACGCGTAATACACGTTTACTAACTGAATATCAGCATCTTACTAGGTATGCAGATAATGAACCAGTTAATAGGTGTTGTAAAATATTTAACACTTTGAGCAAACACTACTCCCCTACCATCTCCAAGTTCAATTTTAAATCCAGCATTTCAAAAGCCCTTCCATTATCCATCCCTAAATTGTGACGTGCATACAACAGTATAAATTAACGTTGAATGTAGCACGTATTTTAGGGTTAAGTATATTGTTGTAATGTATATTTTATATATGTTGACATGTGATTGCCTTGTTTTGGCGAAATAGATAATTAAATAAACAAATTGACAGTCGTTATACTTCGCGGATACAAATAATAAAATGGTTGAAATATAACGAGCTTAACCCACCAAAAAGCCTTAACCGTGGTCGTGCTGTCTGGTGGCGGATGGTAAATAACAGCACCTGAAGAGGATGCCATCCGACACCCCGAAACCACACTTTCCATTTAATAATACACCGGGCAAGCCTGGAAACATCATAATAATCAATTATATTGCGAACCAACTTACGCTTCCCATATAGGCCCATTCAATGATATAGCTGCTATTGTGCTCGTTATTTAATGTTTTCAAATTAGATTCCGCTCAATATGAGCTTTTATTTTGAACAGCAGTTAAATTTTCCTGTATCTTCTTACAAACGACTGAAAATTTCAAAAAATATCCTGAACTCCTACCTTTTATATGCCCATTTTTACTCGCATGCGATGTACGCCCTTAACGTCAGCAAGTTAGTGTTAGTGTCACAAACACCTTCATAAGTTAGCCTACCAAATTTGATGATTTTCCTTTCCTATGTATATTACCTCTCTGGTTTATACAGCTGCATCCTCGCATTGTTTATCAGTGGCAGCTCGTGGGAGTTAAATATGGTTGGGCTACTGGTACGATTTTTTCTATCACCAATATAAGTTCTTATGTGAGTTTCCACTCCACCCAAGAGGTACCACATGTGGAGCGTTAAGCGATTTTAAGTGATCGGTTTCCCCAAAAGTAGGTTCGCTGGCAATCAAAGATATATTCCTAATATCGTGTTTTGAAAAACATTTAAAGCTTCAATAAAAGTTCAGTGCACTCAGGATAATAAAAATTTGTTTAAAAACATTTGAATTCTTCCAACGAAACAACTTTTACGCCTATCGCACTTATCAAAATAAATAATTTCTCAACTAAAATAAATGCAACAAAAACAACAATAACAATCTAAAAAACTAGTAATAAATAAATTCAACAAAAACAACAATAACAAGAGCAAAAACCATCAATAAATAAATTCAGCAAAAACAGTTTTACATTGTATATAGTTCTTCAATCAACATCAACAACAAAAGCAAACAAGTCATTCACCCTTTCATTCATTTCGGGTATTTTTTAATGTATTTATTACAAACAGAGAGTACTGCAAGCTAATTGAGACGACTTTGGTTCATAGTGCTGGATTTGTAACTTTTGATATTTTTCAGGGTATTGAAGCATATTTCCGACTCTGCAATAGTAACCGGCGTTGTTAAAACTATTTCTATTAACTTACTTGTTTCTTGGAAAGACGAAAAAAGGTTATTATCTTCAAAAAAACTGTAAAGCTGAACAATGGAAGACATATTTTGAAACATTTCGTTCGAATAGCGTAATATTAATATTAATTATATTTTCTACCGAATTCATATTTTGAAAATACCGAAAAAAAATTACTAAAATTGAAATTCAAACTTCTAGCAAGTTTTAACACATGCAAGGAAAATCTTGTTAATTATTTATTTAATCAAAATGATAAATATCATAACCTGACGAACCCTTTTCTGAAACAAACTTTAAGCACTACAAAAATTTAAAAAAATCCTAAACACTACGAAGGCACACTAAGTACTAATACCATGCACTACATTGATGAAACTACTTTTGCATTAACAGTCATCACCTTCACCCCCTTCGGCCCGTCGTAAAAAAAGCTGCTCATGCCTGCTCAAAAGTATTTACCACACCATGCCAAGACTAAACGTTGTCGAAGCACTGAACGGGCTGCACATGATTAGCCCGTCCACAATGTATACACATGTATTTCAAACACGCACACCCCCGCCGCTTCAGCATAAAATTCACGCAGCCATTCAAATCGAAATACTCTTAATCGGGGCTTTTGCCATGTAGCCCTTTCCTCGTAATAAAGGTGGAAAATTGTCAAAGAGAAAATAAGTTTGAATTTTACTCTCAGCTTTTATTCGGTGCAGGCACAGCGAAGCGAGTCGAAGAGAAAAACAAATTGTTTTACAGTGCGTGGCAAGAAGACTATGTGAAAGTAAACTATAGCATGGGCGAAAAAAATGCTACATTATCTTTTGAAATGAAATGAAATTATGAAAACTATATTGGAATCTATAATGATATTTTATTAGATTTGCACTAATATAGGCTCATTAATAAGTGGTGGGGCTGAGCCCCACTAGCGCCAAAGGTAGAGGCGCCGCTGTTGTTTATGCTGACATAGCTTTCGGTTCCAAATTCATTAAATGCTGATCAGCTTATCTTTTATTTCCCACAGACAAAATTGGAACTAAGCAATTTTGGGTTCTTTGTCTTCAACCATATAAATATGTATTGATCATCTGGATCAAGTAAGTTATTATTAAGATATCATTCGGATCTCAAGTCTGTCAAAGTTATTATTCAATCGTCAAGAGTTGTTGGTCAGTAGTTGCCATTAGCTATTATTCAGTTATTAGTCAGATCACAAGTCAATCAGTTGTCAGTCATCAATGGTTATTATTAATTAAACAAGTCAATTGTCATTAGTTCAAGTGAAATAAAGTGTTCATATTAAATATTAAATACAGTGTTCCATTTAAAAACCAAATGTGGTGATTGTATATTTTTTGTAATTTAATATTGCAAGAGACATAACTCGCGTGGAAATAAGCTAGAAAATAAATCGAGCATATGTGCATGTGTTGCACGAGTGTGTCGTGATAACAAACAAGTCAAAATTGAGAATGAGATAAGTATTGAGTAGAGACAAATGACAGTTGATAAGCAACATATCGAGCCTATTCTGTTTATGTAATTTGTATAAATATTTTAAAATTCCTTGCCAAAATGAATCAATTGGTAGGCTCTTCAATGGATCATCATTACGAGAAAAATCAAAAACATATCGGGTCTTTTAGAATATAGACGCAAACTCCGATGCACGTCAAAAGATATTGTGTAGAATAATGTGAAAAGACAGATGTTTTTAAGTTTTAAAAGAAATAGATTATTGTGAAGGTCGAGCAAAGCATAAAAATATAATAATACGAGTACAATATAAAAAAACATATTACAACATTTATTTTTTTCTGCTTAGGCCCATACGAAACAGTAGTTCGTAGCAATCATATTTGACGTCCTTGTTGTGTGAGAAGAATCGGCATAGAAACTTCCTGGGCACTCTTTGTACTGTCAACAATATAAGTAGACGTTTCATCGGCTTCTGTTCATTGTGGTCGTATGTGAATATCATCATCGTTAGTTGAAATAATAGGAATTTCACCTATCCGGGAAATCGTCGTTAATTGTTTAATTTTTGTAATTTGCATGTGGGATTCGTCGCCAATGCATGCGTTTCCAATATTAGGCAGTTCATGCATTGTACATTCGAAAATATTAGTTTGATCGTTTGTCGACAAAACATTTGTCATAATTATTTCCTGTAATACAGGAGCAGAGCTTGTTGGAACAATCCTAGTGAGCATTTTTGTTTTGCTCCATATTCCATAGTAGTTTCGACCCCCATATTAACCTTTAATATATATTTATATATATATATATATATATATATATATATATATATATATATATATATATATATATATATATATATAACCCGCTCACTTTGGCAAAAATCTTCATTGTTCACAACTTGTAAATATGTACCCACAAAAACAACATTTATCTCAGCTAGCCGGCATCGCACCGCAGCACGGAAAGTTTCCCGAAATGGCAGATAAAAGCTTTATTCAAGCTTAGGAAAAGCAAGAGAGGCTGTCTTTTAACTTCGTCGACGATAACTTTTTTTCTGTAAAAGTAGTTAGGTTGGATTGGGATATGGGAAGATTTTGTTATCGCCGCGACAATAAAAATTGAAATTTTCAACATATCTTTACGTTTTGAGGTGTTTAGAGTATATTTTTAGGGTTTTTAGAAAGAAATATGTATGTGTGTTTGTGTATGTACGCACGTTCGTACGTTCGTGGACAGTTTTTTCTACGAACATAGCTCACGCAAACAAAGTCGTATCGACATTGTTGAGGGGCCAATCGAACCCTTAGGAATTTTAAAAGATTATTAGTTTTTGAGACACTTCGGGCTTGGGGTTTGGTGTTTTGACCCCTTCAAGGTCATTTCTGTCATGCACTATATCTCGCGAAACAAATATAGGATTTGCATCGTTGGGTTGTCAATCGACACGATTTAACATTTCTATGATTCTGTCAATTTTTAAAAAATTGTTGAAGTGGTTTTATAATTTCAAATAAATTGAATCTGCAACCTGATTTGCACAGCACATTTATTAATGTTTGCAAAAAATTAGATTCTAAACAGTTTTTTTAAAAAAATTCACCAAAATTTTTTATCTTTAGCACAAAAGCACTTAAATAGGAAATAAAAAATCATTAGAAGTCACCATATCTATATCTCGTAAACCAAATTTAATATTTGCATCATTAAGATGTCAACCGTCTCACATTAACACTTCAAATCATATCAATTTATTAATATTGGCATAATTCCAGCAGATTTTCAATAGTTTTCACAATACCGTGTTTTCATGTCAATGAAAAAACTACTTAAATTTTGAAAAAAAAAGAATGCAGTCAAATTTTCGGTAATCAACGATTTGAATGGTAAAATGTTTCGTAGTCAATACTTTGCGATATCATATGCTTTAAATGCCTTTCATCAAATAAAAAATTGTAGTATTTAATAGTTTTTTTCTTTGGTGTTCGTAAGATTACAGGTAATTCCTCCATCAAGTAATACTTTTTTTTAGATGCAATTGAACTGATTATTGACTGCATATTCAAACTGCTAACTAGGAAATAATTATTAGTCTCATTGATGTTAAATCGTTTATTCTAAGCAGTAATTTCAATAAAACCAAGTGGTGACTTGGGTATCGATATATACCAACGCGTAAACGAAAATGAAGTTGAAAATCTGTCGGAAATGGATAGATTGCCAGATGAAAATTTTTTTACTGGAAATTGGGAACACGAAACTTTTACGAAATACTCAATTTCATTCGAAACAAGATAATCAAGCAAGCAGACCTGGCAATAGAATCTTACAACACGCCGTTAAGTTAGGAATGAATATCGCGATGCCTTACATTGCAATATGGTGACAAAAGAAACTTAGGGACGCTCAAATACCAAATGACTTGTCTGGTACAACGCAATCGGCTTACCACCATTTATCTCTCATGCTGAATTAAGTCGTTTGCAGAGATATGAGTCCAGATCCAGCCAATATTATGGTCCGTTTGTACAGAAAAAAAAAGCTTAAGGTACATTTATAAGAGGACTTAACGGCGACTTGCGCAAATTTTTAAGCATAAGGGAGCCTACTGATTTTCCTAAGTCATTACGTCTCTGTCTTAAACTAGAATATATCCATTACAGGACAAAATATGCAACCAACCACGGCAATGTTAATTAGTAGTATGAATAAGGCGGTTCTAATTCACTTTTTCCCACGGTTTTCCACTTTTCCCAACGGTCTCCGGTGGTGCCATTTCTTATCGCTTGCGGAGGTCAGATCTCATGGCGACTGCTACGCCGCTGAAGTCATCGCGGCTGCTACGCCGCTGAATTCAGCGCTTATTGCTGCTGGTTGCGTAATCTCTTATCGCTTCTGCTGGTGGATTCTTAGCGGTTTCGGATATTTTTTAACAGACATTTCAAACTAGAATTCGATGACGAAAATATCTTAACAGTGCGATGCCCATATGATTGCAACTATTCCAAACGTGTTGGCTGTGATAAGAATGATGCATTTTAGTTTGCTCAAAATAGCCTCTAACCGCAAAGTTAGTTCCTGATTAGAAAATTTTAATATTCTAGCGTGTAATGATAGGGGATTGTATGAAGACCATTTGAAATGATAAGAAGTTGAGATTTGAATATGATAGTTAATTCCTGATTAGGAAATTTAAATAATATTCTAGCGTGTAAGAATACTTCAGAACGAACGGCTGATGATAAGGGATTGTATGAAGACCATTTAAAATGATAAGGAGGTGGCATTTGAATATCCAAGTTAATTCCTGATTACCACATTTTAATAATATTCGAGCATGTAAGAAGTCTTATGTATCGTAAATGTTTTAACCACGATACATTATGTTGTTGTTGTTGTTGGCCGGAGTGATGTGTGATAGGGGATTGAAATGGTAAGGCTGTGTTGTATTTAGTGAATGTAAAGGTGATAAAGGGAGATTCCACACGTGACGTGGCGTCTAGGGATTTTCCAGACAAGGTTGTTTAACTGTGGTGGAAATTGAGAATGGTTGTGGTTGTAGTTGAAGAATTTGATGACGTCATTCTTATCAATTCAAGGTCATGTAAGTTCAAATTCAAGGCCATTTGACGTCATTTTTATCCAGCTTTTGATAAGGGAATGGGTGAAGGCCATTTGAAATATCCGGTGCGGTTTATCTGGTGCGTGTAGATAAGAGGAGATTCCCAGCCGTGGCGAGTAATGCTGATGAATATATGTTGGCTGGGATAAGAATGACGCTTGTTGGTTTTTTTAAAAATAGCCTTCCTCATTAGGAAGCCGTAGCGAGTCATGCTGATGAATATGTGTTGCTGATTAGGAAGGTTTAAAATTCACTTCAAGGCCATTTGAAATGACATGTGTTGTCTGTGATTTGGCAAGCGGTTTTGTCATTTGAAATATCCGGTGTGGTTTGTCTGGTAAAAGTAGATAAGAGGAAGTTCCCAGCCGTAGCGAGTCATGCTGATGAATATGTTTTGGCTGTGATAAGAATGACGCTTGGGAGTTTTTTAAAACTAGCCTTCCTCGTTAGGAAACCGTGGCGAGTCATGCTGATGAACAGGTATTGCTGATTAGAAAGTTTTAAAATTCACAATTTGAAATGTTATGTGTTGGCTGTGATTTGGCAAGTGGCTTTTGATAAGGATTGGGTGATGGTCATTTTCATTGATATGTGTTGCCTGTGATAAGAATGACGCTTGTTATTTTTTCAAAAAAAAACGATCCTGTAGTTCCTGATTAGAAAGCTTAAAAATTCATTTCAAGGCCATTTGAAATGATATGTGTTGGCTGTGGTTTGGCAAGCGGCTTTTAATAAGGATTGGGTGATGGTCGTTTCAAATGATATGTGTTGGCAGTGATAAGAATGACGCTTGTTAGTTTTTTAATAAAATAACCTTCCTATAGTTCCTGATTAAAAAGTTTTAAAATTCAAAGGCCATTTGAATTGATATGTGTAAGTCTGTTTGAGAACGGAAGCATGATGATTACAACTTTCGAAAGTTTATCTGAAATAAAACAAAATTCAGATAAATTATATGTATAAACGTTTATATAATTATAATAAATAAAAAGATAATAAGATAAAACATTAATATATTATCAAATAAAAAATACATATATGATATCAAAAATGTTTCATTAAATTTCAGCATTCCAGCTTGCTGCGGATATAAAAGAAACTATAGCAACTGAATTTTAAAAAGTTCGATTCTGTTCTTAGTGAAGTAACACGAAGTGAATTGTATTCCGTTAATTAATTTTTTTTTGCGAAATTTGTGGTTTTAAAGTGAATAGTGCTAGCTGGAACTACCATGTTCGAACTAATGTTAACAAAAAAAATTGTGCAGAATCCATTAGTGATGATTGGAATAGGGTAAAAAGTTATTTTGGTCAGCGAATGGAATTTCTTATATATGCAAACAAAGATGAAAACCTTTTAAATTCGGATGAGTTTTTCAAGACGATGAAAGATCCGTTAGTGAAATATTTGATGTGGACACTAGACGAACCCGTAACGCTAAAATTTAACATTGAGCTTTTTGCTGAATTCATTAAAATGGATGATGATGATGATGACAGCAAAAACCGTTAGATATTTTTGCAAACTTTTCTGAAATTTCCAGAAACATCTGCCAGAAGCAACACATATGTCTTCAGATATAATTCCAAATAGTCCCAAATCTTTGTACAATTAAAAACATTCCAAACATTCCACATGTTTATAGTCAATCTCATTTTATTGAAAAAACTCTCTTAAACGGTTCCATGAGTTAATATAATCATATGGGAATACACATTTTGCGCTTAGCAGTTGAAATTTTTTTTTTGGATAGATTTTTCACTAGGGCATCCAAGCTACTCTGCATGAATCTGGCTGAGTCTAAAAATCTAAGCTCAATTGTTTCAAACTCATCGACTTTAATTCGTTTAGATATTGAAACGTATAGTTCCTTATTAATGGGGATAATAGATATTTCCCTATCAATGCTATCTAATTCTTTTATAAACAAATGAAAATCATAACCTGAGAGGTTGTGAAATAATATTGGAAAGAATTTTAGTACTCGATACAATAAGTTAGATTCGCTATGAGCGGGGTCAATGGTCTCGGACTCTACCAATGCCGAGCTGTTTTTACAAATCTGACAGAAAACCCATTCATTTTGAATCTTTTCTTCTTCGAACGATAGAGTATCCATTGACTTTGGGTTCTTGATATGTTTCATATACAACCATTTTAAATTATTTAAAATTAAATTAACGAAGTTTTTTGGTGAATCTGGGACTTTCTTCAATCTGAATCTGTATATTCTTGATTAAAATAGTTGAAAGCACAAGGGGTATGTTTTTGGATTGTTGAGTTTGACGAAAGTGTCGGATCAGGTACACATGTATCGAGATCCTGAAGAAGGCATTCAAAATCTACATAGATGACAAAAGGTACATCGAGTTGTTGTTCATAGCTATTGTACTCCAGCATTGCTTTCTACGGTTCCACAATTTTCGTAACTACTCTGCTACAGTCGTTTTTATGCATGTCAAGGATTTCACTCGAAATAAAATATTGGACACAATGATAGCACCATTGTGTAGCGTTTGTTGACTGCGAATCAATCTTTGAAGAAAAACAAAAAACAGACAGACAGAACTACCATTTCACCATTACATTAACGTTTACACACATATCATTTCATTAGTACATACCTTCAAATATGTTTAATCCAAATATAATGATAATCCTCGTCGGCTTGCAACAGGAGTAGATTGATGTGACGCAATTTTTGTTGTTTTGTGATATGATATGGGCCGATCATTTTTTAAATCTCCGCATCGTATCCAAATAAATTGATACTAAATATTTGGTTCAATTCCTCAAATTTGACTATATCTCGCACCTGTAGCGGAAACTCGAGACCCAAAATAATTCAACACTATACCATTTTGAAGAAGTATAACGCTGTCAGCAATGTCATCAATTCGGTATGATATAATTTTTTTGTGAATTATGATCTATCGAACACATAGCATTAATTTTGCACCATTTAAAACAATAACTATTGCGGTTCATAATATTAATGCAAGCACGCTTATTGATCAAATGTTTTGGTAGTGGAATATAATTTCTACCTCTTAAGGGTTTACAATCATTTATATTTAAATCGCAGAGAGTGATTTTTATGAGAGCTCATCCACTGTTTTTCTCCTGGAATTCTTCCATTTTTTCCGGATTCCATTAGCCATATTATTAAAAGATAACTTCAATTTAATTTTTTTGCAGTATCGCTTGCATTTCCGTATGGAATGATTTATTGCTTATTATGCTTTCGCTGTCATCATCATCATCCAATGTTAAATTTTAGCGTTACGCGTTCATCTAGTGCCCTCATCAAATATTTCACTAACGGATCTTCCATCGTCTTGAAAAACTCATCCGAATTTGTTTTCATATATATGAAAACCAATTCGGATGATATAAGATAAGATATATAAGAGATTCCATTTGCTGGCCAAAACAACTTTTTACCCTTTTCAAACCTTCACCAATGGACTCTGGACAATTTTTTTTTGTTAACATTAGTTCACACATGGTAGTTCCAGCTAGCATTATTCACTTCAAAACCACAAATTCGTAAAACATTTTTTAATTCACGGAATACAATTCACTTCGTGTTACTTCACTTAGAACAGAATCGCATTTTTTAAAATTCAGTTGCTATAGTTGCTTTTATATCATTAAGAAAACCGCAACCATTTCCGTAGCGAAGAAGAATAAATTTTTATTCCAATGTATGCTCCCCATTAAACCCCGCAGCAAGCTGAAATGCAGAAATTTAATGAAACAATTTTGATATCATATATGGTTTGTATTTTTTAATTGATAATATATTGAATGTCTTATTATATATTATAATTATAGTAACGTTTATATTTATAATTTATTAAATTTTTGTTTTATTTCAGATAAACTTTCGAAAGTTGTAATCATCATGCATCCGTTCTCAAACAGACTTACACATATCAATTCAAATGGCCTTTGAATTTTAAAACTTTTTAATCAGGAACTATAGGAAGGTTATTTTATTAAAAAACTAACAAGCGTCATTCTTATCACTGCCAACACATATCATTTGAAACGACCATCACCCAATCCTTATTAAAAGCCGCTTGCCAAGCCACAGCCAACATATATTATTCCAAATGGCCTTGAAGTGAATTTTTATGCTTTCTAATCAGGAACTACATGAAGGCTATTTTTTTTTTAAATTTGCGTGCCCCGCATTCACTCACCTCCCTCCCAGCCAATCATCCTCCATGTGCCCCGCCACTTCGGACGCAACATGGAAGATGACCGCCGAGAGGAGGCCCCCGTGCGGAGCACCCACCAACTGTGGCCGCATAGTGACGACCGTAGATTAACATTTTTTTTAAACGGGCTAATCAAAATCACACAGAAAAAGAAACATCAAGTACCGGACTAACCGCATCACGCACACGCTGAGGAGGGGAGAAACCATGAAAACTCACTTCATATTATTTACACTTTATTTCCAATAGATTATTTAGCATTTAATTGAAGACAATTGTTTACATCCAACTTCATTAATTATTGGTTTAGATAGTCTCGTATATAATACATACCGACTAAACCTAAATGGCTTACGAAATATATTCACTAATGCAAATGTGATTGTTATCAAATTACAAGAGACTCGGAAAGGAGGCTGTTATTGTAATAATGATCAAAGTAAATTAACACTAATCGTGGAATCTGGTTAAGCACATTCGCCTCGAATACGACGAGCGAGCGGAATGGTTTTCGGTATGATGGTGACACGTTGGCATGAATAGCACCCAATTCGTATCATCATCTCACTAAACAGATATACCCTGAAAACAGTCCGCAACTCATGAGAATATATAAAGAAATAACTCAACAACCTTATAGCAATTTGCTTATAGACCTAACACAGGATATAAATGACACAATGAATAGACCTAACACAGGATATAAATGACACCTTACGTTTTCGCACCGACAAATTTAATACAACATTTTTAACGTGTTATTGCTCCCCAGATAGTTTGAAGGAAGACAACGGTGTCACGAATGAGACGATTAAAGGAGAACAAGCATATGCTATACGTTCTTTAAAAAGCTAGCCCGTGTTTAAGAAAGGCTATACTGAAAACCGCCGATCCTGAAGTAATTAAAACTCTATGCGAAATAACACACAATGCACTAAAGGGTAATCATGCACCATCTCGATAAGTATTCACACAACTGCGCAAATATAAAAACAGCCTGAGTAAGCTTTCAGGGGCAAGAAACTCTGTTTCGCGACAGCGTAAAGTGTTAGTGCAGCAAGGAAGATTTTTTCCTGTATTGTAAGGAAGTGTTCTTTCAGGTGTGATAGGATCTTCAATTGAAAAATATGCATAGAAATAGCAGTCTTAATAAAATGCTGCTATTATCCCCGGAAGTATATGAACGTTTAAAGCAGACAGTTGAGTACACGCTCGTACACAGACAACGTTTGACAAAAACATGAGTAAGATACTGAACAATAAGCGCCAAAATGATGAAGCAAAATGGTATCAGTTCCCGAATGTTCTAATACAATTTTTAAATACAAGACGAGGGAAAAAATCATTTATGGAGATGAAAGCCAAAAATCTTTCATGGAAAGATCACATGAATAGGTTAAAATATAAGAATTTGCTTGAAAGAAGCACACAGACGAGGTTTCTATTTAAAAACGAAATACCCACACAAACTTCGCCTCCACGACCGGAGAAGATATTTGAGTCGATAAACGAAATAACACCACCAAAGCAAGAATTGCTTGCTGCTTTGAAGCGACGATTATCAGCAAGTGTAATAGCAAAAAATCTTAAACCTGCTTCCAAAATAAGGAAAAGTGTGGCTGATTCATTTGAAGGAACCAGCAAAGACTACAAGATAATAGCCAGCGAAAATGGTATTACGCAGTATACAGTTTTAGGGGATATGACTGTGGATGAACTGGATGACGTTTTCACTGATTCAGATGCAAAAGATGATAAAGGTGCTGTGGCGTCAGATTTCGATGAAGTAGGTCTAAAGTCTGGTAAGCATTCTATTCTAATACCCTCTCGTCTAAAACATGATCAATTTGACATTCCCATAAGAAAGTCTGCTCGGCAAAGTGAACGGTTAAGATTGAGGACCGAGCCTAGTTCCAGAGTTAAAAATCTGAATTGGGACAGAATTTAAAAATGTCTATAAACATAATAGATGACGAGTTCTACGTGTGTCTCATAAGCAACAGTTCCTTAGGCATTTACCCTGACAATACTCTATCAACTTTCGAAACCATATTACCGAGTGTGTGTAAGTTTACATACATGTCGGAATAACGAAGATCGCTTTACCAAAACGTAAAACAGAGAAAAGCGAATCTGGGAGCAGCGGAATTTGTAAACGTTCTATACCTTCTGAAGATGTAAGCGTTACCGAAGTACCACAATCTGTACCAATTGAAAAAGATTCAAAAGCAATAATCGCTAAAGTTGTTGCGTTGAGTAAATATCATGTTCGTTTTAGATGGGATGCAAATGATTTGCAAAAGTTATGTTATAAGGAAAATGATATAAACTTTTCATCATTCCTTTCATCATTTTTCTTAGCAATTAGACCTGACTATTATACCTATTACTAAACCGAAATCAAACAAATAATATACGATCGTATCGTAGAAGATAGAGATGTAAAAGCAATCGCCGATATAAGAAGTATTATAGAAGAAAGAGATTTTTATATACATATTTATCAGTCTGGAAAAGTTGCTGGAAAAAATTATTTAAAGTTAAATGCAAAATTTGAATCATTTCGGGCGTTTATAGACTACATACTTAATTGGGCAGATTCCGAGAAACAAACGAAACCATGCCGAATTATTACAGATGATTGATCAATATACTCATCCGGCAAATAGTTTAATGTACAAGCGAAATAAAGAAGCGAAACCAACCACCCACACATTTCATCTAAAAGATTATGGCGTGAAGCTTAATGTACAGCTACCTATTTTATCGCCGATTAACATAACAGATCTCACTGCCCTGTTACTAAGCGGAATTGAATTTAACGATGAAGAGATACTTTATAAAGAAAAGCCATCTGGAACCACAACATATCAACTGCGAAAACGGGTATTTAACAAAATTGCCTCAGCAATCCGTGAATCTGTATCCCGTGCCACTAAAGCGTCCGACACAGAAATAATATCCGATGGATGGATCAAAATAACCGAATTTCACACCCTTATTGATATGCTATACAAAAGAGCCGATGGATCAAAAGCTACAACTCCTGTCCCCATAGAGGTGGATAAAACCGATAATATAGCTGGCTTATTCATCGACGCATTCCTTAAAACACCCGTTGAGAAGCGTGATCCTGAATCGATCGATACAGAAATAAAAGAGTCGTTTGATAAATTAATAATGTTAGACAGTATAAGTCAGCTAGAAAAATCATTATCTGCGCTTGAAAAAAGAACATATTGTATCTCATCCAATAAAGGCATTGATGATTGTGAAAAAACCGAATTAATAAACATCCATACAGATATCATTAAACCCAGAATAAAAGGAAATAAACTGGTAAGAAATCTACGAGCAATCCCGTTGAAACTTGAGAAAACCTTTATTGAAAGTATCTCAATCAAAATTACAGACCATCACGGTCAAGCTAGTCAACTTTGAATTCAGCTTTACTCCAACTTTCATCATGCTTCATTTCAGACGAAGGTAAGAATCTATAAATATTCGCAAGTTCGAAATACGGGATTTAACAGGCCTCTATGTTAATGAGATGAATTCACACTACGCACGTTACTACCTTGACCAGAGTGGGGTAAAATTATCTGACATTGGAGAATTGTATCGATCGCCACTTGTTTACCAGCGAGGAAGGGGGGTTGGTAGTTTTTTCAGTGGATTGGTACGATATCTCCAACCATTATTTCTACATGGAGCAAAAGCTATAGGCAAACAAGTCGTCAAAACAGGAAAGTCCATTTTTAAAGAGGCAGGAAACAGACCACTGAAGCAGGTACTAAAAGAACATGGAAAATCTGCAGTACACGAATTAGCCCAAAAGGGTATAAAAAAAATCTTCGATAAAATGGAAGGCAGAGGTAGGAGATTATCTATAAAACGAACCAACCTTTATACAAGCAAGCAGCTGAAATCGGTGTCTAACCGTAAAAAAGGAAGAAAAGTGAGAAAGATATCATCGACCAGAGCTAAGAAAACTATAAAAAGACGACGTCAATTAAGAAAGCGTGCATTGGATATATTTGACAAGTAGATAATACCATCACGATGCAGAAAGAATGTATCAAGTCTGAATTGGATATTTTTTTCCTCACCACCGATTCAAAACAGTATTCTGAAGACCAAAGAGGTTGCTTACAAACCCGTTGCATCACGGGACAATTTTTTGTCCCGTGTCCCGAATTTGTCTTACTCGGCCATGGGGATACATATCGTGACTTATTCAGCATTTACTTACGACTGAAGCTGCAACTGATTAAACTAAAGAATGATAAAGAAGAACTTTCACCGGTAACGGGAAACTTAAGAAAACTTTACTTTTCGTTAGTGTAGCTAACAACGTCTAGCATTCACTTTTTAGACAATGCACTGTACAATTGAATGACAAGAATGTAGCCCAGACAGACAACAACTATCACTATCGCGCCTATATTGAAAATTTACTTAACTATGGTAAAGACGCTGCATCAACTCATCTCGAATCAGCCGGTTTGTATCTAGATCAGAATGAGATGGACATGATTGACGACTCAAGACCTGGCGCTGGTCCTACTGAATTGAATGAGGGCTATCTTAAAAGGTCTGCAATGGTGGAAAAGAGTAACGTCGTTGAACCGATGGGCACAATTCATAGTGACTTGTTGAATCAGGATAAACTCTTAATGACTGGAATTGTCTTCCGTTTAACACTTTCATTAGAAAAACCTGAATTTTATTTGTATTCGAAAGAAGATGACTTTAATCCACATGTGAAAATTATAAAGGCGACAATGTTCATGAATTACGTCACTGTTAACCCCAGTATATTGCTAGCACATGAAACTGTACTCCAACGATCGAATGCTGTATATCCGTACAAGCGGGTGGAAGTAAATACCTACACTTTACCCACCAACACCTATACTCTATCTCTTGATAATGTAGTGATAGAACAATTACCGAATTTGTTAGTTTTTGGTTTGGTGTATAACGACTCTTACACCGGAAAGCGCACAAAGAATCCTTTCAACTTTAAGCATAGCAAAATTACCAACTTCAATCTATCAGTAAATGGTGTTCAAGTACCAAACCTTCCTCTAGAGTTTGATTATTCGCACGAAAAACCAGTAAGCACTAGAGGATATCTTTCTCTGTTCAAGGGGACTGGAATCAATTATTTTGATAAAGGTCATCAGATATCCAACAAATTCTTTGATGATGGGTGTTTTCTGTTAGCATTTGGTTTAACAGCAGACAGCTCATACGATTCGGGATGCGCTAGTTTGTTAAACCAAGGTGTGATAAGGATCGAGAGAAGATTCAGAGAAGCTTTAAAGAAAAGCGTCACCTGTATCATTTACGCGGAATATGATGGAAGGCTTGAAATTGACACAAATCGGAATGTATTTACAAGCTTTTAAAAAAGCTATATATATAGCAATAACACAGATTTGATAAGTATTTACTCTATTACACAGCAGAAGTCATGGCACATTGCCGTGTAAATGTTGAATACTTCTCGGAAGGTCCCATAAACTTCTTTAACAAAGTATCACTGACTTGATCGCATCACAGAACAAACTTTACTCGAAAGAAATAACGTATACTCGTAAGTATCCTACTACCTTGACTATAGCTGCAGATAAGACAGGCATATTTGGAAATTTGGAACTCAAGCGACTCGATGAGTATCTTATCCGATCTTTGGGAAAGTTTTCAACAGTGTTTGTGAACGGAAAACCAACAAAAGAATTCTTAAAAAGCTACTCCTCACATACTAAGGTTGTAAACCTTGGAAGCATATTCCTGAAAGGACAGGAATGAACACAATTGAGATCATCAATGCGTTAAGAAGTAATATCATAGCAAAAAGGTTTTTTCAAGGTGTATATGACTATGATCGTTTATCTCGGAAAATCAGAAAACCGGCATGCGCCATAGCCAACACAGATCAGTCCCAAAAAAAGGCGTGAATTGTGTAGCATTTTACTTCCCTAAAAAAGGACCGGCTGAATATTTTGACTCGTTTGGGAAATATTCAAGTGAAAAACCCTTTAAACAATTCCTAAAATCCAACAGTAATGTGTTTATGAACAGTAATGTGTTTATGAACAATAGATAACGGTTACAAAGCGCGTTTTCGACTACATGCGGGCAATATTGCTGTGTTCGCCTTTATTCACATTGCATCGGTAACAGCCTTCGAAAATTTCTTAAGCACTTTTCTCACTTTGACTTTAATTTTAACGATGATGAAATTTTGAATTTATATCGGAAAATCTATAAAACAGGTTTATTACAGAATGCAGGTGGTTACTGTATACAACCCTCCAGAAGACAGATTGGGGGTATAAAAGCAGAAATTTAACTGCTAAGAGTATCAGTTCTGATTGAATTACCGGTAAAAGTAAAATGAATTCAAGCGCAATTAACAAGTTAGTGAAAAAAAAGCCGACCAAAGTGTGCATCAGTACATTAGAGAAGAAGAAGTATTTTTTTTTACCTACAGAGCCCGATGGAGATCATACCGCTATTGCAGCGGATCGGAATATCAAAACACTTTTTAAAAAATCCAGAAAAAATGTTCAAAATCTCGAGTGCCGTGTGAGAATATCTTACTATACTTATTACCTTGATGGATGTCAAAATCGGAAAATCGTACTAGGGTTCGATGTGTTGATGTGTTGACATTCGAAGCAAAAATTGTTTTCGGCTTATATGAACGTTTTTCTGTATCAACAACATACGTAGGGTGTACTTCAACGTATGAAGACTTTAGAAGGTTGAGAAACGAGAAGCAATATCCGCAAAACCAAGCAGGTCTTTCCAAACCAGTCCGGATACGAGGAGGTGTAGGCAGTATCAAATTGAAAACCGATGATCTATTCAAGCTGTTTGAGATGACGGACTTTTTCAATCTTGTAATGTTCCATAACAATACCGCTTCGGACGGCGTAAAGGAGTTCTACCAAGATTACGTGAAGCGCTGTAAGCAAAAGAATGTATTAAAGCTGGATAGCGACGATTTTTTCAAACCATCATGCGCTTCATATGTGCATATCAATTATTCAAGGTTATTTTATGAAATTCCATTTTTTGCGATGTTGTTTTATATATTGGGTTTATAATAAAAATCATTTCTCATACGAAAACATATTCTTTTTATTTCAAAAATGCATGAAATTCATTAGATAGTACATGTAGATGTTCAAATAATTCTGTGCGGTACATCTAGTTGTAGGAGCGGAACCATGAACTGGACAAGCTGTCGTAGAATTTCTGAGTTAGATAGATAGATATTGACCGTTGATAAATATTTTCTAACAAATTTCTCCTTCACATCACCTCGCACATATATTGTACAGTTTGAGTATTCCTGCATGACTTCAGGCAGCGTGATATAATAGACGTTACCATCACACCAACTTAGTGCGTTTATGTGAGCGAACTCGTACTGATTCTGTTTTCGGGCCTCCGCTGACAATTCTTGGTATGGGTATGGTGGTGCAAAATGATTGACGATAGGTTGCACCGAGCTGAAAGCTAATATAACTCCTTTATGAAGTTTTGTTTATTATTTCCAGTTAGAAACTGTATTTCACGGTTTTCCACTTTTCCCAACGGTCTCCGGTGGTGCCATTTCTTATCGCTTGCGGAGGTCAGATCTCATGGCGACTGCTACGCCGCTGAAGTCATCGCGGCTGCTACGCCGCTGAATTCAGCGCTTATTGCTGCTGGTTGCGTAATCTCTTATCGCTTCTGCTGGTGGATTCTTAGCGGTTTCGGATATTTTTTAACAGACATTTCAAACTAGAATTCGATGACGAAAATATCTTAACAGTGCGATGCCCATATGATTGCAACTATTCCAAACGTGTTGGCTGTGATAAGAATGATGCATTTTAGTTTGCTCAAAATAGCCTCTAACCGCAAAGTTAGTTCCTGATTAGAAAATTTTAATATTCTAGCGTGTAATGATAGGGGATTGTATGAAGACCATTTGAAATGATAAGAAGTTGAGATTTGAATATGATAGTTAATTCCTGATTAGGAAATTTAAATAATATTCTAGCGTGTAAGAATACTTCAGAACGAACGGCTGATGATAAGGGATTGTATGAAGACCATTTAAAATGATAAGGAGGTGGCATTTGAATATCCAAGTTAATTCCTGATTACCACATTTTAATAATATTCGAGCATGTAAGAAGTCTTATGTATCGTAAATGTTTTAACCACGATACATTATGTTGTTGTTGTTGTTGTTGGCCGGAGTGATGTGTGATAGGGGATTGAAATGGTAAGGCTGTGTTGTATTTAGTGAATGTAAAGGTGATAAAGGGAGATTCCACACGTGACGTGGCGTCTAGGGATTTTCCAGACAAGGTTGTTTAACTGTGGTGGAAATTGAGAATGGTTGTGGTTGTAGTTGAAGAATTTGATGACGTCATTCTTATCAATTCAAGGTCATGTAAGTTCAAATTCAAGGCCATTTGACGTCATTTTTATCCAGCTTTTGATAAGGGAATGGGTGAAGGCCATTTGAAATATCCGGTGCGGTTTATCTGGTGCGTGTAGATAAGAGGAGATTCCCAGCCGTGGCGAGTAATGCTGATGAATATATGTTGGCTGGGATAAGAATGACGCTTGTTGGTTTTTTTAAAAATAGCCTTCCTCATTAGGAAGCCGTAGCGAGTCATGCTGATGAATATGTGTTGCTGATTAGGAAGGTTTAAAATTCACTTCAAGGCCATTTGAAATGACATGTGTTGTCTGTGATTTGGCAAGCGGTTTTGTCATTTGAAATATCCGGTGTGGTTTGTCTGGTAAAAGTAGATAAGAGGAAGTTCCCAGCCGTAGCGAGTCATGCTGATGAATATGTTTTGGCTGTGATAAGAATGACGCTTGGGAGTTTTTTAAAACTAGCCTTCCTCGTTAGGAAACCGTGGCGAGTCATGCTGATGAACAGGTATTGCTGATTAGAAAGTTTTAAAATTCACAATTTGAAATGTTATGTGTTGGCTGTGATTTGGCAAGTGGCTTTTGATAAGGATTGGGTGATGGTCATTTTCATTGATATGTGTTGCCTGTGATAAGAATGACGCTTGTTATTTTTTCAAAAAAAAACGTTCCTGTAGTTCCTGATTAGAAAGCTTAAAAATTCATTTCAAGGCCATTTGAAATGATATGTGTTGGCTGTGGTTTGGCAAGCGGCTTTTAATAAGGATTGGGTGATGGTCGTTTCAAATGATATGTGTTGGCAGTGATAAGAATGACGCTTGTTAGTTTTTTAATAAAATAACCTTCCTATAGTTCCTGATTAAAAAGTTTTAAAATTCAAAGGCCATTTGAATTGATATGTGTAAGTCTGTTTGAGAACGGAAGCATGATGATTACAACTTTCGAAAGTTTATCTGAAATAAAACAAAATTCAGATAAATTATATGTATAAACGTTTATATAATTATAATAAATAAAAAGATAATAAGATAAAACATTAATATATTATCAAATAAAAAATACATATATGATATCAAAAATGTTTCATTAAATTTCAGCATTCCAGCTTGCTGCGGATATAAAAGAAACTATAGCAACTGAATTTTAAAAAGTTCGATTCTGTTCTTAGTGAAGTAACACGAAGTGAATTGTATTCCGTTAATTAATTTTTTTTTGCGAAATTTGTGGTTTTAAAGTGAATAGTGCTAGCTGGAACTACCATGTTCGAACTAATGTTAACAAAAAAAATTGTGCAGAATCCATTAGTGATGATTGGAATAGGGTAAAAAGTTATTTTGGTCAGCGAATGGAATTTCTTATATATGCAAACAAAGATGAAAACCTTTTAAATTCGGATGAGTTTTTCAAGACGATGAAAGATCCGTTAGTGAAATATTTGATGTGGACACTAGACGAACCCGTAACGCTAAAATTTAACATTGAGCTTTTTGCTGAATTCATTAAAATGGATGATGATGATGATGACAGCAAAAACCGTTAGATATTTTTGCAAACTTTTCTGAAATTTCCAGAAACATCTGCCAGAAGCAACACATATGTCTTCAGATATAATTCCAAATAGTCCCAAATCTTTGTACAATTAAAAACATTCCAAACATTCCACATGTTTATAGTCAATCTCATTTTATTGAAAAAACTCTCTTAAACGGTTCCATGAGTTAATATAATCATATGGGAATACACATTTTGCGCTTAGCAGTTGAAATTTTTTTTTTGGATAGATTTTTCACTAGGGCATCCAAGCTACTCTGCATGAATCTGGCTGAGTCTAAAAATCTAAGCTCAATTGTTTCAAACTCATCGACTTTAATTCGTTTAGATATTGAAACGTATAGTTCCTTATTAATGGGGATAATAGATATTTCCCTATCAATGCTATCTAATTCTTTTATAAACAAATGAAAATCATAACCTGAGAGGTTGTGAAATAATATTGGAAAGAATTTTAGTACTCGATACAATAAGTTAGATTCGCTATGAGCGGGGTCAATGGTCTCGGACTCTACCAATGCCGAGCTGTTTTTACAAATCTGACAGAAAACCCATTCATTTTGAATCTTTTCTTCTTCGAACGATAGAGTATCCATTGACTTTGGGTTCTTGATATGTTTCATATACAACCATTTTAAATTATTTAAAATTAAATTAACGAAGTTTTTTGGTGAATCTGGGACTTTCTTCAATCTGAATCTGTATATTCTTGATTAAAATAGTTGAAAGCACAAGGGGTATGTTTTTGGATTGTTGAGTTTGACGAAAGTGTCGGATCAGGTACACATGTATCGAGATCCTGAAGAAGGCATTCAAAATCTACATAGATGACAAAAGGTACATCGAGTTGTTGTTCATAGCTATTGTACTCCAGCATTGCTTTCTACGGTTCCACAATTTTCGTAACTACTCTGCTACAGTCGTTTTTATGCATGTCAAGGATTTCACTCGAAATAAAATATTGGACACAATGATAGCACCATTGTGTAGCGTTTGTTGACTGCGAATCAATCTTTGAAGAAAAACAAAAAACAGACAGACAGAACTACCATTTCACCATTACATTAACGTTTACACACATATCATTTCATTAGTACATACCTTCAAATATGTTTAATCCAAATATAATGATAATCCTCGTCGGCTTGCAACAGGAGTAGATTGATGTGACGCAATTTTTGTTGTTTTGTGATATGATATGGGCCGATCATTTTTTAAATCTCCGCATCGTATCCAAATAAATTGATACTAAATATTTGGTTCAATTCCTCAAATTTGACTATATCTCGCACCTGTAGCGGAAACTCGAGACCCAAAATAATTCAACACTATACCATTTTGAAGAAGTATAACGCTGTCAGCAATGTCATCAATTCGGTATGATATAATTTTTTTGTGAATTATGATCTATCGAACACATAGCATTAATTTTGCACCATTTAAAACAATAACTATTGCGGTTCATAATATTAATGCAAGCACGCTTATTGATCAAATGTTTTGGTAGTGGAATATAATTTCTACCTCTTAAGGGTTTACAATCATTTATATTTAAATCGCAGAGAGTGATTTTTATGAGAGCTCATCCACTGTTTTTCTCCTGGAATTCTTCCATTTTTTCCGGATTCCATTAGCCATATTATTAAAAGATAACTTCAATTTAATTTTTTTGCAGTATCGCTTGCATTTCCGTATGGAATGATTTATTGCTTATTATGCTTTCGCTGTCATCATCATCATCCAATGTTAAATTTTAGCGTTACGCGTTCATCTAGTGCCCTCATCAAATATTTCACTAACGGATCTTCCATCGTCTTGAAAAACTCATCCGAATTTGTTTTCATATATATGAAAACCAATTCGGATGATATAAGATAAGATATATAAGAGATTCCATTTGCTGGCCAAAACAACTTTTTACCCTTTTCAAACCTTCACCAATGGACTCTGGACAATTTTTTTTTGTTAACATTAGTTCACACATGGTAGTTCCAGCTAGCATTATTCACTTCAAAACCACAAATTCGTAAAACATTTTTTAATTCACGGAATACAATTCACTTCGTGTTACTTCACTTAGAACAGAATCGCATTTTTTAAAATTCAGTTGCTATAGTTGCTTTTATATCATTAAGAAAACCGCAACCATTTCCGTAGCGAAGAAGAATAAATTTTTATTCCAATGTATGCTCCCCATTAAACCCCGCAGCAAGCTGAAATGCAGAAATTTAATGAAACAATTTTGATATCATATATGGTTTGTATTTTTTAATTGATAATATATTGAATGTCTTATTATATATTATAATTATAGTAACGTTTATATTTATAATTTATTAAATTTTTGTTTTATTTCAGATAAACTTTCGAAAGTTGTAATCATCATGCATCCGTTCTCAAACAGACTTACACATATCAATTCAAATGGCCTTTGAATTTTAAAACTTTTTAATCAGGAACTATAGGAAGGTTATTTTATTAAAAAACTAACAAGCGTCATTCTTATCACTGCCAACACATATCATTTGAAACGACCATCACCCAATCCTTATTAAAAGCCGCTTGCCAAGCCACAGCCAACATATATTATTCCAAATGGCCTTGAAGTGAATTTTTATGCTTTCTAATCAGGAACTACATGAAGGCTATTTTTTTTTTAAATTTGCGTGCCCCGCATTCACTCACCTCCCTCCCAGCCAATCATCCTCCATGTGCCCCGCCACTTCGGACGCAACATGGAAGATGACCGCCGAGAGGAGGCCCCCGTGCGGAGCACCCACCAACTGTGGCCGCATAGTGACGACCGTAGATTAACATTTTTTTTAAACGGGCTAATCAAAATCACACAGAAAAAGAAACATCAAGTACCGGACTAACCGCATCACGCACACGCTGAGGAGGGGAGAAACCATGAAAACTCACTTCATATTATTTACACTTTATTTCCAATAGATTATTTAGCATTTAATTGAAGACAATTGTTTACATCCAACTTCATTAATTATTGGTTTAGATAGTCTCGTATATAATACATACCGACTAAACCTAAATGGCTTACGAAATATATTCACTAATGCAAATGTGATTGTTATCAAATTACAAGAGACTCGGAAAGGAGGCTGTTATTGTAATAATGATCAAAGTAAATTAACACTAATCGTGGAATCTGGTTAAGCACATTCGCCTCGAATACGACGAGCGAGCGGAATGGTTTTCGGTATGATGGTGACACGTTGGCATGAATAGCACCCAATTCGTATCATCATCTCACTAAACAGATATACCCTGAAAACAGTCCGCAACTCATGAGAATATATAAAGAAATAACTCAACAACCTTATAGCAATTTGCTTATAGACCTAACACAGGATATAAATGACACAATGAATAGACCTAACACAGGATATAAATGACACCTTACGTTTTCGCACCGACAAATTTAATACAACATTTTTAACGTGTTATTGCTCCCCAGATAGTTTGAAGGAAGACAACGGTGTCACGAATGAGACGATTAAAGGAGAACAAGCATATGCTATACGTTCTTTAAAAAGCTAGCCCGTGTTTAAGAAAGGCTATACTGAAAACCGCCGATCCTGAAGTAATTAAAACTCTATGCGAAATAACACACAATGCACTAAAGGGTAATCATGCACCATCTCGATAAGTATTCACACAACTGCGCAAATATAAAAACAGCCTGAGTAAGCTTTCAGGGGCAAGAAACTCTGTTTCGCGACAGCGTAAAGTGTTAGTGCAGCAAGGAAGATTTTTTCCTGTATTGTAAGGAAGTGTTCTTTCAGGTGTGATAGGATCTTCAATTGAAAAATATGCATAGAAATAGCAGTCTTAATAAAATGCTGCTATTATCCCCGGAAGTATATGAACGTTTAAAGCAGACAGTTGAGTACACGCTCGTACACAGACAACGTTTGACAAAAACATGAGTAAGATACTGAACAATAAGCGCCAAAATGATGAAGCAAAATGGTATCAGTTCCCGAATGTTCTAATACAATTTTTAAATACAAGACGAGGGAAAAAATCATTTATGGAGATGAAAGCCAAAAATCTTTCATGGAAAGATCACATGAATAGGTTAAAATATAAGAATTTGCTTGAAAGAAGCACACAGACGAGGTTTCTATTTAAAAACGAAATACCCACACAAACTTCGCCTCCACGACCGGAGAAGATATTTGAGTCGATAAACGAAATAACACCACCAAAGCAAGAATTGCTTGCTGCTTTGAAGCGACGATTATCAGCAAGTGTAATAGCAAAAAATCTTAAACCTGCTTCCAAAATAAGGAAAAGTGTGGCTGATTCATTTGAAGGAACCAGCAAAGACTACAAGATAATAGCCAGCGAAAATGGTATTACGCAGTATACAGTTTTAGGGGATATGACTGTGGATGAACTGGATGACGTTTTCACTGATTCAGATGCAAAAGATGATAAAGGTGCTGTGGCGTCAGATTTCGATGAAGTAGGTCCAAAGTCTGGTAAGCATTCTATTCTAATACCCTCTCGTCTAAAACATGATCAATTTGACATTCCCATAAGAAAGTCTGCTCGGCAAAGTGAACGGTTAAGATTGAGGACCGAGCCTAGTTCCAGAGTTAAAAATCTGAATTGGGACAGAATTTAAAAATGTCTATAAACATAATAGATGACGAGTTCTACGTGTGTCTCATAAGCAACAGTTCCTTAGGCATTTACCCTGACAATACTCTATCAACTTTCGAAACCATATTACCGAGTGTGTGTAAGTTTACATACATGTCGGAATAACGAAGATCGCTTTACCAAAACGTAAAACAGAGAAAAGCGAATCTGGGAGCAGCGGAATTTGTAAACGTTCTATACCTTCTGAAGATGTAAGCGTTACCGAAGTACCACAATCTGTACCAATTGAAAAAGATTCAAAAGCAATAATCGCTAAAGTTGTTGCGTTGAGTAAATATCATGTTCGTTTTAGATGGGATGCAAATGATTTGCAAAAGTTATGTTATAAGGAAAATGATATAAACTTTTCATCATTCCTTTCATCATTTTTCTTAGCAATTAGACCTGACTATTATACCTATTACTAAACCGAAATCAAACAAATAATATACGATCGTATCGTAGAAGATAGAGATGTAAAAGCAATCGCCGATATAAGAAGTATTATAGAAGAAAGAGATTTTTATATACATATTTATCAGTCTGGAAAAGTTGCTGGAAAAAATTATTTAAAGTTAAATGCAAAATTTGAATCATTTCGGGCGTTTATAGACTACATACTTAATTGGGCAGATTCCGAGAAACAAACGAAACCATGCCGAATTATTACAGATGATTGATCAATATACTCATCCGGCAAATAGTTTAATGTACAAGCGAAATAAAGAAGCGAAACCAACCACCCACACATTTCATCTAAAAGATTATGGCGTGAAGCTTAATGTACAGCTACCTATTTTATCGCCGATTAACATAACAGATCTCACTGCCCTGTTACTAAGCGGAATTGAATTTAACGATGAAGAGATACTTTATAAAGAAAAGCCATCTGGAACCACAACATATCAACTGCGAAAACGGGTATTTAACAAAATTGCCTCAGCAATCCGTGAATCTGTATCCCGTGCCACTAAAGCGTCCGACACAGAAATAATATCCGATGGATGGATCAAAATAACCGAATTTCACACCCTTATTGATATGCTATACAAAAGAGCCGATGGATCAAAAGCTACAACTCCTGTCCCCATAGAGGTGGATAAAACCGATAATATAGCTGGCTTATTCATCGACGCATTCCTTAAAACACCCGTTGAGAAGCGTGATCCTGAATCGATCGATACAGAAATAAAAGAGTCGTTTGATAAATTAATAATGTTAGACAGTATAAGTCAGCTAGAAAAATCATTATCTGCGCTTGAAAAAAGAACATATTGTATCTCATCCAATAAAGGCATTGATGATTGTGAAAAAACCGAATTAATAAACATCCATACAGATATCATTAAACCCAGAATAAAAGGAAATAAACTGGTAAGAAATCTACGAGCAATCCCGTTGAAACTTGAGAAAACCTTTATTGAAAGTATCTCAATCAAAATTACAGACCATCACGGTCAAGCTAGTCAACTTTGAATTCAGCTTTACTCCAACTTTCATCATGCTTCATTTCAGACGAAGGTAAGAATCTATAAATATTCGCAAGTTCGAAATACGGGATTTAACAGGCCTCTATGTTAATGAGATGAATTCACACTACGCACGTTACTACCTTGACCAGAGTGGGGTAAAATTATCTGACATTGGAGAATTGTATCGATCGCCACTTGTTTACCAGCGAGGAAGGGGGGTTGGTAGTTTTTTCAGTGGATTGGTACGATATCTCCAACCATTATTTCTACATGGAGCAAAAGCTATAGGCAAACAAGTCGTCAAAACAGGAAAGTCCATTTTTAAAGAGGCAGGAAACAGACCACTGAAGCAGGTACTAAAAGAACATGGAAAATCTGCAGTACACGAATTAGCCCAAAAGGGTATAAAAAAAATCTTCGATAAAATGGAAGGCAGAGGTAGGAGATTATCTATAAAACGAACCAACCTTTATACAAGCAAGCAGCTGAAATCGGTGTCTAACCGTAAAAAAGGAAGAAAAGTGAGAAAGATATCATCGACCAGAGCTAAGAAAACTATAAAAAGACGACGTCAATTAAGAAAGCGTGCATTGGATATATTTGACAAGTAGATAATACCATCACGATGCAGAAAGAATGTATCAAGTCTGAATTGGATATTTTTTTCCTCACCACCGATTCAAAACAGTATTCTGAAGACCAAAGAGGTTGCTTACAAACCCGTTGCATCACGGGACAATTTTTTGTCCCGTGTCCCGAATTTGTCTTACTCGGCCATGGGGATACATATCGTGACTTATTCAGCATTTACTTACGACTGAAGCTGCAACTGATTAAACTAAAGAATGATAAAGAAGAACTTTCACCGGTAACGGGAAACTTAAGAAAACTTTACTTTTCGTTAGTGTAGCTAACAACGTCTAGCATTCACTTTTTAGACAATGCACTGTACAATTGAATGACAAGAATGTAGCCCAGACAGACAACAACTATCACTATCGCGCCTATATTGAAAATTTACTTAACTATGGTAAAGACGCTGCATCAACTCATCTCGAATCAGCCGGTTTGTATCTAGATCAGAATGAGATGGACATGATTGACGACTCAAGACCTGGCGCTGGTCCTACTGAATTGAATGAGGGCTATCTTAAAAGGTCTGCAATGGTGGAAAAGAGTAACGTCGTTGAACCGATGGGCACAATTCATAGTGACTTGTTGAATCAGGATAAACTCTTAATGACTGGAATTGTCTTCCGTTTAACACTTTCATTAGAAAAACCTGAATTTTATTTGTATTCGAAAGAAGATGACTTTAATCCACATGTGAAAATTATAAAGGCGACAATGTTCATGAATTACGTCACTGTTAACCCCAGTATATTGCTAGCACATGAAACTGTACTCCAACGATCGAATGCTGTATATCCGTACAAGCGGGTGGAAGTAAATACCTACACTTTACCCACCAACACCTATACTCTATCTCTTGATAATGTAGTGATAGAACAATTACCGAATTCGTTAGTTTTTGGTTTGGTGTATAACGACTCTTACACCGGAAAGCGCACAAAGAATCCTTTCAACTTTAAGCATAGCAAAATTACCAACTTCAATCTATCAGTAAATGGTGTTCAAGTACCAAACCTTCCTCTAGAGTTTGATTATTCGCACGAAAAACCAGTAAGCACTAGAGGATATCTTTCTCTGTTCAAGGGGACTGGAATCAATTATTTTGATAAAGGTCATCAGATATCCAACAAATTCTTTGATGATGGGTGTTTTCTGTTAGCATTTGGTTTAACAGCAGACAGCTCATACGATTCGGGATGCGCTAGTTTGTTAAACCAAGGTGTGATAAGGATCGAGAGAAGATTCAGAGAAGCTTTAAAGAAAAGCGTCACCTGTATCATTTACGCGGAATATGATGGAAGGCTTGAAATTGACACAAATCGGAATGTATTTACAAGCTTTTAAAAAAGCTATATATATAGCAATAACACAGATTTGATAAGTATTTACTCTATTACACAGCAGAAGTCATGGCACATTGCCGTGTAAATGTTGAATACTTCTCGGAAGGTCCCATAAACTTCTTTAACAAAGTATCACTGACTTGATCGCATCACAGAACAAACTTTACTCGAAAGAAATAACGTATACTCGTAAGTATCCTACTACCTTGACTATAGCTGCAGATAAGACAGGCATATTTGGAAATTTGGAACTCAAGCGACTCGATGAGTATCTTATCCGATCTTTGGGAAAGTTTTCAACAGTGTTTGTGAACGGAAAACCAACAAAAGAATTCTTAAAAAGCTACTCCTCACATACTAAGGTTGTAAACCTTGGAAGCATATTCCTGAAAGGACAGGAATGAACACAATTGAGATCATCAATGCGTTAAGAAGTAATATCATAGCAAAAAGGTTTTTTCAAGGTGTATATGACTATGATCGTTTATCTCGGAAAATCAGAAAACCGGCATGCGCCATAGCCAACACAGATCAGTCCCAAAAAAAGGCGTGAATTGTGTAGCATTTTACTTCCCTAAAAAAGGACCGGCTGAATATTTTGACTCGTTTGGGAAATATTCAAGTGAAAAACCCTTTAAACAATTCCTAAAATCCAACAGTAATGTGTTTATGAACAGTAATGTGTTTATGAACAATAGATAACGGTTACAAAGCGCGTTTTCGACTACATGCGGGCAATATTGCTGTGTTCGCCTTTATTCACATTGCATCGGTAACAGCCTTCGAAAATTTCTTAAGCACTTTTCTCACTTTGACTTTAATTTTAACGATGATGAAATTTTGAATTTATATCGGAAAATCTATAAAACAGGTTTATTACAGAATGCAGGTGGTTACTGTATACAACCCTCCAGAAGACAGATTGGGGGTATAAAAGCAGAAATTTAACTGCTAAGAGTATCAGTTCTGATTGAATTACCGGTAAAAGTAAAATGAATTCAAGCGCAATTAACAAGTTAGTGAAAAAAAAGCCGACCAAAGTGTGCATCAGTACATTAGAGAAGAAGAAGTATTTTTTTTTACCTACAGAGCCCGATGGAGATCATACCGCTATTGCAGCGGATCGGAATATCAAAATACTTTTTAAAAAATCCAGAAAAAATGTTCAAAATCTCGAGTGCCGTGTGAGAATATCTTACTATACTTATTACCTTGATGGATGTCAAAATCGGAAAATCGTACTAGGGTTCGATGTGTTGATGTGTTGACATTCGAAGCAAAAATTGTTTTCGGCTTATATGAACGTTTTTCTGTATCAACAACATACGTAGGGTGTACTTCAACGTATGAAGACTTTAGAAGGTTGAGAAACGAGAAGCAATATCCGCAAAACCAAGCAGGTCTTTCCAAACCAGTCCGGATACGAGGAGGTGTAGGCAGTATCAAATTGAAAACCGATGATCTATTCAAGCTGTTTGAGATGACGGACTTTTTCAATCTTGTAATGTTCCATAACAATACCGCTTCGGACGGCGTAAAGGAGTTCTACCAAGATTACGTGAAGCGCTGTAAGCAAAAGAATGTATTAAAGCTGGATAGCGACGATTTTTTCAAACCATCATGCGCTTCATATGTGCATATCAATTATTCAAGGTTATTTTATGAAATTCCATTTTTTGCGATGTTGTTTTATATATTGGGTTTATAATAAAAATCATTTCTCATACGAAAACATATTCTTTTTATTTCAAAAATGCATGAAATTCATTAGATAGTACATGTAGATGTTCAAATAATTCTGTGCGGTACATCTAGTTGTAGGAGCGGAACCATGAACTGGACAAGCTGTCGTAGAATTTCTGAGTTAGATAGATAGATATTGACCGTTGATAAATATTTTCTAACAAATTTCTCCTTCACATCACCTCGCACATATATTGTACAGTTTGAGTATTCCTGCATGACTTCAGGCAGCGTGATATAATAGACGTTACCATCACACCAACTTAGTGCGTTTATGTGAGCGAACTCGTACCGATTCTGTTTTCGGGCCTCCGCTGACAATTCTTGGTATGGGTATGGTGGTGCAAAATGATTGACGATAGGTTGCACCGAGCTGAAAGCTAATATAACTCCTTTATGAAGTTTTGTTTATTATTTCCAGTTAGAAACTGTATTTCATAAATTTCTCATAAACTCAGTCATAATAGCAAAATGAGATGTCCACAGAAAATAATTTTTTTTTCAGTTTTACGGTATTTATATATTTTTACTTGCACTTATTACAATTGTGTTCCAGCTTATGAGCTACCAACTTGAAACTATTTATGCTTTTTTAATTTTTTGAAGTCGTAAGGGGATGAAAAATGATCTTCAACGATCACCGACGAAGGGGAAATTTATTATATCTGCCTTTACCTCCATAACCGCGTCAGATAAAAATGCAGTGTTAGACTGATTTATGTTCGAAATTAAGCCGACAATAGAAGCTCCACTCATTTCGCTTACAGGTCTTAAGCTAGACCGGGCTTAATCTCAGGTGAAGCTGGAAGTTCAATAGACAAGCTTATTTTACTGCCTTCCTCCGAACTAGAGACTAACTTTTCAATCATTCTGTCGAACATGATCTCGAGCGCTTTAATAGGATCCTCACAGGTCTCTCTGAACTCTTTTAATCGGAAGACCATTCTCACACCTTTGGTATTGAATTTTTTATAATAGATCTCCTCTCTTGACAAAACTTCGATCTCGTTATCCACCCCACCACCTGTCTGAGCTGAAACTGCATCCTGCTCTAGTTCCTATAAGATTTCAACATTCATATCTGACCTGCTGCACGCCAAACTGTTTGGGGCATGTCTTTCATTTTGTAATACTTGCTCATTGTTTATAAAAGAAACAGCTCATTTTAAATTCTGCTCTGAAAAGGGGACATTGTATAAGGTCGAAAATCGAGTAACCAGCTCGATAAATTGGAATTTTTCTTCAACGTTGGATGAGATCTTTTTCTGTCTCATCTCCTTCGTCAAAATGCTTAAACTAGCTACAAATAAATCATATACTAAGCTTAAAGAAATACTTAAATACCTTATTGAACTTAAAATATCAATTTTTTTTAAATTGATACCTATGAAAATGTTTTGTTTTATTTATTTTCTAAAAAGTAGATTCTACTTTAAATCCCCAGAAGGCTTAAATGGCCTCTTCCTTCTTTGTATTCGATGTGAGTTCTGCTATCTCCACTATCCTGAGCTAGAACTTTTATACTTCTTTTCGAGGCTTTAATAACAAAAAAACAACTGAAATATATTTCCATACATTCGTAAACTAGAAAAAAACGTTGATGTTCAAACAGTTATTGGACTTAACACCCAACAAACCATCATTGTGTCTTTTACATTCATACATTTACTCAGCCACGGCAGCTTAAAGAAAAGCGTTTCAAGCCAAATTCATGACGCGGTCAGAACAGTCGACGCGGCCAGAATAGTCGACACGACACCTTAACTAAAGCGTCCCAAGCCAAACTAATGAGCCTGCATCTACACGCTCTGGAGACTCGAAGCCCATCCAACACATCTCAAGCAAAACGGCATCATTTCATCGCCCTCCAATCACGCAGATGTCGATTCAAAACAAACCGACAACCAGCCTCTGACTTTTTACACTACGATTGTCATGTGGTTTTATGACGCTACGACTGCCATGTGGTTTTTCCACGAAATTTTCATCCAAAAGCATTGAGCCAGAGAAACACGATCTATATCAAGCAATAATTGGCGACAAAAGTAAACAAAGTCTCAGGTAATTGTAACCGCTATCTAATTCACACACAGCATAATTTGAATTGCAGTATACTGGTTATGGTACGATATCAAAATTTGCATTTGCATTTGCGTTATTCGTATTTCAAATAAGATGACAAAAGTCTTAGTCGCCAACTTCTATTCATGCATAATTTACATTAGTTGAATTCCAAGGGAGCTATCGCAATGATACGAAAACAATATCAAATACAGTATACTGGTGCAACAATTTGCGATGGCTGGGTCGAGCCCGGGTGGCTAATGTCACTGGGGCGCATATCTTACTCCCTCGCGGGTCCAAGAAACGGCACTGGCGCTGCTAGAGGCAGTTCTCAGTGCCATATCACACCATATCTTACTCCCTCGCGCAGAACTCGAACCAATCGCACAAACCGTGTGCAAATTAATCATGGAAGCGATACTCCCTAGCGCGAATTTTCAACCAATCGCGCAACTTACAAAGCTTAAAAAGCAAAGCCTGCAAAGCTCAACACCTCAAACACCAAAATGTAGTGACCAGCCCATAAAAACTGTCACTGACAAATGTAGAGACCATGAAGCCGATCCCAGTAGCTTTGTCTCTACCGCACCTAGTGAAAGTTAAGGGAAAGGTCACTTCCTTACTACTTAACTTGCTTATTCAAATCCCAATTTCTTATCATTTCAAATGGTCTGCATACAATCCCCTATCATTACACGCTAGAATATTAGAATTTCCTAATCAAGAACTAACTTTGCGGTTAGAGGCTATTATTAGCAAACTAAGATGCACCATTCTTATCACAGTCAACACGTTTGGAATAGTTGCTATCATATGGGTACCGCACTGTTAAAATATTTTCGTCATCGCATTCTAATTTGAAATGTCTGTACGAAATATCCGAAATCGATAAGAATCCACCAGCAGAAGCGATAAGAGATTACGCAACCGGCAGCAATAAGCGACGACTTCAGCGGCGTAGCAGGCGCGATGAGAGCTGACCTCCGCAAGCTGTAAGAAATGGCGCCACCGGAGAACGTGGAAAAAGTGAATCAGAACCGCCTTATTCATACTACTTGACGGATCATTATGTCACGACTAACCTGCTTTACTAAAGATGGAAAGGACTGGTCAAAACGTCCAAATGAATCAACCGGGAGGATCGTTATATCCCTATTTTTTCCATCACAGCAGAACTAATTACCACTAAAACCTCAGCCGCAACCTGAGCTTAATTGATCAATTCATTAAAGAGTCACAGACTACCCAAACTTTTCATGGTAAACGACCGAAAAAATTCAGTTGCAACGACCCAATAAGCAGCAGCACGCATTCCATACTTGCAGTGTCAATCCTGATATCAACGCTACCGATTATTAGCAGGCGATAACTAATGAAGACAATCGACACAACCAGTCACTCATAGATTACGTAGGAATAAGTAGCAGTCAATTCATTTGTTGAAAATTTGCATTGGATCCAAACTATCGCACTGAATCAGCATACGACTATCCAGACATTCATTTTTGAGACTTACTAGCACTTAACTACCTTACTCTAAGTTTTGGGCAAAGAGCGATAATACCTGAATCGAATAAAAATTATATTCAACCGGAATGTGCGCATAATCCTATAATAAATGATAATTTCGACAGCAAAATTATTAATATGACGCACCAAGTGGTCATAAATATCTTCGATCCTTCAGTGGCTTATCATTGCCACTTTCTCTTTTTAAGCCTTAAATCATTTCACAGGATTCTAAGAAATGACAATCTGAAAGAGTTAGTTGCAGTCATACACACAGCGGAAAAAATTATTTCACAATCAATAACCGGCTACGAATTCCTAGAAAGTAGCATATTTCTCACTCAGTAAAAAATTTAATCACTAGGACGTACAAAATAACTCACCGTTCTTAATAAGTATTCAAATTTTTTGGGTGAATTAAACGAGAAACTTACTTCTTCGTTTTCTCGGTGTTTTTGCGCCATTTCAATAATTTATTTTAAGTAAAACTTTTCCAAACGCAAATATTTTATATTAAAATAACATATATATATTTCAAGGGTGAGAGTTCCCTCTTCTTCAGTGCTATTTTACTATGGTATACCTTTTTGCCTTAATTATAAGTCCTCAACGCTTAGCCACTCATACACATATCTATCATCCAGTTTTACTTAATTAGATCTAACAGTTTTGAATACCCGTTGCCTGCGTCTTCATTGAGTCTCAGGTTTTTGAGTTGTCTAATAATCCATAGACTCTCATAAACATCCAATTTTCGGTAGTCCTTCACCTGCTGTACCACTTCAAGGTCATCCCATCCGATCGTATGGTTGTTTATAACCATGTGTTTGGCCACGGCTGATTTTGCTGCTTCAATGGACATTTTTGTTGACCTGAATCTCTCCGCTTCTTTGACATGCTCGTTGTACCTGGTTTGTATGGGTCGTTGCGTTTGGCCAACGTAGTTTTTTTGGCATACTGGGCACGTTATTTTATAAATGCCACATTTCTCCTCCTTTTGTTTTTCGTCCTTTTGGCTACCAAGTCTGGCCCCCAGCTTAAACATGCGACTCGTGGGTATCGCTTTAATATCCGCTTTCCCTAGGATTTTTGCGATCTTTCCGAAGATTCTCGAGTATGTGATGCCTACTCTACTAATTTCTTCCATCTTCTTGTTTTCCTCGTATAAATTCGTGAGAGAGAATGTCGTCAGCTTTTTCTTCATTTTCTTTCTCATCGCTGTTATTGTTTTATTCCGTACCCGTTGACTCTCGCAGTTTCAAGTACGAAGGCCTCCTCCCGCTCATATCGTTGCTTCGATAGAGGTGTGGTCAGCATTCTGTGTATCCAGCTATTGAACGTTGCCATCTTTGTTTGATGTGAGTGGTGTGATGTCGATGGTATGATTTTTCGGGTGTTCGTGGGTTTCCTGTAAATGTCAAATTCTATTATGTTATTATTATTTATAATCCTCAAATCCAAAAAAGGTAACTCGTTGTCGTTTTCCATTTCCATTGTGAAGGTGATATTTTTGTGGATGCCGTTGATTTTTCGTAAAATCACTTCCACTTCATCCTTTTTGACAATCGCAAAGACATCGTCAACGTATCGGATCCATATTCTTGGCAGGGTATGCTCCTCTGCGATCCTTTTTTTCACCCATTCCATAAAAATCTCACTTAACAGAAGGGACAGTGGATTCCCCATTGCGACTGCATTTTTCTGTTTGAAAAAACGTCCTCTAAATGTAAAGTAGGTCTCTGACATGCAAAGCGTGGCCAGCTTATAGAGCGATTTTATTCGTTTTCTCTGCTCCCTTGTTACACTGTGGTCCATCAGCCAGTCCTCAAACAAAGCTAATGCATGCATTACCGGGACACTTGGGAAAAGGGCTTTGACGTCGAAGGATACCATCACCTCGTCCTCATTAATCCGGTCAACTTTCCTTAATTTATCAATCACTTCCATTCTGTTTTTCACTGCGTGTTTGTCTGGGAGTTCGCCCCATTTTTTGCCTTCTTCAACTAGTCATCTCGCAATCCTACTTGTCGGGGCGTCTGTGGAGGTGATAATCTCACGCACTTCATTTCCTGTTTTGTGTATCTTCGGCAGGCATTTCATTCTCGTCTCGTCTCGTCTTGCTCAGTATGACGTCCTTGCAATCTGTTAAGGTCTTCTCCACTCTCTTGACAGAATCCGGTAGAGGGTTCTTCCTCAGTTCAAAATATTCTCCATCACTTAGCTTCTTCAACCCAATTTCATCATATTTTGATATTTTGAGTCTCATGCTTTGTACGAGTTTCATCTTGTACAGAAGTTGTCAGCGTAAGTTTCTCTTAAGTAAAACTTTTCCCCAGTGGGAATACTACCTAAGAAAATGAATGCATCAGGTGGAAAAAATACCGATTGATCATAGATTATAAATCTTATCTCCGAGATAAATGAAATTTTGCCAAATTAAGGGCAAAAATTAGTTTAGCGTAGTCGATCTCAAAAAGGGATTCTAGCAGATAACACCTAATCCATCTCACACAGAGAAAACAGCATTTTCCGTGAACAACGGGTAATACAAACTCACACAATTTCAGGTATGACTAATGAGCACACCTCCAATATTTCAACACGTGCTTGACGTTAAGATATCGAAAAAACACCGGCGTCAGATGATTTGTTTACAAAGATGATTTAATCATTTACGGAAAAAACAAAAAGGGTTACATTAAAAGCATTGATCTTCGACATTCTCGAAAGTGTAAATCCGAAGGTAGAAACTGAGGAATGCGAATTCATGAAACCATCAGTATAATATCTAGGTTTTGTTGTGTTTGACAACGAAATTAAAACCAATCCCCAAAAAATTCAACCAATAATTAAATATCTCCCTCTTTGACTCTGAAGGACCTTCAATCTTTCCTTAGATTGGCGTTATACTACCGTTGCTTCATTTTAGACTATATCAAAATGGCCAGCCCATTAAGGTCCTACCTACGAGGGGAAAAAAGACAAACACCCAAAAATATATCCAATAAAATACAAATTCACATAAGTAACAATGCAACTAAATATCTTTAATATAATCAAAATTTCTTTGGTATCACATGATATAAAGTTTTCTTCCCTCGAATTTCAAAAGGAATTTTAACCCACCATAGATGCATCACAGCATTCCATTGGTACAGTCTTACCGTAGAGCAAAAGATCTATAATTCATCAATCCAAAACACTCAACCAAACTGAGATCTACTACGCGACCAATGAGATGCTTGAAATATTATGGGTCCTAAAATTTCTGAATTGCTCGCAGAGTTAAAATCTTCACTGACCATCAACCGTCAACTGTTGCGCTAAGAAATAAGAATTCAAACACGAAAATAAAAGAGATTGAAGGCCATCCTGGAAGTCTACAATTATGATGTGAAGTACAAACCACTAGGAGAAAAAGCTGCCAATGCTTTCTCGAAAATCTCATACGTGTTAAATATCAAAAATTTGATTCGCAGCGCAAAGTGACGATAATTTGTCACATAACGTTATTTACTGTAGCAATACTCTAGCCAATGCTTTCCGAAAGCAGCTCATCCTAGACGATTGCGACCAAACTAGCTTTCAGTTACAAAAGCACTTCCCAAATTATTAAAAACACGTTTTCAACGAAACAGAATACACTCGTAAAGACATAATAGAAATTTTAAGAAGATATTTAAAACCAACTCTGGTGAACGGAATAACACTTGAAGGTGTAATGTCTTTAATACAAGAGCTTTCTCCTTTTCGTTTTAGAAACTATCGAATTAGTTTCACACAGAAAGAAATCTAAAACTTGTACAACGAAACAAAACAAGATGAGATCATTTTTAAAATTCATAACAACAGGAAGTAGCAGAAAGGAGAATGGACTCCAAATGATAGAAGAACATTTATTCCCCAAAATGAGAGCGAAGTTCAAACAAACAGCAAAATAATGTTCCACTTGTAAAGAAAAGTAAAATTTGTTAACACCCTACCGGAAAGACTATACTTTGCCCTAGGTATTCTTACCAAATGGAGTAAAGAGTGTGGTCTAAAGATTAATCCGCAAAAGACGGAATTTATGCTCTTCACAAAAAGGTACAAAATTCCACGATTTGTCCCACCTAAACTTGATTAGATAAGTCTCAATCAGGTCAAATATTTAGGTCTAATTATGGAGTCTTAAATCGCATGCAAAACGAATACAGCAGAAAGATTACGCAAAGCTGCATGCGCAATCTACTGCTGCAAAAGAGCTTTTGGGAAAATGTGGGGATTGAAACCCAAAATTATATCATGGCTCTATACGGCAATAGTGGAACCAATCCTTCTGTACGGCGCAGTTATTTGGTAGCCTGCTATGGCGAAATCATCAAATATAAACCTGCTAAACAAGGTCAGAAGGATTGCGACCATTGCAATCACCGGGGCTCTACAGACTACCCCGACAAAGGCATTATTTATGCTATTAAATTGGCTTCCGACAAAGCTACTTACGCGACAGCAGGCCAAGTGCGCTGCTGTTCGATTCAAATCTCTGTGACTCTGGCATGAGGAGAACATTGGTCACTCCACAATACTACGGAGGGATGGAACAACGTAAGGGAAAGTGGACCTTGCATCTCCGAATCCCTGTTTTCACCATAGTTTCTGGTCAGTCATCCCAAATAGGGATGAGGAGGGATACAGGAATCGGTCGATATCTACACTGATGGAATAAAAATGAATGGAAAAGTTGGTTGTGACATGTTCTCAGCACAGTTAGGCCTGAAACTATCCTTCCGATTACCAAACCACTTCAGCGTCTTTTAGCCAGAGGTCATTGCAATTTATAAGGCAGTAGACTGACTGAGAAATCAGAAAATTTTTATTAGAAATTTAAACATTTTTTCTGACAGTCAAGCTGCTGTCCAATCACTATCCAGCGTGTATTCCTCATCTAAAATTGCTATGGAATGCCGCTCAAAACTGAACGTTATGTCTCTTCACTGTGAAGTGATTCTTTGTTGGGTACCGGGGCATAGTGATACACCTGGAAACTGCGAAACAGATGCTCTAGCGAGAGCTGGCACCCAGCTTCCATAAAGCTAGGATTTAAGCAGCACTACGTGGAGGCTGCGAATAGGGCCTGGCTGCTCGAAGAAACCTGTAGCACAACCAGGCAAACTTACCACGCACTGTGCTCCAAACGCACCAAGCGGCTCTTCGATATAAGCCGTGAAACCCTGAGTTCCGTCGGTTGCGTACTGACAGGACACTGTCTGATCGGCAAACACGCAGAAAGATTGGGTGGCCCTTTCAATGATTTCTGCCGAAATTGCATATCATAGGAAGAAGAAGAAACAATCAAATACTTTCTGTGCAAATGTCCACTATCCAAGGAGCGCATGCAAACCTTGGGCACGTCCTTCCTTGACAACCTCATCAAAGTAACCGATTTAGACACTGGCTGCATAGCCGGCTTTATTCGAGACTCTGGATGGTTCTCGTCATCCCGCAGGTTCTAGTGCTGCCCTTATCTTCTGTGGGATCACAATGGGCCTCTTGAGGCCTGAGTGAGCCACCTTTGGATAAAAGGGACTGCCACTACAACCAACCAACCAAAACAAAGTACGAATGACATCTACGCAACCCCATGTTTAAACCTACGTCTAGTCTTGAATTTTTTTTTCGTCGTTGGGAGGTGGAAATCTTCAAAAGATACCGAGTTGCTCCTGCTTCTCGGCATGTCGGATTTCTACCGACTAAAACCACCTCCGTCTCCTCCAAAAAACTTTTACTCTATTACTCATTGCTTGCACTGTCCGTGTGCAATTTATTTCGTGAAAGGTTGTTCATTTAAATAGTACTTCCCAGACGATGTATATCGGTATAAGGGATAGTACCAGTATCTCAAAAGTTTTATTCAGAGTTCAATATATCCAATTTTGTTTCACATTTGTAGCAGGAAAAAAAATATTAGCGTTCTTAAAAAAAATATATATAAAAAAATAAAAAAAATAAAAAAAATATAACAAAATGATAATAAAAAATATAAGTAAATTTTTACGTAGCATGATTTTAAATGACATTATGTTACGCTCTTCTTTTATTGTTTGAGGTAGCTCATAATTTTCAGAGCCCATCCTTACTGTCGACATTTACTTGACAGAAAAACTGCATTCACTTACAGTGATCGATGAGTTTCCTAAATTAGTCTGCTGTATAGCACTAAAATCAAGACAAATTTAAGAAGTTACGGTTCTACTGCCAGGATAACTTTTCTTTTTTGGGTGACTGAAATTTTTAAACGGAAACGACAAATCAGCTCTTGGCTTCTATTTTATTCATGATGCAGGATCAATTGAAACTAGAAGTCTATAAAACTTCCGCTCACACGAGCAGGGTCAATTATCAAATTGAAGTGTTCCATTGCACCCTTAGGGAAATTATGAGATGCCTAAAAATGGCATACACAGAACGTTAAGCTAATTGCTGGAAACATCAGTTTATGAGAAGAACTGCACTTTTCATAGCGCAACGAAAAGAAAGCCAGTCAAATTTTTCCATGGCAGGTTTGTTGTCATTGATTCGGAACAGCTAGAAAAACTTAGAAAAGATACCATAGAAAAACTAAAAAAAGTCAGGAAAATGATTTAAATTTTCGCAATAAGAAAAGGAAACCTTTAAAAGGCTATGATATAGGAAAAAAATATCTGTTTGAAAAAGCACCTAGATTAAAAAATTTCACCTGAGCACCGTAAAAAAATCGTTAAGAAAAAAACCAACGTTAGTAATAACCCAAACGGGAAAAAATTCCAAAGTAACATCCGAAATTCAATTTCACAACAAAGCCCTCCTTATGGTAAAAAGCGCACAAGTGCAAATACTAATGAACAATTCATCTTGATTCAAATCGGAGCAGCTAAGATTCAAATAAAAAAGTTGAAAATTATCCACATATTCCAAATAAATCAATATAGAAAATTTGTATCCGAAACTTCGATACTTATCAATACCCAAATTCCAATTGGAAATACTTTCTGCCGACTCGTAACGCACGAAATACTCTAAATTGAAGATCCTCTGAACAACATTGAAATTGGTAGAACTAAACTTAAAAGAATAGCAATAAACTGACATTTATAAATAAAAATAAAATTTATCGTATTATTAAAACTAAAAATGTAAACAAGACGATTTTAAAAATAACAAAAAGGAAGGCTTTTTGAAAACACATTAGCCTTAAGTATCCCATACAAGATAAGAATTACTAAGGAAGGTGTCTGAACATTATTAGATCTTTATAACAAGCAAAGCGCACAAAGTAAATATAAACATCTCATCAAATCCCGAGATATACACGATTTTGAACAATTTTGATGGTAAAAACATTCGATACACTAACATAAAAAAAATTTAATACAAAAATTGCAAAAAAAAACATGAATATATTGTAAATAATAAATGCACCAATCACGTTTGAAGTAATTTAAAGCAGATTCTTGATAAAATATACTAAATACAAAAATATAACTAAAGTTGAATTTGAGAACACATTGAGCATCAAATTTTGGAATAATACAAGGATGTAATGGTCATAACGAACTATCGATCTGCAATCAAAATAACGTAATAGATATAAGAGAAACTTTGCGCGCATCTGGCGTACTACAGGCAAAAACTCCGATCTGCAGCAGGACTAGCACTCACCATATCCCGTCTGTAAAAAAATTGTCACCAGGTGCAATTCTTCTGAACAATTTTACAGGTTGAATTAACATAAATGGGTCAGACCAGCATCTAAAGGGAACTTACTTTATAAAATTCGAAAACACATCAACCGGCATCGCTAAAGGGAAATATATAGCCCTGGAAAAATCAAGCAACCAAGGCTTCAGGAAACTTCTAAATTGGACGATTTCAAAGAAATATTCTCGCTTGAGTTCATGAAGAAACTGCATCTAAGCAATACCAGACATATCAATCTCTTAGTATTCCAAAAAAACGCGAATCAATGGATAAGCTGCAGTACGCTATCAATCCTTCTTATTGTCGCGATTTCGAGGAAATTTCTTAGCATACGCAGGAAAAGGACAAGAATGAAATTCAAAATTCAAGCAACGATGCTTGGCTTAGAAGAAACCGCACCAAAAACATCCAACATGACCCGCATTTAAACCTGCAAAACCATACCAGAACATTAAGGGGTCTATATTGAACAACAGCCAGAAGCGCTAAACCAAGGTCAACGCATCAGAAGCATTTACAATATTCCGGTTTATTATGTCAAACGAGAACGTTTAATATACATAAGAGGTGAAGAGTTAATACGATTCATGGGAAAATTGCCAAAACTTACTTTGCCATGCATCATCAAGTCAATGGCACAACATTCCTCAGGAGCTACCTGACCACTGTCTGCCTGATTTCCCTCGCTGACTCAAAGATCACGCGAGTTACAAAAGATAAACAAGCAAACAGCTTACGTTTCTTCTAAACATCCGTTTGCTAAAGGCAATATCATTCGTTAACATAAATTATCCGAAATCATAATGTCATTATGACTCATAACTTCCACTAATTGTTCTCACAGCTGCATCCCTTATGATTCATAACTTCTAATCAATGTTTATACAGCTGCATCCGCTCATTGTTTATGCTGACATAGCTTTCGTATCTAAGTTCATTAAATGCTGATCAGCTTATCTTTTATTTCCCACAGACAAAATTACAACTAAGCAATTGATCATCCAGGTCAGGGGTGGCCAAGTTTGGAGCGCCCAGTGCACTGGCTGCGCTCAGGGTTGCCAGGTTAACCTGCACGGTCTACCGTCCAACACTCCCGAAATTTACCGTACATAGAGCAAAATAGCCGTACTCCTACATATCGACATAACTACTTATAATATTACTTAAAATATTATTAGAACAGTTATAAGGTGCACGAAAATTAGAGAAGCGAATAATAAAATCAGATACCTATAATAAAACAATTAATTTAATCAAATAATATAAAATAACTCTAATAAACAATTGGTGCTCTCCCTGTTAAACATGAGAAAGAAAATAATAATTTAAGATAATAAACAAGTATTAATACTTTATATACTATACCATATAACATCACAATCATAATCTTAATCGCAATTAGTACGTAAGTAGTATTCAAAAACATGTAAATAAAAGTAAAAACGATAGTATGTTAGAGGAGTTCAACGAGGTCTTTGAATTCTACTTCGTTTTCTTCCTCATCTTGATTAAATTAAATAATATAAAAGAACTTTAATGAACAATCGGTACTCTCCCTGTTAAACAAGACGTTAGAAAATAATCATTTAAAACAATAACCACAATCAGTACGTAAAAATTAGTTCGAAAATTCTACTTCGCTTTCTTTCTCCTCTGTTTCAGTAGAACTCTTTGAAGGATAAAGTGATTTGGTAGTCATCCTTGATATCATTTCCTCTGTTATTGGAAAGGCATCACATCCTCCACCAAGAGAAGCACACTGAGAGGACAGCAATAATCCATTAATAGTGTCTGTTGCCAGCTTGTTTTGATTTTTGGATTTCATCAAGTTGATTTTAGAAAATACTCTTTCACACTTGCGCTGGCATGTGGTAAACTTAGGACTTGTATGGCAAACGTGGCAACATCAGCAAAATCATTTATACCATTAATATCAAATGAGTTTTTAATGGTGATCCAGACTTTTTCTGGTGGATCCGAAGGCTGAAGTTCAGGAAAGTTAGTTAACGCTATGCGCCTCCACTGACCATCTATGTTCTGCAACCTGTAATGTTCATCAGGCGAAATTATGCGAGGAACAATTTGGGCCAAAGAAACAAGGGATGGACATCGGTTAGAAGCCTTTGATAGAACTTCCCTTGATTGTAGAACTGACATTTTCGCGTTTGGAGAGTCAAAACCAAAGTCGAAGCGTTTTTGTAGTTCTGTACATGCTGTAGCAATGAAATTTCGGCACCGAGTGCGCACCTCGAGCTCCAATCCTTTATGCTGTGCAATGTTTGATTTGGAAAACTCCTGCATAACTTTTACACCTAAGTATACATTGCTGAGTGCAACTAACTGGGCAGGGTTAGACGGTTCAAGTACGGGCTTTATTTTCTCTAAGTCCTGTCTCCGCACATATGTATTTTCCATGTAGCAAGACAAGAGTTCTGTGAAGGTGGAAGAAAAAGTTGAGTGCACTGTCGTTATCAGTGATTTTTTGCTTTGGAAAATTTGGTTAAGGTGGACAAATTTTTGGAGGCACCACTCAAGAAAAAAGTAATAAATTTTTACTTGAGGATCGTTCATAGCCTCAACTATTAAATCAAGAGTGGTTGTTTTGTCCGCAATCTTAGGATTTAAAGAACGAGCATCCAATTGGTGATGAATAAAAAATAACTTTAGTGGCTCCCATTGCTCCAAAATTCTTTTTACCACTTCAAACAATGACAGCCATCGGGTTTGAGCAGGCTTTAGAATTTTGTGAGGATCAACGTTACAAAAATTTTGAAATTCTATAAGCTGGGCTTGTCTTTTAGAGCTATTTTTGAAATACCCATATATCTGGCGGGCCTGATCCTCTGGCTTCCTTGGCAACATTTTGCACGCTTCACTAGCCACCAGATGGAGGCTATGGCACACACAACCCTGAATGGTGACCCCAGGGAGGAGCGTTCTTAATCGAGAAGCTACAGAGTTGTGGATGCCCATCATTGTGCTGCAATTATCAGCGGCGAAACCAATAATGTTGTTTATAGGGACCTCAGAATCAGTAAACGTTTTTATTAGCTCATTGAACAGACGTTCAGCTGTCGCTCCCTCATTGGATGCCTCAGAATCATTCGAGAAAAAACTTGAACAATTTTCCAAAAATAATCTGCGACCATTCCTTTTTCTTGATTTAACAGCCTGACACAAACCGCTAAACTTTCAATGCTCCCAATATCAGTCGACTCGTCGATGATTACACTAAATTTGTCATTTTTTTAATTGGTTCTTTTAACTGGAACTAGCCATCTCTTAGAATTGGGATCGCTCTCCCACGCTGCTCGATATCTTTGGTTCCTATGTTTTTGTTTGATATTGGAATCACCACGTCTTTTTTTTATTTTCTCTGGTGTCCTTGCCCTTTTATCTTCATCAGAGGACAACATGTTTACTTCTTCCTAGATTTTATAAATCTATTTTTCTTCAAAACAATATTTTTTTGTGAAAAAACAGTAAACTAAATTTATTTTCTACATCACTTCAACAGTAAGTTACTTCCACTTAATATTCTCAATATTTGTAGGCGTATTAAATATAAAATAACCAAAAAAACTATTGGCAGATAGATAACTTATGAGAACCCCAAACCCATTAATAATTGACAGGAACAGTTATATTTTTTATCTAATCTTCTACATGAGTACCTATATCACAATATTTTGATCAAACATTCATCTACGACGTAATGGTTATAAATTTTTGTAATATATCTTGGAAATAACATAAAAAATGGACTTACTTGTCGGGTTTTTGAAAGTCAGCAGGTCGTTAGTCGTCCGCAGAGTCAATCAATTCGAAGAAAGCAAATGAGCCAAACCGTAACAGACCAAGTGAGAACGAGAACCGAGAACCGAGCAAGATGGCAGTGTTGTCGACAATAAAATAAAAGTTAGGAAACAAAAAATATCCACAAGATAAGTAATTTTAGTAAAGTTTGATATTTGTTGTAATTACCGTACGTTTAGTTATTACCGTACGTGTTATTACCGTTCATGGACAGAGGTCGAAATTACCGTACGTCCCCACCATTACCGTACGACTTGGCCACCCTGGCTGCGCTACGCTACGCCGAGTAGGCTGGCTGCGCTTTTGTGGCTGTTCGTCGTCTGGCGGGCGGGCGGTCGGACGGACAAGCTGACCGTCGCGCTCGCCAGCGAGGGCAGCGATCGAAGACAGACAGACATACTTCCTCCTCGCTACCTCTTATCTCCGCTTTTACGCCGGCGCTAGCGCGGGTGCGTTCTCGGCGTACCAAAACTCTTGGCGCACGTTTTGGCCGCCCCTGATCTAGGTCAAGTTAGCTATTATTCAGATATTAATCAGATCACAAGTCAATCAGTTGTTGGTCATCAATAGTTTTTATTAATCAGACAAGTCAAACGTCATTGTTTCAAGTAAAATAAAGTATTCATAATAAATATTAAATACAGTGTTTCATTTAAAAACCAAGTGTAGTAATTATATATTTTTTGTAATTTAATATTACAAGAAATATAACTCGCGGGCAATCCACGGTGTACGTGTTTACTGCAACGAAACTAATAATTCTTGAACGATAAATCATTTATTAATACAAGATAATAATGGAGTGATCGAATCGAATGGATCATGCACGACGCGCGCTTGGCAAAAGAGTGAGACATGTCCTTGTTCGTCCTGTCTCAATTTATGAGAGAGATGGCGGTGCGACAACTTAACAGTGGCTACAATGCTTCGCCTCTGAGAAATGTATCCAATTTAATTTTTGCGGCAGGCTGAGATTTGACATGTTGTCGTTTCACTTTTGGTCCACGATAAGTTTTTCACGGAATCATTCTGCTGCTTGCATCGGGTATATTGCTACTGTCTTATTTTGGTATATTGCTACTGTCTACTTATCTATCACCTTGTTCAGTATAAACGCGGGTTTCAAGCGTTTAGTAGAAACGTTGAGTTCTTTTCCTTCGACCATGATTTTGAAAATTCAATCTGTGGTTCGGCTTACAACTTCGTATGGCCCTGAATATGGTTGTTGTAAGACTTTTCTTATTCCGTCGACTCGAAAAATACATGTAAACAAGTTTGCATCTCTTTATGTACAAACACGCTATCGGTCCTATGATGAACTGCTGGTGTTAGCCGTAGTGGTTGAATGTCACGTCTGAATTTCTCCAAAAATAAAGCTGGATCATTCGGAGTTTCTTTTTCGATGAAAAAATCTTCAGTCAGTCGAAGTGAGGCACGATACGAAATTTCCGCAAGTAAACATTTGAAGTCTTCTTTGAATACGGGACGCAATCCTAATAGTACTGTTGGAAGAGTATCAAGCCAATTTGTTGTCTCACGGCACATGAGGGATGTTTTTAATGAACGATGCCATCGCTCGATCATTCCGCGGACTGCTGGATGGTAGGCTGTCGTGTAGTAAGACTGATGCTTTCATACAAAGATCCTCGGGGTTAGATCGAGAAAAGCTGTACCCTACATGCTGAAAGTGAAATAGTAAACCACAGTGAATATGCTGAAAGTGTAATAGTAAGGCGACGTAAATATGCTGAAAGTGTACTAGTACCGACAGCCAACCATAGTAAGCCGGCTTCAAAAGCCTGAAAGTATTCTAGAAGCAATAGCTAAACCAAGTCAAAGTGTACTACTAAGCCAAAACCAAAGTGTATTACTATATCAAGTGTTGAGGGAATGAAGAATGTTTCACAAGTAGTAAGACAGCCACTTTCATAGAAAATCACTCGGACAACATGTACCCCTACACATGCTTAAAGTGTGTTTTTTCGGCAAGCTGGCCGACACGAAAGTATATTAGTGGATTGGTAGCTTTTTCTATGGAGATCTGGTTTTGAGTCTGGCTGGCCGTCTGTTTGCGAGTGAGCGAGCGTGTGTGCTATGCGATGGATCATGAGCTGAGTTTTTAAGAGCGCTGGTTGGCTGAGAGCTGGTTTGAGTACGGGGAGAGTTGTTTTGATATGGGTTTCGTGACCGAGGTGAAGAGCCCAAGCGTTGTGTTTGAATATAGATGAAGATAGTTTTAGCGAAACAAAAATCAATGGTTTTGAATCTTAGTATCGTTGAAAAAACCACATGGTAATCGTAGCGTAAAAGTCAGAGACTTGTTGTCGATTTGTTTTGAGTCAACGTCTGCGTGGTCGGAGGGCGATGAAATGATGACTTTTGCTTGAGATGTTTTTGGACAGGCGTCGGCTTCAGAGCGTGTAGATGCAGGCTGAAGAATTTCGCTTGAGACGCTCTAGTCGAGTTGTTGTGGTGGCTGCCTTGGCCAGCTTATGAATTTGGTTCGAGATGCTGCTTGATAACTGCCTGTGGCAAAATGAATGAAAGGAAACGACAGATTATTGGGGGGTTGTTGTTGTCTGTAAATTGCAATAACACGTGGATGCAAATTTGCATGTTACGGCGCCGACACGTATTGAATGTGGGGAAGGCGAGTGTTTTGTATGTAATTTACGATTTACGGAAGATTAGGGAATGGAGAAGACACAATGATGGGTGTGTGAAATGCAATACCTGTTTGAAGATCAACGTTGTTTGCTAATGTACGAATGTAGTTAAATGTGTTCCCTGTTGTTTTTTGTTAATAAAGCCTCGCGGAAATCAACATTTTAGACAAAAACAACAAAAAAGCTGCAGAAGTAGATTTTTTTTTTGGTTATTTGAAAGTACTACATACATTTTCATTTTTTCTTTAAAAAGCGTAACTTATGGAATGTCCCCGTGATTCATCTTCGCCGTCAAACACGCAAGGTTGATCGGAAACATTGTTCAGCTCGTCCACCTGGTGTTGAGTTTTTATCTTGTCTGAAAACCTGGGTGGTAGAAACCAAAAACACCTCCGTCCAGATGAACCGGTAGCCTTACTCTGTACTTTGTTTTAACGATACTGAAAAACTTTTTGTGGTACTCTTTCTCGACCTCTTATGAACTAGTGATGGCCTTTGTGTTGCCATCTACACGAAATTAGAAGCTCGAAAGTATTCTGAAAAAAATACCGATTTTTTAAGGAAAAAATACACTGTAAACAGGGATTTAAGCGTTAAAGTGAAATACTTACCATGTTGTCTTTGTGGATTCTCGAAGAAAACACTGATGTTTCTGCGGAGGACTACAATCTTTTATACTAGTCAGCTGAGATAGTTTCTAAGAGGATTTTGAAATTGATTGTGTACGTGAGTAATTGGACTGTATCATAGACATGTGTCGACATGAATTTTTATTAGCATAAAAATGAATGAATGAATAACTTTTCGAAGGACTGGTTAATCTCCAATTTTAACTCGGAAATACATCTATTGAGTGTAAATGTATAATTTGTAAGATACGAGGTGATTATCGATACGATAACCCGAAAGGGATACTAGTCAAAAATAATAATTGAAGTAGCCTCCAAAAGAGGTATAAAAGTTCTAGGTGAGGATAGCGGAGATAGCAGAACTCAAATCAAGTGCAAAAAAGGAAGGCTTACTTCGTATAGCACATTCAAACAGTTTATGGGTAAGAAATGATCTATAAATAAGACAATAATAATGAAAAAGTTCCCCTCTTCAGGTTTTCGACAACAAATCGTTGTTCAACCAGGGTTGACTGGGATATGTGAGGAGGTAAGCGATATTTCGAAGTCACTAGAAGTGCAGCAGACGTTGGAAGCACTTCCGGGTGCTAGCATGTATATGTGGAGATGCAACCGGCATCTTGAAGGTGCTAGGAGAGCTACAGAAAAAAAAAGCTGTAGCATAAAAGCAGCCTCTAGGAGCTCAGGCGGAGTTTTCGCGAAGGTGCAAGAGAAGCATTCCGTGATTGACCCGCATACTCCGAAGGACTTTGTGACAGATCAGATGAGGCAGTTATTTTGCAATTCCGGAACGACTCCGATTACACCAAAAAAGCAGGACTTAAGAGCTCTGGTAAGGGTGAATGACAAGCGACGAAGCGTGAGAATCGTTGACTCATCAGTACGGAAGAAGCTTAGTATTTATCATGCTGGTGTTTTTTGGACTACAAAACCGTTTAAACCTTGCGAGAAATTAAAAAGGAATTTAATTTCAAGACAACTAATTATATCAAAAGTTCTCATAGTTACCTATTCTTTTTTTAAAAAAATGGATAGTTTAGGCTCAATAAGTTATTTAAATAGTTCTTTAAGCTTCGGATATGATGTTTTAATGATACATTTGTAATAACGCATGACATGGGAAAAAATGTAGTCTTTGGTCCACTCAGAAGCGGCAACCCCGCACACCAAATAGTCCAGAAAACCAGCTTACAGCGCTTGAACTAGGGAATCTGGATTGGCAGCTACCCAACCGGTTCTTTCGAGAGAACCGTTATCGGATCGGGAGTTGGATCGCTGGCAAGAGGATTTTAAACTTGGCCCGACGAAGAGTTGACGGCACGAGGGGTCGATGGGAAATTCCTCAACGTGATGGAGCAGGATTCTGTCGTGAATACGGTCAACCTTGAGTAGAACTAGTATAAATTAAGCATGTTGCTGAAAAAGTGCCTGTTCCAGGACCGTCAATGAATCCAAATCGTAGGAAACGTCCTTGTGTTTTTTCTACGATGTAAAGGCTGTGATTGATTTCGTCGTATACGAAAGAATACACGATTGCGATGTGGTGAATGTGCTGGAAAACCTGCACTTTGTGTTGGCAATTGTTTTTAATTGTGGCATGGCGGGATGCATCAATAAAAAGTAGTGATGTGATAAATAAAATTAAATTGACGAAACCACCGCAATCCAGCAGTGAATAAAGTTGATGGTGGGCAGAACGTTATTTTTTTCCGAAAAAAGTGCGCATCTTGAAACAAAACCAATTACACATTCGGAAGTGTCCTTTTATCTGGGACAAAGAGGTTGTACACTTTTAGTTTTGGACGGTTACAGTTTTGTAAAAAATCGTCAAAATGGGTGTAAAACTTATTGGGTTTGCTGGAAAAAAAAGCAGTACAAAATGTCGTGCACGTTTCGTCACAAATATAATCGATGGTGTCCAAAAAAATTGTTCTAAGTTCATTTAAACATAATAATTCAATCTATATGAAACGAAAATCGAGAGCACAAATCGCTTACTTTACAACGGGCCAAAGAGGTTGCACATTGTTAACAGACGGTGGATTCAATTTTTTTAAAAATCGAGAATCAACTTACAAAATGTATTGGAACTGTGCACGCAAGGTTCGAACGGGTTACAAGGTGCGTGTCGTCTCGCGAAGTGAAAATTACGGTGTCGAGCGAATCATACTTCGTACTGCTAAACATAATCAGCCAATATTCTTGCCGCCAAAACGTTTTTCATAATGGTCATAACGAACTATCGATCTGCAATCAAAATAACGTAATAGATATAAGAGAAACTTTGCGCGCATCTGGCGTACTACAGGCAAAAACTCCGATCTGCAGCAGGACTAGCACTCACCATATCCCGTCTGTAGAAAAATTGTCACCAGGTGCAATTCTTCTGAACAATTTTACAGGTTGAATTAACATAAATGGGTCAGACCAGCATCTAAAGGGAACTTACTTTATAAAATTCGAAAACACATCAACCGGCATCGCTAAAGGGAAATATATAGCCCTGGAAAAATCAAGCAACCAAGGCTTCAGGAAACTTCTAAATTGGACGATTTCAAAGAAATATTCTCGCTTGAGTTCATGAAGAAACTGCATCTAAGCAATACCAGACATATCAATCTCTTAGTATTCCAAAAAAACGCGAATCAATGGATAAGCTGCAGTACGCTATCAATCCTTCTTATTGTCGCGATTTCGAGGAAATTTCTTAGCATACGCAGGAAAAGGACAAGAATGAAATTCAAAATTCAAGCAACGATGCTTGGCTTAGAAGAAACCGCACCAAAAACATCCAACATGACCCGCATTTAAACCTGCAAAACCATACCAGAACATTAAGGGGTCTATATTGAACAACAGCCAGAAGCGCTAAACCAAGGTCAACGCATCAGAAGCATTTACAATATTCCGGTTTATTATGTCAAACGAGAACGTTTAATATACATAAGAGGTGAAGAGTTAATACGATTCATGGGAAAATTGCCAAAACTTACTTTGCCATGCATCATCAAGTCAATGGCACAACATTCCTCAGGAGCTACCTGACCACTGTCTGCCTGATTTCCCTCGCTGACTCAAAGATCACGCGAGTTACAAAAGATAAACAAGCAAACAGCTTACGTTTCTTCTAAACATCCGTTTGCTAAAGGCAATATCATTCGTTAACATAAATTATCCGAAATCATAATGTCATTATGACTCATAACTTCCACTAATTGTTCTCACAGCTGCATCCCTTATGATTCACAACTTCTAATCAATGTTTATACAGCTGCATCCGCTCATTGTTTATGCTGACATAGCTTTCGTATCTAAGTTCATTAAATGCTGATCAGCTTATCTTTTATTTCCCACAGACAAAATTACAACTAAGCAATTGATCATCCAGGTCAGGGGTGGCCAAGTTTGGAGCGCCCAGTGCACTGGCTGCGCTCAGGGTTGCCAGGTTAACCTGCACGGTCTACCGTCCAACACTCCCGAAATTTACCGTACATAGAGCAAAATAGCCGTACTCCTACATATCGACATAACTACTTATAATATTACTTAAAATATTATTAGAACAGTTATAAGGTGCACGAAAATTAGAGAAGCGAATAATAAAATCAGATACCTATAATAAAACAATTAATTTAATCAAATAATATAAAATAACTCTAATAAACAATTGGTGCTCTCCCTGTTAAACATGAGAAAGAAAATAATAATTTAAGATAATAAACAAGTATTAATACTTTATATACTATACCATATAACATCACAATCATAATCTTAATCGCAATTAGTACGTAAGTAGTATTCAAAAACATGTAAATAAAAGTAAAAACGATAGTATGTTAGAGGAGTTCAACGAGGTCTTTGAATTCTACTTCGTTTTCTTCCTCATCTTGATTAAATTAAATAATATAAAAGAACTTTAATGAACAATCGGTACTCTCCCTGTTAAACAAGACGTTAGAAAATAATCATTTAAAACAATAACCACAATCAGTACGTAAAAATTAGTTCGAAAATTCTACTTCGCTTTCTTTCTCCTCTGTTTCAGTAGAACTCTTTGAAGGATAAAGTGATTTGGTAGTCATCCTTGATATCATTTCCTCTGTTATTGGAAAGGCATCACATCCTCCACCAAGAGAAGCACACTGAGAGGACAGCAATAATCCATTAATAGTGTCTGTTGCCAGCTTGTTTTGATTTTTGGATTTCATCAAGTTGATTTTAGAAAATACTCTTTCACACTTGCGCTGGCATGTGGTAAACTTAGGACTTGTATGGCAAACGTGGCAACATCAGCAAAATCATTTATACCATTAATATCAAATGAGTTTTTAATGGTGATCCAGACTTTTTCTGGTGGATCCGAAGGCTGAAGTTCAGGAAAGTTAGTTAACGCTATGCGCCTCCACTTGTAATAAATCTTTCTTATTCCCTTTGTTATTTCTGGATCGGTACTCCGCAAGGGAGATGCTTGTTCTGAGGCTATGTGAGAGACGGGGATTCGTAAAGTGTACAGAAGGGAAGAATAAGAGGGAGAAGACCTTACCGGCAAATCATTGCTGTTGCCACAAATTTGGCGCAGGATCCAAGACCCAAGCGTCCGATATTTTCAAGCCACGTCACGGCTTGCAAGTCTACGTCTTGCCAAATTACGGCAAGCAGGACTGATCGTTGCCAAGTCACGGCAGTACAAATCAAAATCGTGTTTTCGATTTGAGTCGATCAGAAGAAGACTGATCTCGTCCTTTAATTCCATATTTCTTAAATACTATTTTTCATGTACAACTTACAACTAAATATATAATCCCTACTCTAAAATTCGTATTTACAAAATTAAATCTTATATTCCTAGTACGTGACCAATACTCAAAAAGAAGTAATAAACTCTGATACTTTATTGACCTAATTTATTACTTCATAAACAGAACTAGAGTCCAATACTCATAATTTTGTCTACGCGCATAAATTATGAGAAGCACTTGACTCTTGCAGCGATGCTTATCATCTTATTAGTTCTGTCGCCGGCCAGATAATTAATGTGCATCGGCTGCCATCTGTGCTATGTGATTTTTCACGCGCCCATCTGTGCTATGTGATTTTTCACGCGCCTATCTGTGCTATGTGATTTTTCACGCGCGTGATGTAGATCACGGATCACTTGTGTGGTGATTTATGTGGGCTATTTTATGTGGGTTCACTACACCCTTAACCTTTTGAGTTGAGAGTTTGGATCCAAATTCGAAACTACGAGAAAAATTTAATTTTTTTTTGATTGGTCAGGTGTTAGGATTGGATTTTTACATTTTGCATTGTATTCTTATATTTGATATTTATTCTTTTGAAAAATCTTAAGTCTATTATTATGTATCCATTTTGTTTTATTGTCTATGTCTAGTAATGAATTTACTTTGGTTTTTTCTATTACTCTAAATGGACCTTTATACGGTTTTTCATGTTTTCGCTTATTCTCTACTTTTATTAACACAAGATCATCAATTTCAATATTTAGCGGATTTGAGTAAGGTTGTTTATTGGTTCTTGCAATTTTAGTTTTTTCGATTAAGTCTTTTGCTTTCGTTAGAGACATCTTTAATCTAAGTTTTAGTTCATTTTTATAGTCATCAAGATTGTATATTTTATCTGAATCTTTTAAAATGTCGTTAGGTAGGTACGAGAGTTTGCCAAAAACAAGTTCATAGGGTGTGTAATTTGTATCAACGTGTGGGGTTGTATTATAAGAGAATGTATAAAAAGGTATCCATTCATCCCAATTGTTGTTATCAACGAAAGATAGCAAATATTCGTTAAGGACTCGGTGGTTCCTTTCTACTACACCTAACGTCTCATGATGGTAAGGGGTTGAGAATATTTGTTTAATCTGAAGTAACTCGCATATTTCCTTCATTAGGCTATTGGTAAATTCAGTCCCTAAATCTGTTTTTAAAACTTTAAAATGACCGTATAATAATATGAATTTATTTACTAAAGCTTTTGCCACTGTTGTAGCATCCTTACTCTCTATGGGTATAGCAGTTATGTATTTAGTTAATTCGCACTGAATAGTGAGAATGTATCTATAAGTTTTTGAAATTCTTAACGGGCCAACAATGTCTGCGCTTACTATTTCAAAGCTTGTAGACGGTGTATTAGTTTTCATCATTTTTTCTCTAGTGTGCTTAGTGATCTTATTCAACTTGCACTTTTCGCATTGATTTATGTGCTTTTTGACCATTTTCTTCATATTCTTCCAACAATATCTCTGTTTTATTTTCAGTAATGTCTTGCGTACTCCTGTATGTCCTCCATGTGGCGAATTGTGGTATTCATTAATTAGTTCTTGTTGTTTTTCGGCGTCCCGAATTCTTATGGGCGGTTTATATATCAGTATTTTCAGTCTGTATTTCTCTTCACGTTGCAACGTATTAAATATATTCTTGAACTCATTCTTTGGTACGTACCTAAATATATCATCATTAGAAGAAAGTGCTAGTGCATCAATGCTATTGTTCCGTGAATAAATTAGCAATTTCTTCATGACAGAAACTAATTTCGTGTACGAATTGTCATTGCATTTATCGCGAACTTTCAGTTTATCGTTGGCGGAAACGGGTTTCTCGTCATCTTTATCGCTGTAGCGCACTATTATAAAATCTTTCTCTTTATATATTTCATTATTATTTCCTTTGCTGCTGAAAATATTATTTTTGTTTTCTTTCTTTTCGCTGCGTAGCATATTAAATTTTAATTTCATAGCCCCTTTTATATCTGACAATGAAGTGCAATCAAACGCATGGAGGTGATCAGTCTCTTCGTTCTGTTTGTCACTTTTATTGTTGATTTCTATATTATTATTTTCGCCTTGTAACTTTTTTGTCTTGCTCCTTGTTATTGCTAGCAATTTTTTGCTGATGTTCTCATCGTTCGTTGGAGGTATCATGGATTTTAACATACTCGAATCAAGTTGTATTCTTGACAGTGCATCTGCATTTGTATTTATATTGCCCTTTTTGTATATTATTTCGAAATCGTAATCTGATAGATCTAGCCGTATTCTTGTTAGTTTTGAAGATGGATTTTTGTGCGTAAACAGGGATACTAAAGGTCTGTGGTCAGATACGACTATAAACTTGCGTCCATACAAATATGGTCTGAAAAAGTTTATGCCCCAATGTATCGCTAATAGTTCCTTTTCTATGATCGGTTTGTTTAATTCGTGCTTATTCAAAGATTTGCTCGCGTACGAGATTGGTAAATCTGAACCAATTTCTCCTTGAGATAGAATAGCACCTAGTGCGAAATTTGACGCGTCCGTAGTAAGTATGAATGGTTTTTCGAAATCAGGGTATTGAAGTATTGCAGGTGAAATCAGTTTGCGTTTTAAAATTTCGTAAGCTGTTTGCTGCTCTTTTTCCCAAACAAACGGTGCTTTTTTCTTTAAGAGTGAATTCAAACTCTTGGCCGTTTCTGCAAAGTTTGGTATGAAACGACGGTAGTAGTTGCAGAACGCTACGAATCTTCGCACTTCATCCGCGGTCTTTGGGATGGGATAATTTTTGATTACTTCATGTTTTGCAGGGTCTGTTTTTATGCCATCTGCTGTAATAAGGTGTCCTAAATACACCACTTCTGATTTTAAAAACTTGCATTTGTTTGCATTTAATTTCAAGTTGTACTTACGAAGTCTCTGTAAAACTTTTCTCAAGTTGTCGTTATGATGTTTTACGCTGCATCCGAAAACCATGATGTCGTCCACATATAGAAATGCTGAGTCGCTTAGACCCGTTAGAGCAATAGTGAGCATCCTTTGAAAACTATTCGATGATATTTTCAATCCGAAAGGTAATCTTTTGAATTGGTAATGTCCATCGTTGGTGGAAAAGGCGGTTAACGGTCTTGATTCCTTTTCCAGCTCGATCTGATGAAATGAACTGGTCATATCCAAGGTTGAGAAATATTTTGCCCTGCCTAGTTTGTCCAGGACATCTTCCAACCTTGTCAATGGGAATTTGTCGTTCACTAGTTTGTCATTCAGTTTCCTGAAGTCTACAACCAATCTCCACTTTTTCTCATCGTTAGAGCTTTTCTTGGGTACAACTAACAATGGTGAGTTGTACGGGCTTGTTGATTGTTCGATGATGTCGTTATCTTTCATCTCACGTACTTGTTTTTGGATTTCTTCATTCTGTGTCTGTGGTAGTCTATAATTTTTTATGTAGACTGGGTTTTCATCGCATGTGTTTAGTTTTTGTCTGTAGAAATTATTTTTTGTGAGGTATTCACCTTCAAGGTGGAATACGTCTTGGTATTCTGTAATAATTTCCAGTAGGCTCTTGTTAGCTTGTTCATCGAGACTTTTGGTGTTGATAATGTTTATCAGTTCGTTCAATCGTTTCCTGTCAAATTTCTGCACTGTTTTTAATATTTCGTAATTCCTCAGCGGTTCTACCTCTGTTTGAAAGTCTTTTAGAGTTATGTCATGTTCGTTGGTATTAAGTATTTTCGCATGACATATACCTTTCGCTGGAATTATACAATTGCTTAAGAATATTCCTTTTTCAATCTCCTTGTTTAATATTATGCTGTCTTCTGATCTATCTACGTCTATTGGTAATATAACTTCTGTTCTCGCGGGAATTGTTATGCGTGCCATGTTTACTTTTCTCGTGTACATTGGTATTACTACATCTCTGTCATGAGTACTGAAGGATATGGTATACGTCTCGAAGTCTATTTTGCACATATATTTGATAAGCATATCTCGTCCTATGATGCCATCAATTTCGATAGGAAATTGATCATCTACCGCATGAAATGTGTTGGATATTATAGTGTCTTCAATGTTAAAGTTTAACCTGATTGTTCCCAGTGACATTGTTGTTTCGTTTGTTATGCCCGTTAATTTGCATCTGTTGTGCGTTTGCAAATCATATTTTGCTAGATTATGTAACTTATATATGGAGATATCCGCTCCAGTGTCTATTAGAAGTTTAAGATATCTGTGCTCAGATTGACTGAAGATTTTTACATAATTTGTGCATATACCCGTAATTCTATATATCTTATTATCTACCTTATAAGTGTTGTATTCGGCTTTAGATACTTTGTTTCTTCCGGGAGGTTGCCTTATTCCTCTCGGGAATTTGTTACGTTTCCCTGGTTGTCTACTAATCTTATTCTTCTGGTATCGTTTCTTCCGGAGTTACTGTTATATCTGTTGTTGTTATTATAACCATTGTTGTTCCTATTTTTGTTGAAATTTCTGTTATTGTTTGGAAATCTATCATTGTATCGGTTGTTAGTTCTGAATGTATTATTGTTAAAATTGTTTCGCGATTGATTGCGATTTCCCCTATAGATATTTCTATTAAAATTATTTTGATTATTTTGTCCTCTGTAGTTATTATTTCTACCTCTGTTAATGTACATTATGCCATTAGGTTGAGCTTCGTTATGCTCAATTTCAGTAGCTAACGTGATGGCTTCACTGAAAGTTTGCGGTCGTGCAGCGAATATAGTGTCCTTGATTTGATCGTTAAGACCATTTTTGAAGATTGTTAGTGCGTATGTATCGTTAATCGTTTGTATTGCTTTTTTAGCAACTTGGTTTACTTCCGCGCCAAGTGCGCTAATCTGTAGTTGGTTCAGGTCATTCACTAACGATAGGATCTTGTCTTTATATGCTGTGACAGGCATGCGTTTTTGCGTGAAATTTGCCAGTTGGGTATGGATTTGCGGAATAGTTTTATTTATTTTGTATTTGAGACGTAGTTCTGTTTCTAAGTTATCGATGTTGACTATTGTCGAAACGTTTAGTGCCGTTCTAACGTTTGGACTAAGTTTGATATGGAGAACTAGGTTTAGCAACTCTGTTTTTCCTTCTGGGTTAAGTTTCTTGTCCAAAAGTTTTATAATAGTTAAAAATGTCTCTAGCTCAGTGTGTTTTCCCTCAAAAGTCGGTATTATTTTAATCGCTGTTTCGATGTTAAAGTCAGCCATGTCTTTGTGCGTTATACTTTCTTCAATCTTTACTAATATGTTCGCGGCGTTCAGCCGTTGTTTCAGGTTTGTAATTAGGTTATCACAAACTGAAGAAAAAGTTGATTTTAGTTCTATTGCATCTCCTTCATTGATGCTATCAAATAAATTTGTTCCTTCTATTTCAGCGTTTATAGTGTACTCTAACTTTTCTTTTAATGTATTGACTGTGTAGGTCTTTGATTTTTTCAAATTTGATAATGTATTCTGAAGTTCAAATAAAATTTCCTTCAATCGCGTTGTCGACATTTATGAGAAGTATGTTATTGAGTCCCAAAACAATATTCCTATCCACTACTTTCTAGTGCGTTATTTCTGCTAATTGAAATTATTTTGATGAAATTGATTTTTTTTGACTATATTCTAAAATTATGTTTGTTTGGGTTGAACAATTATTACTCATTATAGTTAGTTTTTTACAATTCTAATTTTTTCAAATTTCTTAATTCTTTAGTATAAGTTTTCCGCTGTTCTCCCGCTGCTATGTGGACTAATCTGTGTAGGATGGCCTTGTCTCTCCTTTCCTTGTATTTTCTTCCGCCTCGTTGTCGCCTCTTGATCTTTGTTATTTGCGGATTTTCGTTTCGCTTCTTCCTGAACTCCTGAATGTTTCTTGGTTGTGGTCCCGGTAATTTCGTCGCTGCATATGCTGGGGCCTCAGGGTTCTTGATGATTACGTATGGTTGCACTATTTCTTCTATGTGTCGCTCGGCGTTGATTAAGCATCGCTTAAAGGCTTTATTGAACTCCTCATCGTTTGAAATGTCATCGTGTAGCTCGCCCTCCTCGAAGTCATCGGGTTGTTGTTTCGCTAATTTGTCGGTCGTAGGTTCGTAGTTTGCAGGATCGCCATGTAATAAATCTTTCTTATTCCCTTTGTTATTTCTGGATCGGTACTCCGCAAGGGAGATGCTTGTTCTGAGGCTATGTGAGAGACGGGGATTCGTAAAGTGTACAGAAGGGAAGAATAAGAGGGAGAAGACCTTACCGGCAAATCATTGCTGTTGCCACAAATTTGGCGCAGGATCCAAGACCCAAGCGTCCGATATTTTCAAGCCACGTCACGGCTTGCAAGTCTACGTCTTGCCAAATTACGGCAAGCAGGACTGATCGTTGCCAAGTCACGGCAGTACAAATCAAAATCGTGTTTTCGATTTGAGTCGATCAGAAGAAGACTGATCTCGTCCTTTAATTCCATATTTCTTAAATACTATTTTTCATGTACAACTTACAACTAAATATATAATCCCTACTCTAAAATTCGTATTTACAAAATTAAATCTTATATTCCTAGTACGTGACCAATACTCAAAAAGAAGTAATAAACTCTGATACTTTATTGACCTAATTTATTACTTCATAAACAGAACTAGAGTCCAATACTCATAATTTTGTCTACGCGCATAAATTATGAGAAGCACTTGACTCTTGCAGCGATGCTTATCATCTTATTAGTTCTGTCGCCGGCCAGATAATTAATGTGCATCGGCTGCCATCTGTGCTATGTGATTTTTCACGCGCCCATCTGTGCTATGTGATTTTTCACGCGCCTATCTGTGCTATGTGATTTTTCACGCGCGTGATGTAGATCACGGATCACTTGTGTGGTGATTTATGTGGGCTATTTTATGTGGGTTCACTACACACTGACCATCTATGTTCTGCAACCTGTAATGTTCATCAGGCGAAATTATGCGAGGAACAATTTGGGCCAAAGAAACAAGGGATGGACATCGGTTAGAAGCCTTTGATAGAACTTCCCTTGATTGTAGAACTGACATTTTCGCGTTTGGAGAGTCAAAACCAAAGTCGAAGCGTTTTTGTAGTTCTGTACATGCTGTAGCAATGAAATTTCGGCACCGAGTGCGCACCTCGAGCTCCAATCCTTTATGCTGTGCAATGTTTGATTTGGAAAACTCCTGCATAACTTTTACACCTAAGTATACATTGCTGAGTGCAACTAACTGGGCAGGGTTAGACGGTTCAAGTACGGGCTTTATTTTCTCTAAGTCCTGTCTCCGCACATATGTATTTTCCATGTAGCAAGACAAGAGTTCTGTGAAGGTGGAAGAAAAAGTTGAGTGCACTGTCGTTATCAGTGATTTTTTGCTTTGGAAAATTTGGTTAAGGTGGACAAATTTTTGGAGGCACCACTCAAGAAAAAAGTAATAAATTTTTACTTGAGGATCGTTCATAGCCTCAACTATTAAATCAAGAGTGGTTGTTTTGTCCGCAATCTTAGGATTTAAAGAACGAGCATCCAATTGGTGATGAATAAAAAATAACTTTAGTGGCTCCCATTGCTCCAAAATTCTTTTTACCACTTCAAACAATGACAGCCATCGGGTTTGAGCAGGCTTTAGAATTTTGTGAGGATCAACGTTACAAAAATTTTGAAATTCTATAAGCTGGGCTTGTCTTTTAGAGCTATTTTTGAAATACCCATATATCTGGCGGGCCTGATCCTCTAGCTTCCTTGGCAACATTTTGCACGCTTCACTAGCCACCAGATGGAGGCTATGGCACACACAACCCTGAATGGTGACCCCAGGGAGGAGCGTTCTTAATCGAGAAGCTACAGAGTTGTGGATGCCCATCATTGTGCTGCAATTATCAGCGGCGAAACCAATAATGTTGTTTATAGGGACCTCAGAATCAGTAAACGTTTTTATTAGCTCATTGAACAGACGTTCAGCTGTCGCTCCCTCATTGGATGCCTCAGAATCATTCGAGAAAAAACTTGAACAATTTTCCAAAAATAATCTGCGACCATTCCTTTTTCTTGATTTAACAGCCTGACACAAACCGCTAAACTTTCAATGCTCCCAATATCAGTCGACTCGTCGATGATTACACTAAATTTGTCATTTTTTTAATTGGTTCTTTTAACTGGAACTAGCCATCTCTTAGAATTGGGATCGCTCTCCCACGCTGCTCGATATCTTTGGTTCCTATGTTTTTGTTTGATATTGGAATCACCACGTCTTTTTTTTATTTTCTCTGGTGTCCTTGCCCTTTTATCTTCATCAGAGGACAACATGTTTACTTCTTCCTAGATTTTATAAATCTATTTTTCTTCAAAACAATATTTTTTTGTGAAAAAACAGTAAACTAAATTTATTTTCTACATCACTTCAACAGTAAGTTACTTCCACTTAATATTCTCAATATTTGTAGGCGTATTAAATATAAAATAACCAAAAAAACTATTGGCAGATAGATAACTTATGAGAACCCCAAACCCATTAATAATTGACAGGAACAGTTATATTTTTTATCTAATCTTCTACATGAGTACCTATATCACAATATTTTGATCAAACATTCATCTACGACGTAATGGTTATAAATTTTTGTAATATATCTTGGAAATAACATAAAAAATGGACTTACTTGTCGGGTTTTTGAAAGTCAGCAGGTCGTTAGTCGTCCGCAGAGTCAATCAATTCGAAGAAAGCAAATGAGCCAAACCGTAACAGACCAAGTGAGAACGAGAACCGAGAACCGAGCAAGATGGCAGTGTTGTCGACAATAAAATAAAAGTTAGGAAACAAAAAATATCCACAAGATAAGTAATTTTAGTAAAGTTTGATATTTGTTGTAATTACCGTACGTTTAGTTATTACCGTACGTGTTATTACCGTTCATGGACAGAGGTCGAAATTACCGTACGTCCCCACCATTACCGTACGACTTGGCCACCCTGGCTGCGCTACGCTACGCCGAGTAGGCTGGCTGCGCTTTTGTGGCTGTTCGTCGTCTGGCGGGCGGGCGGTCGGACGGACAAGCTGACCGTCGCGCTCGCCAGCGAGGGCAGCGATCGAAGACAGACAGACATACTTCCTCCTCGCTACCTCTTATCTCCGCTTTTACGCCGGCGCTAGCGCGGGTGCGTTCTCGGCGTACCAAAACTCTTGGCGCACGTTTTGGCCGCCCCTGATCTAGGTCAAGTTAGCTATTATTCAGATATTAATCAGATCACAAGTCAATCAGTTGTTGGTCATCAATAGTTTTTATTAATTAGACAAGTCAAACGTCATTGTTTCAAGTAAAATAAAGTATTCATAATAAATATTAAATACAGTGTTTCATTTAAAAACCAAGTGTAGTAATTATATATTTTTTGTAATTTAATATTACAAGAAATATAACTCGCGGGCAATCCACGGTGTACGTGTTTACTGCAACGAAACTAATAATTCTTGAACGATAAATCATTTATTAATACAAGATAATAATGGAGTGATCGAATCGAATGGATCATGCACGACGCGCGCTTGGCAAAAGAGTGAGACATGTCCTTGTTCGTCCTGTCTCAATTTATGAGAGAGATGGCGGTGCGACAACTTAACAGTGGCTACAATGCTTCGCCTCTGAGAAATGTATCCAATTTAATTTTTGCGGCAGGCTGAGATTTGACATGTTGTCGTTTCACTTTTGGTCCACGATAAGTTTTTCACGGAATCATTCTGCTGCTTGCATCGGGTATATTGCTACTGTCTTATTTTGGTATATTGCTACTGTCTACTTATCTATCACCTTGTTCAGTATAAACGCGGGTTTCAAGCGTTTAGTAGAAACGTTGAGTTCTTTTCCTTCGACCATGATTTTGAAAATTCAATCTGTGGTTCGGCTTACAACTTCGTATGGCCCTGAATATGGTTGTTGTAAGACTTTTCTTATTCCGTCGACTCGAAAAATACATGTAAACAAGTTTGCATCTCTTTATGTACAAACACGCTATCGGTCCTATGATGAACTGCTGGTGTTAGCCGTAGTGGTTGAATGTCACGTCTGAATTTCTCCAAAAATAAAGCTGGATCATTCGGAGTTTCTTTTTCGATGAAAAAATCTTCAGTCAGTCGAAGTGAGGCACGATACGAAATTTCCGCAAGTAAACATTTGAAGTCTTCTTTGAATACGGGACGCAATCCTAATAGTACTGTTGGAAGAGTATCAAGCCAATTTGTTGTCTCACGGCACATGAGGGATGTTTTTAATGAACGATGCCATCGCTCGATCATTCCGCGGACTGCTGGATGGTAGGCTGTCGTGTAGTAAGACTGATGCTTTCATACAAAGATCCTCGGGGTTAGATCGAGAAAAGCTGTACCCTACATGCTGAAAGTGAAATAGTAAACCACAGTGAATATGCTGAAAGTGTAATAGTAAGGCGACGTAAATATGCTGAAAGTGTACTAGTACCGACAGCCAACCATAGTAAGCCGGCTTCAAAAGCCTGAAAGTATTCTAGAAGCAATAGCTAAACCAAGTCAAAGTGTACTACTAAGCCAAAACCAAAGTGTATTACTATATCAAGTGTTGAGGGAATGAAGAATGTTTCACAAGTAGTAAGACAGCCACTTTCATAGAAAATCACTCGGACAACATGTACCCCTACACATGCTTAAAGTGTGTTTTTTCGGCAAGCTGGCCGACACGAAAGTATATTAGTGGATTGGTAGCTTTTTCTATGGAGATCTGGTTTTGAGTCTGGCTGGCCGTCTGTTTGCGAGTGAGCGAGCGTGTGTGCTATGCGATGGATCATGAGCTGAGTTTTTAAGAGCGCTGGTTGGCTGAGAGCTGGTTTGAGTACGGGGAGAGTTGTTTTGATATGGGTTTCGTGACCGAGGTGAAGAGCCCAAGCGTTGTGTTTGAATATAGATGAAGATAGTTTTAGCGAAACAAAAATCAATGGTTTTGAATCTTAGTATCGTTGAAAAAACCACATGGTAATCGTAGCGTAAAAGTCAGAGACTTGTTGTCGATTTGTTTTGAGTCAACGTCTGCGTGGTCGGAGGGCGATGAAATGATGACTTTTGCTTGAGATGTTTTTGGACAGGCGTCGGCTTCAGAGCGTGTAGATGCAGGCTGAAGAATTTCGCTTGAGACGCTCTAGTCGAGTTGTTGTGGTGGCTGCCTTGGCCAGCTTATGAATTTGGTTCGAGATGCTGCTTGATAACTGCCTGTGGCAAAATGAATGAAAGGAAACGACAGATTATTGGGGGGTTGTTGTTGTCTGTAAATTGCAATAACACGTGGATGCAAATTTGCATGTTACGGCGCCGACACGTATTGAATGTGGGGAAGGCGAGTGTTTTGTATGTAATTTACGATTTACGGAAGATTAGGGAATGGAGAAGACACAATGATGGGTGTGTGAAATGCAATACCTGTTTGAAGATCAACGTTGTTTGCTAATGTACGAATGTAGTTAAATGTGTTCCCTGTTGTTTTTTGTTAATAAAGCCTCGCGGAAATCAACATTTTAGACAAAAACAACAAAAAAGCTGCAGAAGTAGATTTTTTTTTTGGTTATTTGAAAGTACTACATACATTTTCATTTTTTCTTTAAAAAGCGTAACTTATGGAATGTCCCCGTGATTCATCTTCGCCGTCAAACACGCAAGGTTGATCGGAAACATTGTTCAGCTCGTCCACCTGGTGTTGAGTTTTTATCTTGTCTGAAAACCTGGGTGGTAGAAACCAAAAACACCTCCGTCCAGATGAACCGGTAGCCTTACTCTGTACTTTGTTTTAACGATACTGAAAAACTTTTTGTGGTACTCTTTCTCGACCTCTTATGAACTAGTGATGGCCTTTGTGTTGCCATCTACACGAAATTAGAAGCTCGAAAGTATTCTGAAAAAAATACCGATTTTTAAGGAAAAAATACACTGTAAACAGGGATTTAAGCGTTAAAGTGAAATACTTACCATGTTGTCTTTGTGGATTCTCGAAGAAAACACTGATGTTTCTGCGGAGGACTACAATCTTTTATACTAGTCAGCTGAGATAGTTTCTAAGAGGATTTTGAAATTGATTGTGTACGTGAGTAATTGGACTGTATCATAGACATGTGTCGACATGAATTTTTATTAGCATAAAAATGAATGAATGAATAACTTTTCGAAGGACTGGTTAATCTCCAATTTTAACTCGGAAATACATCTATTGAGTGTAAATGTATAATTTGTAAGATACGAGGTGATTATCGATACGATAACCCGAAAGGGATACTAGTCAAAAATAATAATTGAAGTAGCCTCCAAAAGAGGTATAAAAGTTCTAGGTGAGGATAGCGGAGATAGCAGAACTCAAATCAAGTGCAAAAAAGGAAGGCTTACTTCGTATAGCACATTCAAACAGTTTATGGGTAAGAAATGATCTATAAATAAGACAATAATAATGAAAAAGTTCCCCTCTTCAGGTTTTCGACAACAAATCGTTGTTCAACCAGGGTTGACTGGGATATGTGAGGAGGTAAGCGATATTTCGAAGTCACTAGAAGTGCAGCAGACGTTGGAAGCACTTCCGGGTGCTAGCATGTATATGTGGAGATGCAACCGGCATCTTGAAGGTGCTAGGAGAGCTACAGAAAAAAAAAGCTGTAGCATAAAAGCAGCCTCTAGGAGCTCAGGCGGAGTTTTCGCGAAGGTGCAAGAGAAGCATTCCGTGATTGACCCGCATACTCCGAAGGACTTTGTGACAGATCAGATGAGGCAGTTATTTTGCAATTCCGGAACGACTCCGATTACACCAAAAAAGCAGGACTTAAGAGCTCTGGTAAGGGTGAATGACAAGCGACGAAGCGTGAGAATCGTTGACTCATCAGTACGGAAGAAGCTTAGTATTTATCATGCTGGTGTTTTTTGGACTACAAAACCGTTTAAACCTTGCGAGAAATTAAAAAGGAATTTAATTTCAAGACAACTAATTATATCAAAAGTTCTCATAGTTACCTATTCTTTTTTTAAAAAAATGGATAGTTTAGGCTCAATAAGTTATTTAAATAGTTCTTTAAGCTTCGGATATGATGTTTTAATGATACATTTGTAATAACGCATGACATGGGAAAAAATGTAGTCTTTGGTCCACTCAGAAGCGGCAACCCCGCACACCAAATAGTCCAGAAAACCAGCTTACAGCGCTTGAACTAGGGAATCTGGATTGGCAGCTACCCAACCGGTTCTTTCGAGAGAACCGTTATCGGATCGGGAGTTGGATCGCTGGCAAGAGGATTTTAAACTTGGCCCGACGAAGAGTTGACGGCACGAGGGGTCGATGGGAAATTCCTCAACGTGATGGAGCAGGATTCTGTCGTGAATACGGTCAACCTTGAGTAGAACTAGTATAAATTAAGCATGTTGCTGAAAAAGTGCCTGTTCCAGGACCGTCAATGAATCCAAATCGTAGGAAACGTCCTTGTGTTTTTTCTACGATGTAAAGGCTGTGATTGATTTCGTCGTATACGAAAGAATACACGATTGCGATGTGGTGAATGTGCTGGAAAACCTGCACTTTGTGTTGGCAATTGTTTTTAATTGTGGCATGGCGGGATGCATCAATAAAAAGTAGTGATGTGATCAGGGCCGGACCTAGCCTAATTGGCGCCCTGTGCCAAATTCATTTGCTGCGCCCCCATTTATAAACGTATACGTGACTTTTTATCGAGGAACCTTCAGGAGTGCCCTCTTACAGAGCCCTCCAACGATAGTCATGTATGTATCTAGACAAGAATAATAATAATAATAATAATAATAATAATAATAATGATAATAATAATAATAAAAGTTCAGATCTAAAACGAAATTAAAAGCATATAAGCCGCGAACGAAAATATGCTGAAAATTTCAATTTACGGACCAATTACAATAACTTCCCTACAGTAGGAAGTTGATAAAATAAAACAAAACTAAGAATTTACAAATACAGGTATTAAGTGCCTATCGTAAATTTAAAGAAATTGGACTTTCATAGCCTTCAATTTTGCGAAATCTTCTTTTAGATCATCATATTCTAACGATTCTACTAGCTCCTTTTCTATTGCTAAAATGGACAATCCTACCAAACGATCTTGAGTCATTGTTGTCCTTAAGTAATTTTTTATGATCTTCATCTTCGAAAAACTACGTTCTCCCGATGCTACTGTTATTGGTAAACTGTTTAATATTTTGAGAGCAATAAGTATATTTGGAAATACTTGATCCAAATTTGCATCAAATATGTAATTCAAAACTTCCAAACTCGAATTATCCGATTTAATGAGTGGCGAAAGTATTAACAACTCTTGATATAACTCTTCACCATTTAAATCTCTAGAGTCTTTATGGCTTAAAGCAGAATCTAAATTTTTGCACAAAGTTTTCAAGTTATTTAATTTGCACGCTTCATTTATATTATATAAAAAAGAAAATATGTTATTGTGATTTCGCAATTGCTCAAATCTTTCATTAATAGAACTAATTGCCTGGTCGAGTATTTTATAATAGAAATTAATTTTAAAACTTAGTTTAGGATCAAATATTGTTTCAGAACATTCATTTATGTACATTTTTTTTCGGCGACGAGAACGTAAAGAAGAGGGACTTGAAAACTGGGAGGGTATATCTAAATCTAAAGCAATAATCTCGGTTTTATGAATATATTCGCTAAAAATTTCATCTGTGCGCATGTCAACTAGATAGTTACGAGTTTGTTCAAGGATTTCAATACTTGCAGGCAAATTAACTCGTTGGCCTTGTAAATACTTACTAGCAATGTTTATTTTTTGTAGTATATCATACCATACTAATAAACTGCAAATAAATTTGAAATCCAATATCTTATTTCCTAAAGATTCAGCTATGACCTTAACTTCTGAATTTCCATTTTCAGCGATTTCAATTAGGGCTTCATAAATGTCTCCTAAATTATTTTTAAGAGGCTTCAAAGCATCTATTCTACTCTCCCATCTCGTTTCGGAGAGTGGTTTAAGGGTTAAATTAGGAACATTTTTTTTGTATGTATCCCACCTGTTCGTCGAACTTGACACGAATACATAAAAATTTTGAACTACATCAAAAAATTTAACAGCGTCTAATGAACAACGGGCAGAATCATTTACAACTAAATTTAAAGAATGAGAACAGCATGGAACGAAAAATGCTCTAGGCTCGAGAGACCTTATTCTGTTTTGCATTCCACACTGTTTACCCTTCATGTTGGACCCATTATCGTAGCCTTGACCTCTACAATTGCTTATTAATATATTCAAATTAGCCAGTTCTTGTAAAATTAAGTCCGTGAGTCCTTCACCAGATTTATTTTTACATTCCAAAAATCCTAAGAAATGCTCCCTAATTTCAAATGTATTATTATGTCGATGAACAAATCTGATGATCAAGGTAACTTGTTCAACATGACTTTTGTCAGGAGTTGAGTCGACAATAATTGAAAAATATTTTGCTTCTTGGATCATGGAAACTATTTTATTTTTAACCACTTTAGATATTATGTCAATTAATTCATTTTGAATGGTTTTGCTGAGATATTTATTCTGCGATTTTTCATCATTAATTCGTCTCAAATGTTCCCCTAACACAATATCGAATTTCCCCACAGCTTCTACAAGTTTCAAAAAATTGCCATTTTGTAAGTCATTCAATTTTTCGGAAGTGCCTCGAAATGCTAAGGACTGGGTACCGAGAAATTTCACAATAATTAACAATCTATGAAGGACGTTATTCCAATGAAAAACTTCGGCCTTCATTGCACTATCCAAGCCATAATCAATAGTTTGGTTATTTTTAAAACCTAATTCTAACGCTTTCCATGACCTAAAATTGTCCATATGAAGTGAACTGTTCTCATGGCTTTTAAGTAATTGACTAATATGACTCCAATCCGATGCTCCACAACTAGACAATGCTTGAGCGGCTTTGTTTTTTGAAAACAAGAAACAGCAAAAACAATAAACGGCATCTTTAGATGTAGAATAAACTAACCAAGGTCGTGAAACTTTATCGCCATTTGCTAAAGTTCTTTTATATAAGGAAGCACTAAATTTCCTATTGTTGTTTTTGGGGAAATTAAAGTCTGCTATTTGCGTTGGGCCCATAAGTACTATTTTCCTAACCAAATCATCAGTTAAATCATCCCAATTATTTGGATCTCTTAAGTCTAAAATACCAGGTAAATTTGGTTCAGTGACTATTTGTTGAACAACAATTGATTCGCCTTCTAGATCACGAACACTAGTCGACGCGCCAGCTAATTCAGACACATTAACTAAAGTATCGAAGGGGTCACTAAAAGTTTCACTTCTTCCCGGTTCACAAAATAATTTTAACTCTTTAGAAGTAACATTTGTTCCCGGTTCAGATAATAATCTTAACAAGATTCCCGATTGTTTTTTATTTTCTTCATCGTGAATTTTCCGCCGTTTTCTATACTCAGCTCCTGATAATTTAGCCTTTTTCATTTTTATATATTTATTTATTAATTGCTTATTTTATTAATTTGCACAACGTTTTTGAAATCCTTCGTCTTACTTTTGTCACAAAACAAAACACGATTGGAGAATTTCCTCTCTCCCTGCTGGCTAATACTTGACATAGAATTGCTTACTATGATCGGGGCTTCCATCTTCGTGGAATTCCACTAAATATAGAAGATTTTAGTTGTCGGTGAAATTTGATGCGCTACAATAAATTTCTAGCCTATCGTTAAAGTTCTTAAATTCTACGTATTAAATCATCCTGAAGCCAAGATTACAACCTTTGCCGAAATAAAATACAAAATGTATTTCAAACATGAATTGTAGTTGCATGAAATTGTGTAGTGGCAACTCTGACTTGGATGTCCAAATCGTAGAGATTCGAAGCGATGTGCACTTTTAAAATCTGCACAACAGTCGCCCATATACTCCATTCATACAATCGAATTCCATGCCGGGCTTCGATATGGACTGAGTGTGCAAGTTCTAAAAGTCGCTCATCTAGCGCCCCTTGTGTATGGATTGGATGTCGACACCGAACGTACATATCAATCGGGGCTTTGGGCTTTGACATGGACTGAGTGTGCATGTTTCAAATTTGCTCATCCAGCGCCCTTTGCATACGAATTTTGATGTCGAAGCCATTCTGAGCGGCACGTAAAGGGCCAAATAGACGAGAGGCGACTGATATGGACATCTGAATTAGAGTTGCCATTTGTATTTGAGTTGTATTTGATACCGATATTATACAATAGATTAGAATTAGTTTTGTAATTTGCCATTTGTTCGTGTAGCAGGCTGGCGCCCTTATTAATTGGCGCCCTGTGCAAGTGCACGTTGTGCTCATATGGCTGGTCCGGGTCTGGATGTGATAAATAAAATTAAATTGACGAAACCACCGCAATCCAGCAGTGAATAAAGTTGATGGTGGGCAGAACGTTATTTTTTTCCGAAAAAAGTGCGCATCTTGAAACAAAACCAATTACACATTCGGAAGTGTCCTTTTATCTGGGACAAAGAGGTTGTACACTTTTAGTTTTGGACGGTTACAGTTTTGTAAAAAATCGTCAAAATGGGTGTAAAACTTATTGGGTTTGCTGGAAAAAAAAGCAGTACAAAATGTCGTGCACGTTTCGTCACAAATATAATCGATGGTGTCCAAAAAAATTGTTCTTAGTTCATTTAAACATAATAATTCAATCTATATGAAACGAAAATCGAGAGCACAAATCGCTTACTTTACAACGGGCCAAAGAGGTTGCACATTGTTAACAGACGGTGGATTCAATTTTTTTAAAAATCGAGAATCAACTTACAAAATGTATTGGAACTGTGCACGCAAGGTTCGAACGGGTTACAAGGTGCGTGTCGTCTCGCGAAGTGAAAATTACGGTGTCGAGCGAATCATACTTCGTACTGCTAAACATAATCAGCCAATATTCTTGCCGCCAAAACGTTTTTCAATTCGTTAAGAATTATCAAATTAAATTGCGATCGAGAAACTTGAAGTGTGTTCAATTTAATATTTAAAAATGAGTCCGACGAATGTCAGATGAAATCGAAATCATCGATGCAACCGATTCGTTTGGCCAAACGTAAATATGACGAATTGCTACGAAGTACATAAGATGAGGGTTATATAAAGTATGTGCCCTCGGTACGTGGTAACAAGGTGTTATGTTATTTGGGGCATCGTTACATAAAAAAAACAATATGTACGGTGCAAGTGTTGATTGGAAATGAACAAAAATGGCATGCAGGCTGTCGATCGCGTGCCATTACAAATCTTTTTGATCCGACTATTTGTGTATTGAAAAATGTCCATAATCATGAAACGGATCGACGATTATTGTCGATTGATGAGCATTAATTAATTAGTATAGATATTGTTACATGAAAATAACTGAATTAAAGCAAATTGCATCAGTAATTCATTAAGTTATGTAATAGAAGCAATATAATATATAAGGCTTACTCATGTTGAGTAGGTCGTAAGTGAATATAGCAACATTGCAATATTTAAATACATCACGTATGACCGAACCATCTGCTTTTTGAAATATGAAGTAAATATCTTAAGAAATACGATCTTATAGAATAAATCAATTACTTATCTAACAAAGACGTAATTGCAATTGAAATATAATCACAAACTGTACTCCATAGCGTTAACATTAAAGGTAGAAAATTTTACAAATATTCACGAATGGAAATATAAGAAGAAATAAACATGGATTAAAAATCTAATCAGCGAGAGTTTTCCTAAGGATGCTCCCTCCTTCTTGCTTTGAGGAACAGGATTCACTCCGGCTGAGGTAATTATTGGTGGGCTTAGCGCGCACAACACATGCTGACACGAGTAACATATCGTAATTCTCACGATTTACCGGGAACGGGTACAATTCCTGAGAAACCCAAACCACTGGCTTGGTAAAAACAATAAGTTCTCACATTCCACGCTGCACCGACAGCATTCCATAAATTTATTAAAAACAACAAGTTCTCACATTCTACGCTGCACCGACAGCATTTCATACATTTATTAAAAACATCAAGTTCCCACACTTAAAAAAACGCTGACGCCAAAAATAACTAACAAAAATGGAATGTGCAGAAAAGAGTCAGTCGGTCAGAGATCAGAGTTGAGAACGGCGGTCAAACGTAAATCCGTGTTTAGTGATTTGAAATAAAGAATTTTGCCAGATAAATAAACGGACTTATTATTTTTTTTTCGATAGATATTTTGCCCGAGAGCAAAAATAACAAACTGGCGCAGTCGGTAGGATCCTTTTCTGTAGAACAAGGATCCAGTGATTTGAACTTATCGAAAGTTGATAGTGAACGAAAATGAAAATTTAGAATAACAGTTTGTTTTCCATGTGCTAAAATAATAAAGTGTGAAACGCAGCTATCTAAAGCAAAATTTACTAGATCACGAATAAACGACCACTAACTTAACACAAAATACTGGAGAGAAGAAATCATAGAAACACAGCGATTGACCGCAACAGAGGAATGGCACAACCGGCTCAACCAAATATAATGGAGCAATGTTTAGTTGCATTGACGGAGATCCTAGGCAGACAGGCTCAACAACCATCTCTTAGAAGCAGAATCGAGAAGGAACTCCGCTATTTACCTCCTTTTGATGGGAAACCAGGAACTTTACCATCCTTTATATCAGCTGTTGATAGAGCGTTATTGGAATATCCACAACAAGCACACCAAGTGTACACCGTCGTCTATAATGAGAAGATATTGGGTTCAGCAAGGAATTACTTGGAGATTTCACCACCGGATTCATGGAAAGAATGTAAGCGCCAACTGAAATTACATTATAAACCATCAAAAGAACAAGGTCAAATAATGCAAGACATAAGTATGTTAACAGTAAGTACGGTCTCAGATTTACTAGATAAAATTTCAATATTTGTTAACGATATATCAGAATGCGCAATTTTTAGTAATTACCAGAGTGAAATAGCTAATCAATTAAGTAGTGTATTAGTGTTGAAAATAAAAGAGATAACAGCTGGTGCTTTAGCTGCAGAATTGAATAATGTGTTTAGATTAGAAGAAATTAGAACTGTTCTGAATAAATATATTGGTCAAGATCAATTTAATCTAAAATTTTGTAAATTCCACCAAATACCAAAAGAAAGAGATAGCCATAGGCCTACACAGCGATATAATTCTAGTAACGTCCAAAAAATTTTTAATAATCACCGACGAGCAAGAAATTTTAATTTCAATAATAATTCCGGACTATTTCATAATAGCAATGCTAATAACTCCGGTCAGAATCGAAATAATAGCTCCAGTTATCCGAGAAGAAACTTCCCACCAAATAATAGCGCTCAGTGGAAAATCTCACATCAGAATAATCGTAATCATAATAATTATAATAATGCAAACCATAATACAGTTAACATCCAACCAATGGAAGTTGATGAAATTAGTGCGAGACAAAATGTTAATCAGGTCGAGCGAAGCGAGTTTTTTATAAACTAGCCTCGGACATGAAGAAAATACGTATTATTCTAACAATCAATGATCGACAGTTTATCGCTTTATTAGATACTGGCTCTACTATAAGCCTATTAAATTCGAAAAATGTCCCGAATGAAATTTATGAAGTGATATTAGGAGAAAAGATAAGTATTAGTACTATAGAAGGAGAAATACGGAAAGATACAGAGTATGTCAAAACAAAATGTCATATTGAGTTCCAACAACCAAATAACGCCCGAATGAAATGGGTTAAAATTAATTTAGAGAAAACATATCATCTTTTGATAGGAATGGATTGGGTTCAAAATAATGTAAAATTGATTGATATTGAAAATAGGGAAATTATATTAAAAAATGGGGTAAAGTTACCATTCATAAATAAAATGGAAGAAGTGAATGTATTAGAAGAGAATAGATTGGGAAGTATAAAGTTAGATCATTTGAACCACGAAGAGAAGGAAGGGATAAACGAATTATTGGAGAAATATAAAATGCTATTTTATAAAGAAGAGGATAAATTAACAAATACCACAAGCATTGTACATGAAATTAACACCACTACTTCAGAGCAAATAAATGCTAAATTGTACAGATATCCTCCACAACATGAAGAGAAAGTAAGAAAACAGATAAACGAAATGGAAACTCAAGGTATCGTGAGAAAAAGTAAGAGTAAATATAGCTCACCCATTATAGTGATACCCAAGAAAAAAGATAATTCGGGGATTCAAAAATATAGAATTGTTGTAGACTATAGAAAATTAAATTCAATTACCATAGACGACAAATATCCCTTACCAAATATTGATAGTATACTAGATAAATTGGGTCAAGCCCAATACTTCAGTTCATTAGACCTTGCAAAAGGTTACCATCAAATTTTAGTAGCTCGAAAAGATATTGAAAAGACCGCTTTTGTGACACCCTGTGGTCTATACGAGTATGTCAGGATGCCATTTGGTTTGAAAAATGCTCCTGCTACTTTTCAACGTCTTATCAATGAAATATTGCGAGATTATATCAACCAAATATGCGTTGTTTATTTGGATGATATTTTAATATTTTCCACCACTTTAGCAGAACATGTTGTGTCATTAGAAAAAATCTTCAAAAACTAGCAGAGTACAATTTAAAAATTCAAGCCGACAAATGTAGTTTTGTAAAAAGGGAAACTCAATTTCTTGGACATATTTTAACCAAAGAAGGTATTCTACCAAATCCTGATAAAATAGAGGATATAAAGAAAGTCAAATTGCCTCATACCGAAAAACAGCTTAAGAGCTTTTTAGGAATGACAGGATTCTATAGAAAGTTTATGAGAGACTATGCCAAAGTAGCTCAACCTTTAATAAAGTACTTAAAAAAATGCCAAAATAAATATAAATGACCCACAGTACGTTGAAGCTTTTAATTATGTCACATCCGATTCTGATATTTCCTGATTATGAAAAAGAGTTTACAGCAACTACCGATGCAAGTGAGTACGCAATCGGAACGGTTCTTTCACAAGACGGTCATCCGGTCTGCTATGTCTCTCGATCGTTAAATAACCATGAGAAAAATTACAGCGTCACAGATAAGGAATTTCTGGCTATAGTTTATTCTGTTACTTATTTCAGACCTTATTTGTACGGTAGGAAATTTAGAATTATAACTGATCATGCTCCAATAAAAATTTTGAACACGAAATATAAAGGGAAAAAAATCTCCCAGAGAAACCAAAGATGGATACTGAAATTGCAAGAGTATAGCTTTGATATCGAATATTTGCAAGGCAAAGAAAACAAAAAGGCTGACTTTCTCAGCAGAATTGACAATAGTCCACAAATAAATGAGCAGAACAGCAGTGAATCTAATATGGACCTGTCTGGCACTGCACACTCTGTAAGTGAGCAATTATTAGATCATATAGGTATTAAAGAGGAAATCATAAACAAATATAAGACACAAATAATACTAACATACAATCCAAATAACGAGTTAAATATAATATTCGGCAGAGGAATAATTGAAATTAACCCGCAGTATTCAGAAGAAAAAATTAACGAAATATTGAAGAAACCTGGACATACAGGAATATATTCTGAAGTTCAGGATAGCGATTATAACAAAGTCCAGCAATGTATAATCCAGTTGTTCTCTGGAAATGCAAATATCAAGTTTATGAAACTTACAAAGAGAGCTCAAGAAATGAAAGACGAAGAAGAATGTCACAAACAAATTTCATTATACCATACGAAAGAGTCTTTACACAGCGGCATCAATGAAACTTATCAAACTCTTAAAGACAAAATCTATTACCCTAAATTACAAGAGCATATACAACTCATAATAAATAATTGCGATAAGTGTCAAGAAATCAAATACGATAGGAGCCCAATTAAACCAAAATTAAGTATTACAGAAACACCTACAAACAAAAATGACATTATTCATCTAGACACATTTCATTACAAAAAACAAGCATTCATAACTGCTATAGACAAACTAACAAAATTCGCAGTTGCTTATTCAATAACGGATAGAAATTGGGTAAAGAATATCGCTATTTTAGAAGGATATTTGGCTACATTTGGTAAACCTAAAACTATTATAATGGATATTGAATTCAAATCTGAACAGCTGACAAGGTTCTTACAGGAACAAGGTATAGGAGTCCATTGGACGAAACCAAACAGTCATACCGGCAACGCTGATGTAGAAAGGTTACACTCCACAATAATTGAAAAGGTACAAGCCATTGAGGGAGATATTTCAGTTGAACAGAAAATTCAAAAAGCTATAGGTAATTATAATGATAGGTACCATACTACCATTGAAATGACTCCCAGTGAAGCCAGTAACCTAACAGACACAGCTCCATTAATAGAAAGGATAAATAATACGAAGATAGGATACATAAATAAACTAAATAAAAGTAGAGAAGAATGCAACGAAAATAGGAAGGAAGGCTACATTAAGAACTATAAAAGACTAAGGCATAAAGATCAACCCTATTTTAGAAAATATCTTCTAGAAAATGTGCATCCCTCCAATATTAAGAGATCAACAAAATTTTCAGGTAATCATAATAGTTCTAACGATGACAACACCAGTGCAAGGGCTACTGCAGGTTCATCATATTTATGAGGAGAATGGATACGTAAAAATCAAAATAGGAGCAGTAGAAATAGTGAACGATACCGACACAATTTTGCATATAATAGATCCAAATGAAATGTTAATGATTTTATGTAAATTAGAACGAAATACAGAATATCTTAAAATCGAAGATAGAGAAGCAATATATACAGAAATAAATCTCATTAAGAGTAAACTCAAAACAGTTCAAAACCCTAGTAGACAAAGGAGAGGTTTAATCAATATTGTAGGTAACGCACATAGATGGTTATTTGGTACCATGGACGAGGATGATAGGTAAGAAATTACAGAGCACCTTAAAGTTGTTGAGGCAAATAATCATAATGCTATTCAGAATTTAAACAAACAAATTAAAATAAGCGAACATTATAACAAAACATTAACAGATTTGAAAATGCTAATCGAAAACGACCGAGTAAAAATTTTAGATTCATTTAATGCAACTAATCACAATATGCAGGAGTTAAATTATAAAGTTTTATTTTTAGATCAAGAGACCAAACTTCGATTTTTCGAAAATAAAGTAAATCAAATATTAGATAATATAATGGCAGTAAAAAATAACATAATACATCCTAGTATGTTAACGTTAGAGGAGCTAGATGCATATCAGATTGATTTTCATAAGTTAAAACTCTTAACGGCAGGTGTTATGTGATATAATGATCAGCTTCTGGTCTTTGCAATTAAAGTTCCTAAAAGTTATTTACTTCAAGAGCTTCAGTTAATTAAGCCAATTCAAAATTCTGAGTATTTAGAAATCGATGAAGATGATGAAGCGATTGTGGAAATAAATAATAAAATATATCATTATGAAGAACAAAAATTATTGAAAGATTTAAAGAACTGTATTGTGCAAAATACTTGTAAATTAAGATATAGTAATATAACTAGCATAGAAGAAATAGATGGTGAAAGTGTTTTAGTTAAGAATATGTGTAACGAAACTTTATGGCAAAATTGTGATAAGAGAAAATTGACACTCACAGGAAATTTTTTAATCAATTTTAATAATTGTTCTTAAGGCATCAAAAATAAAAAAATTTACAATAAGAAAATATCATTCTTAGATAAATACTATTATCCGTCGAAAAGAATAAATAAATTGTTTATAAGGCCCATAAATTTCGAAAAAATTATGTTAACAAATATACAAAACCTGGAAGAAATACATGAATTAAAATACCATATAAATATTATGTATGGAACAAGTGTAAGTTTGACCGTCGTGAAGACTATAGGTTTATTGAGTCTAGCTTTGTTTATAACATTGAAGATTAAGAGAAATAATATAACTATTACCACTCCGAAGCCGGAGACTTCTGACTTAAAGCGGGGAGGAGTTACATATCGTAATTCCCACGATTTACCGGGAACGGGTAAAATTCCTGAGAAACCCACACCACTGGCTTGGTAAAAACAATAAGTTCTCACATTCCACGCTGCACCGACAGCATTCCATAAATTTATTAAAAACAACAAGTTCTCACATTCTACGCTGCATTTCATACATTTATTAAAAACATCAAGTTCCCACACTTAAAAAAACGCTGACGCCAAAAATAACTAACAAAAATGGAATGTGCAGAAAAGAGTCAGTCGGTCAGAGATCAGAGTCGAGAACGGCGGTCAAACGTGAATCCGTGTTTAGTGATTTGAAATAAAGAATTTTGCCAGAAAAATATACGGACTTATTATTTTTTTCGATAAATATTTTGCCCGAGAGCAAAAATAACTAACTCACGCGAGCGCTAGGCCATGGTAGGGCGGGCCCAGGCGGCAACATCTGCGCCTGGCGAGCTCCACTGAAGCTCGACTTTTTAAAAGAGAGTAGCACGGGCACCCGAAAGATTGTTCTTGTACGCGGTAGCCTTTCGTTTTTTTCTTGTCTTTTTTTGAGTAGTTTCAGAAGTTCACTCGTAGATCGAAGTGAACGTAGTAGTATCTCGGTATGCGCGCGAGAACTCGTTCGTAAAGTAACGTAGGAGGTATAGCCTCACAACATGGCATGGTATGTTTTGTTTTGTTTGGTCAAATTTTTTTGTCGGTATGAAATTTCGAAGCGATTTCGTCGCCAACTTTCATTTCATTACAAATGGCGACCAACGTGGGGCCGCAAACAGCATTTCGCGAAACAGATGTTGACTTGGAAATTGATCTCTTCGACCCAGAGTTTTCAAATGGGGTTACTCTCACAACGGAGAAGTTAGACTTTGTGAGCTATAGCTCACGGAAATTATACTTATTGAAGTGTAGGTCGTCCAACTATCCTTCCATTTTTTGATTCGCAAAAGGGAGTCCTAACGTGATATCCTGCGTACTTGTACGTGCAAGGAGATTTGTCTCTTTCGCTTGAGAATTACCAACTTGGTGGGTAAAATCTACCTTGATTGGTCTCGTGAAAGATTCGATCTGTACCTTGCCTTTGTGTATTGGGAATTCGCTATAATTTTTGAATGTGGTGCAGGTGAAGTGAGCAGCGTATCCGTGATATCGGGGGTCGCAGGAACTACGAAGCACCGAGTGCTAAATAGCGCGTGCGTTCGTCCGCTCTTTTGACAGCTCGCAGTTGTCTGCTCACTCACCTCGGTAATTTTTTTGTCATTTTTTTCGAGAATTTTTTTTTCTCTGTGTAATGACGTAAATGTGCACTTTCGATGGAAGATGAACTTCAGTGGATGCTAAATACTCAGCCATAGATCCTTTCCAGTGGTCGAAGGCAACAGGAAACTCGCATCTTTTTTTTTAAAAATTTATTCAGATTTTTTCTCGACCATAATAACAGTATCCCAAATCTAGGAGATCTTGTCAGGTATATATTTTTGTGGTAAAAATTGAAAATTAAAATGTCGCTTGCAACAGTTCGTTCCAGTGACGTCGTATGCTCTATTTGCACATGTAAGTACGTCGTAGAGGAGCCAGCCGTGCAAGCCACTTTCTCTCACGTGTTCCACGCGGTGTGCATGGAGCAATGGACGAAATAGAATCCAAGCTGCCTTTGTTTCGGAAGCTCTGCAATCCCAGCGATCTAAAACCGATCACCTTGAGAAATCGGAGGGGAGTTGCGGGTCCTTCAACAGAAGAGGAATCTTGACCTCTGACTCAATCTCAAGGAGCTATACCAAGATCATCTCGGTACTAAACCTGATCACAGACAGCTCGGCGAATGGTGTCCCCTACACCAGAGCAAGGAGCCACAGCTACTGCATAGACTCCTCTACAACAAGTGAATTTGGAGAGGGATGAGCGTCCAGACATGATATCCGCTCAACCGGAGGCCGGAAATACTCCGGCATTGACTCTCCAACAGTTAAAACAATGGTTGCCTCAATTGGTACGAGACGGGGTCAAGCAAGAGATAACGAGTCTGGCGCAGGCACACACTCCACCAGGTCCTGTGAAGTTAGAGGAAACACCTCCACACCATAGACGCTATCGTCATGTGTTGGATGATTCTATCAACCAGCGAGTTCATCTCAACCCGCTCTCTACCAAACGGGCTTAACCATTATCCAAGGGTGGAACCTGAAGTTTAGCAGCAGACAGGGATCTCTCCCAGTAGATAAATTTTTGTTTCAGGTCCGCACACTAACTCGAAACACCCTCCGAGGAAATATCAGTTTGCCATGCCAATTTCTGCACGTTTTACTGGTGGAAGAGGCAGCGAACTGGTAATCGAGTTACTTACGTGGCGCGGAATCGTTTCGGAGATGGTATGTCTGAGTTAGAAATCCGAGAGTTAATTCGCAGCCGGAAGCAGGGTTTACACGAATCGTTCGATGTGTTCTGCGACAGCGTTCTCCGGCTTACCAATCGTTTGACGTCTCCCATAGGTGAAGTTAAGCTGACAGTCCATACTTCGCTTGAACTTACGTATGGAGCTCCTCTAGCCTGCTGCTTCTTCCAATTACCTCGGTACAGATGCTGTGCATCTATGCGTGGAGACAGGAAAACATAGATGTTCAGAGAGGTATCTTTCGCCCTCAAGCACGACACCCTTTTGGCCCACGATAACTAGCCTTGGAATAAGGTACTGACCACTACATGACTGTACCATCCAAACCCTCCACAATCTCTGCTATTATGAAGCAAGTACCTGTTGATAGGAATACCCCAAACCTAACTCTATCTGAAATACGGGATCAACGTCATTGTTGGAACTTTCGGAAGGTAGAACACATCAACGATGAGTGCGTAGCAGAGCGCACCATATTCTGCTATGGATGTGGAAAAGCAGGAGTAAACAAACCCAAATGTGAGTTTTGTATACAAAGTAAAAACTAGAGAACGGAGAGGTCTCACCAACATTAGAGGCCTCCCCTTGTTTAGTACCGGCCCTTAAAATAAATCCCGTCGGAGCCTCTTTACCCACCAGTAGTTCGGAACCGAAAACGCAAAAACGTTACCTCAAGCAACCACGCTAATCTTATCCGCATCGCATCGTCATATTATGACACCAGTTTAACAAGACATTCTCAATTCCGTCATCGGCAACTTTTCGGCGTATGCTAGAGAAGGACTTGGGCGTACCACCCTAATCTCACACGTGATTGATGTGGGAAGCAACAAACTTCTAAAACAGCGGCTTTTTTCCATCTCTCCGGCATTGGAAAAATTACTATATGTCAAACTGGACAGAATGTTTACAATGGGGGTTATTGAGGAGTACCAAAGCAGTTGGTCATTTCCCGTAACGTTGATAGTCAAACCGGGGAAGATGAGACTGTGTTTGGATGCACAGAAAATGAATCAGGTTACGATAAAGGATGATTATCCCTTACCACTCATTGATGGGATACTAAGTCGACTTCCAAGAGCTCAGTTCATAAGCAGCCTCGACTTAAAGGACGTCTTTTGGCAAATTTCATCAGATGAAAAGTCCAGGGAGAAGACAGCCTTCACCGTACCGGGTCGTCCGTTGTACCAGTTTGTCACCACGCCGTTTGGACTGTGCAATGCACCCCCAACAATGCAACGATTGACGCATAAGCTCGTCCCAACACACCTACGCCACCAGGTCTTCGTCTACTTAAATGACCTCCTGTTGATCACAGAGACACTAAGTGAGCACTTCCAGCTGCTCCAGGAAGTCGCAGTATGCTTACGGAAAGCCGGACTTACTATTAATATCGAGAAGAGCAATTTCCTCCTGAAAGAGGTACTATATTTGGGCCACATAATTGGTCACAACAAGACGAAAGCCTTGTTGCCTTGAAATTTTGAAGCGATATCGTTCGCCAACTATTCATTTCAATACACAGTTTTGCCTGAGATTAAGCCCATCTGGTCTGAAGACTTGTCAGCGAATTGTGTGGAGATTTTTTTCGGCTTAATTTCGAACATAAATCAGTCTAACACTACATTTCTCACTGACGCGATTATGAAGGTAAAGGCAGATATAATCAATTTTCTTTAATGTTTAAGGCACCTCTGTGAAAAATTATAATCTTACTCTTAGAGTTGATACATTTCTTCGTGAGAAAGTCCCTCACAGGTTTCTTCAGCAAGTCTTGTGCATGCACTCTTTGCGATAGTGTACTGTATTCAAAGCAGCATAAATGTGATCAAAAATGTCCATAATGTCTATCATTTCCGCCATGTCAGTGTGTAACAAAGACTAAGAAATGCGCAAACTTTAATTGTGTGTTTAGGGGCTTGGAGAACCATTCAAAAAAATAAATATGAAAAAAATAATGTTTGCAAAAGCTTTAGAATATGTGAACACTGCAGGAAGTTTATAGCCCTCGACAGAAGATGAAGTGGTAGCCACATCTAGAACGAAATGTTGTGCCAGATCTACTGGAAAATTTTGCCGTCAGATCATCTTTGTTATATTAAGCGTGCGAAGTGAAAATCTGATATCAAATTCATGATAATATTTTTTGACTGCAAAATTTCTCAGAATGCCTCCTATGGCGATAACTCAAAAGCTTTTCCTCATGTTGCCAAGCTAATTGTTGCCCAGCAGGTTTGCTATAACTGTTATGAAAATGATATGATGGATGGATGGATATGATGTGGTGTAAGGAAGCATATTTTCTAATATGAGGAAGACGAGAACGTTGTTGCAAAGTTTTTAAATAACTGTTTCAAACCTCGTACTGCTATTTCAAACTTATTTTGTATAGCTCATAATCTGCATTTTGTAATTTCTGAGCTTTTGCGTAGAAAGGTGAAAATTAAACCTATAATGAATGGTACCAAGATTATGAAACTAACGTGCGGAAGAGTAACTTTCATAGACTCTTTCAATTTTGTGGCATTCCCCCTTGCATATTTCCTGAAGGTATTTAAGGTCAAAGATCATGTAAAAGGCTATGATCCATTTTCTTGAATACGATGGAGAATATTGATTATGTGGGTAAATACCCACCACTTGATTTATATGGGTATACTGTAATGAAGAAGGTGGAAAAGGACAAGTTCTTGAAGTGATAAATTGCGCATTCATCAGAAGTTTTTGATAACCGTAAGGAAATGTTAACATAATGTGTGACCGATGTCAATATCTTACGTTTGGGGTGTATCCAATTGATCTGAGAATTTCTTAGTTTAACTAATGTAAATCCTTTTGTGGAAGCCTTAATATTAAATTAAAACTGTGTTTGAAAATTGGAAATATAATCATAGCGTATATGCTCCCAATACAAAAACTGGAGGTCTATTGACAGAAAACGTCAACACTTTTTCGAAGATTATGAAAGAAGCTTATGAGTGGGGTAGTGAATGTATGACGAAAGAAGAAAAATTTAGATTTATAAAGTCATATTACATTAAGTAAGATACATATTATCTTAGCCAAAAAAAAGAAATCCAGGCAAATCTGTGTAGACGTAACACTGCAAAAAATATCTCTTAATTATTTTAAGGGTAAATTCACTCAGAGGAAGATCGCACCAACACCACTGTAGTAAATAGTTTTAAAGAATTATGTGATTTCATTCATACCCCTGGTATAGAGATCTGTTTCTTATTACCAGTGTCTAAAGACACTTTAATGATCACTTGGAAGAATATAGGAGAAAATTTAAATATGTTACCCTCCGTGAACAAACCTATAGCTGCCTATACTACAGCATACGCTAGACTTAGGCTCTGCGAAGTGTTAGAAAAGGTTGGTAGAAGGATACTTTATTGTGACACTGACAGTTTAATTTTTTTAGATGATAGGACTCCTATCCCTTTCACAATATCAAACTTTCTAGACGATTTAACTAATGAGATTGAAAAATTCGGCCCTAATGCCTACATTTCAGAATATGTAAGTACTGGCCCCAAAACTCGAGCTGAGTATATTACAAAGTGTAAGGGGATATCTCCTAATTTTAAGAATTCTGGAATTGTTGGTAACTGACTGCAGTCAAGACGACGTAATTTGTGTGACGAATGATCGTAAGGTTAAGTGTAAACATCCTGGAACTTATTTATTAATATGAAAATAAAGCTCACACTTCCTTTTACGACTATATTTTTTATTTTTACTATGGTAAATACGTATTTCGAAACGCAACATACGGTCTTCTTCAGTACACTATGATCTTAAAATACAAGCTAACCTTTATATACTATTCAAACTTAATTACTATCCCTACTAGCATCAAATTTCTTATCTGCTTATACCTACTTATTACTACACAAAATATCTATTAGTTTAGAGTTGTTACTGCCTAAATCTCCATTTAGCCTTAAAGACTCAGGTACTCTCCTAATTTCTATACTTTCATATATATCCAACTTATTCACCTTTTGTACCTAATTAATCACTTCAACATCATTCAGTGTTATTTCGTGGCCCTCTTTTATAACATCCCCAGCTACAGATGATTTTATGATAGTTTTTTTACCCCTTCTACATGATTCCACCTCTTTCAAATGTTCTTCACATGTCAACATTACCAATCTTTTAGTTTGACCAACATAAATTTTCTTACACCTAGAACAAGTTATCCTATATATCCCACATTTCTCCTCCTTAGATTTTTTGTCTTTTTCACTACCTAGTAATGTTTTTAATTTACTATCTCGACTACTACTTGTTGCTTCTAACTGATAGTTTTTAAATATAGGGGCTAATTGATTATTTAATCCAGAGTATGGGATACTAACTCTTATCTTCAATTTTGCGTCGATCTTCGCGTTGGCTACAAACAATTTTGATAAGTTATTTCTCTTTGTTTGCTTCCTCTTCTTTCTAATCATATATTCTATGGTTCTACCGTCAAAGCCAATCAACTCCGCTGTATCCATAATGTAATTTTTTCCCCTCATATAATTCGTGTCAGATAGTGGTATACTTAATAACCGGTGGATCATATTACTATATGCAGCCAGTTTTTGGGGGTAAGCATGCCAAGAAGTAGCTGATATTGTTCTCTGGGTACTTGTTGATTTCCGAAATATGTCGAACTTGAGTCTACCCTCATTACGAAATAACACTGAATGATGTTGAAATGATTAATTAGGTACAAAAGGTGAATAAGTTGGATATATATATGAAAGTATAGAAATAAGGAGAGTACCTGAGTCTTTAAGGCTAAATGGAGATTTAGGCAGTAACAACTCTAAACTAATAGATATTTTGTGTAGTAATAAGTAGGTATAAGCAGATAAGAAATTTGATGCTAGTAGGGATAGTAATTAAGTTTGAATAGTATATAAAATTTAGCTTGTATTTTAAGATCATAGTATACTGAAGAAGACCGTATGTTGCGTGTCGAAATACGTATTTACCATAAGAAAAATAAAAATATAGTCGTAAAAGGAAGTGTGAGTTTTATTTTCATATTAATAAATAAAGTTCGACAATATAGCGATCGGGATACAACACCATAGTTTGACCCTGGAACTGTTGATAGCGAGGTCGAAAGGAAACGGCTTTAATTTACCGTGGATAAAAGGGTTGCTGTTGAAGATCATTTTTCATACGCTTACGGTTTCAAAAAATTAAAACAGCATAAATATTTTTAAGTTGGTAGCTCATAAACCGAAATACAATTGTAATATGTAAAAAGTAAAAATATATAAAAACCGTAAAACTGAAAAAAAAATCTGTGGTCATCTCATTTAGCTATTATGACTGAGTTTATTTTCGATATAAAGTTTGTAGCTGGAAATAATAAACAATACTTCAAAAAGGCGCTTGCAAATAGCTTTCGACTCGGTGTAACTTATCGTGCATCATTTTGCACCGCCATACCCATACCAAGAATTGTCAGCGGAGGACCGAAAACAGAATCAGTACAAGTTCACATAAACGCGCTTAGTTGGAGTGATGGTAACGTCTATTACATCACGCTGCCTGAAATCATGCAGGAATACTCAAATTGTACAATATATGTGCGAGGTGATGTGAGGGAGAAATTTATTAGAAAATATTTATCAACGGCCAAAATCGTTCAGCTTAATATACCGAAAATAGGGAAACTCAGAAATTTTACGACAGCTTGTTCAGTTCATGGTACATCTGTTACAACTATATGTGCCGCAAAGGATTGTATAAATATTTACATATACTACCTAATGAGTTTTATGCATTTTTGAAATAAAAAGAATATTTTTTTTCGTAAAAAAATTATTTTTATTGTAACATAACAATATTTATATTTATAACAACATCGCGAAATATGGAATTTCATAAAATTACCTTGAATAATTGATATGCACATGAGAAACGCATGATATTATGAAAGAATCGTCGCTGTCCAGCTTTAATACATTCTTTTGTTTACAGCGCTTCACGTAATCTTGATAGAACTCCTTTACGCCGTCCGAAGCGCTATTGTTATGGAACATTACAAGATTGAAAAAGTCCGTCATCTCAAACAGCTTGAATAGATCATCGGTTTTCAATTTGATACTGCTTTCACCTACTCATATCCGGAATGTTTTGGAAAGACTGTAATGTGGCACAGCCGCTGGGTTGGCCACAACTGCACCATGCCGCCTCATGGGCAACTTGTGATACCGGTTAGTGAGTAGTGACAGGCCCCGAAAAAGGAGGGATCCCGCTAGGACGAGACTGGATCACGGGAAGTCGTTTTTTGGAACTCGAGCGGTTCAGAGGTACTAGGGAGGAAAGGAAGTCCGCGTGGTGTTAAGCGGTTGGTGTTGGATAAATTCTGAAGAGTTTGGCGTTCACAAGTGTAATTAAATAAACTAGACTGTATGAGAATCGCTAGTCGCGAAGAAGCGTGATTGTATTTTTGCGCGCGAAAGTGGATCGGTCAGAGATACATAAAATTGATAACTAAAAAGGGGTTGGCTACGGGAGTTGGTCGGGGTCGGACACATCGTGTGTGTTGAATTCGTCGGATAATTCATTCCAAATTTTCACTTTTGTAAACCGCATGTGGTGAATTTTGAGCAAATAATCTTTGCCGCGGCTATGACCATGTGAAAAGGGATTGTGGATATGAACTTTAGTTTTGCTCTTCAACATAATATCGCGGGTTTTAACATTGTGATTGAGAACCGGAGGGTACCGTTAACCTGGGTCCGGGTAAGAGTTGACGGCATCATCAATCCCAGAGCTAAAGGAAAGAAAATCGGGAGCACGTGTTGCTTTCTGTACAACGGGACCAAGAAGCTGCACCTCGTTCACAGGCGGTGGATCCAATTTTTGTTAAAAAAATCGGAAATCTACGTACAAAACACATTGGATCAGTTCACGCAGGGATCGAACAGGCTGCAAGGCATGTCGTCTCGCAAGGTGACAATGATGGTGTCGAGCGACTCATACGTCGTACGGCCGAACTTAATCATCCAATTTTCTTGTCGCCAAAACGTGTCTTCAATTCGGTCAGTATTATCCAATTAAATTGCTTTCCAACAACTTAAAGTTGGTTCGAGTTAATATTCAAAATTGAGTCCGACGAATGCCAGATGAAGGCGAAATCATAGATGCAACCGATTCGTTTGGACATATATAAAAATCACGAATTACTACGAAATACAGAGGATTGGGGTAATATAGAGTATATACACTCGGTACATGGTAACGAGTTGTTATGTCCTTCGGGACATCGTTACATTAAAAGCAATATATACGGTGCAAGTGCTTATGGGAAATGTACAAAAAGGGCATGCAGGCTGTCGATGGCGTGTCTTTACAAATCTATTTGATCCGACGGTTTGTGTAGTGAAAAATGTCCATCATCATGAAACGGATCGACGATTATGGTCGAGTAAGGAGCAGTAATTAAGTATTTAGTATAAATATTGATGCATGATAATAATTGAATTAAAGCTCATGGCATCAGCAACCCCTTAGGTTAGGTAATAATAATATGGCACGTTTATTTTGTAAGTGCAATTTGATTATGTTTGATTAGTGTATTAAACGTCAGTTTCATATATTTTGTAGAGCGATAAAGAACTAAGAGCAGAGACGATACTAATGATCATGATTATAAGTCGATACAATAGATAAAAATGCATTTTTCTCTTAATCTGAAGACGACCATGGATTTTAGTCTGCAAATTTAGTATCAATTCAAACATGACGTGTAAATGAAAAATGATTAAAAATTATGAAGAGCAAAAATCTTGAAAAAAAAATTATATTATATGATAGTGAAATCAAAAATGAATTGATATCATTAGAACAAAGTCTTTATTTAATATGAAAGTAATTTAGTTTGAAAATTCAATAATTTAAGGAATGTTGTTTTTTTATTGCTAGCTAAAACAAAAGATTATGATAGCTCTAATCACCAATAAGGATTGATAGACGCTAGAGTGTGTACAAATAACACGAAAAGTTATATATTGAATATTGAAACCTTATAAGAGAGTAATAAATAATAATAATAATAAATGAATAATAATATATTTAATAAAAATATAAATGTAAAATGAACTGAAACAACCTGCGTTTCCTTGAGGGCTCTCCCTCTTCCAGTCATGGCTAGCAGATGAAGACTTAATTTCGGCCAAGGTAAGCATAGGTGGACCTAGCGCGCATGAAATATGCGACTGCGCAAGCGCTAGGTCGAGGTAGGGTGGGACCAGGCAGACACATCTATGCCTGGTGAGCACCGCTGAAGTTCGGCTTCTAAGCGGGAGTGACACTGCCGCCCAAGAGAACTGTTTGTTCGTGCCGTGGTAGGGTTTTTTTTCTCGTCTATTGCCGGATCGATGACGCGAATCGCGATTAAAGTAGCTGATGTGTTTACTCTCTCGGGTAGGTTTTGGATCACGGTATTCGGGTTCTCGGTGCACGCGGGATTTTTGTGGAACATTTTTAGAGTAAAGTAGGAGGTATAGCCTCAACTAAGAAAATGATGATTGTTTGGATTTTTTTGATATTTATTGGATAAAACTTTCGTAATCTGGCAAGTAGATGGCTGAATCTTTGTAAATGAGATTCGGGACCTGCTAGACAAACGTACCCACGACGTTACGCGCCGAACTGAGCTGGCCTGCCAGCAGCCATCGAATCTCTAGCCAGGTAGAGGCCGGACCCGAATTCGTCGAAAGGGCTCGTTGCTTCGTCCCGGGGACTTCACGTCCGACAGGTCAACAGGTACAAACCTGTTTGCCTGAAATTTTCGTAGCGACACCGGTCACCAAAAAGTTCTTTTACTCATTTCATTACAAGACCTGGTTGGTTTTGGGGATATTGCTTCTCGTTTTTCAACCTTCTGAAGTCTTCATACGTTGAAGTCCACCCTGCGTATGTTGTTAATACTGGAAAACGTTCGTGCAAACCGAAAATAATCATTGCTTCGAATGTTAATACGTCGAACAATAGGACGATTTTCCCAATTTTGGCATCGATCAAAGTAGTAGGTATAGTACAGCAATATATTCTCACACGGCACTCGAGATTTTGAACATTTTTTCTGAATTTTTTATGTATCGCCTTATCGGCATAATCTCCATCGGACTCTGTGGGGTAAAGAAAAAGACTCCTGCGTCTTCTTCAATGTATTGATAAACACTTTGGTCGGCTTCTTTTTCATTAACTTGTTACTTACGCTTGAACTCATTTTATTTTACCGGCAATTTAATCAGAACTGGTACCCTGAGCTGTTAAATCTCTGCTTTTATACCTCCAAACTGCCTTCTGGAGGATTGAATGCAGTAGTTGTTTAATAGATTTTCGGTATAGATTTATAATTTCATCATCGTTAAATTCATAGTCAAAGCGTGAATAAAGGTGAACACAGCAATATTGTCCGCAAGTAGGCAAAAACGTGCTTTGTAATCGTTGTCTATTGTTCATAAACACTCTACTGTTTGATGTTAGGAATTGTTAAAGCGCTTTTCACTTGAATATTTCCCAAACGAGTCAAAATATTCAGCTGGCCTTTTTTTAGGGAAGTAGAATGATACCCAATGAGTGTCGCTTTTGGGACGGACCTGTGTTGGCTATGACGCATTACGATTTTCTGATTTTCTGAGATAAACAATCACCGGGATACACACCTTGAATAAAACTTTTTGCAGTAATATTACTTCTTAACGCGTTGATTTCTATTGTGTTCATTCCTGTCCTTTCAAGAATATGTTTTCAAGGTTTACAGCCTTAGTATTCTATGTCAAAGCTGTAAAAATTCTTTTGTCATTTCTCCGTTCACAAACACTGTTGAAAACTTTCCCAAAGATCGGATAAGATACTCATCGAGTCGCTTTAGTTCCAAGTTTCCAGATGCGCCTGTCTGATCTGTAGTTAAAGACACGTAAGAAGAATATTTATACGTAATTTCTTTCGAGTAAAGTTTGTTCTGTAAGGTAAACCCTGCCAGTGATACTTTCTCCAAAAAAGCGTAAGTGACCTTTTGAAAAGTACTCAACATTTAGTAGGCAATGTGTTTTGTTTTCTAGTATGTACTTGAACAAATGATATCCACACCTGGTTGATATTACGGTATATTTATAACTTTTTAGAAACTTGTCAATATATTCCGATTTTTGTCAATTTCAACGCTCCCATCATATTCCGCGTAAATGACACAGGTAACACTTTTCCTCGAAGCCTTGCTGAATCACACCTCAATCCTTATCACGCCATGTTTTAACAAACTTCCACATTCCGAATCGGAAGAGTTAGCTGCAATCAAGTCAAATGCTAACAGGGAGCAGCCATCATCGAAGAACGTTTTGGATACTTGATGACCCTTATTAATATAGTTGATTCCAGTGCCCTTGAAAAGGGTAAGATAGCCTCTAGTGTTGATAGAGTTTTGCTTAGAAAATTCGAATTCTATTGTCTGATTTGAAGCTTTTACGCCATTTACCGATAAGTTGAAATTCGTTATGCTGTTATGTTTAAAATTGTATTGATTCTTTGTACGTTTGCCTGTGTAGGAATCATTATCAAACATGCTGAAAACCAACAGACTTGGCAATTGTTCTATAACCACATTGTCAAGTGAAAGTGTAAATGTGTTGGTGGGTAGCGTCTAGGTTTTTACTTCAACACGTTTGGAAGGGTAAATGATGTTTGAACGTTGAAGAACAGTTTCAAGTGCCAGCAATATAGAAAAATACATACATGTTACATAGTTCATGTGCATTGATGCCTCCAGAAATTTGATGTGGATGTTGAAGTCATCCTCTTTCGAATACATATGAAATTCTGGTTTTTCCAAAGAGAATATTAAGCGCAAATCGACACCATTCAACAACAGTTTTTCTTGATTAAGCATGTCGCAGTGGATTCTCCCCATTAGCTCAACCACATTGCTTTTCTTCGTCACTGTAGATTTTTCAATATATCCTTCATTTAGTTCACTTGGAGGCTCACCGATAGGCATTTTATTTTCAGTGAACATATTCGAGATGCGTTGAAGCTGCATTTTTGCGTAATTCAATAAATTTTCAATATGTGCACGATAATGATAGTTATTGTCTGTCTGTGCGATAATTTTACCATTTAATTGGACCGTACATTGTCTAAAGAGTGAGTGCATCAGATTGTTGGCAACATCTATTGGATCAGCTTCAACATCAGTTCCATCAACCTTCTTGACTGTTCCCCCACCTGTAAAATTCTTTTCTTTACCATTGTCGAACTTTTTTAGCTGCTCTTTGAGGTGTAAGTAAACGCTGGATAAATCCCGATATGTATCTACATGACCAAGGGATACAATTTCCAAAACTGAAGAATTATCCAATGACGCTATTGGCTTGTATGAGACCTCCTCTGTTTTAAGAATATTACTCTGAACTGAGGTTGTGGTGAATAAATCGAATTCAGACTTCATGCACCCTTTATGAAGTACCATGTTATTTGTCGAATATATCTGACACGCGTTGTTTCCAGTGTTTACGTCTTTTCATAGCTTTATTTTTCATGGTTTTCTTATTTCTAACTGATGATAATTTTCGCGTTGCAGAACGTCTTTTACGCTGAAGCGATGCTTTTATCTGTAAGCCTAAGAAAGTTTTAGCTCTTTTTATAATCGTTCGATTTCCGCCGCCTGATATTTTCCCAAATAGCTTATTTATAAACTTCGCAGTATAAGGAAAATTCTTGTAATCGCCTCGAAAATCGAAATTTAAATTTTCAACATTTCTTTACGTTTTGAGGTCTATAGAGTATATATAAAGTGTTTTTAGAAAGGGATATGTATGTGTGTGTGTGTGTGTACGTACGTACGCACGTACGTTCGTGGACACTTTTTTCTACGAGCATAGCTCACGTAAACAAAGTTGTATCGACTTCGCTGAGGTGTCAATCGAAGCGTCTTTGCAATCTTAAGAGCTGAGTAGTTTGCGGGATACTTCGGTCGGGGGAGTTTGTTGTTTTGCCTCTTTGAAGGTCATTTCTGTCTTGCGTTATATCTCGCGAACCAAACATACGATTTGTATGGTTAAGGTGTCAATCAACGCATATTAATATAAGTGTGAATTTTTCGAATTTTGGAAAAAAATCAGTGAAACCGTTTTATAATTTAAGAAAAAAAAAGAGCGAAAAATTGGGTTTTTTTATAAACAATAAATCTTGTGCCTGATTTACGAAAGATCGTATTCAATTTTATAAAATTTATATACTCCAAACAATGTTTGTAAAAACAGCATTAAAACTTTTTCTCATGATTATGTGAAAAATTAAATAAAAAATCATTAACAGGCATCATGATTTTCAAAGTCATTTCTGTGATGCGTTATACATATCTCGTAAACCAGACATACGATTTGCATGGTTAAGGTGTCAAGCAACGCGTATTAACATTTGTATGAATCTATCAAATTTTGGAAAAATCGTTGGGGCCGTTTTTTAATTTAAGGAAAAAAACTGAAAAAAATTAGGCTGTTTTATAAACAATAAATTTTTAACCTGATTTACGAAAGGCAGGATTCAATTTTTATAAAGTTTATATATTTCAAGTAGTACTTGTAAAAACACCATCAAAACTTTTTCTCATGATAACAAGAAACATTAAATAAAAAATAAAAGATCATTAACAGTCATCATGATCTTCAAAGTCATTTCTGCCATTCATTATATCTCACGAACCGCATATAATAATTGCATCATTAAGGTGTCAATCGACGTCTTTTAAAATCTCTTTGATTATTTTTACATTTTAAAGATCCCTTTCAGCGTTTTTTTTTAATTTAGTAGGAAACAATGAGAAAACTTAGGGTTTTTTCATAAAAAATATTTTTTTAGCCTGATTTGCACGACACAGTAATAAATGTTTATAAAATTTATACATTCCTATCAGTTTTTGAAGAGAAACCAGCAAAATTTTTTGATGATTCTGAAAAAAATTCCATTAAAAATAAAAAATCATTCAAAGTTACCATATGAAAGGGGTTCTTTCGATTGATATTACCTTATATCTTTTATTCTAAAGACTTTGTTGTAAAGTCAATCAAAGTTTTGAAATGTTTGGATAATTTGAACAGATTTTTAATAGTTTTTGCAGCCTTTTAATTTGAAAAAGCGGCGTAAATTTTGAAAAATATCGAAATTTCAATAAAATTTGCATTTGTGGTAATCAGTCATCATCACCCATCCACCAAAAGCCTTACGTAATCAGTGAATGCTCCCGTAGATGATATGAATCATATTAACTCATTCCTGTTCATCATCATCAATGGCGCACCAGCCCAAATCGAGCCTTGGCCTCCCGAAGACACTGCCTCCAACTGTCTCGGTCCAGCGACCGCGTCCTCCAATTAGCGAATCCCAGCAAGGATTCGCTGTCGTTGTCAACTGCATCCTCCCATCGTTTGCGTGGTTTTCCTGGTGGGCGGCTTCCTGTTGCTCGGCCTTTCATGGAGCGTTTGGGAATTCGCCCGTCATCCATACGCTCCACATGGCCAGCCCACTGAAGTCGTAGCAGTTTCGTCAGAATCGATACCGGTGGCTCGTCATAAAGAGCGTACAACTCATGGTTGTACCGGATTCGCCAGTCCGGTCCGTCCTTCACGGGCCCCAGAATACGTCTCAAAATGCGGCGTTCGAAGACGTCAATCCTTTTTTCTGAGGCTTGAGTCAAAGTCCATGTTTCACATCCGTAAATCAATACAGGACGGATGATCGTTTTATAGACGCGCAGCTTATTTTTTCGGTGCACTTTGTTACTTTTAATCACCGAGAGGACTGAAAAATATATTTTATTGGCTAGACCAATTCGCCGTTCAATTTCGTCCTTTTCATTCCCGTCTTTGGCGAGGTTGACACCAAGATAAATAAAAGAGTTAACGCTTTCCACACTGTAGTTAGTTATTGTCATGTTTTGTCTATTTGGCGTCTTTTTCCTTGACTGGGTCATATATTTGGTCTTGTTCACATTGACCCTTAGGCCGACTTGCCTAGCCGCTGACTCCAGCTCAGTAAACGCTTCTTTGGCACGAGATAGAGATCGGGCCATGATGTTGATGTCATCGGCGTACGCTACTATTTGAGTAGACTTAAAGAGTAGCGTTCCCGCATTGTCTACTTTAATCTTCCTGATGACATACTCTAGGGCCAAATTGAAGAGTATGGGGGCGAGGCCATCACCCTGTTTAAGACCTGAGCTGGTGTCGAAGCTTTGAGTCAGATCGCCTTGACATCTGACTTTAGATCGTGTGTCGGTCATCGTTAGTCTGGTCATTCGTATAAGTTTGATAGGTATCCCAAAATCAAGCATTATTTTATATAGTATATTTCGATCTATACTATCGTATGCTTGTTGGAAGTCTACGAAGACCTGGTGCACGTCAATATTGTATTCCCAGCACTTTTCCAGCACCTGTTTTACTGAGAATAGTTGATCTATCGTCGACATACCGGATCTGAAACCGCCTTGGTATTCGCCAATTATTGTGGAAGTGTACTGTGTCAATCTTTTATTAATAATTTTGGTCAGGATCTTGTAGGACGTACACAGCAGTGAAATGCCTCTGTAGTTGTCACATCTAAGCTTATCTCCTTTCTTATGTATGGGACATATGATGGCCGTCCGCCAATCATCAGGTGATTTTTCATCGACCCATGCCTTGGAGATGATCTGGTGGAGGCGGTGCGTTAGTATTGGTCCACCTTTTTGAAGGAGATCTGCTGGTAAATTGTCGATTCCGGGTGCTTTATTTGGTTTTTGCTGTTGTATGGCTGCTTGCACCTCTTCAATAGATGGTATTGACGAAGATGGACTGCATAGGTCAGCATCTTCAGGAATCGTTATTGGCAGGGATGTAGTTACTGATGGTGGATTTAGTAGCTCAGAAAAATATTCAGTCCACCTGTGATTGATGTCGTCTGGGTCGCTTAAAATATTTCCCTGCTTGTCTCTACATAGGCTTGATTGCGGCTTGTAGCCTTGTCTAAGTCGCTTCAATGCTGCATAGGCGTCCCGTGTGTCGTTTCTGCACATATCGTCATTGATCTTCTGGATAGTCTGGTTGTTATATGTTCTACGCTTGCGTCTGACTATTTTTTTAGCTAACCGTCTTAGCTCGTCATATTTTTGCTTCTTGGCTCTTGTCGGTCTTTCAATGTATTGTAAATAGGCTTCTTTTTTACTTTTGAGAGCATCTTCACATTCTTTGTCGAACCAATCGTTTCTTTTCGACGTCGTTTGTCTTCCTACGGTTTCTTCCGCTATTGATGTTACGCCTTCTTTAAGCTGCGACCACATTTGTTCAAGCGATGTGTCCGTACCTGCCGGCGGTGTATTGACAAGGTAATTCGTCAGTTTCTCTTGATAATTTGCTGCTACTGTTTCGTTTTTCAGACACTCCACCTTGAACTTAGGAGTCCTGCTCTTTTTCTTGGTGGTGCATCTTGTTATGCGGCAGCGATATTTTGCCTTGACGAGATAGTGGTCTGAGTCGCAGTTAGCACCACGGTATGATCTAACGTCAAGCACACTTGTAGCAGCTCTTTTTTCGATGACGAAGTGATCGATCTGGTTGAAGGTTCGTCCATCGGGTGACATCCAAGTTTGTTTGTGGATGTCGCGGTGTTGAAAGTAGGTAGAGCTTATCACCATGTTTTTGCTGGTCGCAAAATCAACTAGTCGCTGACCATTGTTGTTGGTACTTTCATGGAGACTATACCCTCCCGTTGTCCCTCTGTGAGTTTCTTCTCGTCCAACTTTAGCGTTAAAGTCCCCTAGTAGGATTTTGATATCATTTGAGGGTAGTGAATCGTATGTCCTTTCTAGGATGTTGTAGAATTCGTCTTTGACGATTTCTTCTTTCTCTTCAGTTGGAGCATGACAGTTGATTAGCCATACATTAAAGAACTTCATTTTCATACGGATCGCGCATAATCGTTCATTCACCGGTTTGAAGTCAGTTATGAGATGTTTAAATGAAGATGCTACAACGAAGGCGACTCCAAATTCCTTGTTTCCGGTTGGTTTGCCGCTTGTGAATATTGAATGCGATCTTAAGTCACTTATTTCATTGCCAAGCCATTTCGTTTCTTGGACCGCCAGGATGTTAATATTGTATGTCGAGGCTTCCTTGAGAAGTTCTCGCAGTGATCCTGTTGTATTGAGTGTTCGAACGTTCCAAGATCCAATAAAGTAGTCCGTTTTTCGTTGCCGTTGTCGTTGCCGTTTATCCAATCCAATCCGAGGCCGTGTTTCAGGGTTCGTAGCAATTGGGTAATGCCAGGCAGGGTTGCTAGCCCCACGCTGGTAAGCAGGAATATGGCGTCCCACACTCGCCACTACCGTCGTTAGTTGGGTATCCAGCGGGCACCACGAGGAGGTGACGGTTCGATTTTGCCCGCCATTCCTGTTACTGCTATGAAAACCTCTCATTATTATTACTTAAAGTAGTAGTATTTTCCAAACTATTATTGTGTTTAATATTTTTGATGTTTATCTAGATATTACTGGGAAGTTGACCGTGTGGACCTCAAGGGTCGCACTTCGCGGCTTGTTCCTAATTCATTCACTGCTGATTTCCCTTGCCCCTTTAGCACCTGCCTGATAGGTTTATTGCCAACTTGTTTAAGTATTGATTTCCCTGTACTCACCGCCTGTTTTCCCAAACCTTTAGCCCCAGATACAACTAGTAGTTGTAGATAGCGAATCAAGCCACTAAAGAAACTACCAATCCCTTTTCCGCGTTGGTACACAAGTGGTGATCGATACTGCTCTCCAATATCTGAAAGCTGTCCCCCACTTTGAGTAAGATAATACCGTGTATAATAAGCATCTATTGCCTTGACAGAAAATATCGCTTTCGATTCGTATCAATACTGTGCAGATATATTCTATGAGAGTATATTTTTATTTTTGTACAACCTCTCAAAATGCAATATAATATAGGTAGGTGTAAGGCCTGTTTCAAAATTAGCCAGTTTCCCGTGATGGTTTGGAATATTGGTGGAAATGTTTTCGATAAAGATTTTTCTACCGGACAGTACTCCACGTGATGAAATCTGAACACATTGTCATAAGTGTTTAATGGTATTATTCGGAGATTCTTTATCAACTTCTCGCCCGTTATTTTCAATCTGTATAAATGTGTATTAAAGTGGTTTTGGTAGATCCCTAAAGAATTCCCGTTTCTACGTTGTGCTCTAGTCTCCATTATTAACGGATTTTTCCAGCTGCGTTATGTTTTCCAGAATCATTGATTCAGCAAACGAATCCTTCATTGTAGCGTTAATCAATTCCGGATCCCGTTTGATGACGGATGTTTTAAGGAACGCATCAATAAACGGACCGACAATGTCATCAGTTTTTAACAACTCAATTGGTACTGGAGTAACATCCATACCACCATCATTTTTTCTGTATGGTATATTCAAAATCTGATCTGAACCTTTTTTCATCCCCTTGCCTGGTAATATCTCACCACCGGACTCTTTAGCCACGCGAGCTATCGTCTGTTGAATACCCAGCTAATTCTATTGTAAATTTGTTTTTGCCGTTGGTAAAATTCAAGTTAAGAGAATTTTTGCTGTTTTTAAACTCACCTTCATCGAGTTCTATCCCACATATTAACAATGCAATAAAATCATTTAGGCTAATAATGAATGGTTACGGAAGCTCTATGTTAAGTTTCAATCCATGATCTTTAAGGTTAAAAGTATGGGAGGTGGGTTTAATTCCTGCCTTCTTTTCTCGTTCCTTTCTTATACTATATACGGAGTGTATGTATGTATCAATCATTCTAAGCAACTCTGCATCATTTCTCCTTTTTCGTGCCATGTGTCCTATGATATTATCAACAAAGTCTCGAATCGTATCGAACTTTATGTCTAAATTCAAATAAACTTTATCAGCATCTTTTCCTCCTTTATAAACATATAAACAAAGTTCCTCCGCGCTCTTTACTTCACTTAAATCGAGAATTTTATCATAATCTCTATCATCCTCAATGTGATTGTAAATTTTTTTTAATATCATTCAGATAATAGGTGTACCAATTGCGTTTCACTGCTAAGAACAACGACGATAAAAAAGTTGAAACGTTTATGTTGTTTTCATCTTTGTCATTGGATATTCTGCGTAAGTCTGCATTGCTCCATTTCAACCGCACATTACGGTAAAGGTCTGGCACTTTGACTATTATTTCTAGAGGTTAAATTTTCGATTCTTTCGGGATGCCTGAATGGCGAAAATTTTCGATTGTCCATCTTCAGAAAATATGGAATGTTTAGAGGTACTATTTTGATGATTACGTTTTGGCAACATGATATCTGTTATTCCGACTTTCGAATCATCACTTAACTTGCAAGAGTTCGGCGATATGTCCTCAAAAGATGATAAAGTGTTGTCCGGGTAGGTACCCAAAGAATTGTTACTCAAGACACACGTAGAACTCATCTTCTATTATGTTTGCAGGCATTTTTAAATCCTATCCCAATTCAAGTTTGGCACGCTTAAATTACGCTCGTTTCTTAACTTTAACCGTTGATTTTGCCGTGTGCGTTTTCATATCGAAAAGTCAACCTCATATTGAGAAGGATTTAGACGAGAGTGTTTCTCAAGTTTTTCTACAATTTCACGTTTAAACTCTGAATCCGACAGCACAGTTGTTATGTCTGAGCCCACCCTTGAGAAACAACAAATTGCCGACACATCAAATCTCAGTAACAAAGTTGCGAGATTCGAAATCGTGTGAATGTTTATAAAACAAATTTGCGAGATTCGAAATCGTGTGAATGTTTATAAAATAAAGATGCGAGATAAGACTGAATATAATGCAATCGCATCGTGTGAATGTTTATAAAAGAAAGATGCGAGATAAGACTGAATGCATTGCAATCGCATCCAATTTTGTAAACATACTCAGTTAATTAGATATTTGCTGACGAATTAAGATATAAAATAAAATCGATATAAGTAAGTACTTCTGGGAGTATTGAAGAAGAGTTAGTGCTTGATGCACTACGGAACACGTGATGTAAAATAAATTGTATTTAATATTAAATATAAAAAGTGCGTTTTATTCGATAGGAACGCGTAGTAAAATATATACTAAAATTGGCGCAGTCGGTAGGATACCATGGTGTTCGAGTGAAATAGCGAAACCGCGAGCAAAACGTTGAGCGGAAGTTATGTGCGCGGAAAAGAGGAAAAGACTTACCGGTATCCAGTGAGAAAAATACGAACCAGTGTAGTGTCGAAAAAAAAATTATATAAGTAAAGTGCATAAAACCTTAACTTAATATTAAAAACAATTCGACGCGAGCATTTAAAAACTATCGATAGGAAGAATTGTCCCTGTTCGATTTAAAGTTCCTGAAATCAACATCGATATCAAGGAAGCCAGTGGAATAAGGTAAAAGTAATTAATTTCTGCAAATTTGTCTTTTTTGTTGGTGAACAAGTGTGGGAAAATGGCCCTTCCATTTTCGGAGCTTTTGAGGGAAGCGAGGTCCATGCCGCCTTTTGTCGGAGATGATGGTCTCTAACTGCATAGTTACATCCGAGAAGTGGAGTGCTTGATGCAGATGGCACCAGCCGGTCCTAAAAATACTTACCTATCCGAGATACTATTTTCAAAATTACAAGGAAAAGCCGCAATAGCAGTAAGACGACTAGGAGAAAAAACATGGGGAGACGTGAAATCCATATTAATCAAAACATTTGGAGTCCAGGAGTCATACCTACATTTAAAGGAGTCAGCTGATATGTATTATTCCAAAAGTGCTAGAAACACATATGGATTTTTAACAACAGTATAAGATAAGCTAAATTTAAAGTATATACTAGACGCAAATAGTCCACTGGAATTTAAACCCGAAAATAATGAGTTAAGTATCTTAGAAAAGTTTCTAAATAAAATTAATAGAACGGATGCAATGTATTTGAGGACAAAAGGTCTGACAAGTTTGGAAGAAGCATATCAAGAATTGATTCAAACAGGATACGAAGAAAATAATGAAAACAGTGTTAGGAAAAGTGTCATTCCCCATAATAAACCATTTGTCAGAAAACCTCCATTTAATAGACAAAATAATGGTGACAACAGTTATCATTTCAGAAATAATAATAATCATGGATTTAGACAATTTAATACTTCTAACAAATTTAACCGAAACTTTCAGCATAATTTTAATAATCGTTTTCAGCATCCCATGCAAACTGATAATTCTAATAGGTTCAGACAACAAACGAATTTCAATAGAAATAGACAGGATTGTTTCAACAGGAATAGAGTGGAACCAATGGGAACAAATCCCATTAGAACGGATCTTCCCATAATAACCATTCATATAAATAATTTTCCTATAAATGCTTTAGTTGGTTCAGACTCTACAACTTCAATTCTTAATATTCATAAATTAGGTAACTACCCCAAAACAGAAGTTAAAAATATGCAATATAGAACTATTAGTGGAACACAGAATATCAATTATGAAACTATAATAAAAACCCCACCAGAAATAGGAGTTAGGAAATATACGAGATGGAAATTAGCTAATCTGGAAGGTAGCCAGTTTGATGCGATTATTGGAACAAATATACTTTCGCGAACTAATTCAAAAATAAACTTTGAGAATTAAACTATTACTTTTGGCGAAAAAAATATACCATTACAATACAATTTCACCAATAGTCCACACAAGAACTTTTGATGAAATTCATACAATGGAGCCCGCGGAAAAAACTGAGATAAATATGGAACATTTAAATGTGGAAGAAAAGCAGCAATTGAAAAACTTAATTCGTAACAATCGAGAAATATTTTATTTGGAAGGAGATAACTTGTCGGCTACATGTAAAATAAAACACGAAATAAGAACTAGTACTGAGCAGCCCATTTATTCTAAAATGTATTGAAATCCACAGATACATGGTAAAGAAATTGAACGGCAAATTACTGAAATGTTAGAACAAGGTATAATTCGTGAGAGCAGCTCACCTTATAGTTCACCCATAATTTTAGTAGAAAATAAATTAGATAATTCAAGCAAAAAGAAATAGAAATTAGCTATTGACTATAGACGACTTAACGCAGTAACTACAGACGATAAATTTCCAATTCCAAACATCGAGAGTATCCTTGGAAAACTGGGTAGAGCACATTTTTTTACTACTTTGGGTTTAGCTAAAGGCTTTCATCAGGTAAAAATGAAAGAATCTGATATTGAAAAAACAGCCTTTTCAACAATAAACGGTCATTATGAATACACCCGCATGCTTTTCGGTTTAAAGAATGCACCAGCTAAGTTTCAGCGTTTAATGAACTACGTGTTGAAAGACCTCATTAACAAAGTTTGCGTTATATATCTAGATGAGATTCTAATATTCGGGGCATCTTTAACAGAGTATATACAAAATATCCAAAAAGTATTTAATAAACTAAAAGAAGCTAATTTAAAAATACAGGTATATAAATGTAATTTCTTGAAAAAGGAAACCCAATTTTTAGGACATACTATTCACCCAGATGGAATTAAACCCAATAACGACAAAATAGACAAAGTTTTAAAAATACAAATTCCTAAAACATCGAAAGAAATAAAATCTTTCTTGGGAATAACAGGCTATTACAGGAAGTTCATCAAAGACTATGCTAAAGTAGCACAGCCCATGACAAAATACTTGAAAAAGGATCAGAATGTAAATCTGAATGACAACGAATATGTCGGAGCCTTTGAAAAGTTGGAAATTTTGTTAACTTCAGCCCAGTCCTTAAATATCCTAACTTTACAAACTTTCAAAGTAACTACGGATGCAAGTAACTTCGCGATAGGCGCAGTGTTGAGCCAAAAAGGACACCCAATTTGTTACACAAACAGAACACTCAATGAACATGAGAAACGCTATGCAACTATTGAAAAGGAAACGTTAGCAATCGTTTGGGCAGTAAACTATTTGAGAGCATTCTTATATGGACGAGAGTATATTTATTATTTATTTACAACGATGGATTCTAAAATTAGGCGAATACGATATCAAACTAGAATATATCAAAGGGAAAGATAATATTCCGGTAGATTTCCTATCAAGACTGAGAGAATCAGGAGAAATTAATATGTTACAAGTTAATAAAAACACAAAAAGGGGCAATGTAAAAATAATTTCAATTCAAACCATACCAGGAACCATTAAAGGAAATCCAGCACCAAGTGTTTCATCCAATGCAGATTAGCAATTACAAATTCATCCGAAAATAGAAAGAGTTAAAAGGAAAAATAATAAAAACAACAGTGGAAATACTGTCCACTCACAAGACGAAAATTTTGATGACCATATTCCAATAAAAGAGGATATAGTTAATAAAAATAAACAGCAAATAATTCTAGTAGAAAAAAATATAGGAAAATATAAATTGAAGTCTACGGATCGGAAACGAGTAATTTTATCTTTGAAAAATATATCTAACGAAACGTTTGCAATAAACCTCTTGAAAAAACAACTACGGTATTGTAGCAATTTATAGTAAACTTGAAGATTCAAAATACAATGTGTTACAACAGATTCTAATTAAAACTTTTAACAGAAGAAAAATTAAATTTTTGAAAGTAACTGGAATTGTACATGAAGTAGAAAATGAAGATGAGCTAGTTGAAACTATTAAAAACGTAAAAGAGACAGGTCATGCAGGAACACTAGAAAACTATGCAGGATTAAAAATAAAAATTTATTTTCCAAATTTGAAAAAAATACGTCAATCGATTCATCAACGTTTGCGAAATATGCAATAAAATGAAAGTAGATAGAAAACCGGTTAAACTTTCATTACTTTTGTCTGAGACACCAAATGAAATTGGACAAATAATTCATATGGATTTATTTTTTATAGAAGGTTTGATTATATTGACAGGAATAGATAAATTTTCAAAATTTGCAACAGGTTCTGTAATTCAATCTAAAAATATGGCAGACATGAGAGAAGGACTTTTATCAATATTAGCAAATACAGAAAGACCTAATAAGATTATAGGAAATGGAGACTTCGATGCTTTATTACAGAAAGAAATTTACGAGGAAAAGGGTATTCAGATACATATCACAAAACCGAATTCTCACACAGGTAACGGAGATATCGAGAGATTCCACGAGACAATTCAAGAAAAAATGAGAATTGGATGTAATAATCTTTCAAACCAAACAACGAAGGAAATTTCTTTTGAAGCATTAGAATTTTATAACAGGCAAATACATTCTACAATAAAGAAGAGACCCTTAGATATTCATTTAGGAAGAATTAACAAAACAGTAATTTTTGGAGGATTAAGAAAATAAAATAAAATATGTTAGAACGAGAAAACAAAACAAGAGAGAAATATAATGAAACACGAGATGAGGTACTAATTAAAAATCCGAAAGAAATTAGAACCTAAGTTTAAAACACAAACATACACTAGTAAAATAGCTAAAGTTAACATTAAGATACCGAAAAAGAATATTGTCATTGCAAGTCGAGGACGACTGGAAAATCTTAAAGAGGGAGGAGATGCAACACATGCGGAAAATGATTGCGATAATCTATCTAACATATCTATTACACCTAATGTTGGCGACTTTGGTAATTGACAAAATAGACACGGACATAGGATAAGAAATTAAAATGGACCAAATACAACTAGTTAAAGAGCGACACATGATCTTACATAAAGTAAATTGAGAAAACATTGAAACAGCTATAGACGAAATTAGAAAAACTAACAATTTAGGTATACACGATCACAGACAATGGACAGTAAATCGAGAACTTGAAAATATTCAGCATCAACTAGAAACACTTTTACCAAAAGAATTTAGATCTAAATCGAAACGTAATTTTGGCATAGAAAACATTTTTTCCGAAAAAGCTTTAGAAAAGTTAATTAAAGATAGAGAGCAAACAACACCTAGTATAATATTCACCACGGATCGATTATATCAAACTTGTAATTCAGAATTAGGAAAAACCGCAGGTTATAGAGAAATATGCAAGAAAACTCTTCAAGCTAGCAAAAAAAAGCGGGGATTAGTTGACCCAAAAAGAATGTGTATAATTGGTTATTTGGTTTAATGGCCGCTGATGACAGGCAGGACACAGAGGATCATTTTAAAGTAATAGATTCCAATAATCATGAATTAATTGATAGAATGAATAAACAAATTACGATAAACAATAGAGTAGAAGATCACATGACTAAAATAATAGAAACAATAAAAATAGACAGAAAAATTATTGAAAAATCTTTAAACGAAACTTCCAGCAGATGGAGAATACTTAGCAATGATAATAAACTTACAAATCTAACGAAATGAAGTAGAAACAATTCAGGAAAATTTAATATCAGCAGAATTAGGAGTAATGAGCAGGAATATGTTAACTACTGAAGAAATTTTAGATCATGATATTGATATAGAGAAATTAAAACATATAGAGATAGCAGTAGGCATAAATAGTAAAAATAGTAAAGAGCTATTATTCGTAATTAAAATTCCACATCAAATTATGACCAGGTACAAATACATTGTACTACCAGTTCCTGATATTGAAGGATATGAAGTTTAATTTGAATCTGAATACATCCTTAAAATAGAAAATATTGTTTACACCTATAAAAATGAAAATAATTTCAAAGATCTTAGACAACGTAGATTATGTTTTTATTTAAACGAAACATGTTTGAAAATAAGGAAAAGTAAAGGATCAATTGTAGAATTAGAAGTTGGAACAGTTTTAACGACTCAATTAAAAATCAAATGGCAAAACACATGTGACGAAAGAAAGCAGGATTTGGAAGGAAATTACCTTTTTATCTTTAACAATTGCTCAATAACTCTAAACAATATAACTTTTCATAATAGATTGCCAGAATATAAAGCTAGAGTCATAATACCAAATGTACTTTTAAATTTATCAAATTTTTATAACCAGCCTACCTGGAACGAATTGAAAGAATTAAATTTAGAAAATTTAAAAGAAATCAAGGAAGTTAAATACCTTAAACAAAAACATTTTATTACAAATCTATCAATAACATTTATAATTGTAATCGTCCTTATTATTTTATTTGCATACTTTTATCTGAAAATAAAAACTATGAAAATGAAAATTAATAATATAAGAACGAAATTCGAGGACGAATTTGAAACTAAGGGGGGGAAGTGTTATGTCAGAGCCCACCCTTGAGCAACAACGAATTGCCGACACATCAAATCTCAGTAACAAAGTTGCGAGATTCGAAATCGTGTGAATGTTTATAAAATAAAGATGCGAGATAAGACTGAATGTAATGCAATCGCATCGTGTGAATGTTTATAAAAGAAAAATGCGAGATAAGACTGGATGCAATGCAATCGCATCCAATTTTGTAAACATACTCAGTTAATTAGATATTTCCTGACGGATTAAGATATGAAATCAAATCGATGTAAGTAAGTACTTTTTTTTATAGAAGGGATTATTGAAGAAGAGTTAGTGCTTGATGCACTACGGAACACGTGACGTGAAATAAATTGTATTTAATATTAAATATAAAAAGTGCGTTTTATTCGATAGGAACGCGTAGCTCCGTAAATTAATTGGTTTTCATGCTCATAGTAAAATATATACTAAAATTCAGTACCTTTATCATCCGTTTCATCCAAGTCATTGGAGAGATCACCCAGTTCATTAATACTGTTGGAACTGTATACTGTGTAATCCCATCATCAGCGGCTATTATACTTAGTCCTTGCCTTGAATCGGCTGTACTTTTTCTTATTTTGGAAGCAGGTTTAAGACTTTTCGCTACACCACTTGCTGTCAAAAGCAGTTTTAAAGCATGAGGTGATTCCTGCTTAGGTGGTATTATTTCTTTTACAGGTTCAAATATCTCTTCCACCCGTACAGGTGAAGTTTGCGTTGGTAGCTCATTTTTAAGTACAAACTTCGTCTGAGTGGTGTTATAGCGCATATTTTTATCTTTTCGACCTATCATATGGTCTTCCAAAGAAAGATTTTAAGCTTTCATTCCCATAATTGATTTAATTGTTCGTTTTGCGTTTACAAATTTGATAAGCACATTGATATACTGATAACATTTTGCCTTATCATTGATTTTTTTGCTACTCAGTATTTTATTCCTGTTTTTGTCAAGCAAACTCTGTCTGATAGAACTCACAATTGTTTCCTTTAAGCGTTCATATATCTCCGGAGCTGAAAGAAGCATTTTATTAAGACTTCTTTTCTAATGCATATTTCTCAGTTAAAGAATCTATCACACCAGAATGTACACTTCCTAGTAAAACATGTTAAAGTCCACCTTGTTGAACTAATACTTTACGCTGTCGCGGCACAGATTTTTTTGCGTTAGCAAGTTTACGCATGCTCTTTTATATTTACACAGCCATGTGAAAGTTTTTCTAGATGGTGTTTGGTTACCCTTTAGTATATTGTATGTGATTTCTCAATGAGTTTTGATTACTTCAAGATCAGCTGTTTTCAGTATAACCTTTCTTAAATACGGAGTTGCATTTCTAAGAACATCCAGCATATGTTCGTTGTCCTTTAATCGTTTCATTCGTGACACCATTGACTTCCTTCAAACTATCTGGGAAGCAATAATTTAAAATTTTGTATTATATATGTCGGTGCGAAAACGTAAGGTGTCATTTATATCCTGTGTTAGGTCTATTAACAAATAGCTATGAGGTTGTTGAGTTATTTCTTTATATATTCTCATGAGGGGTTTTCAGGGAATATTTGTTTGGCGAAATGATGAAATTGACTCTTGTTTCTTGGGTTTTCGAAGCATACTGATTACTTACAGTTGATCAAAATATCTCGGCAAAATTTTTCTTGATTGAAAACATTCTGAGTCAGCAAAATGACAGACATGTCACGATGATGCGATCCTTTTGTAAACAGCTCACATACCTGTCTTGAAAATGCATTTAACATTATGTCGTCCGGTATAATTAGCGTTGGTTGACTCGTACTGTTCGGAAATTCTTCAGGAATAAAGCTCATATATTCCATATTCTTGAAGAACATATGTTTTAGTTTTTAGTTTTAAAATAGCTTTATTGTTCTATAAATATGTCTACATGTCAAAATCTTTAAAGCTAGAGGATTAACATCTACTTACAAACTAAATGGCCACTAAGGGACTCGAAGCTTATTCATCTTCATTTAATTCTTTTTACATCTTTCGCTTATGTTACAACTTATCAGTATCAGTTTTAAATAACAAAAATTGAAAAACTAGAAAAACAATTTGAAATTCACACCTTAACCTAATTTAACCTAAGCGAGGATGTATCCGCCAGCAGGTACGGCCCCGCATGCAACTATTCTACCTTGCAGACTTAACGTGAGCCCATATCTCCAGCAGAAATAGACTCACAATGTAAATATACTCAATTCTAATTATAATATTTCCATAGAGCTTACATAAGAATCTTTATAATAATACATATACACATCATTCAAGCCCTGAGTCATGTCGGACTCTAATGTTATTCGTTTGACCACCAATAGCGATAAGGTGCGCAGTCATTTCGATCAGCGTCAAACCTTGCGAATGAGTAGCGCCGCAGCTCACTCGATCTGCCCGAATTCATCTCCGCGACGTATTCAATCTTCTTGTTGGTTGCCTCCTATATACATGGATTATAATCGGGCAATCATGCATATCCAGAATGTACCCATTCCCATCCGGATACACGAACTCTTCGGGAGGAATGAAGCTCGTAGTGAGGCAAAGCTCGAAATATAAGTCACTTGGAAAGTACAGCAGCCAAACCCAAGGGTTCTTACGCAAGGACGCGGATCTCGCGACGTGATTTCAGATCAATCTTACGATTATTGTGTCGACTCTGGGTACCTCAGCGATGTCATAGATCTCCTGGTTGGAAGCGTGGTGCAAGTAGCCTGTCTTGGATTTCCTGTACACTCCAATGCAAGCGCGAAAGATCCGTCCCTCGAAGACTTTTAGCTTCTCCATTGTGCTTGGACTCTGGTTAAATCAAGTTGGACATCCATATTTCAGAATCGGTCTGACCAGAGTCTTATGGCACGTCAACGTGACATCAGCATCAATGTGCTTGGAGCAGAAGAGCCGTCGCAAAGACATGAAAGCTCTTGCGCTTGCTCCAGCATGATATCCACATGCTGATTGAGGTAAAGGTACTGATCCAGATACACACCCAGGTATCGCACGCACATTTTATAAGGAACGGGCTCAGAGCTTTTCTCGCTCTCGTTTGCTGTGATGTTTAAATCCTTCCAACTGCACCTCAGGTCTGGATTGGCATGCTGCAGGGTACGTCGGAAGAGAATTGTTTCGCACTTCTGAGCGTTGATCTTCATCCGCCAGTTGTTCGTGTAGAACTGAATGTCGTTAAAAATCCCTTGAAGATTCTTCTGAACCACTGAGGCCTTATTGTCTATCGTGTAGGCTTTAAGATCGTCAGGGAAAGCTATCAACGATCTCTTGGGTGACTTATTGAAGTCGAATGAGCCCAATAGCGGGCTGATGAAAATCGAAAACAATGTCGGCGCAGTGACTGTTCCGTGCCGCAGACCATTCAAGACCTTGAAGTTGCACGTTGTTGTCTGGTTTTCGTCTGTAATGGCAAATGATTTGCCATACAACATACTGCACATTGTGGCAATGATTGGGCGCGTAAACTTTGCCTAAAGGAGCCTTAAAATTTGTCCATTCTCCATGTCGATGAGACACGCTCCGACACATTCTCCGCAATTGACCCTCCAACATACGTTCGAAGTAACCTTGGCCATCGCATGGCCGGTCAAATGGCCACTTCTTGAACTGAACTGGTCACTCGTCATCAGGTCGTTTCTCGTGAGATTCAAATTCAGTGCTCGATTGAGTACCACCTCAAACACCATGCTGACATTCGGCAGCAAACTGATTGGGCGGTAGCTCTTCACGCTTGAAGCGATCTTGCCTTTCTTCAAAATCGGAAAGACTTTGGCTCGCCTCCACCTCCCACGGAAACGACCTGTTCAACATGTTATTGAACAAGATACAAAAGCTTCGGATTGCAACGTCGGGCATGTGTCGAAGAACAACATTGGGAATGCCATTGAGGCCGGATGATCTCTTCGAATTTACCGATGTAATGAAAATGGTGAGCAAGTCTACATAAGAGATGAAGTATCCATCCAAGACTAGAGATGAGACGGTATTTCTGTAACAGTTACATTGGATTGGTATTTTTCAATACCATCGCGTCGCGCTACAAGTTAATGAAGTAACCAGTTCCTCGGAACTGCATATAAAGTTCGGGGTATGGTATCAGCAAACACTCCGAAAGCCATAGGACTCAGCAATATCACCGTAGCGCAACGAACTAATCGCGACCGTATGCGTTTGTTCACGAATGTATCATGTTCAGTATTGGGATGTTTTGTGACCATAGATATGTTTTAGGCATACATACATTTATTATGTGGAAAACATATTTGAAAAGGAAAATGCTGCTCAAGCAAGCCACGTACGCTCAGACAAAGCTGTGTTTAATACATAGTAAATGTTACAAGGTATTTGATTTTATTTCCTACTAGGCCAACATATACGTTATATAGTGAAAAACAAATAAGTTCTTTGATACGGTATTTAATTAAAAATACCGTTATAAAATTCAAAGTAATTTTCATAAAGATTATAATATGGTACAAACGATTTAAGAATTCAAAATGGGACATTTTCTTCATAACAATTTGAAAATAATATCTTTTTGATTTTACTGGATGTCAGCCTACTTTTCCTTTCTGAAAGCAGTTGACCTGACTTGGAAAATATCCTTTCACAAGGTACTGACGTCGCGACTGTTACCATCTTGGATGTGACGAACTTTGATAAGTTCGGAAAATTATATGAATTCACTTGCCACCACTTCAAAGGTTCCATAGCAGTTGAAATCAGTTTCTCGTCCAAATAGCGTTCTACTTCAACGATTGCTTTTGGTTGTACTGTTTTGTTCGGTCGAAATGTAATTTTCTTCTGTTCCAATTTCCCCTTTAAACAAAACTCTGCTGAAGATTTATTTACCTGCTGTTCAGTCTGATTTTTTGCCCCAAAATTAATGTTTTCCTTTGAAAGTCTTTCTACCATTTCAGCTATCACTTTTTGCTTGACTCGATCTAGGGCGAAGCTATCAGGAAATCCAGCAGTTTTATATCGGGCATCTAAAAACGTTGCCATCGATAATTCATCCCAGCTAGCTAAATTGTTCAGTCGAGATTCAATTCCTTCAATTATGGAATCGATCAATCTATAAAATTGCTGTTGAAAATTCTGTTGTTTCAGGTTCTTGTAAACACCCAAAATCCCGTCAGTTAAAACAATCACAGATGAAGCTGTGAGGTATTTTTGTCCACTGATGATATTAGTAAGCGTTTCGATTGGTTTCAAAATTTTGAATACTTCTTTTAATACGGTCCACTCTTCAGGACTTACCTGTGGTAAATTTTTATTTAAAAGAGCAATGGTAGTCCTTATAGGCTGTTCGAGGTCAATGAATCGTTCGAACATATAAAATGTGGAATTCCACCTTGTATTCGCATCCTGGAAAAGTTTTTTTGGATCACTGCTTCCATTTAAAGCTCTCTGTTTAGTAGTTAGAATATGGCGGTTCTAACTCACTTTTTCCCACGGTCCCCATTTTTTTCCCACGGGTATCGGATTACCGCCCCCGCATGACGTCACCTGTTATCGCTTCCGGGTATCGGATTACCGCCCCCGCATGACGTCACCTGTTATCGCTTCCGGGTATCGGATTACCGCCCCCGCATGACGTCACCTGTTATCGCTTCCGGGTATCGGATTACCGCCCCCGCATGACGTCACCTGTTATCGCTTCCGGTGGCGCCATTTCTTATCGCTGTCTGGGGCGCCATTTCTTATCGCTGTCGGGGTGATTCCCACGGATGACGTCACCTGTTATCGCTGTCTGGGGCGCCATTTCTTATCGCTTCCGGTGGCGCCATTTCTTATCGCTGTCGGGGTGATTCCCACGGATGACGTCACCTGTTATCGCTGTCGGGGTGATTCCCACGGACAGGTGTTTCCCAACCGTGATGAGTCATGCTGATGAATAGGTGTGATAAGAAGTCAAGGTCAAGATCGGTGTCAAGGTGTTTTCCCATGGCCAGGTGTTTCCCAACCGCGATGAGTCATGCTGATGAATAGGTGTGATAAGAAGTCAAGGTCAAGATCGGTGTCAAGGTGTTTTCCCATGGCCAGATGTTTACCAACCGCGATGAGTCATGCTGATGAATAGGTGAGATAAGAAGTCAAGGTCAAAGGTCAAGGGTCAAGGGTCAAAGGTCAAGGGTCAAGGGTCAAGGGTCAAGGGTCAAAGGTCAAGGGTCAAGGGTCAAAGGTCAAGGGTCAAAGGTCAAAGGTCAAAGGTCAAGGGTCAAAGGTCAAAGGTCAAAGGTCAAGGGTCAAGGGTCAAAAGTCAAGGGTCAAAGGAGTTTTCCCAACCGCGGTGAGAGTCATATCCCAGGAAACACCTATGACATCATCTTCAATTTCGCAACAAAATGCAATATTCTGAGTCATATCTCAATTCTGAGTCATATCCCAGGAAACACCTATGACGTCATCTTCAATTTCGCAACAACACGCAATATTCTGATTTCGCAACAAAATGCAATATTCTGAGTCATATCTCAATTCTGAGTCATATCCCAGGAAACACCTATGACGTCATCTTCAATTTCGCAACAACACGCAATATTCTGATTTCGCAACAAAATGCAATATTCTGAGTCATATCTCAATTCTGAGTCATATCCCAGGAAACACCTATGACGTCATCTTCAATTTCGCAACAACACGCAATATTCTGATTTCACAACAAAATGCAATATTCTGAGTCATATCTCAATTCTGAGTCATATCTGAACCACATTACCCCAAATACCTAAACCTTGAATCATCTACATAAACATCCTGCACATAATATTCCCATAAACACAAAAATAATAACCATCCACTTGAAATCCAATAACTTCCCAGAAACGAAAATGCCAACCACCGGAAATTCCACTGATAAGGTGGACTACAAAAGATCGTATTACTGCACTAGTTGCAAATCGGATCGGCATAACGTAAACAATTGCCCTTATTTGAAAGAGAAAGATAAAAGAAGGAAATAATAAATAAAGATTAGCGATGGGACTAAATTGATGAATATGTGAGATGTGTTTTAAAATAGCAGCTGGATTCATTTCTTATCGCTGCAGAGGTGAGTTTTTATTGCTGACGGTTGCGTAATCTCTTTTATAGGGTTCGAATATTTTACAAACATTACAAAATTAGAAATTCGATATGTTGATAAGAGCTTGAGTGAGGGCTATTTTAAATGATTAGACGTTGGAATTTGAATAGCGTGCAAGAATTTTTTGTGAACGACCGGATGTTTTCTCTGCCATATAAAATAAACAAAATTATAGTAATTATAATATTAGGTTACCCTTAAGGAATTTATAAAATAAACAATAGAATTATATAAAAAGACAAGACCCCAACAGGAATCATTCCAGTTGCTATTCTGCGTTGTAAACCAGTATTCATCGAAAAAATATAAAAAATTGCAAAAGATAAAAAGTGATTAAAATTTAAAAAGTTTATTTTAAATATAAAATAACTAAGTTTTTATTTAAAGTGGAAAAGGAAGAATTAGATCTTTCAGATATCCAATCTTCTGCTTTCACTTTGCATCTCAATTAGGAAAGTTTTTATTTTGAGCTCAGTGAAAAACACAAAGTGAATTGTATTCCTTAAAATGTTTTGTGAATTTTGTAATATCGAAGTCAATAGTGCTTGTTGGAACTATCATGTGCGAACCAATGCTCACAAAAATAAATCTATAGAGCCCCTCAACGAACATTTTAAAAGGGTAAAAAGTTGTTTTGGACAGCGAATGGAAACTCTTGTTTTTGAAAACAAAGATGAGGGTCTTTTAAATTCGGCGGAGTTTTTAAAGATGATGGAAGATCCGTTAGTGAATTATCTGATGAGTGCACTAGATGAACGCGTGACACTCAAATTCAACATTGAACTCTTTGCTGAATTCATTAAAATGAATGATGATGATGAAAACGATTGCATAATAAGCATTAAGTCTTTCCATACAAAAATGCAAGCGATAATTCAAAAAAGTGAGTTGAAATTAGCTTTCGATAATATGGCTAATGAAATTCGAATCAAAATGGAGGAATTCCAGGAGAAAGACAGTGGATGGGCTCTCCTTAGAATTACGCACTGTGAGTTAAATATAAACGATTTTAAACCATTGAGAGGAACAAGTTATATTCCGCTACCAAAACAATTGGCCAATAAGCGTGCTTGCATTAATATTAAGAACCGCGACAGTTATTGTTTTAAATGGTGCATAATTTCCGCAATGTGTCCGATAGATCATAATTCAGAAAGAACTACATTATACCGAATTGATGACATTGCAGACAGCGTTATACATCTTCAAAATGGTATAGTGTTGAATTTTCGGGGACTCAAGTTTCCGCTACAGGTGCAAGATATTGACAAATTTGAGGAATTAAACCAAACAATCAGTGTCAATTTATTTGGATACGATGAAGAGTTAAAAAAGTTATCGGACCATATCATATCACAAAGCAAGAAAAATCGCATCACATCAATCTGCTCCTGCTGCAATCCAACGAAGATTGTCATTATGTCTGGATTAAACATATTTCAAGGTATGTAATAGGGAATATTGTGTGTGTGTGTGTGTGTGTGTTTGGGGTTTGTAAATTTTTTTTTCTTCTTCTTTAAAGGTTGATTCGCTGTTAACAAACGCTACACGAAGGTTCTATATATGTTTGCAACAAATGCCTGCAATATTTTATGTCGAGTGAGAAACTGCAACTGCATAAAAACAGCTGTAGCAGAGTAGTCACGAAAATGGTGGAACCGGAGAAAGCAACGCTGCAGTACAAAAGCTATGGACGACAACTCGAGGTACCTTTTGTCATCTATGCAGATTTTGAATGCCTTCTTCAAGACGTCGATACATGTGCACCCAATCCAACACTTTCATCAACGTCAACAATCCAAGAACATACCCCTTGTGCTTTCTCTTATTTCATCAAGTGTTCATTCGATTCAAAATTAGACAGATTCAGATTATACAAAGGCCCAGATTCACCCAAAGAATTCGTTAATTCCATTGTAAATGATGTAAAATGGTTTTATATAAATCATATCAAGAACCCAAAGTCAATGGATGCTCTATCGTCGGAAGAAGAAAAGGTTCAAAGGGAATCGATTTTCTGTCACATTTGTAAAAAAGAGCTTGACAATGATAGAGTCCGAGACCATTGTCACTTTACTAGAAAATATAGAGGTCCCGCTCATAACGAATGCAATTTATTGTATCGAGTACCGAAATTCTTTCCAATATTATTTCACAACCTCTCAGGCTATGATTGTCATTTGTTTGTGAAAGAATTAGATAGCATTGATGGGGAAATATCTATTATACCCATTAATAAGGAATTATACGTTTCATTATCTAAACGAATTCAAGTCGATGAGTTTGAAACGATTGAGCTAAGGTTCTTAGACTCAGCCAGATTCATGCAGAGTAGTTTGGATGCTCTAGTGAAAAACCTTTCTCCAGTAGATCTGAAAACCGTAAGATCAGTATATGAAGATGGGGAGAAATTTCAACTGCTTACAAGAAAGGGTGTATTTCCCTACGATTATATTAACTCGTGGGATCGATTGAATGAAGTTTGTTTACCACCTCGAGAAAGCTTTTACAACAAAATGACAAATAGCGAGTGCAATGAGATTGATTATGAACATGCTAAAAATGTATGGAAAGTTTTCAATTGCACAACGATTTGGGACTATTTGGAATTATATCTGAAGACAGATGTGCTGCTTCTGACAGACGTTTTCGAAAATTTCAGGAAAGTTTGTAAAAATATCTATGGACTTGACCCTTGCCAATACTATACAACTCCTGGGTTATCGTGGGATGCCATGCTCAAAATAACATCTGTTAAACTTGATCTTCTAACAGATATAAACATGCATCACTTCATACAACGAGGAATCAGAGGTGGTATTACTCAATGCTCACATCGTCACTCAAAAGCTAACAACAAATACTTGGAAGATTATAAAGAAGAGGATCCTTCCAAGTATCTGATGTATGTAGACGCAAACAATCTATATGGTTGGGCAATGTCACAGCCACTTCCCCATGCTGAATTCCAGTGGGTTGAAAATATAGATGAGGTTGACATTCTCAATATTGCAATAGACGCAGACATTGGATACATATTGGAAGTTGATTTGGAGTATCCATCAACAAAGCACGATGAGCATAACGATTTACCTTTCTGTGCAGAAAATAAAAAGGCACCTGGTTCGAAAACTGCGAAATTGATCACTGACTTAACTAACAAACAAAATTATGTGATTCACTATAGAAATCTACAGCAATGCATTGCGAATGGTTTGAAATTGACCCGTGTCCATAGAGTTTTACAGTTTAAACAATCGACTTGGATGAAGCAGTACATAGACTTGAACACCCAATATCGCAAAGCCAGTAAAAATTTGTTTGAGAAAAACTTTTTCAAGCTTTTAAACAACGCAGTATATGGCAAAACGATGGAAAATGTGGATAAAAGGAAAGATGTGAAGATTGTGACGGATTGGGAAAGCCGAGGCAGACACTCAGGCGCACGAAGTCTTATATCCAAGCCAAATTTTCATAGTGCAGCCGTTTTTACCCCCAATATGGCAGCTATTCAAATGGATAGAGTATTCACATGTTACAACAAACCGACTTATCTTGGTTTCACCGTGCTTGATCTATCAAAATTGAAAATGTATGATTTTCATTATCGTTTCATGAAGCCCAAATATAATGAGAAAATTATTCTCAACTATATGGATACGGATTCATTTATCTACACTATTCAAACAAACGACTTTTACAGTGATATTATACCGGATATAGACAATCACTTTGATACTTCTGAGTACCCCCAAGATAACATATATAATATTCCGCTGGAAAATGGAAAAGTGTTGGGTATGATGAAAGACGAAAATAGTGGAAAAGTCATGAAGGAGTTTATAGGATTAAGAGCTAAAATGTATTCTTTAAGTATAGAAAATGGTGATACAATTAAGAAAGCAAAAGGTGTAAAGAAGCTTATTATGGATGGACTAAATTTAGATGATTATAGAGATTGCTTGTTTAGAAAAAAGATATTTAGAGGTAGTATGTACGTGTTTAGATCTAAGCTTCACAATTTATATACTGAATGTATAAATAAGGTTTCTTTAAGTTATTTAGATGATAAGCGATATATAAGGGAAGATGGGGTTAGCACATATGCATGGGGACATTATACTATTGTAATGGATGTAGAATAGGAAGATTGAAATAAATAATAAAATTGAATGAAGCAGAGAATGGAGTTTTTGAAAATATTTGTTGTTGTTTCGAGTATCGGAATACCTTTTCTTCAAGGTAATCTCCTACCAGTGGTGAGGATTTCGGCAAGATTTGCTTAGAAAAGAAATTGAATAATCGAAAGTAAAAATATTTTTTACAGACATTTCAAATTAGAATTCGATGACGAAAATATCTTAACAGTACGATGCACATATGATAGCAACTATTCCGAACGTTCACACAAAATCTCGTGCTTTGAATACCGTGAGTTTGAAGCCGAGAGGATTCTTAGCAATGGCGAAGTTGAATACATAAAACAACAACAAGACCTCAATTATAGATCAGATGTAGAATTTTTAGATTTAAAGAACATGAAGCAAACATATACCATGAGTATTACTTGAACCGTCAACCGCTTCACAACGATGGATACTAAAGACGATAATGATGATCTTCAGCGTTCTATCGAGGAATATAAACAATTTTTTGTTGATAGCAAGCAACTAATTTTAACGGAGCACTTTGATAAATTTGTAAACAATTACACGTTTTTGAAAGCCTACGCTGACATGCAACAAAAAGTCAACAAGTTTGGTAAACATTATGTGAACTGTCCTTGGGCTTATGATGATGCAGAATGCGGTCCCGATACTTGTGAATGTTACAGTGTTCATAGGAGATTGTGTGAAGTTAAAAGGCTTGTTCAATTTTATAAACGATTAACAAATAAATAAATTTTATTTTTCAATTATAACCACAATGTTTTATTTTGAATCTTAACACTAAAACAATGAATGAGTTATTCCATATCTTTAACATTTATCCAGGAATTATGTTCTTTTGAAAACCCCAACCACTTTACAAATGCTTTATTTCCCCTCCTTTTTAAAACTTTTTCCACAAGATAAAACGACGGATTCTTAGCTTTTAGCAGTTCAAGTTCATAAAATCCTCCTTCGATTGGATTTCCTTCATAATCTTCCAAAAGATATGTGACGGGGTTGGTTATTTGAATTTGACGAATTTTAAAAATCTCCGTTGTCCAGTTTGGTGTATATCCTTTTTCAAATATATGCTTGTATTTACTAATTCGTACATAGTCACCCACTTTATATTTCGACTTTCCCATTACTTTAATATTGTTGTACACGGTGGACAGAAGTGACAGTTCATTTGAGCTATTTACAGCAGAAGGAGCCATTTTTATTGTTCGATGTTTTTTGTTATTATACTCCTTGGTCAAATCATCAACGAGACTAATCCACTTGTAATTTCCATTCATGCTAAACTCCTTCCACATCATGTTCTTCAGTGTACGATTGAATCGTTCAACAATTGACGCCTTAAGAGAGCTATACGTGGAATAGTGATTTATTTGATACTGTTCCATAATGTTTTTGAAATGTTTGTTGTAGAATTCTTTTCCGTCGTCTGTTTGCAAGTTTTTAGGAATGCGCCCCTGTTGAAGTATGTGTTCAATTGCCTTGGCAACTTCTTTACCAGTCTTCGTTTTGATAGAAACCGTCCACGCAAACTTAGAAAACGTGTCAATGATCGTAAGAAGGAAACGAAAACCTGTATTTTCGCTAGCATATGCTCCCATTTCAACTAAATCCGCTTGCCACAAATCATCCAAACCTTTTATTATAACACGCCGTCGCTTAAAATTTTTTCGAGCAGACGCGTGCAATTCGTTAATAACTTGTCGTTTGCTCATGATAAAAAAGACTAAGCTTGTTTACTTGTATTTTTATTAATATATATATATAACGTTAATTCAAACAACATCAACATTTTTATTATTATTATCGCAGTGAATCTGAATTTGCTTGTCAACATATGCCTTTAGCTTCTCAACATATGTATCAACGTAAACTTTTGTTGTAGCATCATCATCATCTAGGGGCGTGCCAAGATGCTTTAATCGTTTGAATTTAAGAATATAATCACTGTTCTCCGCTTTGTCGAATCCTACACCTGGAGCCCCCTGCGGACCTGGAGCCCCCCGAGGACCTGGAGCCCCCTGCGGACCTGGAGCCCCCCGAGGACCTTCAGGTCCCTTGGGACCTGAAGGCCCTCGTTTGCCTCCACCTTCCTTTGAAAATCGACCAAATTTGTCAACACTCATTTTTTGAAACAGCTGGTGATTTCTATCGTATTTATTCTATTATTTGCGCTTCTTTCAACTCTTCACTGATCGATATAATTTCGTTGTTATGATTATTGTGACCGGCTTGTTGCGATCCAATGAGTAACTGCAATCGACTCACTAATTCATTCGGATCATCCCAATATATGTAGTCTTTCTGTTTGTCGGATGTTTGCATTAAACTATAATCTTTGTGTTTAGGTGTTTGTCTTAGCCCTCTTCCTTCTTTGTTGATGTTATCTAACAGTTTCGAAATTATTTTTCTATATTTAAAGCTTCGGTTTCCATTTATTTGACTATTGCTGTCGTAAGAACGTCTGTAAGCATTAGTGTGCAGAATAATACTTTTATAGTCTGCTAAATCTTCATTGGTATATAATTTTTCATCTGGATACTTCATAAAAAACAGTTCGTATAAACCTCGAGTTCCTATGTAGGATTTCTCATTTACAAGTATTTGATTGCCATTGATTACGAAATTCGAATTTCCTATTTTCCACTGCTCTCCATCATCATCATCATCCCTATATATTCCATAAACACTGTCAATTGCAGACGGTTGATTTACATAAATATCTAGATAATGCCTAGGAATCTCCGGAAATTGGTTTTGCTTCATGTACTCTTCAAAATATTCTCGTCCTTTCGCAGTGGCAACATATTTACGAACAACTTTTGTAGAAGAAGAGTTGGATGTTGTGGCGGCGAGATTTCGTTTCAAGTTTGGTGTAGGAGTTTTAAAACTGTCTTCTTCTTCTTCTTGGTGACTATTTCCCTCATCTCGTATTGATGGAGGCTCTTCTTTAATTCCATTTTGTATGTCTTTATTATTTTGCAACAACTTGGTTCTTTTAACTAATTCTTTGAGAGGGCGCGTGATTGGTTTAAATGTTTCCTCTAGCTGAATCACTGTTCCAGCTTTGTTAGCTTTCAGCTGTTGATACTTTTTCCTTATCGAATTGGTTGTTGCTACAATATCACTGAGTAGCTGCGTCTGTTGTTGCTTATCAGACATTGTTTTTTTCATTTTTTATGAATACAACAGCAGCATTTCGTCGTCAAATTTCGAAAAGTATCTACAATATTTTGAAATATTCTTTCAATAGGTTCTAAATTGAGTTTGAAATGGTTTTTGCTGTACCTGAATCGATTTGTGTCTTTTTCGAATTGTTTGGTACTGTCTTCACTGTTGCTGCTGTACTGAAACCTTATTGAATTGTTATCAAACTGTATTGAACAGCTATCGAGCTGCATCAAGCTGGTAATCTGAACTGCTATTGAACTGCTTGGAACTGGTATTAAACTGCTTTGAACAGGTATTGAACTGCTTTAAACAGGTATAGAACTGCTTTGAACAGGTATTGAACTGCTATTGAACTGCTTGGAGCTGGTATTGAACTGCTTGGAACTGCTTGGAACTGGTATTGAACTGCTTTGAACAGGTATTGAACTGCTTTAAACAGGTATAGAACTGCTTTGAACAGGTATTGAACTGGTAATGAACTGATTTGAACTGCTTCGATGTTTTTATAGTATTATGAATACATCAAACCCCTTTCGATATCGACCCTTGTCTAAGGGACTGTCTTTATCAATTACACAGAACCCATATTTATCGCTCCAACATTTTCCACAGATGTTTCTAATCTGATCGAAAGTCATGTCTGTGTTTACGTGATTATTGTAAATGTGTCTTAAATTCATATCATCCTGTTTGAATATAATCAAAAAATTTGCATTATCGCGAATAAGGTGTTTCGGTATTCTCGTATAAGTTTGACACAGATAAAAACTATCAATATTATGATGTCTTCCCATACAGAAATATAATCGAACGTTATCTTGTTTCTCGTTGGCAATATCATCGAAAATGAAAACAGAGTTAGACTCAGCTTTATCTGGTGGAATCACTGCACTATTGTTTGAAAATGTATAGAAGCCTAGTCCAGAAATAGGTTTTACAGCCTGCTTTAAATGTCTATATTTGGATTGATGTAATGATTTCGAGTAGATGTAGATGTTTTCAAATTTAACGCCATTGGGATGTTTCAACAGGGATATCATAACGTTAGTTTTACCACAGTTGGAGGGACCCACAATTATAGCTCGAATATTATTAGGCAATAAATTGCTATGTTTATTTGTAAAGGGTTCATTTGCAATGTCAACATTTTCCACCAATAACTTTTGGTGTTGTTGTATAAACCGCATCCTGATAACTAAACATCAAACATGTAAATGACTAGGTTTTAACGAAAGTTTTACAGTCGGCGATGAGTTGTTAAACAAGGTGTATCGCGATCAGTATAAAATGATTGATCATAAAAAAAAATGTACTAGTAGTTTACGAAAAGCCGTGAGCGGAAGAGGGTTCATTAATACTCTGATTAATAAACTACCGATTGAACTGCATTTGCCTGGCTATCAATATTGTGGACCTGGCACGAAGCTTCAAGAACGACTTGCCCGAGGAGACGCCGGAATAAATCCCCTTGACGAAGCGTGTAAAGAGCACGATATTGGTTATTCACAATTTAAAGAAACGAGCGATCGTCACAAACTAGATAAGATATTAACTGAAAAGGCGTGGCAACGCGTTAGATCAGCAGACGCAGGATTAGCCGAACGCACTAACGCGTTACTAGTAGCCAATATGATGAAAGCTAAAGTAAAATTAGGAATGGGATTGAAAGATAAACAGAAATTTGGAACAGTTATTTCTAAAGTCCGAAAAATCATTAAACAGAAGAAACCCAACAGTATGAAGGCGAGTATTAAGGTAGCCTTAGCTGCTGCAAAAAATATTACAAAAGGACGGAAAAAAGCTATCAAAACTCCAAGAATAATACCCATTCCTAAAGTTGGTGGAGTTTTGCCGTTCCTAATTCCTCTTTTCGCAGGATTATCTGCTATTGGTGCTTTATCAGGTGGAGCTGCGGGAATAGCTAAAGCTGTTGATGATGCTAATAATGCCAAAAATACATTAGAGGAAAAAAGCGACATAACCAGAAAATGGAGCAGATAACATTAGGTCGAGGATTACATTTGAAGCCATACAGAAAAGGCTTAGGGTTGTATTTAAATCCTGTTCCAAAAAACTTTTAAAAACGCTACCCAAGAGAGCATTAAATGAAAATGATTTGAGAAAGTTTGCAAGATTCTTACCAACCTTCAGAGGAGTTTTTATGCGAAATAATTTACCAAAGGGATTTGCCATGCAAAACGAGTGTGGTATAGTAAATTTAGATAATATTCAAGGCTCTGGTACCCATTGGGTAGCGTACAACAAACAAAATCGTTATGTGGAATACTTTGATAGTTTTGGTAATTTACCTCCACCGATAGAATTACTAGATTATCTGGGATCTAATATAAAATACAACTACAATACATATCAAAGCTATGACTCATACAACTGTGGACATTTATGTTTAAGATTTTTATACAAACGTTTGTAAATTGTCTAGTGCATTCATATAAATAAATACTTTACTTAAAAAACCGAATCATTGTGTTATATAATGCCATGGCACTAACATTAACTCTCAGTGGAAACACATCCATTCTTACAACAGAGTATTTTCCACCTATCGAATTACAAGATGACTATGTGTGCGGACTTGTTGATTTTCAAACATATAATTCTATACCTAACGTGGATGAAAACAATAATTTATTACACATTGGAAAGCACGTTATAGAAATACCCGTTGGATCATACGAAATCGATGATATTGCAAATTATCTATATAAACAGTTGGCGAAGATCAATGACAAAATAAATTTTTCAATAGGTGCCAATAATAACACTCTCAAAAGTGAAATCAAGTCAACTGCTCCTATTTACTTCAACAAAGAAAGATCCATTGGTCAATTGCTAGGATTTGCTAAACGAGAATTAAAAGTCAATGTCAAACACTCTTCTGATCTACCTGTAAGCATAAGTAAAGTGAACGTAATACGGATTGATTGCAACATAATTGGAAATTCTTATATTAATAATATTCCCTCGCATACAATCAACGAATTCTCACCTGAGGTAGGACCAGGCTATAAAATAGTGGAGGTTCCTAGTAATGTCATTTATTTGCCGGTAAACGTTAAACGAATAAGCACGCTAACTCTTAAGCTGATTGACCAAGACGGAGATCTAATAAACTTCAAGGGGGAAACAATAACTATCAGACTTCATTTGAAGCCGCAGAATGTTGTTATATAACGATGATAAATACCTGTCCAACAATGTAGATACAATCAGTTCAACCAGGAAAATCGGTCGAGTAAGACCCCGACTAACATTACAAAATAAACAGTTCTTGAAATTACTGGGGTTCAAATTAAAAAAACAAAAATGAGTGAGATTCTGAACGTTACACGTAAAGTCATCTATGACAATAGTATCTCGAAAATTGAATACCATAGCTACTCTCCATTTCTATCATCATTCAACTGCAGTGATGAAATTAGAATACCTCTACAACAGCAGGACTTGTGTATTTTGCCAAGTCAAAGCTTCATCTATATTGAAGGTGCTTTAATTAAATCGGATGGAACAACATCAACAACTGCTAAACTTACGAATAATAGCATCGCTTTTCTATTCGATGAGATTAGATATGAACTGAATGGAGTAGAAATCGATCGAAACAAGAATGTGGGAATAACATCGACACTGAAAAATTATGTATCACTTAGTGAAAATGAAAGTAAAATGCTTTATAATGCCGGTTGGTCGCCAGATGAATCTATCATGCCATCAAGTGGCTACTTTAACTTTTCTGTTCCGCTAAGAAAATTTTTGGGATTTGCCGAAGACTACAAGAAGATTATCGTAAATGCTAAACATGAGCTAATTCTCATTAGATCTAGAAGCGATGAAAATGCATTTCTTTCGCCCAGTGATGATGTATACATAAAAATTTTTAAACTGCAATGGAAGGTGCCACACGTTACCCCAGATGGTTCTGAAAAATTGTCAATGTTGAAATATATTGAATCAGGACAACCAATTCAAGTAAGTTTTCGAAATTGGGAACTGTACGAATATCCGGTTTTACCATCAACGACAGATCATGTATGGAATGTGAAAACTTCAAGTCAACTCGAAAAACCACGATATATTATTTTAGCGTTACAGACAAATCGAAGAAACCTCAAAAGTGAAGATGTCAGCAAATTTGATCACTGTGATTTAACCAATATCAAAATACATTTAAACTCCGAATCGTATCCTTACGATGACGTTAATATAAAATTTACACGTGATCGATTCGCTCTGCTTTATGATATGTACTGCAACTTTCAACAATCTTATTACGGGGTGCAAGCACAACCATTACTCTCACGAAACGAATATAAGAATTCAGCACCAATTATAGTAATTGATTGTTCACGTCAAAATGAATCTATAAAATCAGGTTCAGTTGACATAAGGGTAGATATCAAAACATCTGTAGATGTACCTGCCTTAACAACAGCTTATTGCTTACTTCTTCATGATCGTGTAATAGAGTACAATCCTCTCACTAGTTCAGTTCAAAAACTTGTATAAAAAATAATTCTCTAATCAAATCGAATCATTCAATCATGGCGCCTTTCATCATTGACATGCAAGGATTTAGAGGATACAACAACAACGCCTTTATCATCAAAGAACTATCTATCGTGGATGTGAACAAGGATTTTCATCGACATTTTTTACTGAAACCCCACCTTCAGCATAACAACACTTTCGAAAGAGCTGCAGTTTCAAGCCAATTGGCTATACGAACATCATCACGGTTTGCAATGGGAAATCGGAAATACAACGTTTACGGAAATGAAAGAATATCTATATCAAAACTTGAAGGGTGCCTCAATATATGTGAAAGGCTCGGAGAAAAAACACTGGCTTGGTAGTTTACTGGGGAACACTATCATGGTTTGCAATTTGGACGACTGTTGCTGTCCTAGTCTGAAAACACTGAAAAAGCACTATCCTAAAATATCAACCTGCACTTTACACGATGGATGTTGTGCGCAACAAAACGCATTCCTTCTGAAAAAATTTATTATACAAGAAAATCTATTCGAATAAAAACACTGTGACTTAACCGAAATAATTGTTTTATTTAAAGAAGTTTTTAAAATACATTTGAATCGATGACTGTTTCATGGAAGTGCAAGTCCTTAGAATCATGACTGCTGCAGCTCAACGATAACTTTGCCGCATTGAAGTCCTCCATAACCTTATCGCTGCATTTTTGGTAACGACCAGGTAGAAATAGCCTCATGATATTGTTTAGGTCTACAACAATAGCTTCGCCGTACCTTCAAAACAAAAAAAAAATGAAGAAAAAAATTCAATATTATTTCATTTACAAAGCTCTGTCTTACCTCGTTTCAATTCTTTCTGCAGCTGTAATGCGGTATCGTTTTCCAATCTCCAAGTCGGAAATTTTTGTAAATACCAGGGGTTTGCAGCTAAGTAGTTCGTTTAATGAATCCATACTTCTTCGCAGACGATATTGTCACTTGTAACAAAATCTTTATCTTTTGCAATTTTTTATATATTTTCGACAAGGTATAAAAATTCACTTTGAATGAATACTGGTTTACAACGCAGAATAGCAACTGGAATGATTCCTGTTGGGGTCTTGTCTTTTTATATAATTCTATTGTTTATTTTATAAATTCCTTAAGGGTAACCTAATATTATAACTACTATAATTTTGTATTTAGCCCATCGCTAATCTTTATTTATTATTTCCTTCTTTCATCTTTATCTTTCAAATAAGGGCAATTGTTTACGTTATGCCGATCCGATTTGCAACTAGTGCAGTAATACGATCTTTTGTGTTCCACCTTATCAGTGGAATTTCCGGTGATTAGCATTTTCGTTTCTGGGAAGTTATTGGATTTCAAATGGATGTTTATTATTTTTGTGGTTATGGGAATATTATGTGCAGGATGTTTATGTAGATGATTCAAGGTTTAGGTATTTGGGGTAATGTGGTTCAGATATGACTCAGAATTGAGATATGACTCAGAATATTGCATTTTGTTGCGAAATCAGAATATTGCGTGTTGTTGCGAAATTGAAGATGACGTCATAGGTGTTTCCTGGGATATGACTCAGAATTGAGATATGACTCAGAATATTGCATTTTGTTGCGAAATCAGAATATTGCGTGTTGTTGCGAAATTGAAGATGATGCCATAGGTGTTTCCTGGGATATGACTCAGAATTGAGATATGACTCAGAATATTGCATTTTGTTGCGAAATTGAAGATGATGACATAGGTGTTTCCTGGGATATGACGCTCACCGCGGTTGGGAAAACTCCTTTGACCCTTGACCTTTGACCCTTGACCTTTGACCTTTGACCCTTGACCTTTGACCCTTGACCTTTGACCCTTGACCTTTGACCTTTGACCCTTGACATTTGACCTTTGACCCTTGACCTTTGACCCTTGACCTTTGAATCTTGACCTTTGACCTTGACTTCTTATCTCACCTATTCATCAGCATGACTCATCGCGGTTGGTAAACACCTGGCCATGGGAAAACACCTTGACACCGATCTTGACCTTGACTTCTTATCACACCTATTCATCAGCATGACTCATCGCGGTTGGGAAACACCTGGCCATGGGAAAACACCTTGACACCGATCTTGACCTTGACTTCTTATCACACCTATTCATCAGCATGACTCATCACGGTTGGGAAACACCTGTCCGTGGGAATCACCCCGACAGCGATAACAGGTGACGTCATCCGTGGGAATCACCCCGACAGCGATAAGAAATGGCGCCACCGGAAGCGATAAGAAATGGCGCCCCAGACAGCGATAACAGGTGACGTCATCCGTGGGAATCACCCCGACAGCGATAAGAAATGGCACCCCAGACAGCGATAAGAAATGGCGCCCCAGACAGCGATAAGAAATGGCGCCCCAGACAGCGATAAGAAATGGCGCCACCGGAAGCGATAACAGGTGACGTCATGCGGGGGCGGTAATCCGATACCCGGAAGCGATAACAGGTGACGTCATGCGGGGGCGGTAATCCGATACCCGGAAGCGATAACAGGTGACGTCATGCGGGGGCGGTAATCCGATACCCGGAAGCGATAACAGGTGACGTCATGCGGGGGCGGTAATCCGATACCCGTGGGAAAAAAATGGGGACCGTGGGAAAAAGTGAGTTAGAACCGCCATATTCTAACTACTCTGTTTCTCCATAAGCTTGCTGGTGGCAGAATAACTTCTCTTGAAATGTGCAAAAATTGTCTTGATTTTTTCATGAATCGTTGATATATTTTTCAAAGACCCTTGAACGATAAGGTTGATTGTATGAGCATAGCAACCAAAATGATAAATGCTTAACTACTCCTTAATTGCTTTCCGTATATTAGCAGCATTGTCAGGAATAATCATCAATATTTTCGCCTCAATATCCCATTCCACAAAAGTTTTTTTCAGTTGTTCTGCCAGATTGTGACTCGAGTGATTTTCTGAAAATGAAGAACAATCTAGTAGGACACTTTTTAGCTCAAATTTGGCGTTAACAAAGTGTGCAGTAATAGCTAAAAAGCTTTCCATGTTCCTCGAAGTCCAACAATCTGTAGTTAAAGTTACTGCACTCAGAGAAAAAAGTTGTCAAATTTAACGAAAACGTTGTTCAGTGCAACCATTTTCGCATTTAAAACGGCGCCAACAGTGCAAATTGTTGATTTGACAACCCATGCGCGTTTAATATGAACGCGGTGGCCATTTAATGGAAATATGTTCAAGGGAAACATTTTCGCTTTTATAACAAAATCATTCATGCGTTTAAGTTGAACGCTATGTCCCGTTTAGGTTAAAAGAGGCACTTTGAAGTCAAACGCTCTTTTCCGGTAACCCGAAATGCAGCGCATTTGTTCTGAACGACAATATATGTTAACTTTCAATTATAAAAATGTTAATATGAAACGACAGTGCGTTTGCGTGGAACGCTTACGGCTTTATTTGTGAACAACAAAAGCTTTAAATATGAACAAGAAACGTGTTTCAGAGAAATGCTCTTTCGCTATTTAGTTGAATAATGAGCGTTCTTAACAAACGAATATAGAGTAAGATTTTGAACGACCAATGCTATTATTCGCTTTTGCGTCAAACATTTTACCGTTCAATGCATGTCCGATAAACATATTAATTTTGAACCCAGTCCTGTGCAAATCAAAAAAATACAGTACTTTCATTAAGATACACAAAAACCAATGATCGTAGTTCTGTTTGATCAATTTATTGCAATAAAGAAATTAATACAATTCATTTATTTGTAATACTATTTGCTTAATCTAAATAATGTATAGCTCGTAGTGTTATTTCCTTAAAAAATGGGTTTCCTTCGATAAACGATATAACATTTGATTCAATCCTGGTAAAAAGTCAATAAATTAAATTAATTCATAAGCCTTAGCTCGAGGACAAATATACCGTTTAATTCTTATTATGGATTTCGTTCTAAGATCTCTAGAAAGAAAAACACAGGCACAAACATTCTGGGCTTATAGTTTTTTAGGGAGGTATTAGCTTCTTACAATCGTTTTCGCGTTCGTTCTAAACGCGGAAAGCGTTTATTTTAAATAGGTTCCCATTTATTTCATGTTTGACTATTTTGCATTAATGCGAAGAGCGTTTATTTTAAACATTTTTCTATTCATTCTAAAAGGAATTAGTATTTCCAAGAAAAGTTCACTTAAACGCGTTATTTGAACGGACTCGCGGTCAAATTAAATCTTAAAAATATTTGTTTCAAACGTTTTCTTATTCTATATAACAATATTTGTTGAAAACAAATGCGAATCTCTTGAACGCGTGGTCTAACACTATGCGCCTTTATTCCGAACATGCATTTTTCTTTCAGTTAGCTTCAATTTTTCTTAGCTCTTGCTTTATCAGATTGTTTGCCTCTTCAAATCTCGCGTGAAGCATTGAGTTCAAAATAAATTTTCTTGAAGGAAGACTGTAAGACGGATTTAAGGAACTTACAAATCGCTTTAATCCAAAATCTTCAACTACCGAAAATGGCTGCAAGTCCCTTATAAAAAGAAGCATTAAATTGTCGTCTATTTTCTTTTTGTTCACTCCGTTCATTTTTCGTTTCAGAAATGAGTCCATGCTTGCTTGGGACCTAGCAGTTGATGAAGTTGCTTCTGTTGGCTCAATTTCGAGTTGAATATTTGCTGGCAAATGGGATGCAGGAAGCTCTTCACTTTCGAAAGACGTGATTGTTTTTGAATTTCGTTCTTTATGCTTAATCGGAAAGTCATCGTTCATCTTTACCAGTGGATGTTTTCTTTCAATGTGTTTCCTTAAATTGTTGGAACTTGATTTGAAACTAAGCTCACTTTTGCATATGTTGCACACAGCGATTGCAACTGCATCTTGTTTTTCGGTAAAATAATTCCAAACATCGGACGTTTTGTTCTTTTTTGAAACATATTGAGAAGAGGCGTGCCGTTCAGGCTTGCCTTGATCCACGATTTCAGATAGTTGTTTCCCCCCACGTACCAGGTGTGGATGGACCGATTCAAAATGGGCTCCAATCAGCTCCAGTTTCTGAGCGTTGTCACTCACGACGCCAACCAGGATATCTACTTCATCTGCCAAGACGGTGAGGGCCGGCACGTTGGCGCGAGATTTTCTCCGGAACAGGCTGTTCACCTGTGCTTACATCTGGTCCGGGTCCTTATGGGAGATGTACCGCAGTTTATCCGACCATTGGCTGTTGACCTAGTTCCTGTAGTTCTGTCGGACTAAGTTCTGAACATTCCTCAGGAGCGATTTCAGCAAGCCTAACGTCTGATGTTTATAGTCCTAAAATCGCCAATAAATCGTGTTGATGCGCGTTAGAAGGAGGCTTTTCAACTTTATCAGTCGTTAGATGACTGGTGTGTCGTATCCGTCCATGTTTTTCTGAGGCTTGATCTTCGACACCATGCGATCCATGGTGTCCAGCGTCAGATTGTCCAACTTTGACAGATAGCATTCTATCACATCAACAGTCAGGTTTCTGTCGGCGGGCACCATGCAGCACGGGTTATCACCTGAAGGAGGGCATTCATTCAGATACTTCCGATCAAACCTCGTTTGAAATTTCTTCTAATCGGTTTTCTTTAAGTTCAACTTGTGACCTCCAGCTTGCGCTGGAAGAAGAAAAACATCATCTCTTTCATGCTGCACTTCCATTACGATAGCATTATGATCGCTATCATGAGGAAGTGTTCGCAGTCTCCGATGAGGATTCAATCTTTTGAAGAAGAGTCGCGCATCAGCTATGCATAGATCCAGATAGGAGTTTACCCTCGAAAAAGCCGCACTTTCCGGTCCGTAGAGTTGACACCTGTACTTCACCTGGCGCTGTGTTACCCACGGTTTCTGGAACACACCTCTCGAGTATTCGGTGGCGTTTAGCAACGATTTGTGCCTGGCGTTGAAGTCACCGTCAAGCACATACAAATTGTGCAGCTTATCAGTTCGAGTGTCTGGAACAGGGAATGGAACTCGTTGCGGAATTTGAAGTTGATGTTTCCGGCTGCATAGGCAGAGATAACAAACAGGTTATCGCCGCCCAGCATGGAAAGTTGACAACGGAGACTTCCAGGCATTCAAAGACCTTGAATTCGGCTTTCTTCAGCACGGTGAAACGATAAGGCCGTCTAACCAAAATCCCGGTACCGCGTCCCCCCTCAACACAATTGGCCCTAACGTTTTGCACGAATTCTATGGTTTTGAATGTCGCAGAATGTCTCGAATTGAGGCAGGTTTCTGTGAGAAGTACAATGTGCGGCTTTTGCCTCACAACAAAGTCGAGCAGATTCGAGCAGCGGTGAACAGTCGCGATGGATTTGACATTAATCGTGTAACACCAAGTGATCGGCAAATTATCCAGCGACATCGCAATAAAGTCATTCCCCTTTAGTAATAAGATTCTACTATCAATTACGCATATGCATTGTTCAGGTCATTCGCTTTCCCTACTCAACAAATTAGCAATTGCCAATTCAAGCAATCAGCAAAGGGCAAAAACCTACCTGCTACTTGAATTGGCAATAAAAATAATGCTGTACTTAACAAAAATGTACATGGGTAAAAGTTCACTCCAAAATGTGCAATATTATAATCATATAAATATGGATAATTAATAAAGAAGTTTCATTCACTCATCAACCAGAAGTCTTTCAACTTTCACACCGAAACAAATCGAAATGAGCTTAAGCTCATCATTCGCTAGGAACGACGCGCCACGATTAGTGTCCAATATGGTTCATACCTGCATTGTTAAATAGTAAATTTATATTATCTGTGTTATTACTAACTACATTATTTAAAATATCAAGTTTACTAGCTATTTGACTTAACATGCTAAGAATACCATCCTTTTGTGGTGCTGATAGCGATGCCGCTGTGGGAGTCGGGATTTGAGCTGATGCGCCTCTTGCCATCGCTGCAAAAGATATTCCCGGTCTAATATGCGCCACTGGTAGTCTCGCAGCAAGTGAAGTAGAAGTTTCTGTGGCTGCTGTTTTTCTCATACTCTCTCTTTTTGGTATGATGGGCAGCCTCGAAATGACGCTGGCTGTCCGAAGGCTTTGCAGTTGATGCAGAATATTTTATCCATAGCGTCTGTTTCGGTGATCGTGCATATTTGCGTCTCATGGACATCCCCGCACTTGACGCAACGAGGCTGCATTCGAAAATTGACTGCTGAATGGCCGAAATGCTGGCACCGGAAACATTGCGTAACTTCTTTCTACTGCAGTCGTTCCCATCTTAACTCCTGATAGTTGAGGGATCGAATGCTTGGCAGGTGATATGCTTCACTATCGCTTGTGATTTGAACAAAATATAGTGAAAGCAGACGTTTCTCCAAGACTAACCTACTTGTTGAGGTGATTCTTTTTTTAGTGCAGTTAAAATTTCCGCACAGTTTTCGTCATTTCCGAGCCCTCTAAGGATGAATTTTTGATTTTTTTCTTCCTTCGGCGTATATGTGAAGTATGGCGCGTTGATGTTGTCGAGCGCTACTTTTGCTGTTTTGTAGTCGTCTAAACTTTCTACTTGGACGACTAGTTTGTCGTTAGCGACCCTCTTCAATTTGAAGTTTTGCCTACCACTAGCTGCCACTAGCTTGGCAATGTTGCTACCGCTTGGCCGAAGGTGATGATTGATGGCACCTTCTGCTTCTTCGTTTTGTCAGCTGTTTTACTAGGTATCGCTTTCGTTAGCCTAGGTGCTGCTGGTTTAGGCACTGCTGGATTAGGCACCACGGCTCGTTTTGAATATTTCCTTCGCAACACTTCGATAAATTCACCATCATCTGCATCATCGAGATCCATTTTCCGGTTGCGTTGAGCAACGTTACCGTTTTTAAGTGACTGCGAGGGCTGTTGTGGGAGAACTGCACCATTGTTTTTACATGTGGTCATTGTTAGTCGCCTCATATATCTTTAAGTTCTTTCATTTCATTGCGAAGTCTCTTGATCTTCGCATTGGATTTTGCAAGCCGTACGTTTGCTAAACCTTGCACGGGATTACCTCGCACCTTTTTGAAGTGAAACTTCTTTTGGGACGGTGTGAATTGAATTTTATGAAACGAAAAAGTGTAATGAAAAAGAGACAACTATAAATGTATACAAAAGGATTAGGCCGTGAGAGAATGAGATAAAATACATGCAGCAAGCTTCGAGTTGGTGACGCGCTAATTATTACGAAATTCGTCCTATGATTAGAAAGGGGAGGCAAGAGAGACTGGCTGGGCCATGCACCACGAAAGACTGCTGCTGCTGGTGAAACCGTAGAACGCGGGCATCGCGACCGGGACTGGGATCCGCGCAATCCACTGCGACAAAGCCTCAAGACTGCCCTCAGGGGCTCCGCGCTGTCTGCCTGCCAAGCGGACCACGTCTTGCGCCAGCGACACTTGGTCGAGAACGCTTTCTCGTCTTGCTAGCGGCCAGAAAGCCACAATGGAGAAACCAATCGTGACCACCGTGGAGTCGCTTTTGTTGTGCCGCCACGAATGTGTTTGACATCATTCGTGGCTGCCGTAGTTCGAGCCAAGTGGCCGCCATTGTGTTCTGCCGTGGTTCCTCGCCCGAGCCCAGCGTTCGCCTGCACGTCGACGGCAAAACATGAAAGATGTAATTTACCGATGCGGCCGGCTGGATAACGATGTGCTTCAACCTAACTCCCAGTGTTGTGAGTGGTGTATACAACACTCTGAATATACTTGAAATACATGAAGAAGAGAGAAAGAGAGAGAAAAAGAGAGAGAAAGAAAAAACGTTGAAATCTATAGTACATTATTTTTTATATTGATTCTAACAATTTCTATCTTTACTAGAATGTTACTTTAAGTGATTCTATTTATCATTCTCTCTCTTTCGTTCCTTCCTACTTCAATCAATAAAAAAATTGTCAATTAGTCTCTCTCTCTGTGTGTTTATCACCTCAATAGTGGATTCACCTCATTCTCTTACAGATTAATCAGAAGGCAAAGTTTCACTTCTACCGCGTGTGAACTCACAGTCGTTTTTTTTCTTCTTTTTTTCGCGGCATCATACTCATTACAAACGATAATTTTTCTCTTCACTATAGAAGCACAGACAATAGTATAATTTTTCAAGAGTAAATATCTCTACTTTTTCTTCACAAGAGTCACTATCTCGCTTTAAGAAACAATCACTCGTCCCACCGCTAAAAGTCCCTTTTTTATACCATCTTAAGTTGTCCTTCAGGGTATCATTTTCTCATATATATGACCACACATGGTGAGATCTCAATATTCAACAACAAAACAATTGTATCACTTCGGTGCACATGTACATACGAAACGAGAATTATCACAAAAACTATTCTATAAATAGTCGCACTTAAGTTCAGCGCACACGTGCGTATGCACACAGGCCACACACCTAGTATATAGAATAGACAGTAAGCAAACTCGGCCTTCGGGAACAAATTTTACCCGAATCGTCGTACCTTATGTACTGCCAGCTGTATAGAGAATAAAGCATTATGCCGGACTTTTTGAAAATTGTTAATCCAGAACCATATTAGAGAAAGGCAGTGTTATGCGTGTTCAACAATATACATATATATATGTATATATATATATATATATATATATATATATATATATATATATAAATATATATATATATATATATATATATATATATATATATATACATGGCAGTTGGCCGTGCTTTCAACGTTTCATCATTGGATTCGAAGATCCACGTATTTTCCAATACGATAAGCGAAAATAATATTCATAAACTACGGCAGCACTGTAGCGCGTAAATCTCCCCCACCATACATCGAATAACAGAAACCATGGAAACCATGTGCGTTTCGTCCGTGGTACCACGGATTGTATGGAAAGCTTTTTGATAGGAAGCCAAAATATGAATCATTATCTACTGTCTTTCCATATACTGTGCCACACACGACGCCTAAAGAACGTTTTTGAAGCGCTCAAGTCAACACGTCCGCACCCGACAGTTAGTATTGCATGCTTCTCTGCATTGCACCAAATATATTTTTCCTTTACGGTCGTATCATGGCAACGTTTCTAAGAAGATTTTCTATAAACGTCGTTTTCCCACAACCAGAGGATCCAGCTACCATCATTGTAAAAGGGTGTTTAAAGTGCAGCATCTTTTTGTGTTTGGAAAAAAAGAACTTCTTATAAAAGCTATTACAGAACTTTTATTTACTTTTTTCAACAAGATGAGTAGAAGACAAATTGTAGATGAATTTCATAGACCCGCACGAAAAAACTTTAAAACTCGACGTATTATTATAAGGGGTAATGATATGACTGCATATGCATCTGAAAATTGCGGTTATAAATTTTTATTGACACATTTTATTGATACATTTTCCAAGTACGCTTGGGCTCTCCCCGTCAAAAGTAAAAATTTCAATAATGTAGCTAAGGCTATGGAATCAGTTCTTAAAAAAAGACATCTAGCCAGAAATCTACAAACCGATAATGGAAAAGACTTTTTTTAAAGATTTCGTCAGATGATGAAATTCTATGAAATAAACCATTATTCTACATTCAGTGCATTAAAAGTATCAATTGTCGAGAGATTTAATCGCACACTGAAGAGCAAAATATGGAAAGAGTTCGGCATGACCGGAAATTACCATTGGCTCAGTCTTCTAAGTAAATTGATGAGTAAATACAATACAACAAGACATCGTACCATTAATATGCAACCTGCCCGTGTTAATTCATCAAATAAGGTTTATCTACTATCAAAACTATATGGGAAGGAAAAAGTCACTTCTAAACCGAAATATAAAATCGGTAATCATGTTCGCAGAAGCAAACACAAACATGTCTTTCAAAATGGCTACTCCCCGAACTGGTCGACAGAGAAATTTAAGGTGAACGAAGTGAGGAAAACAGAACAACGCGCATACTTGCTTGAAAGTTATCAAGGTAATATCATTCAAGGAGATTTTTATGAGACAGAATCGACAAAGGTCAAGTACGCTGATGTTTATCTTGTGGAGAAGATTTTGAAGCGTAAGGAAGATCGCGTGTTTGTAAAATGGCTTGGATCTCCATCATCTCATAATTGGATTGATATAAAAGATGTTCTGTAGCGCTCGAACTTTCAGTCAATATGTTAAACTTCAGGCACGAATACGACAGTTTAAAGACATTCAAGAATCTGGATCTAGAGGAAAGGAAGATACTGAGACTTATGAAAAATGGTTTCTTTTACACCAACTTGAAGGAATACGTCAAGTGCTTCTTCTGCTCACTGATAACGAGTGCCTTCACTTCAACATCTGATGTTGAAGCAGAACATTTATGTCTGTCTCCAGATTGTGTGTATCCTAGCGGTAAAAACATTTGCGGCCCGTATGATAAACCACTTAAAAAATCATACAATTATCACATACCATATTTTTCAACTATACTGAAAATTGTTATGCTAACAATTCTGATATCGCTTTAAGTGATCGAATTCGTGAACCGTCTGCATATTATGAACGTGCTCGTTTTACATCTGTGAATATGCTTATAGAAATAGTAAAAATATTAATTGACAATTTGATGCATTTGGTAAACTAAAGTTCCAATTAGATCTTTGTTGTAATGTTAATTCTAAAAATAGAAATAGACGAATGTACATTCTTTCATTCATAAAAACAAATTATTTTCACGAATACTGATCTTTTAATCATGATTATTAGCATAAGTAAACAACGTTGATCTTCAAACAGGCATAGCATTTCACACACAACTCCCATCATTGTGTCTTTACCATTCAGTCATCTTCCGTTAATCGTAAACTACATACAAATACTCGCTTTCTCTGCATTTGATACATGTCGGCGCCATAACATCCAAATCTGCATCCACGTGTTAGTGAAATTTACAGACAACAACATCTCCCCATCAATCTGTTTTTTCCTTTCATTCATCTTCCCACAGGCAGTTATCAAGCATCATCTCAAGCCAAATTCATGAGCTGGCCAAGATAGCCACCACGACAACTTAACCAAAGCATCTCAAGCAAAATTCACCAGCCTGGGTCTACACACTCCGAAAAACCGACGTCCGTCAGAAAACCTTTCAACCAAAAGTCATCATTTCATCGCCCTCCGATCACGCAGACGTTGACTCAAAACAAAACGGTATCTACACGCAATCATGCTTACGTTTATGATAAAACGTCTCCTGCACGGTTTTACCCTATGATAGCAATGTGATTTTCCACGATACTTTCATTAAAAAACATTGTTTTTGGATTTCGCTAGAACTATCTTCATCTCTATTCAAACACAACGCTTGGGCTCTTCACCTGGGGCACGAAACCCCGTATCAAAACAACTCTCCCCGTACTCAAACCAGCTCTCAGCCAACCAGCACTCTTAAAAACCCAGGTCACGATCCATCGCAAAGCACACACGCTCGCAAACAGACGGCCGGCCAGACTCAAAACCAGATCTCCATAGAAAAAGCTACCAATCCACTAATATACTTTCGTGTCGGCCAGCTTGCCGAAAAAACACACTTTAAGCATGTGTAGGGGTACATGTTGCCCGAGTGATTTTCTATGAAAGTGCCTGTCTTACTACTTGCGAAACATTCTTCACTTCTACAGCACTCGATTTAGTAATACACTTTGGTTATGGCTTAGTCTTATACTTTGGCATGGTTTAGCTATTGCTACTAATATACTTTTAGGCTATTGAAGCCGGCTTACTATGGTTGGCTGTCGCTACTAGTACACTTTCAGCATATTTAGGTAGGCTTACTATTTTATATCAGCTTGTAGAGTAGGGTTTTTCGTTTTTGGAAAGTGCATCGGAATGTGGTGTGTATGTCGATTCACTTTTCATCGATGACACTTGATGCATGTTTTGGATCATGGTCGACATCCAACAACATGTTGCGATATCTCGATGGATGTTTATCTACACATACCGTTGTCGTATCACCTTGGTTGTCACTCGAATGCTTGCGTTAGCAAGCTGATGAACAGAGTCGAAAGCTAGTTGGCGAATTTCCTTTGGTGATTTATGTTGTATCCAAATATTTGATTGTGTTTATCTCTTACAGTCGGGATACCGCATCTGCATCATCATTTTCACTCCCGGCAACGTAGACGATTTGCGTTGAAAATTCAGAGATGTATGCTAATTGTCGAGCTTGACGAGGTGATGGCTTTGTGGACTTTTGCAAAAAGGTGTAAGTCAAGGGTTTATGGTCCGTTTGTATGATTATAGTCCTGCCTTCCAATCTATCTTGGAAGTGTTTGAAAGCAGATTATACAGCTTGCAATTCTTTATGATATGTGCTTTATTTTCTGAAGCATCCGTTGATAAAATTAATGGACAAAGGGTGTGAAAGTAATGTGGTGGTTTAAAGTAGACGTTTACTTTCTTCGAATGCTATTTTCATATCGAATGTCAAGTTGATGGTGGTTTTGTCATTGGAGTTTCCATTTTCCAGAATAGAATTCACTGGTAAAAGAAGTTCTGCTGCATCTTTGAGGAATTTCTTATAGAAATTTGGCATTCCTAAGTAACGATGCAATTTGGCAATTGTATGTGGATTAGGAAAATTTCAAATCGTTTCGACTTTTGATGGCAATGGTTCAATTCCGTTTTGATTGACTACGTATCCCAGATAATGAACTTGTAGTTTTCCAAAATGATATTTCTTTGGATTGATTTTCACTGCAAATTAAGCACGTTGGATGAATAAATTTTGAAGATGTCTTTTGTGTTCTTCTAAGTCTTTGGATGCTACTAAAATGTCATACATATACTAAACGAAAATCTCGGTCCTGTAGTACCATATCCATGTACTTTTAAAATGTTTGGGCAGCGTTTCGTAGACCAAAAGACATGTAGAGGAATTCGAATAGTCCAAATGTTGTCATAACGGCAGTCTTACACACATCTTCTTCGGCAACTGCCACTTGATGGTACGCCCGTATCAGGTGTATCGTACAAAATATTGTTTTTCCTGCCAGATTATGAGTGAAATCTTCCATATTGGCTATCGGGTAACTTCTAGGAAGCAATCCCATTTTTGGACCTTTTGATCAAAAACAACAACAGCAGTTTGGAGTTTGAAATCTACCGCAAACCAACTACAACACGAAGAACGATACCATTTACCTCGAATAACACGTTTGCACAAAAAATGGCGGCTGGTTGTACATGGTGCTCCGAGTGATCACATAATATGTGATATTATCCCCTAATGGAAAAAGGATATACCAAAGAATGGGAATTCATTATGGACACAGCCGTAAAAACCGGATATAGCTCGCAGCACATAGAAAAATTGATCAGAAAACAGCATGTCAGCAAACTCGGGGGAAACATACGACACTATTTACGCAATCCAGCGAAAACATGCTAGGACGGATAAGCATCCCCAACTCCTACATGTTCCAAAAAATTAAAAACTCATTAAATAAGTTTTGATTGCAAGCAGTCGGAGCAAGCAGCAACACCTCCCTCAGAAAGTTTCCAGGCAGCGTGAAGGACCCACTAAAACTTACAGAGAAAAGCGGAATATATCGTGTTACATGCAATGATTGTGACAACAGTTCTCCGTCAAGCGTTGCTCAGAGAACACTCGCTGAAATTGGCTCCGACTCAACTGTCAAACTTTCAAGACATTTACAAATTGAGTTAATAAAGTCATCGGTTAATTATTATTGTTTGTTTAGTTAATCCCCAAGTTAAAAGCATTGTCAGAAATAACAAGTGTAGTCCCAAAAAAACGTGCTAGGGAGAAATCTCCTGTAAGTGAAATGCTGCTGAAAAACAAGCTGAAGCTTGGTCGCTACAATCTGAGTAACGGACCCCTAAACAACGGGAACAGATTTCAGCTACTGGCCGACACGGACGCTGGAACAAGTAACAACACAAATAGAGTCCCCGCAAAACAGGTGAAAATTTCTCCATTTGCCTTCCCGTACCTGCAGTATGGCGATATCCTATCTACATTAGCTGCATTGAATATCACAAATTATCAGTTGAAATTCATGTCCATCGGTCGGCGAGTATTTTTAGATGATTTCGATGAATACACAAAGTTACATCAACATCTGCTTGCCAACAAGATAAACTTTTTCACTTGCATCCCACAAAACCGATGAACTCAAGAATCATCTCAAACTCCACTGTACATTGCATATTTTCCACAAGGTACTAAAGTACAGAACTTACGAAAAATTAAAAGTGTAATGCACACAATTGTTAGCTGGAGCTACTATTCGACGAGCAAAAACGGACCAACGCAATGCCGCAATTGCCAAATGTTTGGACATGGCTTCTCCTACTGCCACATGCCGGCAAAATCCCTGATATGCAGCGGGAACCGCAGCACTGGCCAATGCACACTCATCGCATCTGAAACCAATCGCATTAAGTGGGTGGGTGATCAACAAGATCACACGAACACTACCATTTCTAAAAATAACTTTACGGTCTCGTAAACATTTTCATTTTAATTTAAAAAAATCCTTCCATGCTTCGCTGTATGACATTATGTGAACGATCGTAAACGCATTCGTTATGATTAGTTGTTACGGCTTGATTTTTCGCAAAGTTCTCCACTCCACCGTAATCGACCCTGGCCACGGTTCAGGCAATCCCACCCGGCTTCACCCGCGAAGAGGGGTGTGGGAATAAGTATTTTAAGAAAAGGGCGCCACCCGATTCTGCGCCGGGACTGCGCTGCCCGCGAACCCTGAAACGGGAATAGGGTCCGCGACGACCCAAAAACCACCGACCGAGTAGGGGAGCACAAGGAACACAAGCCGGACACGCGATTTCGGCCTCGCCACTTCACAAAATCACCAATTCAAATTAATATAAGGCACAATTTTATTTTTGTCAAAATCTGGCTAAATTTCCTATCTCTACTTATTGCCTACTCACAATTTGTTCCTTCTTAGCCTAATGCTGCGGCTCCGATTTCATCTCCTGCTACCCCTCTTCTTCCTTCCACAACGAGTAAGTTTCTCTTTCCGCTTCCCTGATTTTTTTCCAAAAGATCCAGCAACGCGCCGTCCACCAGTTCGCACAATCAACCAAGACCGACGTCCAAACAAAAAACGTTAAGAGAAACCACGCAGCTTCCACACCAGCGGTTGAAGTAAAAAAGCCCGTCAGCTGCTCCCGCAAATTTATGCAAAAACCCAATCCCGTTTTCTCCGCGTCGGCGGTTAATGCCCTCTCAGCTGGGCAGCTGACCTCATCGCAGCTTCCTGAGCTTTTGAACTGGTTTCGTCAGAGGTTGTGTCTCGACGCGGGGGAAAAGCTGTAAAAGCTGTGGGCTGCGATTGGAGCGCGGTGAAATACTCGTGGCGGTCGTTAACCATGGTGACTTTCACTTTGCAATGGTTGTAGGTATCACATGCGCGTAGGGGACTCCATTGGGGCGTACCGTAGACCGGGCCGGGCCTGGACTTGGATGCTGCACGATTGGATGATGGGTGTTTGTTGCAGTCATCGCTGGCAACTTATCTGCAGGGTCTGTGACGGTGTCCGGAAAACTCTCCATAACAAACTTACTACTTACTTAGTTATCTAATCTAATATCTTTACACCCCACACCTCCTCTACATTTATATAATTCAACTTCTACTCCTTACCATATAATGCACACCTCTACTTCCTACAATATAATTCGTTAATAATTATAGCAATATAATTCAATACTAACGCTATAATTCATTAATTGGCTTGATTGCGTGAAGTGGCGAACGTAACATTATTTATTTTCTTTAAAATCGTGTTTACCCGCCCGGTGGTTTGAGGTCTTCAAGGACAGGGCAGACCCCCATTCTGCCCTTATGAGTTGTGGGTCGACCACCTTGCGTGGCGAACGTAACATTACCCCCCTTCTTCAAGTGGGTTTTCCTAAAATCCACTCCCAACAATAAAAGGCGGGACGGCAACGTTCGACACGCGGACACCCCCGACGAGCCACCGAGCGGTCTGTGAACACGGCCTTCAGCGTGCACACGTCTAACAATTTACCTCCCGACGTCGCACTCACGATAGCTCGAACACTCCGCATCGGTCCCGTACGCGCACTCACAAAACCAACCCACTAGCCTAACAAACTTATCACTTAACTCGCAACCAAACTTTTTATATCAAATAAACTAAAAGAAAGAAAGAACAAGGAAAGAAAGGAAGAAGAAAGTTGGGATTACAAACATAAGGTAACAGGCGTGAAGACTCACGATTCAACACCCCCCGCAATCGATATTCCCCTCAGTTATTCAAGTCCTAAGCGAATCGTTATCGATTGCATGTGCCTATCTGTAGAGAGTCCTAACAGCATGCTAAATGACCATGGCGTTACAGAGCCTTGGCAAGCCCCATCCCTGTACTATTTGCCCCTCTCATCCTCAACTTCCTTTAATAGCCTTCCCGGTCTCTCGATCGTCCGGTCTCTGTACTCTGTAATGGCCCCTCGATTGCTAGAATTGATTTCCTCTCCGTTCCCTATTGATGAACCAGACCCCTCCTGTAACGCTACATTCGTCCCTACAAGCTAATGGTTATTTAGTGAGTTTGGTCGCTCATATGCTACCTCTTCCAAAGACTGCAACCGTTTATCGTCCCTTACAACAGATGGCTGTAAAGAGTTTTGTACCTTCCTCGATTCCACATCATTCTTATCATTACTAAAGGCCGCCTCTATTTTGTCTTCAATGCTCTCTCCTTCCGTTGCCCAATTCGTGATTCTGTCTTGATCCTCCCGTGTCGGTACACCCTACCTGTGTTCTACTACCCATATGAGGTCCCCTTTGCTGCTTCCTATCTGTCTCCCTAGGTCCACTCCTCTGCGACTCCCTGCCCCCAGACCCAGTCCATTGTGACTTCTTGCGCTCAGGCCCAGTCTCACCTCCTAGAGACTGCCTGCTACCAAGCCTACCCAATCGCCACTGCCTGCTACTAGGCATAGCCTCAGCCCATGTTGACTTCTCAACAGTCATCCTTGGAACTCCTCTAACAGCATGAGGGTCCCCATCTTCATTCAACTCTATCACAGTGGGTTTACCTTCACAGACCTTCACTTTATCCTCGAATTCAGCTTCCTGACCATCTTCCAGCTCGATGCTTGAGCACCTCTGATCCAGTCGAAGCTTTCCTTCTATGTCTCGTATGCGACCATGCAAGGACGCTTTTGGGCTTCCAACTCTTCGAGTCGTGCCAACAACCTATCGATTCTTCGGGATTCTCCTAACTCCTCCGTTACACTCGAAGCCGCTGTGCGGTTGCATTGCGCTTCACTTTCCAGGATCTTAAATTTGTTCTCATATAACACTTCGATCTCCTCCAGCTCCTCTTTATATTGTTCGCGAAGCTCTTGGACGAATTGTTGAAGCTTCGCTTCGGATTGATCGGTCAAACGATCATTGATTTCCTTTATTTCTAATTTATGTCTAGAACGCGCTTTGGTCAATTCTATTGCATGGTTACAATCTTTGGACTCCAGCTCTTCGTGCAGCGATCGTAGTGTGTCCTCCATGTTTTCACGTGCCAATGTACCTTCTTCGATGTGCTTGCGTGCCTCTTCTAGTTGCGTGCGTAGAAGATCGTTCTCCCTCTCCAGATTTTTGGAGTCATCCAACGCTTGCTGGTAATCAGCACAGACTGACTGGTACTTGCCGGTCAGCTCTGTGATCGTCAATTCCGTATCTTGTGTTACTCTCGGGCCAATTTCTGTTGTCGTCGTAGCATCTTCGTTTCGTTGCAACTTCCTGGCTCCAGAGCTGCTAGTTTCTTCATACTCTTCTGCCTGCACCAGCATATGTCCTAAAGCGAGCATTAGCTGCCGTCGCAACTTCTCCATTAGGGGATCCTCTGCTTTCTTCTCCCGAAGGAGGGTAGCGATCCTCCGCAGGCCATACTCCGTCTTGGCCTGGGCTACCAAAAACGCAGTGGACTTCTCATCCTCCCAAAAATCCACTGACAGCGCCCTTACCTCGTCCGTCACCATCTCTACCGCCTCGCGGTCCTGCTGGTAAGTGAAGGGGTAAGGTGAGTACGCGTTCATCATAGTCCCAAGCCGCAGTGCCTTCCGAAGATCCATCCGCATCGCCGACTCAGTTCCAGTGGCGATCCCGCGGACTGCCAGCTCATAGCTGAGCTCCTTCTTGCAGAGATGATCGATTAGGGCCTCCGTGAATTTTGCCATTTGAATCTTACACGAACGACGACAGCACAAGGAGGAAAAAGAAACACGTACTAGACGAGGAAATTACTTTCTACTTTATTTTATTATTACTAAATATACAATTCCTCTGACGACACTACACACCCGCAATTTCACACACCCGCAACTTCACACACCCGCAACTTCACACACCCGCAATCAGCACACTCCCGCGATCTCACACTTCCGCAATTGCACGCACGTGTCAGCACTTTTAATATGGCCACTTTTATTACACAGACACACTCACTGAACTTGTCGAACGGATCCGCCGTTCGAAAGCTGCCGTACACAAGTCCTGCTTTTTTTATAACGGCCCTACGTTGGGCGCCAAATGTTATGGCTATAATTTTCGTAACGTTCCACACTCCACCGTAGCCAACCCTGGCCACGGTTTGAGCAATCCCACCCGACTTCACCCGCGAAGAGGGGTGTGGGAATAAATATTTTCAGAAAAGGGCGCCACGCGTTTCTGCGCCGGGACTGCGCTGCCCGCGAACCCTGAAACGGGAATAGGGTCCGCGACGACCCAAAAACCACCGACCGAGTAGGGGAGCACAAGGAACACAAGCCGGACACGCGATTTCCGCCTCGCCACTTCACAAAATCACCAATTTAAATTAATTCAAGGCACAATTTTATTTTAACAACCTGACTCGCCCTAACTATACTTAACGCTACTTATAGTTTGTGTCTGTCCTTAGTCCTATTTCAACTGCTCGAAGACTTTCTTGAATCAGGAAACGACGCTCCAACTGTGTCCGTCCGCGCTTCGTCACCTGCTTAATCCGCACCCCCAAAAGTAGAGAATCAAACCTCGATGTATCATCCAACGACCTCCACAGCGCCAAGCAAAAAGTTCCACCTCGACGAATAATCCAACCGCCTCCACTCGACGCTGCCACTGTCCACGTCCGCACATCGTTACCAGACTCGCTCCGTCCCTTCGGTCCTATAAAAAGGGTCCCGGTTCCGTTTTTATCGCGTCCGATGGTCATTGCCCACTCAGCTGGGTAGCTGACCTCATCGCAGCTTTCAAAGCTTTTCGGACCGGTTCTTGTCGATGCACGTCAGCTGCTGCTTGGGTGATGTGGTTGGGGTGTTGGGGAAATAATCGTGACGGTCGCTAATCATGGTGAATTTCAATTGCCAATGGTTGTAGGTATCACAGGCGCGTAGTGGGGTCCAATGACGTGTCGTAAACTGGGCGGAGCCTTTATTTGGGATCTGTTGCGGCGATTGGGTGAGCGTTGTTTGTGTCGTGATTGCTGACAACTTATCTGCAAGATCTGTGACGTGGACTATGATACATTTTGCTGTTGATCACTCACCATAAAAACTACTATTACTACTTAGCTATCTAATCTAATATCCTTCATATACGTGCATCTCCCCTATATTTATATCATTCAAACTTCTAGCCTAAATTGACCTACTCCCTACAATATAATTCATTAATAACAATCCAGTTCATAAGTAACAATATAAATCAGTAACAACAAAACATTTCATTAATTAGCTTGATTGTGTGAAGTGGCGAACGTGACATTATCAATTTTTAACAAGACAGCGTTTACCCGCACGGTAGTTTTGGGTCTTCGAAGACAGGACAGACCCCCATTCTGCCCTTATGGGTTGTGGGTCGACCACGTTGCGTGGCGAACGTAACATGGTTTCCATGTCATCAGGACGAATGGTTCATTTTAATTAGAAATTGCATCTTTACATGCTATGACTTTATGTGAACGATCGTAAACGCATTCGTTTTGATTGGTTTCCATGCCATCAGGACGAATGGTTAATTTTAATCAGAAAATGCATATTTGCATGCTATGACTTTATGTGAACGATCGTAAACGATTTTGTTATGATTGGTTTCCATACCATCAGAACGAATGTTCTATTTTAATTAAAAATTATATCCTTCGATATGACACGCCCCTCCATAAGTTGCGTGTCCTCACGCAAGTATCAATGTATCAATCTGTGAAGCAGATTTATTGAATTTAAAGTAAACTATAATGATGACGGTAAGTATTGATCATACAATCAGCAATATTAGCATCAAAAATTTTCCTTATCCAAGAGAATGTTTCATGTTCAAATTCTAATTCTAATGTTCGGAAATTTTCTATCCATATTATCGATGTTCTTTCTATGTAATTCATTTAATGTGACATTGATTTCTTGGCTGTATTACACATTTTAGAAGATATTGGGTAGCGCCTTTTTATTACTCATATGTTCTATTCTGTATTTGAATGTAAAATTTACTATTCTTAAAGAACAATTGTAGGTTTAATAATGATATGACGTTTCAGAATTGTCCCTTAATTATGCAATTATGTAACGTTTTTGTGGATTTTAAACTTTTCGTAATAACAATGTTCTCGGAAATATTTTCAATAAATTCTTTTTTTGTTTGTTTTCATTATATATATATATATATATCATTATTATTATATATATTATATTTTCATAATACATTTGTCTACAATTGGTTTTACTTTATATTCTACGTTGCCCTCAGTGTTAGATGCTGCTTGTAAAAGTAATTAACATTTTGTGATAATTCAGGTTTTCTTATTAGGAATTGGTTCAATTTGCGTTTAAAAATATGTCATTCGAGAAATATGGTATTTGGGTAAAATAAAAATAGTAATTCGTTTGTGCAACCGCAATTCAGATGTTTTGCAATTTTGCCGTGCCAATATCATAAACATGAATTTCTTGTGCGGTCGGAATGTCTTTCCTCCTTTCAAATCTATTGTTTGTTAAAATTTTACAAAGCATTTAATTATTTTGATTTTTTCTGGTTTAATAAGGTTCTATTGCCAATCACAAATTTTGCCGTTTGGTAGTAATTATAAAAGAGACCAAGAGCACGAAGGTTCCTGTAAATGAATAGGTGGTTGGTAGTTTTTATGTTTCATGAAAAGTTTTTTTGTATTTCGTTGCTCTATTTTTGTTGAGGATGAAAGATCTATCAAATTTTTTGTTTTTATTTTTGTTTATAACATATTTCGGGTTAACTTCTACTGCTTTCCTGTGGCTGTTTTGATATTCTATGGCTTTATTCTGTTTGTTTTCGATATATTTCTTAATTTCGGGATATTTTTCAGAGGAGATGATGCCATTTTGAATTTCTATCGGTTTGTGATTTGTAGTGGAATGTATCGTTTCATTATAATATTTGAGGATTTCTTGAATGTCTACCATATTTGGAGATACTTTGGATTCTGATATTTTAATTCTAATGTGTTCATTGAGGGTATTATGGAGTCTTTCGACGTCAGACTTTCCAGTATTAAGACCTGGTGTAGTAAAGTGTAAAGTAATGGTTTCAATATTGAGAAAATTTTCTAAATTGTGTGTCAGAGCACTTTCGTTATCTGTAATGATATGTTTTGGTTTGCCGCATGTTGCAAAGTGTTGGTTTAAAGCTGCTTTTATGTCTATCCAGTTTCGTGTGTCCAGTGATATTGCTTGCGCAAATTTTGAGAATTTGTCGATGAGAGTTAAGTAAAAATGATTTCTATCTATGAACCATATATCCATGTGAACTACTTCATGTGGTTTATCTGGAATTGCAGGTTTAAAAAACGGTAATTTAGAAGGTTTTCGCTCATATTTACTGAGTTGGCAAGTGTGACAATTATTGATTATTTTCATGATCCCTTTCTTTAGGTTTGGGAAAAAGTACTTAGGTTTTAACTCTTTATAGACTTCTTCAATTTCTCTATGGTTATTTCATTTATGTTCTTTTAGGATTTCTTCTTGAATCGCTCCCTTTTCCGTGCAATCAAAAAGTAAATAGCTGCGTTTTATAAATTTAATGGCAGTATGTGGGGTTCTCCACTTTAAATATTCCGTTTGAAACTTATGAAAGGCACGCAAGTCTGGCATATAAAGTCCAATTACTTCCTTTTGTGGAATTTGATTGTTTAATATGTGTTGAACATATTTATCATTTAATTCTTTAGAAATGCAAATTACTCGTGATTTCTTGAAATATTTCTTTTTTATGATGCGGTTAGCTTTTCCCAATTTGATTATTAATTGATTATTATAAACGTTAAATGCAGATTCGGATATAGGGATATAATTTGTGTTATCTTCGTCAGCACTATGGCATATTGCTGCCACTGAGTTGTTTTCGGTATCGTCAGTGTTGCCTATAAGATCGTTGGCGTTTATGTGCATTGTTCAATTATTAACTTCCCAGTATATGGGAAGTTCTTGTAATCGCCTCGAAAATCGAAATTGAAATTTTCAACATTTCTTTACGTTTTGAGGTCTATAGAGTATATATAAAGTATTTTTAGAAAGGAGATGTATGTGTGTGTGTGTACGTACGTACGTACGTACGTTCGTGGACACTTTTTTCTACGAGCATAACTCACGTAAACAAAGTCGTATCGACTTCGTTGAGAAGTCAATCGAAGCGTCTTTGCAATCTTAAGAGCTGATTAGTTTCTGGGATACTTCGGTCGGGGTTTTTTTTTGTTTTGACTCTTTGAAGATCATTTCTGTCATGCGTTATATCTCGCGAACCAAACATACGATTTGCATGATTAAGGTGTCAGTCGACGCGTATTAACATTTGTGTGCACCTTTCAAATTTTAAAAAAAATCGTTGGCGCCGTTTTTTAATTTAAAAAAAAACGTACAAAAAATTAGGGTTTTTTTATAAACAATAAAGTTTTAACCTGATTTACGAAAAAAAGTATTCAATTTTTATAAAATTTATTTATTTAAAGCAATGTTTGTAAAAACAACATCAAAACTTTTTCTCATGATTACGTAAAAAGTTAAATAGAAAATAAAAAATCATTAACAGGCATCATGATTTTCAAGGTCATTTCTGTCGTGCGTTATATATATCTCGCGAACCAAACATACGATTTGCATGATTAAGGTGTGAATCGACGCGTATTAGCATTATTGTGGATCTTTCAAATTTTGAAAGAAATCGTTGGCGCCGTTTTTTAATTTAAGAAAAAACAGTGCAAAAAATTAGGGTTTTTTTTCTAAACAATAAATTTTTAACCTGATTTACGAAAGACAGTATTCAATTTTTATAAAATTTATATATTTCAAGCAGTGCTTGTAAAAACAACATCAAAACTTTTTCTCACCAATACGTAAAAAATTAAATAAAAAATAAAAAACCCTTAACAGTCATCATGATCTTCAAAGTCATTTCTTCCATTCACTATATCTCATGAACCAGATATAACATTTGCATCATTAAGGTGTCAATCGACGTGTTTTAAAATATCTTTGATAATTTTAACATTATAGAGACCCGTTTCAGCGGTTTTTTTAATTTAATAGGAAAAAAAGAGAAAACTTAAGGTTTTTTCATAAAAAATATTTTTTTAACCTGATTTGCACAACACAGTAATAAATGTTAATAAAGTTTATACATTGTTATCAGTTTTTGAAGAGAAACTAGCAAAACTTTTTTTCATGATTCTGAAGAAATTTAATTAAAAAAAAAATCATTCAAAGTTACCATATGAAAGGGGTACTTCCGATTGATATGACCTTATATCTTTAATTCTAAAGACTTTGTTGTTTAGTCAATCAAAGTTTCAAAATGTTTGGATAATTTGAGCAGATTTTAAATAGTTTTTGCAGTCTTTTAATTAAAAAAAGTGGCTTAAATTTTGAAAACCATCAAAATTTCAATCAAATTTGCATTTGTGGTAATCAATCATCATCATCCATCCACCAAAAGCCTTGCGTAATCAGTAGATGCTCCCGTAGATGATATGATTAATATTTACTCATTCCTATTACTGCTATGAATACCTTTCATTATTATTAATTAAAGTAGTATTATTTTCAAAATTATTATTGTGTTTAAAGTTGTTGATGTTTATGTAGATATTACTGGGAAGTTGACCGTGTGAACCTCAAGGGTCGCACTTCGCGGCTTGTTATTATATGATTTTTGTTCTACGTTAAAGCTTTGATTTTCGTTCGAGCTGGATTCTGCTCGCGATGCAGTTTCAATATGTGGAGTGGGTCGTGAGAGTGCATTAGCAACTTTATTTTCCTTGCCTTTGGTATATTCGATTTCATAATTATAATCCTCCAATTGTAACTTACATCCTTGCAACTTTGAATTTGGTTCCTTGAGGTTAGCTATCCATGATAATGGTTTATGATCGGATTTAATTGTAAACTTCCTACCATATAAGTAGGGTCTGAAATATTTAATAGCCCAAACAATAGCCAGGAGTTCTTTTTCTATAGTCGAGTAATTAGTTTCATGATCGTTGAGAGTACGCGAAGCAAAAGATATAGAGTGGGTGTCTTGGGATAAGACTGCTCCGATAGCGTAATGGGAAGCATCCGTTGTCAGAGTAAATTTTTTGTTGAAATCGGGATATTTTAACACAGGGTTAATTTTTTCAACTAGTCGAAGGAGTCAACATATGTAGTCCTTATCGAAAGGATTTATTTTTAAATTTTTCCTAAGTCTTAGTGTTAATGGCTTAGCAACTTTCGAAAAATCCTTAATGAACTTTCTGTAATATCCAAAGAACCCTAGGAATGATTTTATTTGCTTGATTGTTTTTGTGATAGGAAAATTCAATATTGCTTCTACTTTTTTGGGTTAGGTTTGACACCTTCGATTGTAACTATATGTCCCAGGAATTCGGTTTCATGTTTCATAAATTCACCTTTATCAATTTGGATCTTTAGATTAGCAGATTTGAAGACATCTAAGATTTTCTTCAGAGATAAAATATGCTCTTGCAGAGATGTGCTTAAAACAATAATATCATCCATATACACGAAGCAGATCTTTCCGATATATTCAAAAAGGATATCATTCATTAGTCTTTGAAAGGTCGCTGGGGCATTTTTCAAACCAAATGGCATTCTAGTAAATTCATAATGTCCTCTATCGGTTGAAAATGTCGTTTTCTGGATATCTTTTCCACTAACTTCGATTTGATGGAAGCCCTTTGCTAAATCGAGAGTTGTGAAATACATGGATCTCCCTAGTTTATCTAATATGTCTTCGATATTCGGTATCGGAAACTTATCGTCGATTGTAATCTCATTTAGTTTTCTATAATCTACCACCAACCGCCACTTAGTCTTTCCTGACGCGTCGCTTTTCTTTGGAACAATCCAAATTGGTGAAGAATAAGGGGATTTACTTGGACGTACGATCCCTTGCGATAGCATGTCGTTGATTTGCGCTTCCACCTCAGACCGATGGATATAAGGATATCTGTACGATTTTGCATACACAGGGTTGTCACAAGTAGTTTTTATTTCGTGCTTAATGTTATGAGTGAAAGTCAAATTGTCACCTTCTTGAAAGAATATGTCTTTGTAGTTGTTTAATAACTTCATGAGACAACTTTTTTCTTCGGAATTCAAATGATCATTTCTCAACGTCAAAAGAGGTTCCTTGGTTTTATATGTTTCCGACATGTATAAATTATTTATATATTCTTCTTTTTCTTCGTCTTCTTTCGACTGATATATGGGTAAAATCTTATCGTCAAATTTTATCACTTTGCTTTTTAAATCGATTATTACGTTTTATTTATCGAAAATATTGTTGCCTAATAGCCCATCAAAAAATTCACTGAATGTGTATTCGATAAAATGGAATTTTTCGCTTCCTCCGAGTTCTTGGAAAGGTTTGATTTAAACTATGTGGGAATATGACAATTGTGAATTTAAAGTGTTAATACAATACGTTTCTCTTGGGATACGTAATTTTGGATGACATAGATTTGGCCTTATGATGCTCATACTCGCTCCTGTATCTATAAGGAATCTGAGTGAAATCCCAAATGAATCTATTCGAATATATGGTAGGTTACTGGTTCCGGGTCAGTTTCCGAGGCAAGTTTCTGAAATTTTTGGATAGTACTGTTTTCACCGGCAGGAGATTTTTGGTTTTTATTTTGGTTGACGTGAATTTGTCTTGAATAATCCACTTCCATAGGTTGAGGGCTACCAAACTTTCTAATACGGCTTTGAAATGAATTTCTAGAAAATTGTTGATATTGGCGGTTAGTTTGAAAGTTTTCGAATTTTGCGAGATTGTTACAATTCGGATGGGAGTTATTTACGTTAGGATATTTATTTAGACGAACCGGTTGCTGAAAATTCTGTCGATAATAATTTCTAAATGGTTGATTGTGTTGGTTTTCATTTCTTTGTTGGATTTTGTTTTCACTATAATATAGATGACCTGTGTAGTGTTTCTGGATCGCCATGTTGGAAGTTATGCTTAGCTCTGTATTGTTCCAGAGTAATGCGCGTCTTCTTTCTATTAAAATATATATTAAATGGAGATTGAGAAAACTCACATCTCTTTGAAGAAGGGAAAACTACCTACCGGCATTCCGAAGATTGCCACATATTTGGCGCAGAGACAATGCTCAAGCAGCCGATATTTCTATACACTTTTTTGCCAATGTAAGGCATACTTGTGCTCAAGTAGAAATCTGTCTTTTTGCCGAATTTATCAGGCAAAGTCTGATCAAAGTCTTACTCTGCCGAAAGGAGGCAGTTGCTTAATAAAATAGCAATTTGCTTTGAGTCTATTAGACAGACTTAATTTTCTTTATTCCGTTGTCTTAATTTATACAATATTCTATTTACTTATTTTATCCCTAGTCTAAATACAATGTACATTTTAATTCTAAATACATAATAAAAATGCTTACTTTAAAGTTTGAATCAACCAATCCAAATAAAAGCGATTAGGTTCCCACATTCTTCTTTCCATTTCATAATACTCATATGTCAACTCATTTTATCAATATGGGCTATGAGTAATTGATTTAGAATCAGTACACAGCGCAGAGCAATAACCAGGCGGCGGTATTAGTAGGTCAGTAAGCACCCGACCGCGTCTGGCTATTTGTAAACAAAGAGCTTTTCATTAATCTATTGTAATTGAATACTTAATTAGAGTTGAATGAGCTTACATGCGTACATGCCTAGATGGCGTGCTAAATGGATCGTACATGGGTTGAGGTACGAGATGAATGTTGACATGTGCCTGTGCTGAAGTGGTTATTATGTGTGCATATACTACACCCTAACCCTTTGAGATGAGAATTTGTAAATCAAATTCGAGGCTAATTGGGGATTGTTTTAGTTGTTCGTTTGTATAAAAGTATGTAATTAACAATTGATGATTAAAGTAAGTTTACATTATTTTGAAATGTACCAAAATTTTCTATATGTAATTTGGATAAAATAATTTTATGTTATAAATAGTTCTCTTATTTTGAATTTTTGTATAACTTAAGCCTATTGTTATGAATCCATTTATTACAATTATCTATTTCTATTAGCGTATTTACACTGTTTGTGTCCAAAACTTTATAAGGACCTTTATATGGCTTTTGGCCTTTTTTCTTATTTTCAACTTTAATTAGTACTAAGTCATTGATTTTTACATTTAATGGATTTACGTATGCTTCTCTTTTGTTTCTCGCTACTTTAGTTTTTTCTATTAGACTTCTAGCTTTTGATATGGACGTCTTTAACCTTAGTTTCAATTCATTGGCATAGTTTTCAATGTCATAGATTTTGTCTGTATTTTCTAGATTGTCACTTGGTAAGTACGAAAGTTTTCCAAAAACTAGTTCATATGGTGTGTAGTTGGTATCCACGTGAGGGGTCGTATTATACGAGAATGTGTAAAATGGTATCCATTCGTCCCAGTTATTGTCGTCAACAAAAGCTAAGAGGTATTCGTTGAGGACACGGTGGTTTCGTTCTACTACACCTAACGTCTCGTGGTGATATGGAGTTGAAAAAATCTGTTTTATTTTTAAAATTTCGCAAATGTCCTTCATGAGTTTATTCGTAAACTCTGTTCCTAAATCGGTTTTTAAAATTTTAAATTGACCATATTGTAGTATGAAGTTATTTACAAGTGCCTTGGCTACGGTTTTGGCTTCCTTATTTTCTAAGGGTATTGCGGTAATATACCTAGTTAATTCGCACTGTATAGTTAATATGTATCGATAGTTATTTGAAAATCTTAGAGGACCGACAATGTCCGCGGTTATTATCCCAAAACTAGTAGATGGTGTATCGGTTTTAATCATTCTTTCTTTCGTGTGCTTAGTTATTTTATTAAATTTGCATTTATCGCATTGATTTATAAAATGCTTTATCATTTTGTTCATGTCCCTCCAACAGTATCTTTGTCTCAATTTCAAATATGTTTTTCGGATTCCTGTGTGTCCTCCGTGTGGCGATTCGTGGAATTCTTCAATAAGTTTTCGTTGTGTAGCGATATCATTAATTCTTTTAGGGGGTCTATATATCATTATTTTTAATTGGATATCCATATCTCGTTGCAACGTATTAAATATCTTCTTAAATTGCTCTTTGGGTACGTACCTAAATATTATATCTTCCATAGATAGAGCAAGTTCATTTATATTATTCTTCTGCGAGTAATTCAGTAACTTTTTCAATACAGAAACTAGTTTCGTGTTTGAGTTATCGTTACAATTATCGCGAATTCTCACACTTAGTTTTTCGCTGGCGGAAACGGATTTCTCGTGAGCTTTATCGCTAAAGTGGATCATTAAATAATCTTTTTCCTTCGAGATTATATTCTTCCTTTTATTTTCATTGTTGTTGCGCAACATATAAAATTTTAGTTTTAATGTCCCTGTAACATCAGAAAGCGAGGTACAATCGAACGCATAGAGGTGATCAATCTCCCGTTTTTGTTTGTCACTTTCGTTATCGATTTCTATATTTGTTTGTTTCTTTTGTTTAATCGCCTTGCTTCTTGTTATCGCCATAAGTTTCTTACTGATACTTTCATCATTGGTTGGCGGTATCATTGGTTTCAGAATTTCAGAGTCCAATTGTATCCTTGATAGTGCGTCTGCGTTAGTGTTGATATTACCCTTTTGGTATATAATTTCAAAATCATAGTCCGATAAATCTAAACGTATTCGTGTCAATTTAGATGATGGGTTCTTGTGAGTGAACAATGATACTAAATGCCTATGCTCTGATACCACTGTAAACTTTCGTCCATACAAATATGGTCTGAAAAAGTTTATTCCCCAGTGTATCACCAAAAGTTCTTTTTCAATGATTGGTTTGTTTAACTCATGCTTGTTCAATGATTTACTCGCGTATGAGATGGGTAAATCAGAACCGATCTCTCCTTGTGACAGAATTGCACCTAATGCAAAATTCGATGCGTCAGTAGTAAGAATAAATGGTTTGTCAAAATCTGGATACTGTAGTATTGGTGGTGACATCAATTTTTGTTTTAGTAGATCGTACGCTTTTTGCTGTTCTTTCTTCAATAAAGAGTTCAAACTCTTTGCCGTTTCTGCAAAATTTGGGATGAAGTGACGGTAATAGTTACAAAAAGCTACGAATCTCCTGACGTCATCCGCGTTTTTAGGGATTGGATAGTTCTTTATGACCTCGTGTTTGGCAGGATCTGTTCGTATCTCGTCTGCTGTAATGAGGTGTCCTAAGTAGACTACTTCCGATTTTAGAAATTTGCATTTACTTGCATTCAATTTGAGGTTGTATTTGCGTAGTCTTTGTAACATTTTAGATAAATTCTTATTATGGTGTTTGATGCTGCATCCAAAGACCATAATGTCATCGACATATAAAAAGGCTGAATGACTTAAACCTGTCAGAGCATTCTTTGAAAGCTGTTTGAGGAAATTTTTAATCCAAAAGGTAGTCTCTGGAATTGGTAGTGCCCGTTGCCAGTAGAAAAAGCTGTTAAAGGTCTAGAGTCTTTTTCTGGTTCAATCTGGTGAAAAGAACTCGTCATATCTAAGGTGGAGAAATATTTTGCTCTACCGAGTTTGTCGAGCACATCTTCCAACCTTGTCAATGGAAATTTGTCGTTTACTAACTTGTCGTTCAACTTTCTGAAGTCAACAACAAGTCTCCATTTCTTTGTATCGTCAGAGCTTTTCTTTGGTACAACTAATAATGGTGAGTTGTATGGGCTAGTGGAAGGTTCTACTATGTCATTATCTTCCAATTCTTGGACTTGTTTTTGTATTTCCTCGTTTTGTGTCTGTGGTAATCGATAATTTTTGATGTAAACTGGTATCTCATCAGTAGTATTGAGCTTTTGCCTGTAGAAATTGTTTTTCATAAGATTTTCACCTTCAAGATGGAAAGCATCTTGGTATTGTTTTATTTTTTCTAATAAGCTCTTGTTTGCATGTTTATCTAAACTATTTGTATTAATGACATCTAACAACTTGTTCAAAAGTCTGTTGTCGAAAATTTGCTTTGCTTTTAAAATTTTGTAGTTCTTGAGAGGCTCTATATCTAATTCAAAGTGTTTGAGTGTTACATTGTGCTCATTAGTATTCAATATTTTAACTTGACATACGCCTTTCGCCGGTATAATGCAATTCCCTAAAAATACTCCATTTTGTATCTCTTTGTTGAAAATGACGCAGTCTTCGGATCTATAGATCTCTAATGGGATCATGGTTTCTGTTCTCGCTGGAACATTTATTTGTGCCATATTGATTTTTCTAGTATACATCGGTACTGTCATATCTTTGTCAAGGGTACAAAAAGTAATTGTATAGGACTCGAAATCAATTTTGCACATTTATTTACTGAGTATATCTCTACCTAATATACCATCAGTTTCTATTGGAAAGTCCTCATCTACTATGTGGAAAGAATCTGTTATCATCTTGTCGTCGATGATGAATTGTATTTGTGTCAATCCCAGAGACATTGTTGTCTCGTTTGTAATGCCCGTGAGTTTGCATTTATTTTCGGGCTTTAAATCGATATTAGTGCGAATTAAGCTATTATTTTTAATTATAGAAATGTCTGCACCTGTATCTATCAAAAGCTTCAGGTATCTATTTTCATTTTTAATTGATTATTTTTATAAAGTTAGTGCTAATATCCGTGATTTTATATATTTTGTTACTTATGTTATATTTAGTTTTTACAATATTTTTGGCCAAGTTATCTATTCTTCGTCCGGGAGGTTGCCGATCTCCTCTCGGGCGATTGTCAAGTTTCCCTGATTCTGTATAGTACGAATTCTTCTAGTATTGTTAGGGTTATTTTTTATTATTTGAATAATTTCTACTATTGGAATAGTTTCTATTATTAGAGTAATTTATATTATTAGAGGAATTTCTGTTATTCGAATTATCTCTGGTTTGGAAATTTCTTTCGCGATTGAAATTTCTGTTATTCATCGCTTTATGGTTAGAATTTCTATTATTAAATTGTGGTCGCCTCTGAAAATTTTGATTATTAGGACGGACGTTATTATGGTTTCCATATCTATTGCGGAATTTTCTTCTATCCCTGTTCACGTATAAAATACTGTTTTGTTGGGCTTCATTTCCTTCTACTTCTGTAGCTAGAGAAATAGCTTCGCTCAATTTTGCAGGTCTCGCTGCAAATACTGTTTCCCTAATTTGGTCGTTTAGACCGTTCTTGAAGACTGTTAAGGCATACATGTCGTTTACGCTATGTATTGCCTGTTTTGCAACTTGTTGCGGGTTTGGACCTAGTTCTTGTATTTGTAAATGATTTAGTTCATTTACTAGGTTTAGTATTTAATCTTTGTAAATTGAAATTGGAAGTCGCTTTTGTGACAACGTCGAAAGTTGTGTATGAATTTGAGGGATTGTTTTTGGATTTTTGTACTTCCGTCTTAGTTCAGTCTCAAAAGTGTCTAGATCTGTAATATCTGACGTGTTTAGTGAAGTTCTAACGCTTGGACTAAGTTTAACATATATAACAAAATTTAGTAGTTCCGTTTTTCCTTCCGTCGTAAGTTTCTTGTCAATGAGTCGTATAATGATTAAAAACGTCTCGAGCTCTGAAAATTTACCGTCAAAGTTAGGTATTGTTTTAATGGCCGTTTCAATGTTAAAATCTGCCATTTCGGTGTATGTAATTTCTTCTTTTGCTTCTACTTGAATGTTTTCGGCGTTCAACCGTGTTACTAAATTAGAAATTATTGACTTGCTTGTGGATGAAAGTGCTGTTTTTAACTCTATAGCTTCACCTTCTTTTAGTGTTCTAAAAAGATTGAGATATTCGGCTTCTATTTGAATTACCTTTTCTAATTTTTCTTTAAGAGTTTTGACCGTGTAGGTCTTTGTTTTTCTTAAATTTGAAAGTGTGTTCTGCAAGTCAATAAGTAACTCTTGTAGTCTGTTTATAGACATTTGGAAAATTTACTAAACATTGTTTCTTCCTAAAACAATATTTCTGTCTACGACTTTTCGAGCATACTTCTTTTGTTTACTATTATATATATATATATATAAATATCAAGATTATAGAAAATACGACCGTGGTACTTATGGTTTGTTTATATTCAACTAAAATGTTAGAATTAGTACTACAATTATTTCCCATTTTACTTATAATTTATCTCTACTATTTAATTTTGATTTTATATATATTTAAATCATTTGCGTTTAAGACTATTTAATTTATTTGAAAAATTAATTTTTTGTTCTCCTGCTGATATATGTATTAGGCGATGTAATATCGCTTTTTCGCGTTGTTCATTAAATGCTTTTCCTCCTCTTCGTCTTCGCTTTAACTTTACAATTTTCGGGATTGCTGCTGTTGGCTTTTTTATAAACTGCTCAATGTGTCTAGGACGGGGTCCGGGTAGCGGTGTTGGTTCATATTTAGGTGCCTGGGATGCCGGTATAGGCACGTATTTTTCTCGTGTGGGTTTTGCTGATTCGCTGGATTTCGCTCCTAGTATTAGGCATCTCTCGAATGCACGATGGAATTCTCCGTCTGAGGAAATCTCGCGGATTTCACATTCATCTTCGTATTCTAGTAGTCCGGAACGTGCAGGATCGTGGATCGCAGATTCGTGGGTCGCAGAATCGTGGGTCGCAAGTTCGTGGGTCGCAGGATCGCCATGTAGTGTTTCTGGATCGCCATGTTGGAAGTTATGCTTAGCTCTGTATTGTTCCAGAGTGATGCGCGTCTTCTTTCTATTAAAATATATATTAAATGGAGATTGAGAAAACTCACATCTCTTTGAAGAAGGGAAAACTACCTACCGGCATTCCGAAGATTGCCACATATTTGGCGCAGAGACAATGCCCAAGCAGCCGATATTTCTATACACTTTTTTGCCAATGTAAGGCATACTTGTGCTCAAGTAGAAATCTGTCTTTTTGCCGAATTTATCAGGCAAAGTCTGATCAAAGTCCTACTCTGCCGAAAGGAGGCAGTTGCTTAATAAAATAGCAATTTGCTTTGAGTCTATTAGACAGACTTAATTTTCTTTATTCCGTTGTCTTAATTTATACAATATTCTATTTACTTATTTTATCCCTAGTCTAAATACAATGTACATTTTAATTCTAAATACATAATAAAAATGCTTACTTTAAAGTTTGAATCAACCAATCCAAATAAAAGCGATTAGGTTCCCACATTCTTCTTTCCATTTCATAATACTCATATGTCAACTCATTTTATCAATATGGGCTATGAGTAATTGATTTAGAATCAGTACACAGCGCAGAGCAATAACCAGGCGGCGATATTAGTAAGTCAGTAAACACTCGACCGCGTCTGGCTATTTGTAAACAAAGAGCTTTTCATTAATCTATTGTAATTGAATACTTAATTAGAGTTGAATGAGCTTACATGCGTACATGCCTAGATGGCGTGCTAAATGGATCGTACATGGGTTGAGGTACGAGATGAATGTTGACATGTGCCTGTGCTGAAGTGGTTATTATGTGTGCATATACTACACCTGTTTCAGTTAAAATACTAATTGCTTTTTCAATACTATGAGGATTCCGGCAAAATAAAAGTGTCCGGCTTGGCTCCGGTAAATTATTTTTTAGCACGTCAACAGCGAGTTTGTGATTATTCAAGATAACTGATTTTCCTGTTGTACTTTAATGTTTAAAGCAGTTAACCGTTTTTGTAAAATATTTATAAAACAAGCCGCGAAGTGCGACCCTTGAGGTTCACACGGTCAACTTCCCAGTAATATCTACATAAACATCAACAACTTTAAACACAATAATAATTTTGAAAATAATACTACTTTAATTAATAATAATGAAAGGTATTCATAGCAGTAATAGGAATGAGTTAATATTAATCATATCATCTACGGGAGCATCTACTGATTACGCAAGGCTTTTGGTAGATGGATGATGATGATTTATTACCACAAATGCAAATTTGATTGAAATTTTGATGGTTTTCAAAATTTAAGCCACTTTTTTTAATTAAAAGACTGCAAAAACTATTTAAAATCTGCTCAAATTATCCAAACATTTTGAAACTTTGATTGACTAAACAACAAAGTCTTTAGAATTAAAGATATAAGGTCATATCAATCGGAAGTACCCCTTTCATATGGTAACTTTGAATGATTTTTTTTTTAATTAAATTTCTTCAGAATCATGAAAAAAAGTTTTGCTAGTTTCTCTTCAAAAACTGATAACAATGTATAAACTTTATAAACATTTATTACTGTATTGTGCAAATCAGGTTAAAAAAATATTTTTTATGAAAAAACCCTAAGTTTTCTCTTTTTTTTCCTATTAAATTAAAAAAACCGCTGAAACGGGTCTTTATAATGTTAAAATAATCAAAGATATTTTAAAACACGTCGATTAACACCTTAATGATTCAAATGTTATATCTGGTTCATGAGATATAGTGAATGGAAGAAATGACTTTGAAGATCATGATGACTGTTAATGATTTTTTATTTTTTATTTAATTTTTTACGTATCCATGAGAAAAAGTTTTAATGTTGTTTTTACAAGCACTGCTTGAAATATATAAATTTTATAAAAATTGAATACTGTCTTCCGTAAATCAGGTTAAAACTTTATTGTTTATAAAAAAACCCTAATTTTTTGTACTTTTTTTTCTTAAATTAAAAAACGGCGCCAACGATTTATTTCAAAATTTAAAAGGTGCACACAAATGTTCATACGCGTCAACTGACACCTTAATCATGCAATTCGTATGTTTGGTTCGCGAGATATATCGCATAACAGAAATGACCTTCAAAGAGTCAAAACAAAAAACCCCCCCGACCGAAGTATCCCAAAAACTAATCAGCTCTTAACATTGCAAAGACGCTTCGATTGACACCTCAACGAAGTCGATACGACTTTGTTTACGTGAGTTATGCTCGTAGAAAAAAGTGTCCACGAACGTACGTACGTACGTACGAACGTACACACACACACACATACATCTCCCTTTCTAAAAACACTTTATATATACTCTATAGACCTCAAAACGTAAAGAAATGTTGAAAATTTCAATTTCGATTTTCGTGGCGATTACAAGAACTTCCCATATACTGGGAAGTTAACAAGCCGCGAAGTGCGACCCTTAAGGTCCACACGGTCAACTTCCCAGTAATATCTAGATAAACATTAAAAATATCAAACACACAATAATTTTGAAAATACTACTACTTTAAATAATAATAATGAAAGGTATTCATAGCAGTAACAGGAATGAGTTAATATTCATCATATCATCTACCGGAGCATCCACTGATTACGTAAGGCTTTTGGTGGATGGGTGATGATGACTGATTACCACAAATGCAAATTTGATTGAAATTTTGATGGTTTTCAAAATTTAAGCCGCTTTTTTAATTAAAAGACTACAAAAACTATTAAAAATCTGCTCAAATGTTCCAAACATTTTAAAGCTTTGATTGACTTTACAACAAAGTCTTTAGAATAAAAGATATAAGGTAATAACATTTCGAAGAACCCCTTTCATATGGTAAATTTCAATGATTTTTTATTTTTAATTGAATTTTTTAAGTTTTGCTGGTTTCTCTTCAAAAACTGATAGGAATGTATAAATTTTATAAACATTTATTACTGTGTCGTGCAAATCTGGCTAAAAAAATATTTTTTATGAAAACAACCCTAAGTTTTCTCATTTTTTCTATTAAATTAAAAAAACCGCTGAAACGGATGTTTATAATGTTAAAATAATCCAAAAAAATTTAAAACACGTCGATTGACACCTTAATGATGCAAATATTATATCTGGTTCGTGAGATATAGTGAAGGGAAGAAATAACCACGAAGATCATGATGACTGTTAATGATTTTTTATTTTTTATTTAATGTTTTTGTTATCACGAGAAAAAGTTTTGATGATTTTTTTACAAGCAATGCTTGAAGTATATAAATTTTATAAAAATTGTATACTGTCTTTAGTAAATCAGGTTAAAAATTTATTGTTTATAAAAAAAACCCTAATTTTTTTCACTTTTTTTTTCTTAAATTAAAAAACAGCTACAACGATTTTTTTCAAAATTTGACGCATTCACACAAATGCTAATACGCGTCGATTGGCACCTTAAACATGCAAATCGTATGTTTGGTTCGCGAGATATAATGCATGACAGAATCGACCTTCAAAGGAGCGAAACAGCAAACCCCCCCGACCGAAGTGTCCCGAAAACTAATCAGCTGTTAAGATTGAAAAGACGCTTCGATTGACACCTTAACAAAATCGATACGATTCTGTTTACGTGAGTTATGCTCGTAGAAAAAAGTGTCCACGAACGTACGTATGTACGTACGTACGTACGTACACACACACATACATCTCCCTTTCTTAAAACACTTTATATATACTCTATAGACCTCAAAACGTAAAGAAATGTTGAAAATTTCAATTTCGATTTTCGAGGCGATTACAAGAACTTCCCATATACTGGGAAGTTAATAAAATATTTATAAAATTTATTGCAGAACCTCTGAATTCGGTTGTTCGCCGTTCATATCATAGTTGAGAGCTATTTCTCTGATCCATAAAATTTGCAAATAATAAACTTTCAATTTCGTCCCACTTCACAAAATGAGGGTTCGCGTCTATAATTTGTTTAGCTTTACCAACTATCTTACTTTTTATAAAACTTAAACTTATTTGTTGTGAATGATGGTTGTAAGTTGACAGTGTTGGGGCCATTTGATCTACCATGTCGATGAAGCTTTTAGTTGATCCCTATTTTCATCAAAAATAGGAAGATGCGACGCGTGCTTTAGTGGATCAATCATGAGACCCAAAGCGCCTTTCTCCTCGCTGTCCTTAATCTCGCTTGTCTTTATACTATCGTTACCTGTTGCCATTTCGAATGTGTTGGCTGTTGTTCTGGATCTTGAATCAAATTGCTTTGGAACTTCTCCTTTATCTGCAGTCAGGAACTATGACGTCTTCGGGAACTACACTTTTGCACTTTCTTGGAAATATTTGCAAAGCTTTCTAGCTGCACTGTTTTCACTAAGGGAAACACTTTCGCTCACGTGTTTTTTCTCAATCGCGACGTTTAAAGTTATAACCTTTTCGCGGTTGTAACAATCTTAAATTTGCGATTTGAATTTGTTCGTTTTTTGGACCCTTTTTCGTTTCAAAAAGGATCCTACCGACTGCGCCAATTATGATATGCGAGTGCGAATATACACTCTTTAAATAAAAAACATGTGAATGTTCCGTGTAACCCGTCTTTATTCTTTTAGATATTTATCCAGACTAACTATTAACTTTCTTCCATATCCTATTTATCAACAAATATCCTCTTAGTTCGAGTGATCAATAAGATCACACAAACACTACCATTTCTAAAAAAACTTTACGGTCTCGTAAACATTTTCATTTTAATTAAAAAATACATCCTTCCATGCTTCGCTCTATGACTTTATGTGAACGATTGTAAACGAATTCGTTATGATTGGTTTCCATGTCATCAGGACGAATGGTTCATTTTAATTAGAAAATGCATCTTTACATGCTATGACTTTATGTGAACGATCGTAAACGCATTCGTTATGATTGGTTTCCATGCCATCAGGACGAATGGTTCATTTTAATTAGAAAATGCATCTTCGCATGCTATGACTTTATGTGAACGATCGTAAACGCATTCGTTATGATTGGTTTCCATGCCATCAGGACGAATGGTTAATTTTATTCAGAAAATGCATCTTCGCATGCTATGACTTTATGTGAACGATCGTAAACGCATTCGTTATGATTGGTTTCCATACCATCAGAACGAATGTTCTATTTTAATTAAAAATTATATCCTTCGATATGACGTTAGTCAAGAATAGCTCAACAAGGAAAGTGTCGCCGCGTACAACTAATTCTAACTTGCCACAAAATTTGGACATTAGCCTCCCGACACTAAAGAACAACACTGCTCCCACCATTCAGCCAGCTATCCCCACAGCAACATTCTACAGTGACATTTTTAGAAAGCCCAGCATAGCAACGGCGGAACAAAATGAGCTTTTCTCCCCACAGGAATTGTTGGCGATATCATCTGAGCTCTTATCCAGCTAAGCGAACTGCAAAAGTAGGAAGGAACAATACGATGTTGTTGTTAAGTTGGCTCTGAAATTCGTTTATGACTAACTTACCAATTAAAGTGCTTCTCTGCAATGCTCAAAGCATTAAAAACACGTACACCGAAACCCTAGATTTTGTTAACAAGCTTCAAGTAGACATCTTTGTTATAACCGAAACTTGGCTGAAACCAGCTAATAAATTATATTATTCTAGCCATTACATCTATTGAACCGACAGAGAAGGTGTAACAGGAGGTGGAGTAGCCATTTGTGTTAACAAAAATATCAAACACACAGTACAATCATTAACTGAAATGAACACTATCGAAGCTGTCGCTATCAAACTCGACGATAATGACATTGTGATAATCGCAGCATATTTCTCTGGGAGTTAGCTTAATGCTGAAAAGTTATGTACATTCCATCGTGACATTAAACAGATAGCGGCGTCATACCCTAAAGCAATTATCTGCGGTGATTTAAAGGCAAAACACAAATTTTGGAAATAATTTAAAGCAAACAAAGCAGGGAACAAACTCTTCGATCTAGTATCTCGCAAGAACCTCACGGTACATGTACCTTCTGAACTGATCAGTCAAGGAAAATTGAGTCTCAGCCAGAAACAGTGCACGGCCTGTCATCTTCTCACTTGCCAGTTTTCACCACCCTACACACGACCTTCCAAATTACAAACTCCAATTTTGAACGGTTTTGCTTTCGGGAAACCAATTAGAATCTCTTCCGACACTCACTCCAAAATTTTGTCCATATAGAAAATTAAGACCTAAGTAGAATATCCAATGGTGAGGGACGCTATTGAGTTGAGGACACCTAAGGTAACGTCGAAAATCTCGTCATCTGCGCCTTATATCGATCAGGAAACCCTAGCGATGATAAAAAATAAAAAACACCATAAGACGCCAATGGCAACGTACACGCGACAAAGACCTGAAAACTATTATCACTAGACTTATCAAGTGCATAGGCGAAAGAATTATAGGCTTGACAAACGCTGCGTGGAACCGTAACTTAAGAGAAATTGATGAATGCTCTCCAAAACTCTGGAAATTACACAAAAGACTCAAATGTAAATCTAATTGGCAGGGATCGCCGATACTAGACGAGGATAACAAATTGGTGTAAGCACACAAAGAAAGATCTGAGCTCCTTGCATATTACTTTCAAAAGGCACATACTTTAATAGATTCAATGGGAAACCTTAATGTAAATACTTTAGTAAGGGATGCAGTACGAGCCCTTCCTTCGAATGTACTAGTTCCCAACGGCTGCTACTCAAAAGCGAATGAAATTATAAAAATATTAAAATGCTTCAAAAATAGAAAATCACCCGGAGCTAACAAAATTCCCAATATAGTCCTCAAGAATGTTCCTAAAAAGGTTATTGTCCGAATAAACTTTATTTTTAACTCATGCCTTAAAATTAGCCACTTCTCTTCCTTATGGAAACACGCCATAGTTATCCCATGCGCTAAACCTGGAAAAAACCCAGCACTGAAATCCAGTTACAGACCCATTAGTATCCTGCCAGCTCTAGGCAAAGTCTTCGAGAAAATACTTTTAAATGGTCTCCACGAGTTTCTGGAAACGAAAAATATTTAGCCTTACTTTCAATTTGAATTCAGACGAGGACTCTCCGTCTCCCATCAAGTCCAGAGAGTTGCAAAACATATTCAAGGTGCACATCGACAAAAACACGCAGTTGGAATGATAACCCTGGACGTCGAAAAAGCTTTCGACTCAGTATGGCATCAGTGTCTAATCTACAAGCTGTTACAGCACTCAACACCGTTGTACATCGTCAAAATGGTCCAATCATTTTTATCTAACCGGTCCTTTAAGGTTAAAATCAACCACTGTGTGTCTAATTCAAGATCTATTTCTGCTGGCGTCCCACAGGGATCATCGTTAAGTCCTATTCTATTCAACGTCTACACAGCCGATATTCCTCTGGACTCCCCTTGCGAGTTGGCTGCTTTTTCTGATGACATTTGCATTTACACAAGTGCAGCAGAAGCTCACATTATAATCCAGAGACTAGAACATAAACTAGAGCAACTGTATCAATATAACTTTCGTTGGAAAATTAAAATCAATGCGTCAAAAACCTGCTCAATGTTCTTCACCAAAAAACGAAAAACAGCAAATCTCCCGGACAGACACCTGAACTTCCTCGGTGAGGAAATCCCCTGGGGAAAAACTATAAAATACCTTGGCATATCACTCGACAAGACAGTGACGTTCAAGGACCACATAGAAACTACCTGCGAAAAAGCCTCCAACTGCATCCGAGCATTTTATCCCTTGATAAACAGAAGATCAGAACTATCGACCGCAAACAAATTAATCCTGTATCAAGTCGCTATTTTGCCAATACTCTCCTTTGGAATACCACTTTGGAACCAGTGTGCCAACTATCACAAAGCCAAACTTCAAACAACCCGAAACAAAATATTAAAACTCGTACTAAACAAACCTTGGCACTACTCCACCAAACAACTTCACAAAGAAGCAAATATTTGTACTATTGAAGAGCTAAAAGCCAAAGGAATGGAATCTTATGAAAAACGTTCCAAGGAACCCAATAACCCACTCATTACACCTCCTTGCTCTCGTTAAACTGCCAATAGCAAATTAGCCATAAGTAGAGTAAGTGAGAACTGTCAGTAGCGATAAATAAGAAGAAAAAGTACCAAAAACAAGGTTTTTGCTTGATTTTCCTTGTGCAGTCTACAAATTATTTAGAACGATTAAAATCTAAATGTAAAAGCAACAATCATAGCGTAAAAACCTGATGTTAGTAAACGCCTGTTACTCTTAAATTTAAGCACCTGTAATACACATGTAAAAGAAACTAAAATAAACTCTTATCTTATCTTATCAATGATTGTGACAAAATTTTAATGGGACAAACAAAACGATTAATAACGACGCGATTTAATGAACATATATAAGAGGCAGCCAATGGCATCCGGAAATTCAACGCAGTAATACGCTCATCCGTAGCAGCCCACATCAACGCAAAAAGGCACGCCATCCATCAGGAAAACCTAGAATTGCTACGTCACACGAATAGAACGAACACACTGAACCATTGGGAAAGCCTAGAAATCATGCGTGAAGACGGAAAACAGCTACTAAATACAGACCAAGGGAATTGTCTCTCGAGTTTAATTAGGCTTATTGGAAATAAGGAAAAACAAAGGCAGGTAGAAATGGCCCATAAACGGATAATATAAGTGAATGGCGCCCTTCTACCAGTTTTAAAATAGTCGTAAGCATAAATGTCAATGTAGATTGCCATAATCTAAGTAGCTTGTGTACTGAAGAAGTAAGGAGTAAGTGGCCCCCGAAATATATATTTACAATTAACAAAAGACACTTGGAGTTTGTGAAAGCAGCGTCTTTATTTTATTAAAAAAAGGCAATACAAATAGCGGACAACACCCAACATACTAGGAATTGTCATTGCGTTTAAACGCTGATAATCATCACAAGTTCTCCACTCTTGAGACTGTCCACTGACTGCTTGATGGTCGACATATATTAATTCAACTATTGATCAACCAGGAAATTAAAATACTGTAGAAAGTTAGCTTCCAAAATTGGTTGTGATACATCAGCAATGCAAAATACCCAATTGAACGAACGACGTATTCCTAGACTTAAGGTCAGCAGCTGTTCTCCGTACGTTCTAATAACTGATCCGTTTGCAGCGTACAATTGGTATTTTGAAGCGATTTTATTCAATTTATTGTGCAGTATTACAGATATATCAGTGCCGATGTCCACTAAGAAGGTAACACCTGAAAATCTGTACGATATGAGGAGGAGGTTTATCGTTGTATTGCCACCGTTCACCGCACATTTCGTCGATGGCGAACTTGATTTCCAAATGCGTTTGTTGGAAACCGTATGGAGCGCGATTTTTTTGCTTCTGCACCATAGGTGATAATAAAACTTCCCCTCTTGTGGGACACGTGTAGCAGATATCGATCGCAAACGTGATCTACCATGAAAACGATACTTTTTGTTCTTTAGTTCCAATTTATCCAGTCTGAAGTTCTTGTAATCGCCTCGAAAATCGAAATTGAAATTTTCAACATTTCTTTACGTTTTGAGGTCTATAGAGTATATATAAAGTGTTTTTAGAAAGGGAGATGTATGTGTGTGTGTGTGTGTGTGTACGTACGTACGTACGTACGTTCGTGGACACTTTTTTCTACGAGCATAACTCACGTAAACAAAGTTGTATCGACTTCGTTAAGGTGTCAATCGAAGCGTCTTTGCAATTTTAAGAGCTGATTAGTTTTTGGGATACTTCGGTCGGGGGGGTTTGCTGTTTTGACCCTTTAAAGGTCATTTCTGTCATGCGGTATATCTCGCCAACCAAACATACGATTTGCATGATAGAGGTGTCAATCGACGCGTATGAACATTTGTGTGAATCTATCACATTTTTAAAAAAATCGTTGTAACCGTTTTTTAGTTTAAGAAAAAAAGTGCAAAAAATTAGGTTTTTTTTCATAAACAATAAATTTTTAACCTGATTCACGTAATTTAGTAGACAATGTTTATAAAATTTATATACTCCAAACAATTTTTGTAGAAACAACATCAAAGTTTTTTCTCATGATCACGTAAAAAATTCAATTAAAAATGAAAAATTATTAAAAGTCATCATGATTTTCAAGGTCATTTTTATCATTCACTATATCTCACGAACCAGATATAATATTTGCATCATTAAGGTGTCAGTTGACGTGTATTAATATCTTTGTGAAGTTTTTAACATTATAAAAACTCGTTTCAGCTTTTTTTTAATATAATAGAAGAAAATGCAAAAAATTATAGTTTTTTTCATAAAAAATATTTTTTTAACTTGATTTGCACCGCACAGTAATACCAGTTTATAAAATTTATACATTCTTATCAGTTTTTGAAGAAAAACCAGCAAAACTATATTCCGTGATTATAAAAAAACTGAATTAAAAATAAAAAATCATTCAAAGTTATCATGTAAAGAGGTTTTATACGAATGCTATTACTTTATATCTATTATTCTAAAAAAATTGTTGTAAATTCAATCATAGTTTTAAGATATTTGCATAATTTGAGCAGATATTTAATAGTTTTTATAGTCTTTTAATTAAAAAAAAATGCTTAAATTTTGAAAACCAACAAATTTTTTCAACACCAAAAAGGCCCCCACCGATTGATCCGCGTGAATATTCAATCTGTCCTCATCGACCAAAAACCTTACGTAATCAATGGACCCTCCCGTAGACGATATGATTCATATTATCTCATTCCTGTTACTGCTATGAATACCTCTCATTGTTGTAATGTTGTTGATGTCTATGTAGATATTACTGGGAAGTTGACCGTGTGGACCTCAAGGGTCGCACCTCGCGGCTTGTTTTGGAGGATATCGTGCTTGCTGTTAGGTGACACTTCGTTATGAACAGTGGACACTGTAGGCACATCATTGAATTTGTCGACAAACTTGTCAGCCATTTCGATTAACGCATCTACTTTAACGCCGACTGTGACGGACAAAATGGCGCGTACACGCGGTGGAAGCTTACGGACCAACAATGCACGAAGGGTTTCAGCCAGTAATTGATTTCCGGATAAAGATTTCATCTCACGGTAACAATGCGAAGGACGTTTGTCTCCTAGTTCTAACTCTCTCAGAACTTTTGTCAGATTGTTTTCCGGCGTGTCTGTGAACCGAAGAATAAGATGATGCTTCAATTTTTGGTATTTTTTGGTGGTCAATGGTTCTTCAATGATGTCGGCCAACTGCCCCAAGATCGTGGAGACCATCGATACTATGATGGCGATAAATTTTGAGCCGTCTTTTACGATGCGATGCATTGCGAATTGAGCTTCGATTTGTGCAAACCATAATGCGAAGCAACGCGTCCAAAATGGTGGCAATTTAAGGTCGTACAGTGATTCCATTCGCCAAAAATCCGTACGCAGCGGTCAAAGATCTTCGAGTCACGTTCGAAACTCCGGATTCGTTTTTGGCGACGATATGTCAGCGTCCTTAGATTGTACACGGGGGGGCATTTTTGGAAAAATGTCGATCACTTTTTACTCACTCAAGAAAATTTTAAATGTTTTTTTCGTATTTTAACGTATCATGTACGTCGCGGATCACCAATTCGTAGATGTTTACTATAATGCAACTAATATTTTTTACCGATAAATTATTTATTAATACAAGATAATAATCGGATGATCGAATCGAATGGGTCTTGCACGACGCGCGGTTGACAAATACACACACATATATATATTTATATATATATATAGTGAGAGAGAGACAAATACACTCTCTCTCTCACACACACACATACACATATATATATATATATATATATATATATATATATAGTGCAACTTCCCTATAATGGACACCCATGGGGAATGAGATTGTGTCCGTAAGAGAGAAATGTCCACTACTGGGAGATTTTTGAGGAAAAAAATACAATGATATATAATGGTACTCGTTTATTGATATTATTGTGCAAATTACAAAAAATATACAGATAATAATGAATGCACATTCGTACTTACGCTATTTATATAAAAAAGTGCCACAAAAAATATGTATGTCCACACATATCTACATATGTATACAGATAAATTTAAAAAACATGAAAAGTAGAAAAACATTAACCAAAGTAGTATGTGATTTTCTTCTGAGTCTTATGTTGTTGAACAATTTTCTTTTCAATGTTTGTCTGGAGAGAAGAAACCTGAAAAAATCTTTCGGTATCTTGTGCTTCACTGAAGAATTTTTTAAGTCGATTTATTTGCTTGAGCGCTTCTTGCGATTTCATAGGTGGTTCTTCGTCAGTTTGATCTTCAATAGGATGGCTTTGCATATAATCATGGTCACTCTCGGTAGAAACATCATGATTATCGTAAATTATGCCGCTGATTTCCAGGGAATCATCTTTAGTTGCGACTTTGAAGTCTATATCAAGGTATGATAAATCAATTGAAGAATTGTATATTTTCAAAAGTTCATGCAGTTCAGGCTCTTCATTTTGATACATACATTTTGTCGCTTTCAACAGTGTTCGAAGGTTTTGAGAATCCTGATTTCACAAAACAATTCAGAACTGTGTTTTCTCGGATTTCCCGTGTTGAAGAAGAAATCCACTTAACGGCATTCAAAACAGTGATTTTCTTTGCAAGGTCACTTGCACATTTTATATTGTTCATGTTGGCATGTTGTTTGGAAGGCTTGAAGTTTTTCACCTTGTATAATTTCAGTGACCAGGACACCGTTGCGATAGCAGTGGAAAGACAGTCCAAACCCCACTGGGCAGTCTCCTGCTATATGGCGCATGATGTTCTGCCACCTCCAACTAGCCTGCAGGAGATCACAAGGAAATCCACTGCAAGAGGCATCCCTTTAATAGTCGGAGCGGACGCCAATGCCCACCATCGCATCTGGGGTAACACCGACACGAATAAACGGGGTGAGTCACTATTTGAATTCATTTTATTACATGACTTAGCCCTAGCTAACAAAGGTGAGGATCCTACCTTCATTACGGCAAGCCGTAGAGAGGTTCTGGATATCACTATGACGAATGAGCACTTGAACCAAGCTATCAAAGGATGGCATGTATCACAAGAGTGCTCGTTCTCCGATCATTTATATATAATGTTCGATGTGGCTTTTGACCCTCCGAAAAATCTAACCTTCATCAACAAAAGGAGAATGGATTGGGTCAAATACCAATCAGTATTCGAGTCTACACTAGAAGGTGGACCTCCAAAGATTGAAGACATAGGTGGTCTGGAGAAAGCCGTTGGGACCCTTACATAAGCCTTCAATGAAGCAGCAAGATCTGCATGTAGTCCAACGAAGCCTAGAGGGAAATATAAGCCCCCATGGTGGAATAGTGACATTGCGGAGCTGCGGAATGAATGTAGGAAGTCCCTCAATCGGGCTAAAGAATCCAATGACTGGTCTTCCTATAAACTGAAACTGAAGTAGTTTAAATGCTCCATCAGAAAAGCCAAACGCACCTCGTGGAGAAGTTTCTGTGCAGAAAAAGAACACTCCAAGGATGCCAGTCGTCTGCGAAAGGTTATGACAAGCTCCCCCTTATTTTTGGGGTCTGTCGAAGATGCGAATGGGGTCTGGACTAAATCCAGTTCTGAAATGCTAGCCATTCTCATGGACACGCACTTCCCGGGCAGTGAGGATGTGACTGACAAAGCTGATCCACATACGCCCCCGAACTGCCTGTCAGCCTGTATATGACAGGCTTCTACGCTGGGCAATCAGCTCATTTCAACCTTTTAAATCCTCTGGAATGTACAACATCTCACCCGTTGAAATCCAGAAGAAAATCAATACAGCACTGTCATGGCTAAGAGCCATCTTTATAGCATGTTTACAGATGGCTTACATTCCACAGCGGTGGAAAGAAGCAAAAATAGTCTTCATACCTAAAGCGGGAAAAACATCCAATTCCTCACCTAAGGACTATAGGCCTATCAGCATCACCTCTTTTCTGCTGAAAACTCTGGAAAGGCTAATAGAGATTCATTTAAGAGCTACTCTGAAACCACTCTCTAATGCGCAGCGCGCATATACAAAAAGGAGATCGGTTGAAACAGCTCTTCACTCGCTCACCAGCTATATTGAAAAGTCGCTCTGCGTCAAAGAATACACGCATGCGGTTTTAAGAGACATCGAAGGGGTCTTTAACAATATCAGCCACAAGGCTATTAAGAAGGCACTCGAGGAAAACAATGTGGATGGTAACCTGATTAGGTTTATCGTACAACTGCTAAGCAGCAGGAGCATTAACTCCACACTAGGAGACAGTATCCTAAGAAGGAGGACGTACAGTGGCACCCCGCAAGGTGGGGTGCTATCACCTCTTCTATGGAACTTAGTGGTGGACAAACTCCTGTCAACAATAGAAGCGACTGGCTGCAAAGTCGTAGCCTATGCAGACGATATTGCAATAGCAATATCGGGCAAATTCGTAAACACCCTATCTGAAAGGCTTAACTTTGCCCTGAGTATTCTTACCAAGTGGGGCAAAGAGTGCGGTCTGAAGATAAATCCGCAGAAAATGGAATTTGTGCTGTTCACAAAAAGGTACAAAATTCCACGATTTCTCCCACCCAAACTCGATGAGATAAGCCTCATACCGTCTCATCAAGTTAAGTATTTGGGCCTAATTCTGGACTCCAAGCTCGCGTGGAAAGCGAACATAGAAGAAAGACCGCGAAAAGCGGCATGCGCAATCTATTGCTGCAAAAGAGCCATTGAGAAAATGTGGGGATTGAAACCCAAAATCGTATCATGGCTCTATACGGCGATAGTGGAACCAATTCTTCTGTATGGCGCAGTTGTTTGGTGGCTAGATATTGCAAAAACATCCAATGCAAACTTGCTAAACAGGGTCAGAAGGATTGCAGCTATTGCAATCACCGGGGCCTTACTAACTACCCCGACAAAGGCACTGTTTATGCTATTGAATTGGCTCCCGACGGAGCTCCTTACGAGACAGCAGGCCAAGTGCTCTGCGATTCGATTAAAAGCACTACATCTCTGGCAAGAGGGAAATGTTGACCACTCCATCATACTACGGAGGGATGGACAAACGCCAGGGGAAGTAGACGTTGCGCCCCCGATTCCCTGCTTTCATCATAGTTTAAGGTCAGTCATCCTAAGCAGAGATGACTGGGCAATAGAAAGAGGTGGGATGCAGGAATTGGTCGACATCTACACTGATGGCTCCAAAATGGACGGAAAAGTTGACTGCGGTGTTTTTTCAAAACAGCTAGGCCTGAAACTATCCTTCCGGCTTCCAGACCACTGCAGTGTTTTTCAGGCAGAGGTCATTGCAATAAACAAGGCAGTAGACTGGTTGAGAAATCAGAAAATTTTCATAAGAAACCTGAATATTTTCTCTGACAGTCAAGCTGCTATCCAAGCACTATCCAACGTGTACACCTCATCCATGATGGTGATGGAATGCCGTACACATCTGAACGTTATGTCACTTCACTGTGAAGTGACTCTACACTGGGTACCGGGACATAGTGATATACCGGGAAATTGCGAAGCGGATGCCTTAGCGAGAGCTGGCACTGTGCTCCAGGAGTATACACTCACACCCCAAGTTGGTCAACCTCTAGCTTCTATAAAGCTAGGATGTAAGCAGCATTACATCAAGGCTGCAAATAGAGCCTGGTTGTTGGAGGAAACCTGCAGGACAACCAGGCAAACTTGACGTGCACTGAGTTCCAGACGCACCAAGCAGCTCCTGAACACGAGTCGTGAAACCTTGAGTTCTTTCGTGTCCATACTGACGGGGCACTGTCTAATTGGCAGACACGCAGAAAGGTTGGGCGTTCCCTTCAACGATTTCTGCCGGAGTTGCAGATCGGAAGAAGAAGAAGAGACAGTCCAACACTTTCTGTGTGAATGCCTGGCACTGTCCAGGAAACGCATGAAAACCTTAGGCTCACTATTCCTGGACAGCCTCACGGAAGTAGCTGATTTAAATATCGGCTGCATAGCCGGCTTCATGCGAGAATCGGGACGGTTCTCGTCATCTCACAGGTTCTAATGCCGCCCTCGTCTTTTTGTGGTATCACAATGGGCCTATCTTGGCCTAAGTGAGCCATCTTTTCGACAAAGAGGGCTGCCACTACAACCAACCAACCAACCGACCATGTTTGCTAAAATATGTCGCAAAACACGTTTTCTGTAGTTAACATTAAAAATTTTGATCCCTCTCTGATCTAAGGGCTGACAGGCTGCAGTTATATTCGGTGGTAGGAAAATTATTTTAATGTTACAGAGTTCAACGTGGGGGTGAGATGCTGCATTATCCATAAAAAGGATTATTTTTCTGTTTTGCCGAATCATTTTTGATTCATGTGAGAAATTCAATCGTTCATCATATCGCGTGTCATCCAGGCTTTTCGGTTGTACCTCCTGTCAACATTCATGAGATTCAAATTAACTCCTTTGAAACAACGAGGTTTTTGTGCTTTTCCGATAACAAGGGGCTGTTTAAATCCACCTACCATATTCGTACACAACAGCACGGTAAGTCTTTCTTTGGAAATTTTCCCACCTTGGCAGTTTTCATTTTTACGACTCATTGTTTTTTCAGGAAGAGGCTTAAAAAATAAACCCGTTTCATCACAGTTGTAAATGTTTTTTGGGTCATAATCACAACACAAATTTTTTAATTTGTCTGTCCATTCTGTCACAGCCTCATTATCAACAGACCCACCTTCTCCGCTAACACTTTTCCAGGAAAGACTATGTCGTGATTTGAATTTATCGAGCCATTCTACTGACGCTTTGAAATTATCAGCTCCTAAACTTTTAGTGACCTTTAACGCTCTTTCCCTCATAAGAGGTCCACAAACGGGAATTTTTGCCGCACGTGCCCGGCAAAACCATTTATATGTGATGTTATCAATATTAAGACCGATTGTTTTTGGGAATGACTTTTGAGATTGGGGATTTCCGTGTAGAGACCATTTTTCCAAAAATTCGTTTTTCTTTTTCAGAATTTCACTCACTTGAAATTTTCCAATTTTAAACCGTGCAGCAAGTTTACGTACACTTCTTTTTTCCCGCGCACTGACATTAATTAATTCGACTTTGTCCTTTAACGCTAAATGTACACGAGAAGATTTCATTTTCAACCAACTACTGAAATTAAAGGTAAAAACGAAACTTCGAATCCCCTCCTTCTTAACACGTGAATCTCAAAATTATAAAATAAACAATTAATATTGACAATTTGCATAGAGTGTCCGCTAGACAGAAGTTAAAATTCCAATAAAATCATAAGTAAACATTCGTTGGATGAAAAAATGTCCGTAAGAGGGAGAAATTCGTTAAACAAAAGTGTCCGTTAGGAGAAGTTTCACTATATATATATATATATATATATATATACGTATGCATTTCGTTCCAAGTGGCTTCAACACATAAGGAGCAGCATTGCTTTCGATGACAAACAAATATTAAAACTTCGAATCCGACAACACAAATATAAGTTTTCATCACAGTAAATCATTAGATGACATGACAAAGAAATCACTTCGAGCTAGTTGATGGCTCCGAAATATCCACATCTTGAGTTCCTCTGACGAAATATGTATCGACAGTTGCTTGTTTACTATTTTTTTTCGTAATACATTACTTTATATGGACATATGGCATGCTGAATTTCATGATCTATTTCCAAAAAACGTGCTACATCAGAATCGATTTTTTCGAGAAGTAATAAAGTTTTTTCATTTTTTTAAAATGTCATGGAATACTTTTCCAATTTACACCCAGCCTCGATAGCAACATCATCGCTGTCTGATTCTTCTAGGGGCTTTCTGCTTTTAATTCTACCAGATCTTCTGCTGATAGTTCCTGCTCCACACGCCCAGCAACTGCTCAATGTCTTCTTCCTCTAGTTCAAATTATTTGCCGTTATCAGAATGTCGTTGGTTAATTTTCGGAGATCTGCCTCAATATTGCTATTGTCCACAAAAATTGCAGAATTCGGCAAAATTTTCTACTAGACTCCAATCCGATTTCTACCAGACTCCAATCCGATTTCTACCAGACTCCAATCGGATTCCGTTACCTCTTGCCAAGCTTGAGCTATTATGTGATTCGCTTTTAGGACATCGAATAATTTCCAAAAATCGATTAACGTCATTTGTCTGTCATCGGTTTCTGTAATAGCCTTTGAAAAAGTGCTACGAAGATAGTATGCTTTAAAAGCTCTTATTACTCCCTGATCTATGGGTTGAATGAGAGATGTATTCGGTGGCATGAAAATCACATTCACATACTCATTAATACTGTCGAGGTGAAAAAGGTGAGCAGGAGCATTATCTATTAAAAGCAAGGTTTTGAATGATATTTCTTTTTCCTTGCAGTAGTTCTCAACTTTTGGAATAAAGCACTTTGTGAACCAATCTTTAAATACGGGAGATGTTATTTAAGCGCTCAAGATTTGCTTGGAATTGGACAGGAAGGGTTTCTTTTTCAATACCTTTAACTGGACGCGAGTTTTAATTAATTTTTCTATTTTCTAGAAAAATATATAATGTTATTCCAAACTCGGAACTTTTTAATAAAACACTTTTAAACCACTTCAATTTTCACAATTTTCTTTATTGCTTAACCAACTTAGGATTCTCTTAAAACTGAACTTGGACTACAATTCAATATCTTATTTATAGCTTGCTATTGTTTATACAGAAGCGATCTTATTTGCAATTAATTTGAAGATAAGTTTCGTACTTTAAAAGGGAATTCATGTCTGTGCCAATTTATTGTCCACAGCTCATTCACATTTGACATTGTTTATAATAATTTGATTGAGGCACTTCGATTTGTGAAATCAATTAGTTCTTCTATCATTAATAAATATAATGAATTCAATTAGTCCAACGATTCTGTCATCATTATGCTTAATGGATTTGATTGTTTATATTAAATGGAATTGGAATATAGGTGAGTCATATCAACATAGGTAATTAGATGACTCATGTTCTTTGTGAAGGAGATGATAATTGAGATGTACGTGGTTTAGGGATAGGAATAAATGATGTTGTTATATCAGAATCGGTTACAGGTGTAATATTTGAGATTGCAGATGTAACTTCTCCCTCCTTTTGATCATTGTTGTTCTCAACAACTTTGATGATAGGTAATTTGGTTTTCTGTTTATCAGTGGTGTTAACATTAATGTTGATTTTTGAAGATTTATTTTTACAATACCAAAAGAGTACATAAATTATTCCAATGTTTATAAATATTATTACTAAGGTGGAACCAAAGGTGATATTGATTTTTGTGTTTAGGTATTTGATTTCTTCAATTTTCTTTGAATTGTTTAAGTTTTCTAGTTGAACGTTTTCGAAGTTTATTTCATGGATGAAATTCGTTGTATTTTTGATTGGGTTTAGCGTTAGAATTTGTTAAAACTTATTTATTACATTATTGAATAATTTTTTATTTATTTCTATTTGACAATTACTAAATCTGATAACATAGTTTCCATTTAATTGGTATGTTTTTTCGTCACAATTTTGTTTGATTTTCTCGTGAATGTTTGCAACTAATATAAGTCCTTTTTCAATTTCTTGTTATTTGGGTTTCATTATTATATTTTATTATACAATTTTAATTTTTACATTCTAGCTGGTTTGATAATAATTTTACATATTTTTCATATTCATAATATATTCCATGATATAATACTACTTCTTTAATGTGAACATTTAATGTTTCGAATTGCTTATTTGGTATTTTGTTAACATAGTAAGATAAAATAGGTTGAGTAAGTACAGGAATATTGATGACAAATATTATAACACTATTTTTGCCAAAGACGTTTATGCTAATAACTTTTACTTCATCGAATGTCAGGTTGTAGTCATTAATTTCATTGTGAGTAAGTAAAGAGCGAGTCATTATTCCAATTCTTGCTGAGTTTATGTTGTCAATTATTTTTTCCATTTCATCTTTTATCAAGTCAAGATTATGATTTAATTGTATGTTTATTAGCAGTTTATTTATATGGTTCGTTTTATTTTGTGCTTCAGATGTTAACCCTTCAAATATTTTATTGGTTTGATTTATATTCTGGACGATTTTGTCTAGATTGTTCTGAAAAGCGTTATTTATTTTCATCTGTTGATTCATAGATTCTATTATGTTGTGATCATTTATGTCTATTATTTTTAAATGTTGCATAATTTCTTTCTAATTTTGTGTTTTTCAAGGGTTGAAAATATTTTGCGAATATTTGGTGGCAAATATTAAAATGTCATCGAGGTATACTACACAAGTTTTGTTTATGAAGTCCCTAAGTACTTCGTTAATCATTCTTTGAAATGTAGCGGGGGAATTTTTGAGACCGAAGGGCAAACGGATAAATTCGTAATGTCCTTGAGGAGTGCCGAAAGCAGTTTTGTGTTGATCGTTTTCGTCGACCATTATTTGGTGAAATCCCTTTGCTAAATCTAATGAAGTGAAATATTGCGCTTTCCCCAGTTTATCGAATATAGATTCGATATTCGGTATGGGAAATTTATCGTCAACAGTCTCTTCATTTAATTTGCGGTAGTCTATAACGATTCGCCATTTCTTTACACTTGAGTTGTCCAGTTTTTTGGGGACGACCCAAATTGGTGCGTTGTATGGGGAATTAGACGGTTTGATTATGCCTTGTTTCAGCATATCATTTATTTGGACTTCTACTTCCTTTTCATGTATTGGTTGGAAGCGATATATTCTGGAGTATAAGGGTTTATTACTTTTCGTAATAATAGAATGTTTTGTTTGCGTCGTGCAGGTAAGATTTTTTACTTCCTTGTAAAACAGATTTCCATAATCTCTAAGTATACTCTGTAGAGAGATACTTTCTTTGTGGTTTAAACCTTCAAATAACTTATCTTGAGAGTTACTATTGTGCAGGTCATTCTGAAAGTTTATTTCTTCGGGTATTGAATCATTAAATTTCAATGTTTGGTTATTAACATGTAACGTTCTTTCACCTAGATCTAACTAAATTTTTAAAGCGTAAAGTAGGTTTTGCCCGATTACTGCTTTAAAGTTTTTGTTGGAAAAGTCCATTAAATTCCAAATTATTTTGTGGGTGTCGGGGAGTTTGAATTCTAATGGCATGTCAGATTTCATTTTATAAGTGACGTGAAATGTACTATTAAAACTGTTAATTGGGATAGAATTGTTTCATTTTATTCTTTCGTTATTTTTTAAACATTGGATGTCAATTTCTGATGTGGATGCACCTGTATCTATTAATGAAGGTATAACTTCGTTATTGATAGTAAGATTTACTATAGGTAATTAATTTCCGAGGCAAGGTTGATAAAATTTACATCCATTGGTTCAGGACCTAGATTTTGCCTTTGGTTTGTTCGATATCTAGCAGAATTATCAGTTTTTATTGGTTCAGGAGAATTCATAACTTGATTATTATAATTTCCATTATAATTGTTTCGAAATTTATTAGGGTATTGGTTCGTGTATTGATTGTTATGATTATTATACTGATTATTGTTACCATTATTGTACTGATTATTGTTATATCGGTTGTTAAATTGATTATAATGTTGACTATTTTGAGTATTTCTGTTGAAACGTTGGTTGTTTTTTCTATAACCTTGACGAGGTCGATTAGGTACACAGTTTTGTTTTGTATTACTCGAACTTTCACAATTTTGTTGGATTTCCCGGATAGTATTGTATGCTTGATTGAGAGTAGTACAATTTTTCAATTCAATCAAGTATGATATGTATTGTGGTAAAAGAGCTTTGAATTTATTTAAAACAAGATTTTCGTTTCGAATAGTATTAAATTCCGCGTGTGAATTTCTTTGAGGGTCTAGAATGTATTTGGTGTTAATTTTATTTAAAAGATTATTCAAATGGTTAAATGCGTCATCAATAGACCTATAATTTACCTTATGAATTTTATTCACTAAACTATTATACGATTCTGTAATACCAAATGTTGAGATCAGGATACATTTTACACTGTCCCGCGATGGGTTCGGTATCTTCTGAACCGTATTGCGTGCTTCACCTTGAAGTTTGTTGAGGATGAGCCGGAATAAATAAAAATGTTGGTTTCCTGGTTGTGCAAGCTTAATATGATGTTGGTTTCGTCCAACCATGAGTTCAATGAGTATTCTCGATTGTTGCCAGTATAAGCAGGTAGACGTCTTCTTTCTTTTAACAAATCGTCAAAAGACAAATTAAATGGTAATTCAGCTTCTTGTTCAGCCATTGTTTCACTTGTTATTTATTTTGTGTTTTTGAGTTTAATTTGTTTTTATATTAAATTGTTCTTTGGTATTTTATTATGGTTTTTGTCAATGTTTCTTACTTTCGATTGAATTTTCTTCAATTTACTAGAAACTTTTCGTGACAAGAGCCAATTTTTATTATTCAGACGAATTTTCTTCGTGTGAATTATTTTTATTAAGACACTTGTTTTAACCTACTCAAAATATCTTTGGTAGGAGGACGAATTTTCTTACAATTCTGTCCTAGGCAATTTAAGACCTTTTTTGTTAGATTTGATGTGTCTAAGAGGCTCTTCCCTTCTTAAGACGGACGACTGCGCCAGTTTTAATTAATTTTTTCTATTTTCTAGAAAAATATATAATGTTATTCCAAACTCGGAACTTTTTAATAAAACACTTTTAAACCACTTCAATTTTCACAATTTTCTTTATTGCTTAACCAACTTAGGATTCTCTTAAAACTGAACTTGGACTACAATTCAATATCTTATTTATAGCTTGCTATTGTTTATACAGAAGCGATCTTATTTGCAATTAATTTGAGGATAAGTTTCGTACATTAAAAGGGAATTCATGTCTGTGCCAATTTATTGTCCACAGCTCATTCACATTTGACATTGTTTATAATAATTTGATTGATGCACTTCGATTTGCGAAATCAATTAGTTCTTCTATCATTAATAAATATAATGAATTCAATTAGTCCAACGATTCTGTCATCATTATGCTTAATGGATTTGATTGTTTATATTAAATGGAATTGGAATATAGGTGAGTCATATCAACATAGGTAATTAGATGACTCATGTTCTTTGTGAAGGAGATGATAATTGAGATGTACGTGGTTTAGTGAAAGGAATAAATGATGTTGTTATATCAGAATCGGTTACAGGTGTAATATTCGAGATTGCAGATGTAACTCGCGTGATGTATCATAAATTTATATCCAAGCAGTAAAGTCACCCGATTCTTTGCAATTTTAAAACTAGGCGTTGAATTAATCGTGGTGGAAATATGCGTTTCATCGGGCATTTTCCCCCCAAAAGTGTGCAGTCTCGTCAGCGTTGAATATGTAGTGAACCCACATAAAATAGCCCACATAAATTACCACACAAGTGATCCGTGATCTACATCACGCGCGTGAAAAGTCACGTAGCCCATATGGCAGCCGATGCACATTAATTATCTGGCCGGCGACAAAACTAATAAGATGATAAGCATCTTACATGTACATGTATGTGCTGCAATAGTCAAGTGCTTCTCATAATTTATGCGCGTAGACAAAATTATGAGTATTGGACTCTAGTTCTGTTTATGAAGTAATAAATTAGGTCAATAAAGTATTATAGTTTATTACTTATTTTGAGTATTGGTCACGTACTAGGAATAAAAGATTTAATTTTGTAAATACGATTTTTAGGGTAGGGATTATATAATTAGTTGTAAGTTGTACATGAAAAATAGTATTTAAGAAATGTTGAATTAAAGGACGAGATCAGTCTTCTTCTGATCGACTCAAATCGAAAAACAGGATTTTGATTTGTACTGCCGTGACTTGGCAACTATCAACACCTGCAGTCCTGCTTGCCGTAATTTGGCAAGATGTAGACTCGCAAGCCGTGACGTGGCTTAGAAATATCGGACGCTTGGGTCTTGGATCCTGCGCCAAATTTGTGGAAACAGCAATGATTTGCCGGTAAGGTCTTCTCCCTCTTAATCTACCCATCTGTATACTTTACGAGTCCCTGTTTCTTACATAGCCCCAAAACTGGTATCTCCCTTGCGGAGTACCGATCCAGACAATTAAATGGAAGGACGATATGTAAGGACTACATATCGCAAGGCGCTGACCATTCAATGCGTCAGCGGGGAAAAAAGACTTATTACATGGCGATCCTGCAAACTACGAACCTACGACCGACAAATTAGCGAAACAACAACCCGATGACTTCGAGGATGGCGAGCTACACGATGACATTTCAAACGATGAGAAATTCAATAAAGCCTTTAAGCGATGCTTAATCAACGCCGAGCGATACATAGAAGAAATAGTACAACCATACGCAATCATCAAGAACCCTGAGGCCCCAGCATACGCAGCGACGAGATTACCGGGACCACAACCAAGAAACATTCAGGAGTTCAGGAAGAAGAGAAACGAAAATCCGCAAATAACAAAGATCAAGAGGCGACAACGAGGCGGAAGAAAATACAAGGAAAGGAGAGACAAGGCCATCCTACACAGATTAGTCCACATAGCAGCGGGGGAACAGCGGAAAACTTATGCTAAAGAAATAAGAAATTTGGTAAAATGAGAATTGTAAAAACTAACTATAATGAGTAATAATTGTTCAACCCAAACAAATATAATTTTAGAATATAGTCAAACAATCAATTTCATCAAAAATTTTCAATTAGCAGAAAAGGTGCACTAGAAAGTAGTGGATAGGAATATTGTTTTGGGACTCAATAACATACTTCTCACAAATGTCGACAGCGCGATTGAAGGAAATTTTATTTGAACTTCAGAATACATTATCAAATTTGAAAAAATCAAAGACCTACACAGTCAATACATTAAAAGAAAAGTTAGAGTACACTATAAACGCTGAAATAGAAGGAACAAAATTATTTGATAGCATCAATTAGGGAGATGCAAAAGAACTAAAATCAACTTTTTCTTCAGTTTGTGATAACCTAATTACAAACCTGAAACAACGGCTGAACGCCGCGAATATATTAGTAAAGATTGAAGAAAGTATAACGTACAAAGACATGGCTGACTTTAACATCGAAACAGCGATTAAAATAATACCGACTTTTGAGGGAAAACACACTGAGCTAGAGACATTTTTAACTATTATAAAACTTTTGGACAAGAAACTTAACCCAGAAGGAAAAACAGAGTTGCTAAACCTAGTTCTCCATATCAAACTTAGTCCAAACGTTAGAACGGCACTAAACGTTTCGACAATAGTCAACATCGATAACTAAGAAACATAACTACGTCTCAAATACAAGATAAATAAAACTATTCCGCAAATCCATACCCAACTGGCAAATTTCACGCAAAAACGCATGCCTGTCACAACATATAAAGACAAGATCCTATCGTTAGTGAATGACCTGAACCAACTACAGATTAGCGCACTTGGCGCGGAAGTAAACCAAGTTGCTAAAAAAGCAATACAAACGATTAACGATACATACGCACTAACAATCTTCAAAAATGGTCTTAACGATCAAATCAAGGACACTATATTCGCTGCACGACCGCAAACTTTCAGTGAAGCAATCACGTTAGCTACTGAAATTGAGCATAACGGAGCTCAATCTAATGGCATAATGTACATTAACAGAAGTAGAAATAATAACTACAGAGGACAAAATAACCAAAATAATTTTAATAGAAATATCTATAGGGGAAATCGCAATCAATCGCGAAACAATTTTAACAATAATACATTCAGAACTAACAACCGATACAATGATAGATTTCCAAAGAATAACAGAAATTTCAACAAAAATAGGAACAACAATGGTTATAATAACAGCAACAGATATAACAGTAACTCCGGAAGAAACGATACCAGAAGAATAAGATTAGTTGACAACGAGGGAAACGTAACAAATTCCCGAGAGGAATAAGGCAACCTCCCGGGAGAAACAAAGTATCTAAAGCCGAAAACAACACTTGTAAGGTAGATAATAAGATATATAGAATTACGGGTATATGCACAAATTATGTGAAAATCTTCAGTCAATTTGAGCAGAGATATCTTAAACTTCTAATAGACACTGGAGCGGATATCTCCATATATAAGTTACATAATGTAGCAAAATATGATTTGCAAACGCACAACATATGCAAATTAACGGGCATAACAAACGAAACAACAATGTCACTGGGAACAATCAGGTTAAACTTTAACATTGAAGACACTATAATATCCAACACATTTCACGCGGTAGATGATAAATTTTCTATCGAAATTGATGGCATCATAGGACGAGATATGCTAATCAAATATATATGCAAAATAGATTTCGAGACGTATACCATATCCTTCAGTACTCATGACAGAGATGTAGTAATACCAATGTACACTAGAAAAGTGAACATGGCACGCATAACAATTCCCGCAAGAACAGAAGTTATATTACCAATAGACGTAGATAGATCAGAAGACAGCATAATATTAAACAAGGAGATTGAAAAAGGAATATTCTTAAGCAATTGCATAATTCCAGCGAAAGGTATATGTCATGCGAAAATACTTAATACCAACGAACATGACATAACTCTAAAAGACTTTCAAACAGAGGTAGAACCGCTAAGGAATTACGAAATATTAAAAACAGCGCAGAAATTTGACAGGAAACTATTGAACGAACTGATAAACATTATCAACACCAAAAGTCTCGATGAACAAGCTAACAAGAGCTTACTGGAAATTATTACAGAATACCAAGACGTATTCCACCTTCAAGGTGAATACCTCACAAAAAATAATTTCTACAGACAAAAACTAAACACATGCGATGAAAACCCAGTCTACATAAAAAATTATAGACTACCACAGACACAGAATGAAGAAATCCAAAAACAAGTACGTGAGATGAAAGATAACGACATCATCGAACAATCAACAAGCCCGTACAACTCACCATTGTTAGTTGTACCCAAGAAAAGCTCTAACGATGAGAAAAAGTGGAGATTAGTTGTAGACTTCAGGAAACTGAATGACAAACTAGTAAACGACAAATTCCCATTGACAAGGTTGGAAGATGTCCTGGACAAACGAGGTAGGGCAAAATATTTCTCAACCTTGGATATGACCAGTTCATTTCATCAGATCGAACTGGAAAAGGAATCAAGACCGTTAACCGCCTTTACCACCAACGATGGACATTACCAATTCAAAAGATTACCTTTCGGATTGAAAATATCATCGAATAGTTTTCAAAGGATGCTCACTATTGATCTAACGGGTCTAAGCGACTCAGCATTTCTATATGTGGACGACATCATGGTTTTCGGATGCAGCATAAAACATCATAACGACAACTTGAGAAAAGTTTTACAGAGACTTCGTAAGTACAACTTGAAATTAAATGCAAACAAATGCAAGTTTTTAAAATCAGAAGTGGTGTATTTAGGACACCTTATTACAGCAGATGGTATAAGAACAGACCCTGCAAAACATGAAGTAATCAAAAATTATCCCATCCCAAAGACCGCGGATGAAGTGCGAAGATTCGTAGCTTTCTGCAACTACTACCGTCGCTTCATACCAAACTTTGCAGAAACGGCTAAGAGTTTGAATTCACTCTTAAAGAAAAAAGCACCGTTTGTTTGGGAAGAAGAGCAGCAAACAGCTTACGAAATTTTAAAACGCAAACTGATTTCACCTGCGATACTTCAATACCCTGATTTCGAAAAACCATTCATACTTACTACGGACGCGTCAAATTTCGCACTAGGTGCTATTCTATCTCAAGGAGAAATTGGTTCAGATTTACCAATCTCGTACGCGAGCAAATCTTTGAATAAGCACGAATTAAATAAACCGATCATAGAAAAGGAACTGTTAGCGATACATTGGCGCATAAACTTTTTCAGACCATATTTGTATGGACGCAAGTTTATAGTCGTATCTGACCACAGACCTTTAGTATCCCTGTTTACGCACAAAAATCCATCTTCAAAACTAACAAGAATACGGCTAGATCTATCAGATTACGATTTCAAAATAATATACAAAAAGGGCAATATAAATACAAATGCAGATGCACTGTCAAGAATACAACTTGATTCGAGTATGTTAAAATCCATGATGCCTCCAACGAACGATGAGAACATCAGCAAAAAATTGCTAGCAATAACAAGGAGCAAGACGAAAAAGTTACAAGGCGAAAATAATAATATAGAAATCAACAATAAAAGTGACAACCAGAACGAAGAGATTGATCACCTCCATGCGTTTGATTGCACTTCATTGTCAGATATAAAAGGGGCTACGAAATTGAAATTTAATATGCGACGCAGCGAAAAGAAAGAAAACAAAAATAATATTTTCAGTGAAAACAAAAATTATATTTCCAGAAATTACAAAGGGAATAAGAAAGATAATATTTTCAGCAGCAAAGGAAATGATAATGAAATAAATAAAGAGAAAGATTTTATAATAGTGCGCTACAGTGATAAAGATGACGAGAAACTCGTTTCCGCCAACGATAAACTGAAAGTTCGCGATAATTGCAATGACAATTCGTACACGAAATTAGTTTCTGTCATGAAGAAATTGCTAATTTATTCACGGAACAATAGCATTAATGCACTAGCACTTTCTTCTTATGATGATATATTTAGGTACGTACCAAAGAATGAGTTCAAGAATATATTTAATACGTTGCAACGTGAAGAGAAATACAGACTGAAAATACTGATATATAAACCGCCCATAAGAATTCGGGACGCCGAAAAACAACAAGAACTAATTAATGAATACCACAATTCGCCGCATGGAGGACATACAGGAGTACGCAAGGCATTACTGAAAGTAAAACAGAGATATTGTTGGAAGAATATGAAGAAAATGGTCAAAAATCACATAAATCAATGCGAAAAGTGCAAGTTGAATAAGATCACTAAGCACACTAGAGAAAAAATGATGAAAACTAATACACCGTCTACAAGCTTTGAAATAGTAAGCGCAGACATTGTTGGCCCGTTAAGAATTTCAAAAAATTATAGATACATTCTCACTATTCAGTGCGAATTAACTAAATTCATAACTGCTATACCCATAGAGAGTAAGGATGCTACAACAGTGGCAAAAGCTTTAGTAAATAAATTCATATTATTATACGGTCATTTTAAAGTTTTAAAAACAGATTTAGGGACTGAATTGTCCAATAGCCTAATGAAGGAAATATGCGAGTTACTTCAGATTAAACAAATATTCTCAACCCCTTACCATCATGAGACGTTAGGTGTAGTAGAAAGGAACCACCGAGTCCTTAACGAATATTTGCTATCTTTCGTTGATAACAACAATTGGGATGAATGGATACCTTTTTATACATTCTCTTATAATACAACCCCACACATTGATACAAATTACACATCCTAGGAACTAGTTTTTGGCAAACTCTCGTACCTACCTAACGACATTTTAAAAGATTCAGATAAAATATACAATCTTGATGACTATAAAAATGAATTAAAACTTAGATTAAAGATGTCTCTAACGAAAGCAAAAGACTTAATCGAAAAAACTAAAATTGCAAGAACCAATAAAAAACTTTATTCAAATCCGCTAAATATTGAAATTGATGATCTTGTGTTAATAAAAGTAGAGAATAAGCGAAAACATGAAAAACCGTATAAAGGTCCATTTAGAGTAATAGAAAAAAACAAAGTAAATTCATTACTACACATAGACAATAAAACAAAATGGATACATAATAATAGACTTAAGATTTTTCAAAAGAATAAATATCAAATATAAGAATGCAAAAAAATATTACGTATAAAAAAAACAAAAAAATGCAAATTAACATGCAAAATGTTAAACTCTAATCCTTACACCTGACCAATCAAAAAATAATTTTTTTTTCTCGTAGTTTCGAATTTGGATCCAAACTCTCAACTCAAAAGGTTAAGGGTGTAGTGAACCCACATAAAATAGCCCACATAAATTACCACACAAGTGATCCGTGATCTACATCACGCGCGTGAAAAGTCACGTAGCCCATGGCAGCCGATGCACATTAATTATCTGGCCGGCGACAAAACTAATAAGATGATAAGCATCTTACATTTACATGTATGTGCTGCAATAGTCAAGTGCTTCTCATAATTTATGCGCGTAGACAAAATTATGAGTATTGGACTCTAGTTCTGTTTGTGAAGTAATAAATTAGGTCAATAAAGTATTATAGTTTATTACTTATTTTGAGTATTGGTCACGTACTAGGAATATAAGATTTAATTTTGAAAATACGATTTTTAGGGTAGGGATTATATAATTAGTTGTAAGTTGTACATGAAAAATAGTATTTAAGAAATGTTGAATTAGAGGACGAGATCAGTCTTCTTCTGACCGACTCAAATCGAAAAACAGGATTTTGATTTGTACTGCCGTGACTTGGCAACTATCAACACCTGCAGTCCTGCTTGCCGTAATTTGGCAAGATGTAGACTCGCAAGCCGTGACGTGGCTTAGAAATATCGGACGCTTGGGTCTTGGATCCTGCGCCAAATTTGTGGAAACAGCAATGATTTGCCGGTAAGGTCTTCTCCCTCTTAATCTACCCATCTGTATACTTTACGAGTCCCTGTTTCTTACATAGCCCCAAAACTGGTATCTACCTTGCGGAGTACCGATCCAGACAATTAAATGGAAGGACGATATGTAAGGACTACATATCGCAAGGCGCTGACCATTCAATGCGTCAGCGGGGGAACAAAGACTTATTACAAATATTTGCCCCGGAAAGTAACTACCATCATTGATTATCTTTGTCAGAGTTTCTGTAAATTTGTTCGCAGCATCAATGTCCGCCTAAGGAAAGATAACAAAGTTGGTCCAGAGAGCTAGACAAACACTGGAAGACTATGCGGAGGAGCTGTGATGCATACACAAAATGATGCATATATGTAATGTGTAATCAATAACTGTACACACATATGTGTGTTCATGATTGGCGTATCAGCGATGATTATGTCATATATGGTTTTTGTAAAATAAACAATTAAATTATTTCATAGTTATATACATATGATGCCAGGTTATATTTTTCTCTGTTTTCACTTTTAAATGTGAATAAAACTTGAATCGTTTCTTGCTGTAAATCCAAAAGTTTTTTTACTAAAAGAATACAATTTGAATATCTTAAACTAAATTACCTATAAATCCAAAAGAAACAAAATTCTAAGCCAATATTCACACTTCCCGATACCAATCCCACACTGTCGCTGTCACTGTCGCTTGCTTCGCAAAGCGATCCACGCATGGCTCCAACCGGTGCTACCCATCTTAATTGAAAGATATACATTGCCGATCTAGTCGCGCGCCGAATTCAAAAGGTATAATCATACTTTCATTACATATATATGGTATAAAAATAATTTAAATTCTTTATTTGTTGCATCTGAAGTTTTAAAGCATTGATTGCTTGAAATGCTAATAATATTATTTTTTTAAATATGAACTCATTATCGGCTGGACTGTGTCAGTAGTATAAATGTAGCTATACTTAGTTTACTTTTAGACAAGAATAGAGTCAAAAGTTCAATGAAGATCAAAATCTACAAATAACTAGAGTCTATCGAAGATCACCCTTGTGGAGCTATTTAATTGATATCATGAGATCCCAGACTTCATTTAAGAGCAACAAAAATACTAAACAAAATTTCTATGGCATATGATAAGTTTTGAATCTGCGTGTGCCGATCAACAAGCTTGGTCCCAGAAATAACAAACGAACGAACATTAACATTAACATTAAATACCAAAGAGGCATTAAGTGTCAATAAACTGAAAAGAATTTTACGACACTATAACACAGAGACTAAGAGATTGTTGTCAGTTTGAATGGTCAAAATATAATCATACGATGTAAAAGAAACCATATAAAAAAATCCAAGTTCATAAAAGGCGAGTCATTTCCATAATTCCAGCCAAATTTCAGCTATCATACTACTTTTAGCATGAGTATTTTTTTCTAAGTAGTTTCATATGTATATTTTTGGTTTTGGTTTTGTTCATTGCTATATAGCTGAAGGCTTGCAACGTGCGAACCAGTGATATATGATCAATTTAATGATGGTTAAATTTTGAGGCATTATAATGCGATTTGGAGCTTCACTATTGATTGATCTGGAATTACTCAACTATTTCCGTTTGGGTGACCTACTGAGTTATGCTGATTAATCATGATTAATAGTCGATAAGAGCAAACATTTTTTCTGACAGTTGACTCTACTGAAAGGCTGTAAGAATTTTTTGAGATATTTTTATGGTTAGTCAGCACGATTACAACAAGAAAAACGAATATCTCTAATAGACAGTTATATCCAACGGAACTTCAAAATAGGTCCAAAACCCGTAATTTTATGCTAATTTATTTCAAATATGACTTACCAATACTGAAATAAACTGTATTTTTGCTTACTTTAGGTCTAGCAGGGTGTTATTCAAATGTTTTCGAGGGAACTTTGATTCAACAATTCAAAAGTTTTACAAAAATTAATATATTCTACTAGGGATAGTATACTAAACTCACGTCTTCTGTTTTTGTTTCCCACAACAGATCGAACCGAGCACTCAGCCTTAACGGATTAAGTACCCATTGTATTTATGCGGGTGAATGAAATGACCACTTTATTGCTTTTTAATGGAAAGTACTTTATTATATGTAATGTGATTAAAATTCACAAAAAAAGAGGCCCTGTCAGTGCATCCAGCTCCTTTGAAGTATCGAACGAATCTGTCGGCTACCAGAGTACTGCGCTACAACAGCACAGAGATTCGTAACCAGTTACTCGACCTAACGGATGGCGTTGGGCGTTCGAACATACTGCCCCCTTTGCACGAATGTGCAACATACAGACTTTTATGGAACGCACTAGAGGCATCTACAGTTGCAGTGGCGGCTCGTGGCACAATAAGTACGTGAGGCGAAAAATAAGGTAAGATGATTTTCGATACAAACTGAAAATCATAAAAAAATTCAAGCTTGCGACTGGCTCAAGGTACCATTCAAAATGATACTGTAACGGAGGTTAATATTATATTTTGATACGATTTGATTTTAAAGTTATCTGAAAACTATATGTTTGTTTAGAGCTATATCCATAGCTATCAATTTTTTTTTTCGTCGTTGGGAGGTGGAAATCTTCAAAATATACCGATTCGCTCCTGTTTATCGGTATGTCGGATTTTTACCAACTAAAACCACCTCCGTCTTTTCCAACCAGTCATCCATCACTCTTCGGTTGCACGGTTCATGTGCAATATATTCCCTAAGTGGTTTTTCATTTTCTTCGTACACTTCCCAGACGGTATAAGGGATAGTTTGTTACGAATGCATCATATTCTCAATTTTTGGCTAAGATTTGGACAAGGTGCTAATTTTTCTTAGAACTAGTAACATTATGGAAGTGTTATAAATGTTGATGCAATTCACAATAACTTCATTTCAACTTTCAAATTCACAACATACATTTAAAATTTTATACATACGTTTTTTCAACGTTGAGATGCGAAAATCTTTGCAAGTATGGTCAACGTTCAACATCAAGGAAAATAAAAATGAGAAATAAACTGACAACATCTGTATCCTTTTCGATCATTATCGATTAAAAAAACAATTCAAACAATTTTATGAAGGATTATGTAAGTTTTTTCTACTTAAACGTATACTACTTCTTATATATTAAATTAATTCGCCTATCTTTTAAGGCAGCAAACTTTTCAATTATTAAATCATAAAATTGGCTATTCATTTCAGTTTTTTCTACTAAAAGTTCTTTTGCAATTGACATAATTCACAAAGCGGAAAGCCGCTCTTGAGATATGGTATTTCGCAAATGAGCTTTAACTCGCTTTAAGCATGAAAAATCTCTTTCAGCCTGCACAGTTGTGACTGGGATAGTTAAAATCAATGTTACGAGTCTATGTTCTTCGGAAAATATTGATACCAGCCCTTAATCGTTTAAAAGCTTAAGCATTTCAGAAAAACTAATTTCATGAAATTGTGCATCTAGATAAATGATACTTAACTCGTTTTTAAGACGATCCATGTCAAACATGTTTGGGAAGGTTTTTTGTAGCGAACCCATTAAATTAGTAGGAAATTGTTTTGAAAACTCTCTATACTTGGAGGTATTAAATAGTGATATAAACTCTAGTTTGTGAAAGTCATCAAACCTTACTTTAATTTGGAACATAATGCAATCCAAAATTTCATGAAATAATACTTTCCACTTCTAATACTATTTTTAATTGTAAAACACAAAAATCAATTTTAAGATTACTAAGTTGAAGAACTTGAAAAAGATATCAGTTATTGAAAAAAATTTTGAATGCAAATGTCAAGAAGGCAAACTCAAAATCATAAAATTCTTTTAAGTAACCCTTTGCGAGATGTATTGAATCTGAATCTAACTCTGTGTTCTCGATCATGTCTTGGAAAACTTGTCTGAGATTCTCCCAATTATTTGCGGTAAAATGTACAATTTTCGATTTAGAATACCATCTTGTGTCGCATGATTGAGGAATTCTTTTCTTTAGTATTCTGTCCAAAATAGATGTACGTTTGTATGATTTATGAAAAAAAGCTGGTAAACCTTTTAAAGTTGCAAAAAACACTCTACTTTCTTTAATATAGTTGGAGCCTTGTTGCAAAATCAAATTCAAACGATGTGCAGCACAATAAGTATAAAGTGCTTGAGGTGCGACAGATTTGATTCTTGTTTTTAAACCAGTCAAATCTCCAGCCATAACTGCAACTCCATCATAACATTGGGCTACTAACTCATCCGCACAATACTTAGCGAGTTTTGAATATGCTCTCGCGATGCTTCATGCATTTTAACTGCTCTCGAAAAATTCTTAAAGTCGGCATATCCATCGCTAGTCCAGACGCTTTTCATTTTTCCTAATAATAAGCATGGCCAACAATACAAACGTTCTTTGAAGGTACTTCCACAAATCCATATGTGAGTTCCATACCAACTTAATTGAAAAGAGCGTTTATATTGACGACCATCTTTTTTATCACTACTTAAAATACTTATCTTAGGTGTGCGCCTATTTGTGTGAATGATTTCGTGTTTTTCATTGGCAGAACGCCATGAAAAGGGCAATTCTATCAATGATAACACGATATCATGCAATGGATTCATGCTCTAAATATTAATCCCACTTTAAAAAATACGATTATCACACACGAACATCGATCGCACTCGGAAACCGATTTTTGCGTTTTTCTTTACACCTACTATATTTTCTTTCCAAATAGCAATCAGTGCTGTCAGTGTTGAATTTTGGAAATCGATCAACAACTTTTCATTTCCAGCAAGCATAAAAGTTGCAAACTGAGAGCATTGTTTCGAGCAGAGGCGAACATTTCGTCGCCTCAGTTCCAGCCATAGAAACGAATGGATCGTAGAGCAGCCGTTTCTAAAAATAATCCCATTAAAGCTGCGAAACTGAGGCTCCGACGGTTTCGCCTCATGATCAATTGTGTGTATCGGCAAGAAGTAGCGATCGAATGATACATATGGAAAGCTAGAACACTAGCGTGTATGTTACACTGCTATATAAGTACATGTGGGTGTCCAAATTTATTATTCAATGATGGGATGGGAGCGCACAATAGCTTGGCGGCTTAGTAGAATATTGAATTATTATTAGCAAAGATATAAGGTGAGGCGCCGCCTAAGTTGCCTCATCTGACGAGCCGCCACTGTACAGTTGTCATAAACCAAAAAAAGGATGTGGAAGATATTAATTAAAATTATGGTTGCTTTTTTGCTTATTTAGCTGTGACTCGATACTCGATAAATTTCAAATCATACTGCTATTTATACACATTGACAAAAGAAAAAAGTAAAAGTGATGTTTTGAAGATCACGGTTCGACTCGTGGTAGCACCACCACCCATTTACTTTAGGAGCCAGATTTTGGGGAGAATCTACTTGAACAAGGGGGTAATGTCACGTTCGCCACGCAACGTGGTCGATCCCATCCCATAAGGGCAAAATTTGGGACTGCCCTGTCCTGGAAGACCCCAAACCACCGTGCGGGTAAACACCGTCTTTTGGAAAATGGAATACGTGGATCGCCACTTCACCCAACATGCTATCAATGAATTCTATTGTTACGAATGAACTAGATTGTTATTAATAAATTCTATTGTAGGGAGTAGGTCAATTTAGGCTACAAGTTTGAATTAAATAAATATAGGGGAGATGCACGTAGGTTAAGAATACTGGATTAGAGAGCTAAGTAGGTCATAAGTTTTTATGGAGAGTGATCAACAGTAAAATGCACCACAGTCAACGTCACAGACCCTGCAGATAAGTTGTCACCAAACACAACAACATACAACGCTCACACAATCGCCGCCACAGGTCCAAATCCTGACTCCGCCCGGTTTACGATACGCCAATGGAGTCTACTATGCGCCTGTGATACCCACAACCATTGGCACTTGCAATTCGCCATGGTTAACAACTGCCACGAGTATTTCACCAGCACTTCACTCAAGCAACAGCTGACGTGCGTCGACAAAACCAGTCCCAAAGCTCGGAAAGCTGCGATGAGTTGAGTATACTCAGCTGGGCATTGACCGCCGACGCGGCAAACGGGACCGGGAGATCTCATTTATAGGACCGAATGTACAGCTGGCGAGGGCTGTTTGGTGCTGATCGGCATCTGGTTAGGAAAGTGCGTACGTGCGCAGGTAAACAGTCGGTTGGATGCCATTTTTTCCTTTGTTCGAAGAAGAATGGTTGTTTGGTGCTAGTTGGAGGACCATAGGGAGGACGACGAGCAGTTGGTATAGGAAAAAGGAAAAGAAGAAACAAAACTGTAAGTAGATTTAAGTATAGGTAGGGCGAGTTAGGTTATTTAAAATAAAATAGTGAATTGAAGCTAAAATAAAGTTTTGTTTGAAGTAAATTTGACTTGGTTCGAGTGAAGTGGCAGCGTGAACGTCACGTCGGCTCCTCGGGTTTCAATCTTTCTTTTCCAGAGGAAATTCCCTATTCGATCGGTGGTTTGGTTGACACGGATCCTATTCCCGTTTCAGGATTCGGGGACGTGGCAGTCCTGGTGCAGAAACGGGTGGCGCCCTTTAGAAAAATATCCCCACACCCCTCTTCGCGGATGAAGCCGGGTGGGATTACCCAAACCGTGGTTGGGATTGGCTTCGGTGTAGTGGTGACCGTTGCGCGAAATACGGTTGTAACATTACATAACGCCCTATTTCCGTGCTCAGTCACCGAATGAATACGCCCGGCTTACGCCGGGCGGCAAGGCAGGTATGAAACGTCTGAGAACCATGATCGGTCACCGGCAAGTAAATTAGCCTGTGCATCGACCGAATATATGTGGAGTCACCTCAGTTTTTACAGCAACGACTCGCACTAACTTTGCTTGCCAACTATGCTTCAGTGACTTTGCCTAATGGCCACAATAGAGGGGGCTCCGATTCGATTTTCAATTTGACGAGATCGCCTACCTCGAGATTTCTGTTAGGAAACAGCCACTTACTGTATTGCATGAGTTGGTTTATAACTTCCTTTTTCCAAGAGTTGAAGAAACTGTTCATCATCGCCAATATTAACTTCCATCTATTGTTGAAAGTTTTTCTGAAGTCGATTTCATCTGAAAAAGGTCGCAATGTCTTCAGGGGACGACTTACTAAAAAATGAGCAGGAGTTAGAGGTACCATGTCTCGACTATCTGCGCTTATGATACAAAGGGGGCGGGAACTAAGGCACCCTTCAATTTTCGTGGCTAGAGTTGACATTTCCTCGTAAGTGAAGGGAGTTTGACCTACCACGCGCTTAAAGTGGTATTTGAAAGATTCTACTGTGGCCTCCCAAATACCGCCGAAATGAGGACCTTATACAGGAACGAACGACCATTAGATACCTTGTTTATTTATGACCTCTGCAACCTTGTGAAAGAAGGATGAATTCTTTGAAAAAAGCCTCTTTATTTTCTTCTCCGCACCAGCAAAGGCAGAACCATTATCGCTGTAGACAATGCGCGGTAAGTTTCGCCTATTGGTGAACCAATCACAAGCGGCGAGAAATGCCTGAGATGTTAGATCTGAGGCAAACGAAATTGCATGGATATCCTTTAGTGGATACTATGTCTCGACCTCTGGATTGTGTTATTTTGAATGGGCCTGTATAGTCTAGCCCACTTGACGAAAAGGGAAACTTAAAGCTAAGCCGGTCGCTCGGCAATGGGGCCATACGTTGGCCTGAACAGCGTCCAGCAAAGCGCAAACACTTCAGGCACTTACTTATGAAGGATGTTATGGTTCTTTGCCATAAATGATATAAAACTTGCGAAGAAAAGCTGACCTTATTAAAGCTTTCGAACCTTTGTAGCCAACATGTTGGTTTGTGTAGATTTTCAATCAACGAGGCAGTTAATGCCACAGAATCGGATTGCTTGCCTTTCTGGCTAGACCAATCTGACTCAGTTGGATGCCAAGAGAGTCCCGACCAACACAAAGAAAATTTTTTCAATGTAGCAGCTGACAAACCTCTTGTGGCGCAGTCAGCAGGGTTCTAGTCCGTAGGGACGTATCTCCAGTTTACATTGGGCAAAGCAGTGAGAATCTTACTGACCCTGTTGCTGCTTACGCCATTTTTGAAGCATCGGAGAATCCGTGCAGGGTCCATTTGATCTCAGATAAACTGCCCAGCCATCTAGGAATTTTGATTGATTCAATACCGTCTACGTAGGACTTCAAATGCTTCCACGAGCCCAACAACTCGTTGGAGAAAGCAGTGTCCCAATCATAAACTGCAATCCAAAGTTGTTGGGTAAAGATTCTTCCTTGAATTAGGACAGGTGCTACCCAATCAAGAGGATCCAACAATCTGAAAGATTCCGACAAGGCCTTTTGTTTGGTAAGAGACCCAGAATCTTTCGCAAATGGCTTGAACTGAAATGAAAAAGAGTCCATAATCGGTGACCATTAGAGACCAACGGCACTGGTTATTTCGGGTATTTCAAACATTTTATCTCGTTGATCGACATTTGGTTCATCCTCTAAAAGACCTTTGTTATTAGCTGACCATTTACCTAATTGCACTTTTGCGGCCGTTAGGTTCTGAATGATTATGTTCTTTAGACTGACAGCATGATCTACAGTGTCTGCACTACCAAAAAAGTTGTCAACATAAGAGAGATTTAGGAAGAGATCATTCAATTCTATGTCATGCGGACAATAATCTTGAAGTAATTGTCGCAAGATTTTCAATGCTTGATATGGGGCAATGGCGGTACCATAAGTTAAGGTATATAGCCGTAAATGTTGAAGACCTTGGCCAAAATTATAAACAATCCGAAGCGAATCTCTGTCGCTCGGATGGATCAGAATTTGACGAGACATTTACACGATGTCACAGGTGAACACAACCGCAAAGAAGCGCCACCTGATTAAGACGATATCTTGTTGAAGCCTGGGCCCGAATTGCGTCACGCTATTCAATGAAATTCCATTGAAGGAAGGCATTGAAGCGGTAAATATCACCCTCATTTTCCTATTGTGGAAGACCGCATGATGCGGACTATAATAGACATTGTCTTTAATCAATTCATCATCGGGGACTAATTCCATATGACTCAGCTCAAGGTACTCCTTCATGAAGTTATCGTACGTTGATTTAACCTCTGGTTTTTGAAACAAGCGCTTGTCAAGTCGGAGCCATGACTTGATTGCGAGTACTTTGGATCCAGGAAAGGTTGGCTGGTTCTTAAATGGTATGCAAACACCATACCGACCATCATGCCTGGAGACAGTCTCTGAGAAATGTTTCTCGCATTCTCTTTCATCCTAGGTTTAAGGAATTATATTAGAGATTTTTTTTATTTCCCAGAACTTGGACAGAGTGTCAGATAACTTAATATCTTCTTGAATGAAATATGAATCAAAACAAATGGATGCATTTATCTCTAAACAATCATTACCAGCACTTGTAGGTCCTGTGATTATCCAGCCAAGTACCGTGAATTGAGCCATGGGCGCATTTGATGCTATGGTAAACATCCACCCCCAAAATGAAATCAATTGCTTTTGGACGCCTGAATTCCGGGTTGGCTAAGATCAGATTTTTTAGGTGATGCCATTGACCTTATCTTATTTTTTGAGATGGAAGCTTTGAAGTTACATGATCTACCAATAAAGCGTGACCCATTGACCCTGCATCTATTAGTGCATTGACTTGAATTTTGTCACCATTGCAATTGCACAATGCAAGTTTAGCAGTAGCTAACAAAACTAATTGACTAGAGAACATGCAATGTGTTGCCAAGTCGTTGTTTATAGTTGGTTCTGGTTGACTCTCTGAACCGGACGAAAAGTCTGTTTCGGCGGGGTTCAGGTTTAACACTAACCGTATGGGTTTTTGAAGCCTTTCGTTTGTCCGAATGTAAAAGTGCACTATGCTTTTCCCGCAATCAATTACTGGGCACCGATAACTGGTATTACACTCACTTGCTTTCATTTTCATGGCTGAGAGACAGCTTGGGCACAACTTATTTGTGTTTACAAATTCCAATCTACGATTGAGTTTTAATGCGATGAATCTCGGACATCTATATATCAAATGATTGCCTGATTAGTATGAGCACAACGGTAAAGCACGCGTTGAATCCTTCGAGCTTTTGTTAAACTTTTGTCCTAAATGAGTTTTAATTTGTTTAAGGTTATTCATGTTTTTAGTTTTTGTCTTTGTATGTTCAAAAGACATATCCTCGCTTTCGGGTTTGAGGCTAGCCATTCAATTTCCGAAAAATAGTGAGGAGAAAGCTATAAGAAGAAAACCCGCCTACATTTTCTTCATGAGTATTCCAGCTCTCTGTTGTGTCCACATCTAGCTTGCGAACAGTGAGATAAACAATCTAGTTGTTATAATGTTCAACTGGGCAAGCGAGGCCATGAAAACCCTTGACCGATTCCTCAGCTCTATCGATGAGAGAGCCGACCTCCTGAGCCGACCCATTTTCTGCAGAAGGTAGGTCTATGAAAGCCCGCAAATGTGCATGGAGACGGCGCCTTTTGACATGATACCTTCTAAGAAGCTTATCCCACGCTACGTAAAAGTTTGATGACGAAATCCTGACACCAGCTAGAGTGCTCTTTGCTAACCCTTGTACACTGTTAAAGAGTTGCTGCAATTTCACGATGAGAGCAATCCGAGGGTCGTTTATAATGAAATTTGTAAATAGTTCCTTAAATGTGTCCCAATCTGCCTGCCGACCGCTAAACGTAGACACGTTTACATTAGGTAAAGAATGACTCGATGATTGAGCAGGAAGTACATTGTGGGCTTCGTGAGGACTTTGGGGTAGGGACGAGTTAGATATATTCGCATGTTCTAAATCGAATTTTCGAATTTCAATCATGAGTTGATTTTAGCGTCGATATAAGCAAATTCCGCCTTGGTATATTATCATCAGTGAAATATTCTTCGTCTTTGAACTCATCATCAGTATCAAATTGTTGCAAAATTTCATTGCGTTTGAAAAAGGTGACCCAATAATCGTCTAAAAATTTTTTCGCTTTTTTCAATCAACGTATCATTCTTAACCCTCGGTCGGGCGATGTCATTTTTTCTCTCTCTCCACTCTCAATGAGGCATAAAGGTAATGCTTTCTAGTAGCTGTTTGTTTTACCTGGTCTATATAACCTCCCTGTCAATTTACCCATTGTCCTTCACTGCATGCAGTTATACATTTGATCTGACAGGCTCATTGCATATTTACTTATTTTCTTGTATTTGTTCTTGTATTGAATTGTTTATCATATATTTTTCAACATTTTTTAAACCAATTTTATACCAAATGGGGGATGTAGGGTAGATTGCCTCCTCGTGGTGCATCCTGGATAACGCCAAATGATTTACCACGGCACGACTTAAAATGTTTTCTGGACAACTCTCTCGTCTTTACGACTATTTTTGATGATTTGGGCTGGTAGCTGTGGTATTCTGTCACCTGAGTACGCAAGAGTGACATCTTGCGGAAATGGCTTTCACGCTAATGCCACTGCTGTCCCGTCCCGGTAAAACCCATGTCTCGCGGTACATTCAAAATTAGTCGCCACTAGTCTGGCCATGTAGTTTCAGTTGAGTTTTGACTCCTGATTAATCCCTGGCCCGGCTCTGAGCACATATCCTCATAAAGGAATGGGACCCAATTGCAATGAACTCTAATACAGACAAAAAAGATGTTCCACTCTGCCCGGAAGGGAAGTGGATAAAGGTTCCTTCTTCTGGGAAGAAGACCGCGATTTCCAATCGGACAAAAATCAGCCTACCCCCACCTCTTCGAGGAGTGCATGCACCGAAACAGCTGTGCCAGGGGCGAGTATTCCCTCAGTTAAGCCTTTTGGCCCTAGCGGCAACACTAAGGTAACGGCGAATAAGCCGGCCCGCACTGCTGCCGGAGCGCTCTCCAACACCGCTTCCACTTCAGGTGTTAAGAAGCAACAAAACCCCTCAGTTACGGCTTACAGGAACAGAAGGTTTGCCTTTAAAATCCTGAAAAGGCTGAAAAATTTACCTCCAGTTGGTCTTTCCCAGAAGGATAAAATCTCCCTGGAATGGGCAACCACCACAGTAGAGGCTAACAAAGCTTCTATTCCAAAGAAAGCGGCAACTCATAAAAGATGCAGATCTAATGATTCTGCCCCAAGTCAGCCGAGCGTTCAACTGCCGGTTAATAAAAAACCAAGATTGGTCACACCCAATCCTGTTAAGGGCAGGAGTTTCAGTGAAGCTGCCAAGGTAAGCCTGGTATGGGCTGTCATCGACAGAAGCAGCAGCGATGGTACCATCTCGTCGTCAAAGTGGAAGAGGGTGGAAATTGCACTTCTTCGGGTGTACAAATCCATACTCGAGGCAAATCCTGGCCCTCCACTAAGTTGTCGTGACGCTGGCTGGTACCAGCGTCACGTAAAGCTTATAGCCTGCTTACACGGATCAGTGGATCTGTACAAGCAGGCTATCGACAGATTGGGAGGAGTCTGGCCTGGAGCAAAGCTGGATGCTGTCTCCAGGGACGACATCCCGAATTGGCCACGGTCCAGGACGTGGATATCAGCGGTGCCATCCACACCGGGGGAAATTGTTGAGCTAATCAAGCTCAGCAATGCTGACCTCCACGTGGAAAACTGGAAGGTAGCTAAGGTAAGTGAGCCTAGCAATGGACAGCGAGAGGCCCTGATAATCCTCAACGAGATATCACTAGCTCCGTTGGAGTCGAAGGGCGGGGTGATAAGCTACGGCTTTTCGGTTATCACCCTGCGAGTATATCGCAAGAACCGTACTGGGAAGGCAGTACGGAAACCAAGTAAAGAGAGTGGGAGTGAGGTAACTGTGGTCAGTAGACCCGAACGTGGACCTCTCTGAGTCAGATCTTCTCTCCGATGACGGAAGAAGTACCACCTCTACTGCGGGGCTGGCTGGGGACCTTCTCAGATCCCTTGACCCGGTCGAGGAGGAAGAGATGTCCTTATCTGACGAGGAGGCGGATAAAACATTGTGTCGCGATATTGAGGTTTCTACAGATTAACCTCCAGCACTCTAAGGCAGCATCCGCCGCACTGCTCCTTCACCTGTCTCAAAAAGGAGAGTAGCTTATACTGGCCCAGGAACCTTGGGTTGTAGGTAACCAGGTTTGCGGGCTCAACATGAAGGGATACAACACAGTACCCTTCAATAAAGCAGGTAAACCGAGAGCTTGCATAATTGTAAAGGAAGGCTTCATGTTTTTAACCTTGTATAATTTCAATGACTGGGCTGTCTCCTGCTATATGGCACATGAAGTTCTGCCACCTCCAACTAGCCTGCAGAGGATCGCAAGGGCAGCCACTGCAAGAGGTATCCCTTTAATAGTCGGGGCAGACACCAATGCCCATCATCGCATTTGGGGTAGCACCGACACGAATAAACGGGGTGAGTCACTATTTAAATTTATTTTACTACATGACTTAGCCCTAGCTAACAAAGGTGAGGATCCTACCTTCATTACGGCAAGCCGCAAAAAGGTTCTGGATATCACTCTGACGACCAAGCACTTGAAGCAAGCTATCAAGGGATGGCACGTATCACAAGAGTGCTCGTTCTCCGATCACCTTTACATAAGGTTCGATTTGGCATCTGCCCCTCCGACAAATCCAACCTTCATTAACAAAAGGAGGATGTATTGGGTCAAATACCAATCGGTATTCGAGTCCGCGCTAGAAGGCGAACCTACAGAGATTGTAGACATACCCGGTCTTGAGAAAGCCGTTGGGACCCTCACATTGGCCTTCAATGACGCAGAAAGGTCCGCATGTAGTCCAACGAAGCCTAGAGGGAAATACAAGCCCCCATGGTGGAATAGTGACATTGCGGAGCTGCGGAAGGAATGTAGGAAGTTCTTCAACCGAGCTAAAGAAACTAATGACTGGTCTTCTTATGAAACAAAACTGAAGGAGTTCAAATCCTCTATCAGAAAGACTAAACGCACCTCTTGGAGAAGTTTTTGTGCAGAAATAGAACACTCCAAGGATGTCAGTCGTCTGCGAAAAGTCATGAAGAGCTCCCCTTCATTTTTAGAGTCCGTTAAGGACGCAAATTAAGTCTGGACGAAATCCAGCTACGAGACGCTGTCCATTCTCGTGGACACGCACTTCCCGGGTAGTGATAATGTGGCTGACAAAGCGGATCCACACACGCTCCCGGATTGTATGCCAGTCACTTTGTCTGTAACTGACAGGCTCCTACGCTGGGCAATCAGCTCATTTCAACCATTTAAATCCCCTGGCATGGACAACACCTCACCTATTGAGATCCAGCAGGGTATCAATATAGCATTGCCATGGCTAAACGCCATTTCCAAAGCATATATACGGATGGCTTACATTCCACAGCAGTGGAGAGAAGCAAAAATAGTTTTCATACCTAAAGCGGGAAAAACATCAACAAAGGATTGCAGACCTATCAGTCTCACCTCTTTTCTGCTACAAACTCTGGAGCGACTGATAGAGATCCATCTGAGAGCTATAATGAAACCAATCTCTAATGCGCAGCACGCATGCACAAAAGGGAGATCGGTTGAAACAGCTCTTCACTCGCTCACCACCTACATCGAAAAATCGCTAAGCGACAAAGAATACACGCGAGCAAGTTTTTATGGACAACGAAGGGTCTTTCAACAATATCTGCCATAAGGCTTTTGGCAAAGCACTCGGGGAAAGCAATGCCGATGACACCCTAGGGTTCATCGGTCAACTGCTTAGCAGCAGGAACATCAACTCCACACTAGGAAACAGTACCTTGCGAAGGAACGTTTGCAGAAGCACACCACAAGGTGGGATGCTATCACCCACTCTATGGAACCTAGTGGTGGATGAACTCCGGTCAAAAATAGAAGCGACTGGCTGCAAAGTCGAAGCTTATGCCGACGATGTTGCAATAGGAATATCAGGAAAATTTGTTAACAACCTATCGGAAAGACTAAACTTTCCCGTAAGTATTCTTACCAAATGGAGAAAAGAGTGTGGTCGAAATATTAATCCGCAAAAGACGCAATTTATGCTTTTCACAAGAAGGTACAAAATTTTCCGATTTGTTTCACCTAAACTTGAGGAGATAAGTCTCAACACATCTCATCAGGTCAAATATTTAGGTCTTATTCTGGACTCTAAACTCGCATGGAAAGCGAACACAGCAGAAAGAGCACGCAAAGTTTCATGCGCAATCTACTGCTGCAAACGAGCTATTGGGAAAAGGAGGGGATTAAAACCCAAAATTGTATCATGGCTCTATACGGCGGTGGTGGAACCAATCCTTCTGTATTACACAGTTAATTGGTGGCCTGCTATGGCGAAAGCATCAAATGTAAACCTGCTAAACAAGGTCAGAAGGAGTGCGGCTATTGCAATCACTGAGACTCTACAGACTACCTCGACAAAGGCATTATTTATGCTATTAAATTGGCTTCCGACAGAGCTACTTACGAGACAAGTAGGCCAAGTGCACTGCTGTTCGATTGAAAGCTCTGCAACTCTGGCATGAGGAGAACATTGGTCACTCCACAATACTACGGAGAGATGGGCCAACTTTAGGGAAAGTGGACCTTGCATCTCCGATTCCCTGTGTTCACCATGGTTTCAGGTCAATAATCCCGATTAGGGAGGACTGGACCACAGAAAGAGATGGGATACAGGAATCGGTCGACATCTACACTGATGGATCAAAAATCGAGGGAAGAGTTGACTGTGGCGTGTTCTCAGAACAGCTAGGTCTGAAACTATCTTTCCGATTACCAGACTACTGCAGCGTCTTTCAGGCAGAGGTTATTGCGATTTATAAGGCAGTTGACTGGCTGAGAAGTCAGAAAATTTCCATAAGAAATTTAAACATATTTTCTGACAGTCAAGTTGCGTGCATACCTCATCTAAAATTGCTATGAAATGCCGCTCACAACTGAACGTGATGTCGCTTCACTGTGAAATGATTCTTTGCTGGGTACCGGGGCATAGTAATATACCTGGAAACTGCGAAGCAGATGCTCTAGCGAGAGCTGGCACCGAGCTTCAGGAATATACACTTACCCCCGAAGTCGGCAAACCATTAGCTTCCATAAAGCTAGGATTTAAGCAGCACTACGTGGAGGCTGCGAATAGGGCCTGGCTGCTCGAAGAAATCTGTAGCACAACCAGGCAAACTTACCACGCACTGTGCTCCAAACGCTCAAAGCGGCTCCTCAATATAAGTCTTGAATCCCTGAGTTCCGTCGTTTCCATACTGACGGGACACTGTCTGAACGGCTGACACGCACAAAGATTGGGTGTCCCTTTTAATGATTTCTACCAAAGTTGCAGATCAGAGGAAGAGGAAGAAACTATCAAACACTTTCTGTGCGAATGTCCGGCGCTGTCCAGGAAGCGCATGCAAACCTTGGGCACGCCCCTCCTAGACAACCTCATGGAAGTAGCTGATTTGGACATTGGTTGCATAGCCGGCTTTATTCGAGAATCTGGATGGTTCTCGTCATCCCGCAGGTTCTAGTGCCACCCTCTTATTCTGTGGTATCAAAATGGGCCTCTCGTGGCCTAAGTGAGCACCTTTGGATAAAAAGGGGGTGCCACTTCAACCAACCAACCAACCAACCTATACCAAATACATTTTTTTAAACAGCTTTTGGTATGTATAGTTCTTTGAACAGCCCAGAAAATGTTGCTTACTGTATGTCTGTTATTTTAATGGTTATTATCAATTTTCAACCTTTGCCGGATAGGCACATTGCGCCCGAACTTGAGAGTTCATACATTGCGCCTGAAATTTGAAATGTTATAGCTAAGGTGCCGACGCTTCGGAATAAGTTATTTTGTTAAGAATTTATAATTTATTGTTACTGCTGCACGTTGAAATTAACATTTGTCATAATATGTTAGATTTTTTGAGACGAGAAAATTTTTGTTCGAACAAAAGTCGTATTTTTGTTTTTGTTTTATAATTTCTTCTTTGATCGTTGGGATGTCCAAAACTCTGTTTATTCAGGCGTTTTTAACGTACCACAATGCGAAAGTAATCGTCCTTAGGATTCTAGATTGCGCTGTCTGTAGGAGTTCTATGTTAGAGATGCTTGCTGAGCCCCAGAGTGGAATACAGTAAGTCCAGATAGGTTTGATAATTGCTTTGCAGAGCAGAACCTTATAGTCCAGGTTAAGTTTGAAGTTATTCAGCAACCAGTAAAGATTTTGGAATTTAAGATTGACTTGAGCCTTTTTGGATTCAATATGCTTCTTCCAAGTTAACCTTTTATCTAGGTGAATCCCAAGGTATTTAACTGAAGAGGCTTGGGGAACAAGCACTTCGTTGAATGACATTTTAGGGCAAGTTTCCCTGCTAAGTATGAAAGTTATATGGCTACTCTGTGTTTCGTTAACTTTTAATCTTCATTGTGCCAGCCAACATTCCACATTTCTTAGTGGTTGTCCAGGATTTGAGAAGCCATATGGGGGTTAGCGTGAGCATAAAAAATTGCGGTGCCCTCAGTAGAAGTGCAAGTAAATAGATGATCGTATGTTGGTAAGTCTGTCGTATATATCAAAAAAAGCAATGAGCCGAGAACACTTCCTTCAGGCACGCCAGCTCTGATATTGAAGGAGCGAGAAATAAAGCAGTTTTCTTTGACGAAGAACTTCCTGCCAGTAAGGTAAGAATCCATAACTTGATGCGTGTTTGCTGGAAGTTTGCACTTGATTTTATAAATAAGCCCTTCATGCCTAATCTTATTGAACGCTTGCGCAACATCCAAGAACACAGCTGCACAGTATTGTCTCCTTTCGAAAGCATTGTTGATTACAGAAACTAAACGATGAACTTACTCGATAGTTCCATGCTTTTCCCTAAATCCAAATTGGTGCGAAGGTATTGCTTCTGAATCATTTATGTGGGGAGACAGCTTGGAGAATAACATTTTGAATAGTTTTGATAACAGGAGTAGTAGGCTTATGAGTCTGTATGGCGTGATGAGTGTTGGGTCTTTCCCATTTTTCGGGATCATCAGAACTTGACAGAGCTTCCATGCTGTGGGAAAATATCCGAGACGCAGGAGTCTGTTGAAAATATGCATAAGGAGTATAATCGTAGTTCTAGGCAGTTCTTTTATCATTTTCCCAGTAATGCGGTGGTGACCGGGGTGCTTATTTGCGTCGATATGATTGCGTATGGAACGGATCACCTGAGCGATCTTGAAGCGGATTGGTACAGTGGAGGCTTGCATGGGATAGGAAGAGAGACGAACATCCCGAGCAAAGATGGAGCCTTTTTCAGCATCAGTGCGAGCCCAGACCCCATTTGGTAGTCTGATTGGTGACTCACGTTTGACAGGTCTCTCTTACTGTTTAGCAGCTTTCCACAACGAATAGTTTGACCCTTGAGTTGGTGAAAGGCTTTCAAAGTAGTGTACTATATTTTTCGCTCGTTTGTGTTTCAGTACTGCATGAAGTTTTCTCTCAACTGCCGATGCTCTTTTTTAAGGTTTGGAAACCTATGTTGCTGCCATTCACGTCTTAATTGCCGCTTCAGACTGATAAGCTCGTTGGTATTTTTGGACGACTTGTATGCAGACGAGGTAGAGCAGGTGGGTTCAGGAGTGGCTTGTATCGCTGCTGAAGACACGATGTCGAAGAAGGAACGAACAGCCTTGGCAATATCAGAATGAGATTTAAGACGTATGTATGGTGGTAGGTGCGAGCTTATATATTTCCGGTACTTTAGCCAGTTGGTTTGTTTTGATGTGAGCTTACAGTGCTCTTGGATAACATGAGGTTTGAAAATAGTCAATATAACTGGCGAGTGGTCAGAGTGTAAATCTAACCAGCGAAATCAATGAGGTCCGGGATTTTCCGACGGTATGACGGCCAATAGTTCGGATGCCTGCTTGATATGAATGAGAGCTTACTAGAGTTTGTCACAATTGTCCACAAAATCCTTCCCCTAGGAGAGATTGACCTGGAGCCTCAGTGAGTATGCTTGGCATTATAGTCACTAGCTGCAAAGAATCGGCTACCAAGGCTTTTGAAGAAATCATTAAATTGTTCCCCAGTGATTTTGAATCTGGGGGGACAATAAACTACCGAGACTGTAATCGGGTCTCCCCATTCAACTATGCATACAGACGTGGCTTGTATATAATCCTTGGCGTATTCATCGATGACGTGGTGCTTGATTCGATGTTTGACCAAAACTCCTGTGCCACCATGACCTTTTCCATCAAATTTAAAATTTTAAAATTATATTTGCTGGTTAAGTGAGTCTCAGAGATGAGCATGATGTCTATCTCATTGCTAACCAGGAAATGGTGAATTTCTAAGTTGTGCTGGCTTACACCGTTGGCATTCCAGTGGCATATTTTCGCGATGCTTATTTTTTGTTAAGGAGAACCTGGAGAATAAATGTCTGGTTACGCATCATTTTCTGCATCATACTCTGCATAGAGGTGGTAAAGTGATTCATGCTCTGAATCAGCTGCATCATTACGTGCTCTATATTTTCTATTGGGCTGCAAGTATTCATATTCTCGCTTGTAGAGTTTTTGAGGGCGTCAGCATAGGAAATTAGGTGCAAGGATTGGCATCGAAGTTTTTGCTGAAGGTGTAGGTGTGAGTCGACACTTTTGCATCATGCTAGCGTAAATTGGGCAGCCTCTGTAGTTATCAGTGTGGTTTTCACGGCAATTACTGCATTTTATAGCAAAAGGGTTCTCCTTTTTGAGTAAACATTTTGGAATTTGGTGAAGATCACCGCCTATGACGCACACACTTGGCAGTGTGCAATAAGCCTTAGTGTGCCCAAACTCTTGGCAGTTATGGCATTGAACAGGTCCTTTTCGTTTGTGGAGTTCCTCCACAGCCACTCGTAGACTTGAGAGGTATCGCAAGCTATAGATTGGATGTGCCTCACCTTTTTTAACCCTTTTTTAATCCGGCTGCAGCTCTTCGTGAATTTTGGCTGTTGAACTTTGTCTCGGTTGCTTATATTAAAGGTTGATCTAGCATTGAAATCTTGATCCATAAGGGCATGAGCTATATCGTCTGGATCAACCTCAGAATCGATGCCTTTTATCATTACCGTTATGCCCTTACTACTTTTCAGTTGAAAAATGTAGTATTTTTTGCCAGCTTCATCTAAGCTTTTAATCACTGTCTGGTAGTCGTTTTCGTGCAGTACCTTTAATATTTGTTTCGCTTATATTTCCTTTTTTCAAAGAAGCGACATAAAATTTAGAAGTATCAATTTTCCCCTTTAGGAAATTGAACACTGCATCGTCTCTACGTTCACTTAGGTAAATCGGTGGCGGTTTCGCATTTTTATTACCTTGAAAAGGAACCTCTGTGTTCTTGCTACTGGGAATGTTGAAACGATTTGTTGAAGCGTCTGAGGGCTGTATTTTGGCAAGCTTCGCTGTATTATTTGCTGCGCCAGATTTCGGTTTTCGTTTCCGCTTAGAGATGACTTGGACGTATCTATCTAGCACTGTTTGAACTTTGCGCATTTCGTCCGATGTGTGGGACTTGATTGTTTCAGAATTTTTTTAAAAACTCTCTGGCTTTTTTGATTTAATCATCTTCTACAGCTTATTGCGAAGAAATTCATCTTACATGGATTGTATATGGAGTTGATCCAAACTGCTATACATTTTTTAACTGTTTAATTTGAGCATACGTGAGCTTTCTAAATTTGATACGATTTTCATCATGAATTTTATTTTTACTCGATTGGGAGATTCCCGTTAATGAATTTGTCAAAAGTTTATTTATATAACCAAATCATTTATCTTGCGATTTAAACTCTTTTACTGGGTCGTAAGAGATTATGAATGACGTTATTGCCAACAAGTATTCTCCAAAAAGTGTATAGATAAATGATATAAATAAGTAAGCAATTACTACAACAGAAGATTAATGTGCAAATACATATCCACCCGGCGCTAATATAAAATGGGTTTCAGTATTGTTCTAAAATACTGACTGTAATGTGCACATTTGAAATAAATATACATAATTATATATGTATATCTATATTTTTTATGTATCGAAAATTCATTAATATTTTTGACTTCAACTCCTTTTCCAGCTGATGATTGAGCCATGGGAGTTCAAGTTCACGGCCACCGTTTTCGGTTAATTTCGGAAACGGCTGCGCGGCCTGCGCTGTTTCGGACAATTATGCTACCGTCGAGCTCCGCAACGAACGCAAAATGCACAATTGCTGGATTTCGAGGTTAGGCTGCACCCAGTTTTACATCACAGCCCAGTTCCCAATCAACACCAACACTACCGCGGACCGGGTTAACGGAATTGGGCTCAGCGCACTTGCAGTCACCATGCGTCCAGGAAGTCCCTCGCACACGAATTTTCCGGCACTTCCATTTTGGACAAAGTTCTCAGCAATTATTTGAATCTCTGAACACACAGTTGCCTGAAAAAAGTCTTTCACTGTCACTGGTCTTAAAATAACATCACTTTCGATTAAATCCAGAGGTGTGAACACAAAGCCCCACCCGCGCACTGGGAGATACGCCGATTTTGCAAGGACAGGCACTATATGCACAGGGAAAACTTCTTTCCACTGAGCTTTCTGCTACCATGAATTTATACGGGTGAATGAAATGGTCACTTTATTGCTTTTTAATCGAAAGCACTTTATTATATGTAATGTGACTGAAATTCACAACAAAAGGCCCGGTCAGTGCGTCAAGCTCCTTTGCAGTATCGAACAAATCTATCGGTTACCAGAGTACTGCGTTACAACAGCACAGAGATTCGTGACCGGTTACTCGACCTAACGGATGGCGCTGGGCATTCGAACACCCATCGTATCTGTGAAATAGTGATTTAATTTTAGGTTTTTGTTATATCTACGCGTAGTTAGCAACTGCGCAAATTTTTACCGAGATAAAATTCCAGTGGCATTGCTAACGTAACAAGCCGCGAGGTGCGACCCTTGAGGTCCACACGGTCAACTTCCCAGTAATATCTACATAGACATCAACAACATTACAACAATGAGAGGTATTCATAGCAGTAACAGGAATGAGATAATATGAATCATATCGTCTACGGGAGGGTCCATTGATTACGTAAGGTTTTTGGTCGATGAGGACAGATTGAATATTCACGCGGATCAATCGGTGGGGGCCTTTTTGGTGTTGAAAAATTTTGTTGGTTTTCAAAATTTAAGCATTTTTTTTTAATTAAAAGACTATAAAAACTATTAAATATCTGCTCAAATTATGCAAATATCTTAAAACTATGATTGAATTTACAACAATTTTTTTAGAATAATAGATATAAAGTAATAGCATTCGTATAAACCCTCTTTACATGATAACTTTGAATGATTTTTTATTTTTAATTCAGTTTTTTTATAATCACGGAATATAGTTTTGCTGGTTTTTCTTCAAAAACTGATAAGAATGTATAAATTTTATAAACTGGTATTACTGTGCGGTGCAAATCAAGTTAAAAAAATATTTTTTATGAAAAAAACTATAATTTTTTGCATTTTCTTCTATTATATTAAAAAAAAGCTGAAACGAGTTTTTATAATGTTAAAAACTTCACAAAGATATTAATACACGTCAACTGACACCTTAATGATGCAAATATTATATCTGGTTCGTGAGATATAGTGAATGATAAAAATGACCTTGAAAATCATGATGACTTTTAATAATTTTTCATTTTTAATTGAATTTTTTACGTGATCATGAGAAAAAACTTTGATGTTGTTTCTACAAAAATTGTTTGGAGTATATAAATTTTATAAACATTGTCTACTAAATTACGTGAATCAGGTTAAAAATTTATTGTTTATGAAAAAAAACCTAATTTTTTGCACTTTTTTTTCTTAAACTAAAAAACGGCTACAACGATTTTTTTTAAAATGTGATAGATTCACACAAATGTTCATACGCGTCGATTGACACCTCTATCATGCAAATCGTATGTTTGGTTGGCGAGATATACCGCATGACAGAAATGACCTTCAAAGGGTCAAAACAGCAAACCCCCCCGACCGAAGTATCCCAAAAACTAATCAGCTCTTAAAATTGCAAAGACGCTTCGATTGACACCTTAACGAAGTCGATACAACTTTGTTTACGTGAGTTATGCTCGTAGAAAAAAGTGTCCACGAACGTACGTACGTACGTACGTACACACACACACACACACACACACATACATCTCCCTTTCTAAAAACACTTTATATATACTCTATAGACCTCAAAACGTAAAGAAATGTTGAAAATTTCAATTTCGATTTTCGAGGCGATTACAAGAACTTCCCATATACTGGGAAGTTAAAAAAACCAAAAGCTGCAAATTAAAGTCAGGTTGAGAAATCAGGCTCATAATACATCCGGTTTGTGAGATAGTTTTGCAATCAATATTTCTAAGTTTAGCTTTTGATTACCCCTATTACACTTGATGAAGGTTTTCGTGCGATATTAGAAATATTCCTAGGACCTCACAAAATAATACAATACTCGTTACACCATACCAGCATCATTACCAAAATCTGCTCGTTATCGAAAATAGTTAGAAATATTAGCAGTAAATCCGTGAACGCTTACAGGATCAAAATCTCAAATAATTCAAATGCGATTCCCAAGGTTATAAGCTATTTTGAGTCATATCACGTGGTCTTTACTCCGATTTAATTCGTGAATTGAATGATAAATTAATATGAAAAAATGTGGAATGTGTCAACTTGAAAAATTCAAAAACTATTCACGCCCGCTATGCCGATCAAGCAATGTTTGTTCTCGAACTTAGGCAAGTCACCAACAAATTCGTAGAGCATACAAACAAGATAAAAAAGCCTTATCAATGTAACTGCTTCGTTTAGTCACTACACCATGAAACGCCTGGAACCCGTCCATTGCTACAATTATCAAACGTTTGGCGTTACAATCAACCGTTATCATCTCACAACCAAATGTAATTAGTGTGCTGAAAACCACGGAAGCACTGAATATATATCCTAGATTGCAGTAGCGCACGCAGGATTTTGATAAGGGGGGGGTCATATTTTTGAAGTCTTGACTAGGTACGTTTGCTAGTGCTTCGGTGTATATATGAAGATATAATTATATAATCATACTTAATCATACTTTTTCACCGGTCAAAGTTGGAGTCCTCCAAAAATAATTCTGGCAGACTATAGCCCAATTGCATGGTTTGGTCTGGTTTCATTTACTTGAATCATCCATGATATATTCATTCAAACTATAAAATTATGCGGTTGACGTGTGAAAGAACCTACACTGTATTTGTAGACTTCCTTGGAACCGTAAAGTGTATATGCATGTTTGCAAGTACATATATTGAAACGCCTTCAATACCTACAGGAAAGAAAAGAAAGCAACTAATGAAGTAAATGCCGTGGGAAAGTGAAACTGTCACTAAGCACAGACAGAATATTATCGTAATCAGGGCTGGCTAAGCTTGTTTGCAGCCCATGCAGGGAAGCAACTCTGCGCTCTCAAGCAAATTTGTCGTCATTTCCACGTAACCCGTAAGGTAGACTTTTTGTACGCGTTTTTTTTTAATGAGGTGTTCCCAATAGGCCTAATCTTCAGATTACAAATCAAATGAGAAAATAAAACAATCAATTTTTTGAGGTTTCTATTCAAAGATAGAAAGAAACATTCAAAAATATAACTGTTGTTAAAGTGGGCAACTTAGTGGTTATTGCTAGTTCAAGGTTCCTTGTCGACAAATAGTTTTCGGGAATGAGATTTAATGCCGCACTATCATTTCACTCAGCTGTGAATGAGAACCTGAATCAAATCAGGGTAATAATCACGGGTGAGCGTGTTCCTGACCACTTCACATCTTTGGTCAAGTAAATGAAATAACTCTAATATTGCCTGAAGGCCCAATTTTGGCGGTTGCGCCATCGATTATTATTTTTACCAACCTCTTCCCAGGCAATGACGAGGCCTTATGTAAATATGCTTGAGATGTATAATTCATAACATTCGAATCTTCGAATTTTCTAAATTTACGCGAGGTGATCAAAGTTTTAAAATGCCGATAATGATATAAACTTAATATTCAAAACTCATATAAAGTAACGGTGAGAAACAACGTATATAAATAATGAATAAATTATAGTGAAATATCTAAACGAGGATTTTTTTTCATTAGCTCATTTAACACTTCTTCTGTAGATGGAGTGCGATCTCTATGAATATTTAGAAGTGCCAATCCATTTAGCCGTTCATTGCTGGTGTAATTTCGCAAGTATGTTTTTAGTCGTCGTAATGTTGAAAATGATCGTTCGTTTGTACACGTAGATACTGGAAGAACAGTCAATATTTCTAGCAATTTCGATATATTCGGCAAAATGTTTGAATTACACATGCTTAACCCATCTATGGCCGCTTTTGGGTGGTTTACTATTTCAAGATGCCCTATCTTTCTGTACCACAGAGTCAACTCAGCATTAAATTCTTCATCAAGGGGGAGGGGGTTTGAACCCGTAAACCCCCTCCTTGGGTACGCCACTGCTAGATTGCATCTATCGAAGTTGCAGTGACGTCATGAGATTCAAAAATGCCAACAATTTTCCTAACAGGAATTTCAGCAACACTTTTCAGAAAACAAAATAGGGTTTCACTACTGCGTGGAGTGACAGAAAAACATAAAATTGAATGTTTAGGATAACAATGGGCTATAGTATATTTTAAAAAATTCTGCAGGAAATGGAAACAGACTGGTTAAATAGAAAGTGGTGAAATCAAAACTTAGATAATTGCCATCAATTCGACGTTTATCGGATTGTTTAGTATAGATCAAAACAAAACTTGTTAAATAATGTTGATAGCGGGAATCGCCAACGAATAGTAACAGCGCTGAATGAAATTGCAGCCGCAAGTATTGAAATGAATCAGTACCCATATAGACCAGGGCGGATCTGTTTTCAGTTTGACGTTGATGGGGGTACGCTGATTTTTGCAGGAGAAGTTGGGGAATATTTCGTATAACAATAATTGATTTATGCTCCCTCTCAAAAAAATCGGGAACATTAAAAAATCGAAATGTTTAAAAATTTGAAAAAACAATCGTGTTTTTTCTGTTTGTCTCACTCCTAACTTTAAAACGGTGCATTCCAGAGCAAAGTTGATTGTATATGAAAGTTGCGTAATAAAATTCTGTTTAACCAAATTAAGAAAAAAATTCTTTTTTCAATTATGTTTTTTCGATATATTAATTAAAAAAGAATGAACAATGTTCTTCGTATTATTGAAATCAACAAATGTGGCGAGTACCCGATGCAAATTCGCGACTGCTTTAAGCATTTGGAGCTGCCCCATCAACAGAAACAACGAAAATACGCGGCATCGTGATTTTAAATAGCAATAAATTGTATTGAAACAGAATTGTAGATAAACATTTGAGAACATAATAATGGTATTCTAGCAGAGCAACTAAATTGAGAATTTGTTTATTTTACCCTTTATTGGGTTTTTAAAGTTCCCACTCACTTAATTGCAAATTTTCGGTTTCTGAGGCACTTTACTCATCACTCACAGCTGATAATCGGAAACGAACGCAAAAATCATACAAATATAGCGTAACCGCGGAGTCTTTCACTAGAATTTTACCCAACTATTGATACCTGCACACGTTCACTAGCAAGGAGTTTTCACTGATTCTGTGTTGCAGTTCGAAGGAAATGCAATCCCGTCTTCGCTGCTCTATATTCCTAAATAAAAAGACCACCGAAAAAGAAACTTTATTTCCTTTTCGTAGAGTTCCGCCACTTTTTTCACACTGTTCGAAGTCGTAGCCATAAAACACTTTTCCGATTATAACACATTGCTTAGTGGCGCACCGGTGCACAAATATTGCGAACGCATTTCTCTCCCGCACTGTCACTATTATTTGTTTCTATTTTCATTCAAAAAATCTTAAATCTTATTACACGTGATATTACGACCGCAAATTGTCAAATACACACTGAAATTTCTCGCTGACAGTCGCGATTCAACGAATTAACGAAATTAGCTACTATGTGCATCTCTGTCTTTCGAGCACGAACCATATACATGCAATTTGCTTACTCTGTTACTCATAGTAGGGTACACTGATATGCATTTACCTATACTTAGGCACAGCCTAGCCACTTTGGTTGTATAACAGAAATGTGAGAAATTGGCTGAAGTGTCAGTGCTATGTATCCTTTATGTTAAGGCTCAAAGTCAAAACTCAAAAAAGCATCAAATTATAGGCAATCTTTAAATATGAACAACCCGAATTTTTATCTGTCACGTTTGCAATCAAATGCATCCGTAAATATGGCAAACAAATTTGTAGTCGGATCCAACTGTCCAGAGAGTATTTATCAATGTCCCGAAATACCAGCAAGCAGATGTATTCCCACCATGAGATCATGCGGCTAATGAATGAAGTACTGGTAAAGTTGCGATCACGTTCAAACAAATATCAGCAAATCAGAGTATTAGGGGTTTTACCTATCAAATATGTGTTCATTAGTTGAAAACAAATCCATTAAACATGTTCTGCGGAATGCATAAAGCATCTTTTAAGTCCATAAACGAGCCTAAGTTCTCTCTCGATTCTTTTATGGAGCGCCGTTACATGCAAACATGTATTTCGTCAATAATAAAACGATTTATAAGAAACATAGTTATTTCCTTAGTAATTTCACACCGTAGAATCCTATATTGTGATCACTATTATTGTTATTTTAATTACTAATCTACTGTTAAGCAACCCATTTAATTTTCAATTTGTACAGGGCACTGCATGAAGCGCACAACACTTTAATATGAAAGACATGTCTCATCATCTACTTGCAATGCAAATACTTTTTTAATTAGTGCTACTGGATTCATGGCAAAAATCAACCTCGCTGGCTTTATTAGTCTTTAGTCGATGTGGGGACATGAAAATTTTCGCAACTTCAATTCATGACTAATTTATAATGGCAATTTAATGTCAATCAAATTAATTGATCACATTTACAGCATACTCAATTTAACATCATTGCTTGTTATTAATTTTCTCCATTAAACGTTGCTTATAGGTATGAAATACATATTTTGCTAGGATAATACCATCTTCTTCCTCCTGTGTAAAAACAAACGGAAACTTATGGAAGAACGCTGTAAACTTGAGCCTTAGATCCAGCATCGTTTATTTGAAAATATCAAACAATTAACGTAATATGCTGTTACTATAATAATAATTTAGTAAACAATTTGAAACATCCAGAGCTATAGCTGGCAAATCACATTACGGAATATTCTTTAGAATATTTTTTCTGCTTTAAAGTCAATTGTACTAAAAAAAAGTACAACTGAGGAAAATATTAGTGATCAACATGATCTTTGTTACGTTAAACCTAGGCCTATTCAGATAAACACGCACTGAAATTTGCCGAAATGACTTGAAGTCCAATTAAATTATGATGTTCTTTCCAAATAAATCCTGGTGACCTTAATATGAAATCTTGTTCGCCTTGCCAATTATTCAAGGTCAAAGAAATCAGTTTTTCGCAATTATCTCGTCTTCGATTGATTGTATGCTAATTGCACTAATTTGTGGAAAAGCAAATCAAGCGAAACATCTCTGAAGGTCGGCTACTTTTCAAAAGTTCCTGTTTGAACTTGCATGACTGCCAATTAAATTTATTTAATCATAAGTATAAAGACAAAATTGAACAAAAATATTTTAATGTATTTTTTGAACACTTTGTTCACTTAATCGCTATGTGTTTAATAGACTAACGTTACATTAGGATTCACAATAAAGTTAAGGTTCCGGATGGTAACGTTTCATTCTTGAATTGAGAAATAAACTAACGAGTAACGAATAAGTTGTTTTGCATAAGGAGAAAAACGATGCGGAGTTAACTTAACTTACTTACTTTCTACTATTTTCTTATAAATAAAACAAATAAAAAAATATTTATAAGTTTCGATAAAACTCATTCACGTTAGGTTAGTTTTTCACCTGTAACAATGGCAATTGAGGGAAGAAAAGCATCAGCCTATGGTACTTCTAAAGGTGAATCAAGTCTTGGAAAAATAGGAACACATAAAAAATGTTTCAAAATTTAAAAAAAAAGAATTGTTTTTTGCATTTTCGACTCCTTAGGACTTCAAAAATTACCTCCAGTAATATCTTCTCAAAATTCGAAAATTTAATATATAAATTGCGATTTTGAGTGTGTACGCATTTTCGGCTCTTTGCTGATGTTCGATCAGCTGTCGACCGACTAAAATACCTTATTCTTTATACATCATATTTTCTGCTTTTTACCTGTGCTTATTGCTTATTTAGACTTCTGCATATCAATTGTGTGTTTTCGAAAAATGTCTAATTTTTCATTTTTCAGAAAAAACTATCAGCAATGTGAAACGAAAACTTTAAACGCATATTTTGCGAAACAACGTTCTTTAAATGGCAGAAAGATAGTCTCCGGATCTACCGAACCCATTTTCGAAAGCTTTGAAGCGTTTCATTTGTTAGAGAATATTACATTGCAATTCACCAGAATTTGATCAAAAAGTTGAAGAACAAAAATTTAAGGCGTTAAAAACTACGAAAATGGTCGTTATTTCACATTTTACCACAATTCCGCTATTTTTAACTAATCTTTTTTGGAAACGGTGGCGGATTACGGTGTGAGAGACCTTGCTTTTTAAAGTGCTGTTAATTTTTTTTGTTGCAGATCTACCAATCCATATATTATCTCTCTGCCGTGGAGTAACCATTTTTTCAGAACTTAATTTCAGCGCCCACTATAAAAGAGATTATATAAAAAAAATTATTTTTTTGTATTATTCAAATATGAAATAATAAGTTTAAAAAAGATTCAGAACAACTCTTTCATTTATTCTGCTTAGTCGCACAGGTATCAAGCAAATCAATACATTTATTCACACATTTATTTCCGTCCACTGTCTGAAAAATAATAAAAACACGGAGAATCACGTGGCTCAATCAAATACTAGCCAAACAAACAATTTTCATTGCCAACGGCATCCGGTGACTTGATCTTGATGACCTCATTTTATATTCCCTTTTGAACTAATTCGCACGCTTGATCTAAGCTCTATTACAGCCAACAGCATCCGAAGACGAAAGATAATTCATCATCTCCATCCGTGAGATATTCAAGCCAATTGCATTTCGTCTATCTGATTATTATCTTGCTGATCTTAGCTTCTATTACCTTGACACTTGATCAAGGCTCCATCATATTACATCACAGGCATACGGGAAGTATACGCTGTAAGAATACATATTCAAATTATTCAGTTCAAAATTCAATCAATCAATCAATGAAAACAAGCAAAGTCAACAAAGTTCGCTTACCCACTCTAACACCACAAATCAGATCATATTCCTGCCTCGTCCCACCATTGCACATAGCTCACGACGATCCGAAGATACTTCGGAAATGCACGATCCAAATCATAATCAACATCTATATGACTAAGCGAGATGCACACAGGTTCAGTTTCCGAGCTCGGAGACGATCGTGCAAATGTCCACTGTTTTCCCATGCATCGATACCCAAGCACACAGGAGCGACTAGTAACACATAATGCGCGATAAAAATTCATCCGAAATTCCGCCAAGTACGACAGCACAAGAAGATCTCGCTACCATGCATTCCGATACTTGGAGAATCGAACTTTCAAGCCAAATGTCGGACACTCAGGTGAGATAAGCGTATAAGCATAGAAAGCATTTTTTAACACAATCTGATGAAATTTTTGCAACAACTGCTTGAGTCCAGTATATCGCGTCTAGAAAGCTTGATTTAACCAAATCGTGAACACTGCTGTAAGTATCCACTTTAGAAATAAGATGTGTAAGAAATTACTTTCGATATAAAATCTTGAAATTTTGGATAATTCCTGCATCTAATGGTTGGCACACACTAGTCATGTTTGGTGAGAAGAATATTAGCTTTATGTTTTTCAGAATAAATTGATAAATTGAAAATTTTATTTAAAACTTCTTAAAACGACAACGACAAATACGTTTTGCACATAATTAATCCAGTGTTGGTTACATTACCAAGATACAATAAATTCCAATAAAATTAATAATTTATTTTCCCTTGAATATCGGTAAAGCAACAAAACCACGATGTTTCAAAAAAATTACCAGTCAAATGGAAATCGAATAAGAAGGCGTGGATGACATAATAGAGGAGTGGCTTGTTAATTCAATGAAAAAATGAATGCACAAGGCCGTCAAATCTGCCTATTTCTTGACAATGCCATCTCAAATCCAACTATACTTTTTGGTCTACTATACTCCAAATCTTTTGCGCGCATCCCGCCAGCTAGATCAACCTGAGGAGGAAGAAAAACCCTCAACGGCACAATTAATGGTAATGTGTGTATTTATTCACTATAGAATTTTTAAACTTATTTCATGTAAGTTGTGCCGCATGGATAAAACATATCAATAGAAATAATAATAATAAATTACTCCAATTACATCTATGATCTCCAAATAGCAATTATTTTTGAGAGTGTTTCACAAAATTTCAAAAGGAAAGTACAACAAGGGCCATTAATTAAGCTTTTATTTAATAACATTTAAAGGAACGTAAGAATAACGTTACATTTCTAGATGAAAATAAATGATTTTTTTTAATCACTTGAAGTTCAAACAGCGCCCTTTATAGTAGAGCCAAGGAAAAACCATATTGTTTTTAACTGTGTTTTCTTTCTTTCTTGAGACTGCTCAAAAAGGCAAAACATACAACAAACTTCAAATATACATTAGTATTAAGGACCACATTTTCCCACCTTTTCATACAGGTGTGCGTAAAGAACTGCAATACGGAATTATGGTCAAAAATGAGCCACGCCCACTGTATAAATATGATACAAAGTATGGACATTCCAAACAAAGAATTTTGTTCTTTTTATGCCACCAATGGGTGCGACTGGGTTAGATCTTGCATGTGAATTTCTATGCTTATACGCTTATCTCCGACATTTGGCTTGAAAGTTCGATTCTCCAAATATCGGAATGCGAGGTGGCGAGATCTTCTTGTGCTGTCGCACTTGGCGGAATTTCGGATGAATTTTTCTCGCGCATTATGTGTTACTAGTCGCTCCTGTGTGCTTGGGTATCGATGCATGGGAAAACAGTGGACATTTGTACGATCGTCTCCGAGCTCGGAAACTGAACCTGTGTGCATCTCGCTTAGTCATATAGATGTTGATTATGATTTGGATCGTGCATTCCCGAAGCTTACAGCGTATACTTGCCGTATGCTTGTGCACATGTAAGATCATGCATCTTTCATCAAGCGTGCGAATTAGTTCAAAAGGGAATAGAAAATGAGGTCAACAAGATCAAGTTGTTGGATGCTAATGGCAGTAATTTGATGTAGCTAGCTAATGGAAATTGTTGGTTTGGCTCATTGAATAGAGAGAATAAGGAAGCGAAATCAGTAAAGAGAATTGAAGCAATTTTCGACTTTCGTAGAACGAGACAGAAAATCACGCAAAATGCGCCAGTGCCGTAGGTGAAAATCGTTGATTCAAATGGGTTTCATTCAAAAATCTATATTGCCTAAAGAAATTATTGGGAAATTAAAGTCTTGAAATATCAACAGGAAGTACAACAAAAATTTATTTAACTAATTTATACATTTATAATTGGAAAAGTAGCTTAAATAAAATAGACCAACATACATAATTACGTTTAAAATTTACATCCCCTTAAAATCAATTAATTTGCCATACTTATTTCTAATTGAAAGCTTTTCGGAGGAGGTCTTACATATTTAGCCATTGTGCTTAGTCATATAGATGTTGTGTTCAAAAAGTTGATAACCCCACTTCATGATATCATTGTGCCGACACTGAACTGGCGATGATCATATGTCTCGAATTTGACAACTAAGTTTACCATGGCTGGAAATGCAATTACTAAACTTTGCATTTCCAATTTTAAATGTAAACATCACTAATATCTACTTAACCTAAACTTTTTGTACAAAGTGAAATGTTATTTATTCACTCAAAGAAAGAAAGTCCGACAGCTTTGCTTCCCTGCAAAGATTTGCATCCCGGGTAGCAGCAACGCATTGTCTTCTTATTATACGGCAATCTTTCACTTTTTCAGCAATGAATCACTGAAACACGATATATTCTTCTGTCGTTTCACGATTACACACCAGTTTTCCACTAAATAGCTCCTTCCCGGCTACTTTTTATAACATTTACGCGTCACGCTCGATCCCGCCAAAGAAACTCCGCAAAAACAATTTCCGAAACAAGAAACATATGGGACTAAGTTTGACACTTAAATTTGACCACGGCATATTATCCGTGAGGGTATTTATATGTATTGTACACCTTGCTGTGTGACTAGGCAGCAGTGTAGGTGAAATGCATGTGGAAAGGACAGTCTCTCACGAACCACTGCCCGACGCGCAAGTGAACGAGATGAGTTTTCGCGTTGAATAGTCACGTTTCATTGTATCAATTGGATTCTAAACTTTTAATATATCCATAATTAAATTACATCCGCATTTTTCATTCTCTAAACCCACAAAATTTGGGGGCTCAACCGGGATTTTGGGAATCAAGAATCAAATTTGAAAAGTGGCGTGATTTTCACGAGACAAAAAAAGAACTTTCGAGACGGTGTGTGATATCGAACAGTAACGAAAAAACAGTTTTGGTGTTGGCAGTGTATTAGTAGTAGTGATAGCCGAGTCCGCTACAGTGGACATTGCGAATAGAAGCTGATCGAAAAATACGAGACGCGCCCGTCGTATAAAAGCTCAATTATTGTGATCATTGTGCTCGAAGTGAAAATAAAATCGTGATACCGAAAATGAGTGTGTCGGGTAGCAAAAAAGGCATTATTGACCTTGGCCGCGTTGATTGTATGACAGTGAATGACATAGAGAGAGAACTCGCCAAACGTGGCGCAGAAACAACCGGTAGCAAAGCCGTCATGAAGCTCCGGCTGATGAAATTAATTGACACATTAACTAAGTCCGATAATGAGACGGAATCAGATCGAGACGAAGATGAAGTCGACGATCGTGGAGACTACGATCGTTAAGACGACGATCGTAAAGACGACGATTGCAAAGACGACAAACGTGAAGACGACGATCAACGACGAACTAGATTCCGAAGTTTGACATTTCGTGATGTCGAAGATGCCATCGAAACATTTAGTGGCGACGGCACCATCGCAATTGAACGGTGGGTCGAAGAAGTAGAGGAATTAAGTGAAGTCGCCAAGTGGAGCAACGACGAATTGCTCGTGTATGCCAAGAAGCTCTTAAGAGGTGCTGCGAAAAAGTTCATACAGAGTGAACGCGGCATCATCACTTGGTGCCTATTCAAAAAAAGGTTAATAGGCGAATTCAAGGTTCGTGCCAACAGCCGTGACGTACACGACCAACTCAGAAAACGACGAAAGAGAAACGACGAGTCCTTAAAGGAATACTTGTACGACATGCCGCTGATTGCATCCCAAATCAATCTAGAAACAGAAGCGCTCATTGGATACGTAATCGAGTGAATCGAAGACTTCAGTGCGGACAAATTAGTGCTAAGAGGCGCAAGGAGTTTAAGCGATCTCAAGTTCAGATTGGAAGAATACGAGCGGATCAAGAGGGCATCGAATGTAAATAAAAAAACTAGCTTTAGTAAAATTAAGACAAACGAAAAGGAGCCTAAACGAAATAGATGCTACAATTGCGGCGTGGCCGGTCACGAATCAAAAAACTGTCCAGAAGCTGCAAAAGGACCGAAATGCTTCAAATGTCAAAAAAAATGTACCAACGCCGGAACTAGCAGAGAAAGCGCCAACAGCGTTACATCATCCGATGAAATGACGACCGAGGTAGAGATGGGTGGAAGTAAGATTAAAGCGTTAGTAGATACCGGAAGTTCAGTTACCCTCTTGGATGAGTTCTCATATGAGAAGAATATGCCGCTTTGCAAGTATACGACAAATATTTTCACCGGACTAGGTGGAGCTAAAGTACGATGCAACGATTATCGTGAATGGCGAAACCTACAGAACTCCATTTTATGTTATCCCAAGTCGCAACATGGCCATGAAAATTAAACTGGGAAGTGAATTCCCGGAACAAACGAAACTGACGTTCGAGACAAATAGAGTTGTAATCGAGAAACTGACATCTTTAAAGCAACAAAATTTAGTTGAACCAATAGAAGAAGAGGTTTTCAAGGTTAACATCTGGAGGAAGAGGAAGACATAGACATCGGCGTAGTCGGGGCCACAGCTGATGAGATGAGATCGTTGATTCGGAATTACGTCCCGAACAGGAACATCGAAAGCAACGTCAAAACCCGAATAGTAGTGCGAGACGATAATCCCATCTACCAAAAACAGCGGCGTTTATCAATCTTGGAGTAGCGCGTGTTAGACAAGCAGGTGAACGAGTGGCTTGAAGAAGGAGTGATCCAACCCTGCAATTCGGAATACGCTAGCCCGATAGTAATAGTTCGCAAGAAAGGAGGAGATTATCGAGTGTGTATTGATTTTCTTCGCCTCAATAGGATTGTTGTAAAAGATCATTTTCCTATGCCGAATATTGAAGAAACACTCGATGCTTTGATGGGAGCAAAATTGTTTTCAACATTAGACCTTCGCAACGGATTCTTCCATGTGCGGATGGATAAAGACAGCCGCAAATACACAGCATTTTTAACCCACGACAACCACTATGAATTTTTGAAGACACCATTCGGTTTGTGCAATAGCCCTGCAAGTTTTCTGCGATACGTTCAAGACGTTTTTCGAGACTTAATTCGACAGAAAGTTGTTGTTAATTACGTAGATGACCTAATCATTCCAGCATCTGATGAAACCACAGCACTTGCAAAATTGAACCATGTTTTAGAAGTGGCTGCTGCAAGTGGACTGAATATTAACTGGAGTAAGTGTCAATTCCTTAGGACACGTCATCGAAGATTCAACACTTAAACCATCGCCGCGTAAGGTGCACGCCGTAGTAAACTTTCCACTTCCAACGAATATCAAGCAACTGCAGAGTTTCTTAGGCTTAACTGGATACTTCCGCAAGTTCATTGAGGGATATGCCAAAATTTCAGCACCTCTTACGTCTTTATTGAAAAAAGATGTTAAGTTTAACTTTGGTTACAAAGAAGTCGCAGCATTTCAATATTTAAAAGATATTTTGACGAAAGAGCGGGTACTGAGAATGTTTAACGAAAACAGCGAAACTGAGCTTCACACTGATGCAAGCAAGAACGGCTTAGGAGCAATATTAATGCAAAAGGAAGCACATGAAAATTATTTTCATCCGGTTCAGTACATGAGTAAGTCAACTAATGCAGCCGAGAAAAACTATCATTCACACGAATTAGAGGTTTTAGCCATTGTCAAAGCATTAAAGAGGTTTCGTCCGTATTTACTTGGCAAACGATTCAAATTCGTAACAGATTGTGCAGCCTTTACGCGAACGGTAAACAAATCTGAAGTTCTCCGGAGAGTAGTCAGTTGGACTTTGAGTTTGGAAGAGTTCGATTATGAAATCATCCATCGATCCTCAGAGAGGATGAAACACGTCGACGACCTGAGTAGAAATCCAGTAATGCTCATAACAGACAGCCTTACAGCAATAATACGGGAACAGCAAAATAAAGATGACAGGATAAAAGCATTGAAAAATACTAGAGAATGATACTTATGAAGACTATTTAATACACGGTGGTATCCTTATGAAGCTAGTTGATGGGGAAGAAGTTATTGTGGCACCTTCCAGTAGTCAAAAGGAAATAATCAGACGGGCGCATGAGAATGGACATTTCGGAAGCAGAAAAATGGAGGAGCTACTCAAGCAGGATTATTTTATTCCCGACCTAACCAAAAAAATAAACAATTGTATCCAGAGTTGTGTGCCGTGTATTCTAGCGAAGGCCAAGCGCGGTAAAAAGGAAGGCATGCTACACCCAATCCCAAAAGGAGAATTGCCTCTGCAAACATATCACATTGATCTCTTGGGACCAATGATGACGACCGGAAAGGATTATAACTACCTACTCGCAGTTATTGACGGTTTTAACAAATTCTGCTGGATATACCCAACGAAGTCTACGGGCGCAAAAGAAGTATTGCAAAAGTTGGAACTGCAAGCGACCACATTCGAAGATCCACGGAGGATGATTACCGATCGAGGATCAGCATTTACCTCTCTGGAGTTCGTCGAATACTGCGAAGAACGACAGATAGACCATCACACAATCACGACTGGAGTGCCTAGAAGAAAAGGGCAGATAAAAAGATTACATCAAACCATCATAGCAGTCTTAACGAAGTTAGCCATCGACGACCCTTCGAAGTGGTTTCGATTTGTACAAAGTGGACAGAGAGCCTTAAATTCTCCATACTAGCGCAGCATCAATACTACACCAACTGAGTTGATGCTTGGAGTAAAGATGAAAAACAAAGCAGATCCCCGGATACTCGAGGCAATTGCACAGGAACAACTAGAACAATTCGAAATGTCGCGAGATGAACTTCGATCGCACGCCAAGCAGAAAATTCTAGAGATTCAAGAAGAACAACAGCGTTCATTCAATCGTGGACGAAAAGAAGCTGCTACGTATGCAGTTGGTGATCTTGTCGCCATAAAAAGAACGCAGTTTGGCACCGGATTGAAACTACGCGGAAACTTTTTGGGACTCTACGTAGTCACTAAAATTAAACGCAACGAGCGTTATGAGGTCGAGAAACGAGTACAGTAGACTCTAAGATTTACGTGGTTTCCTGACAAGTGTGTCTTAACACCACGAGCTTCTTAAGCTACGAGTTACGATATGTTCGCACCAAGACCCCCATAAACGTACTTGCCAAGTACCCATACCGTAGTATGAGCCACGTGGCTTTCTGAATACAGGTACCAATTTTAATTCAAAGCTGACAGGGCTCCTGCTTACCCTTGGTCAAGATTGGACCTATCATCATCCATGCCGCTTTTTGGGCAACGGCACCCCTGTCGTAAACGCAACAGCACGCCAATGCACCATATACAGAAGGGTCCTATACCAATGTGTTAAGATCCAAACTGTATTATAATGAAAGTACCCGCTAATGGGTGCACAACCACAGCCCCTAAGTTTCAGCCTCCACAGGCTCCTCATCAACACCGGCAGGGACAATTCCCTGGGGCCCCGGTTCCCTTAGTACCAGTATACCCCTGGTAAGGTTTCGAGGAAGCTCAACACAACCTCTTCAATTGAGCCCCTGCAAGCTCCGGATTGATCGCCGTTTGGTCCATGGGTTACTAGGGGTCAACCACTTCCCCTTTATGCCAGTCAACAAAGTATAAAACCTACTGTTTTGACACACCATGAGTCTGGGTAGTCTTGAAGTTCCGTGAGGATGACAAATGCCCCGTAAGTCAATCAGTAAAAGTAGCAAGCTCTACTGTTTTGACTCCTCCATCCGGTTTTTGGTCCAATGGGTTACTAGAGGTCAACCACTTCCCCTTGATGCCAGTCAGCAAAGTATTTTACAACCTACTGTTTTGACACACCATGAGTCCTTTTAGTCTGACGTCCGTGAGGGTGACTATCCCCTCTTAAGTCGGTCAGCAAAAGTATTACTCTACTGTTTGACTCCTCCATCCGGTTTTTGTCCATGGTTACGTGGGGGCGACAAACTCCCATTGATGTTGGTCAGCTAAGATAAACTTACTGTTTCAAACAAATCCATGCGTAATATGGTCTGAAGTCCGTGAGGGTGACCATCCCCTCTTGAGTCGGTCAGCAAAAGTATTACTCTACTGTTTTGACTCCTTCATCCGGTTGGATCATTTGGCGTTACCCAGGGTGCACCGCGAGGAGGCGATCCTATTACACCCCCACTGTCCGACGCGCAAGTGAACGAGATGAGTTTTCGCGTTAAATAGTCACGTTTCATTGTATCAATTGGATTCTAAACTTTTAATATATCCATAATTTCATTACATCCGCATCTTTCATTCCCTAAACCCACATGCATAGGACACGGGGCGAGTAAGGGGAAATGTGTGCCGCTTTGCACTCTCATGAGAGCAAGTGCTTTGAATGTAGTAAAATTGTTTCACCACCGTTTACAAGCGGGCATAAGTAACTTCGCTTCCTTATTCTCTTTATTCAATGGTTTGGCTAGTATTTGATTGAGACACGTGATTTTCCGTGTTTTTATTATTTTTAAGACAGTGGACGGAAATAAATGTGTGAATAAATGTATTGATTTACTTAGAAATTGTTGGTTTGGTTAATGGAAATTGTTGGTTTGGCTAGTATTCGATTGAGACACAAGATTTTCCATGTTTTTATTACTTTTCAGACAATGAACGAAAATAAATGTGTGAATAAATGCATTGATTCGCTTGATACCTGTGTGACTAAGCAGAATAAATGAAAGATAAAAATTATTGATCACTGGTAACTGTTCGACATGATGTTAGGTGGATAATTTATTATTTTTTTATTATAAGTGAAACGTTGCGGAGGGCGGTTGTCATACATATTTATTTCCACCTTCACATTTCATTTTTCGATAAATTTTATTTTAATGAATCCATCCCGAGATTGATCTATTCCGTTGAATACAAGGAAGTGGTTCTCAGCCTGGTTTAATTCCTCCAGTTGTCTCTGTGTTCTAAATCGCACCGAAAATCTTTGAAGAAGGATGCAGAATTGTCTGTTCTCCAGGAAAACCGCAAGGCGAGTTCCATATTTAGTCTTCATGTGTTTGAAAACTTTAATATTAAGCTTAATATTTTCTTCACCCGGTGCCTATGAAGTGAGTATTCCATTATTGGCAGTCGCGACTTTATTTAGTTCTGCATTCTTTTTATAAGTAATTTAAAATCTACACACTGTTTAAATTTATATCGGCACTTACCATCTTTTATTACAGCTCGCTTCATTTCTGAAAATACTTGTAGTTTTCTAAATGAAATCAGGGCAGTTTTCTCTTTATATAAAATTTTCATCGGTGGACTCTATGCATTGAGAGTCTACTCTAGTTGGTTTGCAGTACAATGTTGATCCTTTTTGACATCAAAAGGGATAATATTTCATCAAAAGAGTCAGGTAGTCCCATAATTGTAGATATCACTTTACTACTTCAAGCAAAATTCCAGGATGTTAGTTTGATGCAGTTGGCATTCTTGATAATCGAATGTTAATAACCAGGATGGTAACGATATCATGATCGTCAATTTACATCTTTGATGAACAAAGTAGAAAAGAAATAAGAATCAAAGTGATATAAAAGAGGGTAGCCAGTTTCAGTTCAAATCAGGCATAGATCCTCGGTAGAAGGTATGTAGAGAAAGTAAGAAGTGAGTATAAATTATTGATATTATTATATTTATTATTTTTTCTAATTCGATTGAGGTCCCATTTGGATACTACAAAGTTCCTACTCGAGAAAGCCAGTTACGCAAAAACGGACTAGGGAAAGAGGGCAGTAGGCTGAAGAGAAGTACCGTCCAACATAAAAATGTAAGTAAAAAAAATATTTTAGCACTAGATAAGGCATTATGTATAGAATATTCCTTGTTCTCCTCTACATTAACTAATTTAGTTAGAATTGTGAGAGAACGAAAATCAATCTTTACTTGTGTGGGGAAAAATTTTCTTCTGCAAAATTGTACAAGATATTCCTTGCAGTGTAATTCTGTTAATGCCTAATTTTTTTAATAATATCGAGAGAGATGATAATTTATGTAAAGGGGTGAAAGAAATATATTGAATGATAGAGAGAGCTCTGAGGTAGATCAAGTCGATAATATAACATGTCAAACTTTTCTCAACCCCGTATCAATACAGTGCGGAAGTGGTTTGAATAAAGGTTATAACGAGTTATATAAAAAAAATTTCAAAAAATTTAACTTAAAAGGGGAAAAAACATTTCGCATGAATGGCGTTGATACAGAAAATGGGGATCCTCTCTTTGTTTTAGATTTTTTTTGATAATGTTATCAAAGATGTGGTGTCGAATTTAGAGAGGGGAGGTAAAATCAGCTTTACCACATCTCTCCCGGGATTGCCTAATATAAAACCAATCTGGTCCAGCTTCAGATCTATCCGTCAGGTAAATGGGCAGAACATACTAGGTCGGATTTCAAATGTAAACTAATCGAACACAGCTTTTCTTTCAAATGAGATCATGCAATTAAACGCTGAAATTGTAAATATAAATTCTGGTGCTGGAAGTATTGATAATGAGTTTATGGAAAATAATTGAACTGAAGAGTATAAAAACATTGTTGATTTCCAAAAACCCAGCTATTTTATTGCATTTTTTACATCGAAAACATGCCCGAGTTCGTGTTTGACATTCAGTGTATCTCTGAAAACAAGGGTCAATATTTTGTAAAAGAACTCGCGATACTACCGTTCGATTCAAGCGTTCCAGTGATTTACCACCTTGTACTACCCCACTAATATCAGGAGCTAGATTTGAAAGCCCGCAAACAAAACGAATTTAAAATGAAAAATATCAATGTATTACGTTGGTGTGATGGTGATGTTAATTATAATCAACATATTGCAATTCTGGAAGAATTCAACAAATCTACCATAGGTGGTATCAAGGAAGACTTAATACAAAGATATCTACCAGACGTTAATATATTAAAGCTGGAATCACCGAAGCTGAGGGATCTGAAAAATTTCAAAACCATCTGTAAAGTTCACGATAGACTATCATCACCAAAAAGATGAGCAGCCCAAAATTGCATGAACCTTTACATGTATTACCTTATGAATAGTATGTTTTACTGAGATAAAATAAAAGATATTTGTATGCGATTTTATATATTTCACAAACATGAAAAGTTATGTCACAACCATAAAATAACGGAAATTCATAAAAAAAGTCTGGAATTTTTTAGGGGTATACGATGCCCGTGATGATATGAACAAGTCTTCGTTATTCAACTTCAGAAGATTTTTCCCCTTGCATCTGGCACAATGCTGGTCGTAATATTCCTTCACATCTTCCGTGCTAAAATTGTTGTGATACATAACAATGTTGTCATCTCGAATAGTTTGAATACCTCAGGGTGCTTTTGGGTTATGGTCCCATTACCAATAGGTATCTGATAGCGTTTCTGCAGTTCAAGTTGGCTTTCAGGATTTATCGTCACTTATTTTGGCCTGGAATGTGCTCGAATCAAATCCAAGCGTAATTTTACAAAAATGACAGTCATCCAGATATTACGTGTAATTCAGTAGGACATTTTCACATGCAACTTCAGATTTGGATACTGCTTTTGTTCTCGGTGTTGACTCTTTGGAACTCGCCATGGCGTCATCAATACTAAAACTACCAATTTCCGGTAAATCAGGCAACTTTTCCTTCTTTTGCAGCTTTTGGTCAATCGTTTTATAGGGTTGAGTTCTATTATTGCGAGACATCTTATCAACGGGTCTCACTTCTACCTAAAGAGCTGGAATAGAGAACTGATGGATATGTTACTTCCTCACACTGGTTTTATACCACCAGTTTCTCGTTTACAGGTCTGGTTACAATACTCTCCGCCATGTTGTGCAAAATTATTTAAGATGATATTCCGGTATAGATGAAGTATTTTGACATCATTGGTATCATAGTTTGTAGAAGAGAACCGTTTCAGATATTTTTTTAAAACTTCTTCTACTAGAGCGAAAGCAAAGGGAGACGCAACAATATTGTCCACAAGTTGTGGAGAAGTCACCTTGTAACCGCTGCTTATTCGTTCACGTTCACAAACGCTGTTGAAAACTTTGACAAAGAACTGATGAGATCCTCGTCGAGTCGTTTGAGTTTCAAGTTTCGAAGTAAGCCTGCTTGATCTGTGGTTATAAACGAGGAAGTAGGATATTTATGCGAAATTTATTTCGAGTAAAGTTTATTCTGTGATGCGAACCCGGTCAGCGATACTTTCTTAAAAAAGGTTAAGTGACCTTTTAAGAAGTATTCAACATTTACAAGGCATTGTGTCATGGCTTCTGCTGTGTAATAGAGTAAATACTATCCAAATCTGATTGTTATTGTGGTATATATATGACTTTTTTTAAAGCTTGAGGGTGGATTGAAAAGTTTCCGGAATGATCATGAAAACGCAGTAATTGAAGAGGTGTTTATTTTTGTTTCTCAACATAGTCTCCTTTTAGGGCGATACACTTTTGAAAGCGGTGCTCCAACTTTTTAAGCCCTCAGAAAAATATGATTTCGGGAGCTCTGCAAAACAAGCATTCGTGGCGGCGATGACCTCTTCATTTGACGTAAATCGCATGCCCCCGAGCCAAGTCTGCAGATTTGGGAACAAAAAGAAGTCACCCGGGCCAGGTCTGGAGGGTAGAGGAGATGCGGCACTACGTCGTAGTCCAATTAAACCAATTTGGCCGTGGCGATTCGGGATGAATGGGCCGGCGCGTTGTCGTGGTGGAAGAGCACTTTTTTCCGCTGCTAACGAGGCCGTTTCTCCTTCAATATGGCGTCGAATCGATCCAATAAATCGCTGTTATATTTCCCCCTGATCGTTTTTCCCGTCTGCAAAAAGTCGATGTGGATCACACCTAGCGAATCCCCAAAAACGGTGGCCATGGCCTTTCCAGCCGATGGGACAGTTTTTGCCTTCTTCGGAGCAGATTCGTTTGGGAAAGTCCACTGTTTCGACTGCTGCTTGGTTTCCGGTGTGTAGTGGTGGATCCATGTTTTGTCCACGGTCACGAATCGGCGGAAAAAATCTGTCGAATTACGCTTCAAACGGGCCAAACACTCTTTTGAAGTGGTCACACGATTTCGCTTATTGTCCACAGTCAGCAAACGCGGCACCCATCGCGCCGACAGCTTCCTTATGCCCAAATGTTCATGCATGATATTTTCCACACGTTCATATGAGATGCCTGTGGTCTCTACTATTTCGCGCAACTTCACCCGATCGACTAACACGATATCATGGACTTTTTCAACCATTTCCTCATTTGTGGCTGTTTTTGGACGTCCACTGCGTGGTTCATCCTTAGTGCTCCTACGGCCACGTTTGAACTCGCTCACCCAGAAAATGATAGTAGAAAATGAAGGTGTGGAGGTGCTATGCACTTCCCGCAAAATATTTTGTTTCTCCGTCGCCGTTTTCCCATCCATCCAGAAATGTTTGATGACTGTACGAAATTCTTGTTTATCCATTTTTGCAAAAGTGCCAGACTTCCTTCACAAAACTGCCTGGTAAAAAAGAACCGTACGAAGTATCTGTCTGAAAATTTGACAGCTTTCCTAAAACAACGTCACCTTGACATTATCATAACAACTTGACAATCCACGCGCCATCTCTTGCCGATTCCGGAAACTTTTCGAAACCCTCGTACATTCCGATTTTGGTCAAGTTCAAGCCTTCCATCATATTCCGCGTAGATGATATAGGTGACGCTTTTCTTTAAAGCTTCTCTGAATCTTCCCTCGATTCTTACCACACCTTGATTTAACAAGCTAGCGCATCCCAAGTCGTATGAGTTGTCTGCAGTCAAATCGAATGTTAACAAAAAACAACCATCGTCAAAGAATTTCTTGGATATCTGATGACATTTATCGCATAATTGATTCCAGTCCCAATAAACAGAGAAAGATATACTTTAGTGCTAACTGGTTTCTCGTGTTAATAATCAAACTCTAGATGAAGGTTTGGTACTTGAACATCATTTACTGATAGATTGAAGTTGGTAATATTGTTATGCCTGAAGTTGAATGGATTCTTTGTGCGTTTTCCGGTGTAGGAGTCATTATCCACCATACCGAAAACAAGCAGCTTCGGTAATTGCCCGATGACTATGTTATCAAGAGATAGATTTAAGGTGTTGATGGGTAGTGTACAGGTTCTCACTTCCACCCGCTTGTACGGGTATACTGCATTCGAGCGCTGTAATACAGCTTCATGTGCTAATAATATACTGAGATTGACCGTAATAGGATTCATGAACAATGTTGCTTCTAGAATTTTTACGCGTGGATTAAACTCATCGTCTTTCGAGTACAAATAAAATTCAGGTTTTTCCAATGAAAATGTTAAACGGAAGTCCACTCCATTCATTAAGAGTTTATCTTGATTTAATAGATCGCTGTGAATTGTGCCCATAAGTTCAACGACGTTACTCTTTTCCACCATTGCAGAACTTTTAAGACAGCCCTCATTAAATTCAGTAGGAACACCTTGAGTCTTTAATCATGTCCATCTCATTCTGATCTAGATACCAACTGGCTGATTTGAAGTTGAGTTCATGCAGCGTCTTCACCATAGCTCAGTAAATTTTCAATATAGGCGCGATAGTGGTAATTGTTGATTATCTGAGCTATATTCTTGTCATTCAATTGTACAGTGCATTACCCGATTCTGATCTCGTTTGGATTGTCTCGGGTTGCTGTGAGCAATACCCCCCCCCCCGCTTACCAAGTCGTGGTATACTCGGCAGTGTGACTGGTGCGTTTACGAGGCCGTGTTCGGGAGGTTGCCTCGCGCTACCCCCTAACGGCTTTCGAGCTCCTGTCAGCTGACGAGCAAATAAATGTTGTTTTGTCTTGTATGAAAAGTGCTAATGACGTTTTGCTGAAAAGGACTCGCAGGACGAATCCCAAGCACGTCAAATGGTGGACGAGGGCTCTTTCCGAAAAACGGAGAGAAGTCCGACGGCTTAGAAGAAGCTTTCGGCGTGCTCGTGCTCGCCGTGAAGACTCCCTTGACCAGGCTATGGTCGCCTTTCGCACTGCGTGTAGGGAATATCGCTCTCTCCTTTATGAAACCAAAGAGGCGGACTGGAAGCGTTTTGTCGGCGAGAGTTCCGAGGACCCATGGGGCAAAGCCTATAAGGCATGCCGTGGGCGTAGAACAACTCCGGATATCTCCTGTATCCGTGAAAATGGTGGCTTGTGTTCTACATGGAGCGACTGCATGCGTGCACTTCTGAGGGAATTCTTTCCTAAAGTTTGCGAGGGTTTGCCGAGCTATCACCGGGCCGGATCGGTTGAGGAAACTCCGCCGATCCTGCACGCCGAAATAGACTCGAGCGTTGCCAGGTTGCGGGCGAAAAAGACCCCTGGCTTCGATGGGATGACTGGCGAAGTGTGTAAAGCCATTTGGCAGGCAATCCCTGATCATTTGTTATGCCCTTAAGGTGGCACGGGTCGTTGTCATTCCGAAGGCATCCGCGACAGACTTTTCGAACCCCAGGTCCTACAGGGGTATATCACTCTTGCCGGCCCTGGGTAAGGTGCTGGAGAGAGTTATGGTGCAGCGCCTGGAGGACCTGATTCACGTGCTGCGCTTGAACAGAGTGCAACCGCCTTAATGTCTGTTGTACATAATTGGGACAAGAAAGTCGGGGTCGATATATCCGCAGATAAAACTTGCTGCATGCTACTGAAGGAGAAACTTGCCTTAAGCAGGCCCCCTTCTGTACGGGTCGAAGGGTGTGTCCTTAGGTATGAGACATCTGTCAAGTATCTCGGGATTATGGTTGGTGAACGCCTAAACTTCTTGCCCCACTTAAGATATGTCAAGTCCCGTCTAACACGTGTTGTGGGGATGATCTGGCGAATTCGTGTTAATAATCAAACTCTAGATGAAGGTTTGGTACTTGAACATCATTTACTGATAGATTGAAGTTGGTAATATTGTTATGCCTGAAGTTGAATGGATTCTTTGTGCGTTTTCCGGTGTAGGAGTCATTATCCACCATACCGAAAACAAGCAGCTTCGGTAATTGCCCGATGACTATGTTATCAAGAGATAGATTTAAGGTGTTGATGGGTAGTGTACAGGTTCTCACTTCCACCCGCTTGTACGGGTATACTGCATTCGAGCGCTGTAATACAGCTTCATGTGCTAATAATATACTGAGATTGACCGTAATAGGATTCATGAACAATGTTGCTTCTAGAATTTTTACGCGTGGATTAAACTCATCGTCTTTCGAGTACAAATAAAATTCAGGTTTTTCCAATGAAAATGTTAAACGGAAGTCCACTCCATTCATTAAGAGTTTATCTTGATTTAATAGATCGCTGTGAATTGTGCCCATAAGTTCAACGACGTTACTCTTTTCCACCATTGCAGAACTTTTAAGACAGCCCTCATTAAATTCAGTAGGAACACCTTGAGTCTTTAATCATGTCCATCTCATTCTGATCTAGATACCAACTGGCTGATTTGAAGTTGAGTTCATGCAGCGTCTTCACCATAGCTCAGTAAATTTTCAATATAGGCGCGATAGTGGTAATTGTTGATTATCTGAGCTATATTCTTGTCATTCAATTGTACAGTGCATTACCCGATTCTGATCTCGTTTGGATTGTCTCGGGTTGCTGTGAGCAATACCCCCCCCCCCCGCTTACCAAGTCGTGGTATACTCGGCAGTGTGACTGGTGCGTTTACGAGGCCGTGTTCGGGAGGTTGCCTCGCGCTACCCCCTAACGGCTTTCGAGCTCCTGTCAGCTGACGAGCAAATAAATGTTGTTTTGTCTTGTATGAAAAGTGCTAATGACGTTTTGCTGAAAAGGACTCGCAGGACGAATCCCAAGCACGTCAAATGGTGGACGAGGGCTCTTTCCGAAAAACGGAGAGAAGTCCGACGGCTTAGAAGAAGCTTTCGGCGTGCTCGTGCTCGCCGTGAAGACTCCCTTGACCAGGCTATGGTCGCCTTTCGCACTGCGTGTAGGGAATATCGCTCTCTCCTTTATGAAACCAAAGAGGCGGACTGGAAGCGTTTTGTCGGCGAGAGTTCCGAGGACCCATGGGGCAAAGCCTATAAGGCATGCCGTGGGCGTAGAACAACTCCGGATATCTCCTGTATCCGTGAAAATGGTGGCTTGTGTTCTACATGGAGCGACTGCATGCGTGCACTTCTGAGGGAATTCTTTCCTAAAGTTTGCGAGGGTTTGCCGAGCTATCACCGGGCCGGATCGGTTGAGGAAACTCCGCCGATCCTGCACGCCGAAATAGACTCGAGCGTTGCCAGGTTGCGGGCGAAAAAGACCCCTGGCTTCGATGGGATGACTGGCGAAGTGTGTAAAGCCATTTGGCAGGCAATCCCTGATCATTTGTTATGCCCTTAAGGTGGCACGGGTCGTTGTCATTCCGAAGGCATCCGCGACAGACTTTTCGAACCCCAGGTCCTACAGGGGTATATCACTCTTGCCGGCCCTGGGTAAGGTGCTGGAGAGAGTTATGGTGCAGCGCCTGGAGGACCTGATTCACGTGCTGCGCTTGAACAGAGTGCAACCGCCTTAATGTCTGTTGTACATAATTGGGACAAGAAAGTCGGGGTCGATATATCCGCAGATAAAACTTGCTGCATGCTACTGAAGGAGAAACTTGCCTTAAGCAGGCCCCCTTCTGTACGGGTCGAAGGGCGTGTCCTTAGGTATGAGACATCTGTCAAGTATCTCGGGATTATGGTTGGTGAACGCCTAAACTTCTTGCCCCACTTAAGATATGTCAAGTCCCGTCTAACACGTGTTGTGGGGATGATCTGGCGAATTCTTCGCACGGAATGGGGACTTGGTAGGCGTGCTGTCAAGGCAATCTACCAAGGATTGTTTGTTGCATGTGTGTGCTATGAGGCGTCTGTCTTTGTTGAGCTTTGTTCTGCTGGATTCGGAAGGAATCTGGTGAAGGGCTGCCAGAGGGTAGCACTGTATGGATGTATACCTGTTTGTCGTACGGTGTTTACCGAGGCTATGCAGGTGTTAATGGGGGTGCCCCCTTTGGACCTGCAAATCAGGCGCCGATCGCTACTGTTCCGAGTCCGGAGGAGACTCTCGGTGGAGGGTGATGCATGGCTCCGGGGAGTTAATGTCCCGTCCTTGAGTCGCTCTGGTTTACGCAAGCTGCTGGACAACTGTGTGCTGTCTGAGTGGGATTTACGGTGGCGGGATTCTGTAAAAGGCCGAGTCACGTTTTGTTGGCTGCCGGAGGTCCGGATTGCACGGGAGCTTCATGGGATGGACTTTAGTCTGTCACTTGGATACCTCCTAACCGGGCACGGCAGTATGAATGTGTTTTGCACAGCATGACACTTGCTGATACACGTGTTTGTTCTGCATGTCACGCCACGGAGGAAGACTAGCAGCACGTATTGTTCGACTGTCCGGTGTACTCGACCATGCACGGCACCCATATTCCTGCTGTGCAAAACTTGCATGATCTTCATGGCCTGTTGATTGTCGTGACGGTTTTAGACGTGTGAACGCATTCGCCCGCGAAGCATTTGCTATCCGCAAGCGCCTAACTGCGTTGTAGGGTGTTGCTCTGTCTTGGCGACTATGCCTGGCAGACTTGCTAGCGTATGAACGGTGGGTGGTCCGTTGCTGGGGCCGCAGGGAGGTGGTGCTGGGGCACCAACACTGATAGAAAGCCTGTGTGCGATTCCAGTGTATCCTTCGGGGAGTACCGTCCCCGCGTACCTGAGGTTGGTGATCGGTCCAGTGTCTGCAGTCGGACACAACCGAAGTGGGCTTGAGCGTCGGGCTCTCGCCCACGAAGCCTTACCAGGGGTCAATCTGGTACCACGGGGACCGGGGCTCAGGGATCAAAACTCCCTCTGGTCGCGGTGAGGACCCCTTATAGGGGGGTGCGAACGTGGTGACTGTGGTTACGACCCATATGCAGGTAGAGCCTCCCTAGATGCGCCCTGAAGTCGTCTTTCCGAGCATGGGGACTTCTGCAGCATCTTTGGGGGCTCGGCGTGGAGTTGCGAGGCGACCCGGTGCCGAGACCGAGAGAGGCAGAGGATTAGGTGGGCCTCGCTTCCACCAGTATGGTCACTGAGCCTGCACTCAGTAGGCAGACTGGTACTCCCAATGTGGTGGTGGGAGGGCGTTGGCAGCCGCTTGGTAGTTGCCCGTTGTCCGACCGCGGACCGTGGAGTAAAGCCCCATCTGGGCAGGCCTCCACGTTAAGCACTTTGACAGATTCTGTACACTGCATTGTCTAAAAAGCGAATGCATGACGTTGTCAGCTACACCAACGGGATCAGCTAAAACGTCAGTCCCATCAGATTTCGTAAGTTTCTCTTTCCCAGTGAAAAATTCTTCTTTACCATAGTTGTATCAGTTGCACCTTGAGTCGTAAGTAAATGCTGGATAAGTCACGATATGTATCCACATGGCTGAGTGAGACAAATTGCAACACCGAAGAATTGTCCAGTGATGCAATGGGTTTGTAAGCAACCTCTTTGGTCTTCAGAATACTGTTTTGAATCGGTGGTGAGGTGAAAATATCCAATTCAGACTTCATACATTCTTTCTGCATCGTGATGGTATTATCTACTTGTCAGATATATCCAATGCACGCCTTCCTATTTGTCGTTGTCTTTTTATAGTTAGTTAGTTTTGTGTTAAACAAGCATTACACGAAGCAAATATTTGCTATATTTGGTACCTAATTTATTTGCGCAAATATTTGCTCCAAACCTGTTTGCTAAACAGGTAGCACGAAGTAAATAATTTTCAGGAAATAAACTACGTAGCAAATATAGCAAACCAATATTTTATTTGCTGTACTGCATCTGTCATTGGCAAACATTTTTTCTTCGTTTTGGTTCATAAATATCAGTGATCTGTGTTTTGTGTGGAAAACCTCTGCGAAAAATTTATTCTGAAGTAAAAATGACTGATTCCGAAGAAAAAGATGCATTGTTGGTTTGTATTTTTGGCCAAGCCGCTCAATTTCTTATCAACAATCAAGTAAATGACGAGAATTAAACGCCTCGTCGAAGGCGTACTATGTGGGTACGTGACTGGGTGAGACGGCGCAATGAACTTGGTTGTTATAGTCAACTTCTTCAAGAGCTAGAGAACGAGGTGCCACATTTGTACAAAAACTTTCTTTGCATGAACATTGCTGACTTCAACAATCATTTGAAAATGTTGTCTCCATTGATTAAAAAAGAGGACTCAAACATGCGAGAAGCTATTTCACCTGGAGAACGTCTTGCTCTCACATTGCGTTTTCTCGCTACAGGTGACAGCTTCATGTCTCTACAATATCTTTTTCGAATTCCACAAACAACTATATCGAGTATTGTTCCTGAAGTTTGCGACGCAATATACAAATTTCTTCTGCCTGACTTCATGAAGGAAACTTGTCCTCATTTCCTCAATCAGCTCAGCAATTGCAAAACCTCAGTTTCCATCGACTGAGGAAAATTGGATTGAATTGGCTTGCGACTTCAATGATAGGTAGAATTTCTTACATTGCATTGGCGCTGTTGATGGTAAACACATCGTAATGAAAGCCCTAGCACAGTCAGGAAGTGTTTACTTCAATTATAAAGGTATCAAGTCATTTTGATACAATGGAAAAACATTTTCCATATACAGTCAACCCTCTTATTACGCGGTACTCTCAGCACGCGGTTTCCATATAACGCGTAGCTGAAATTGCGACAGCCCTCCTATAACGCGGTACTCTTACAGCGCGGTTTCCGTTCAACAACGTCCCATCAGTTGTTTTCGTGCACCCAATGAATCGGTTTAACCGGATATGTTTATATCACAGCATATGAAGAGGCAGCCAAACTCACTCAGTGGAATACTAAGATAATTTATTTAAAACATCAGCTTCAATTTACATCAGCTACAATTGCTTCATAATGGAGATTGAAGCTTTTAAGTTAAATTATACAAAGAAACTGGGAATCGGAAGAACGTAGTTTGATATAGATTTTCATTTTTATTTACTCCAAAGAAACGAAAAATATTTTCAAAAAGAAAAGAAAAAAGAAAATATCGTCTGTTGCCAAATCAAAAAATTTGAATGAATCTACAATTCGAAAAAAGAAAAATGCAGATAATATAAGGAAAACTGTAGCAGATGGCTGTCCGTTAGGTGCGAAACGTGTTACTCGCACACGAAATTCTAATATGGTTAAAATGGAACGGGCGTTAATGATCTGGTTGGAAAACCATATAGCCAAAAAGATTCCTATCAGTGGAATCTTATCAAGCAGAAAGCACTTAAAATCTATGAACATTTAAGGAATATTGGGCATTCTTATGCAGGGCTAGAAAACCATTCGTTTGCCGCTAGTAAAAGATGGTTTGAAAAACTAAAAAAAGGTACACATTGCACAATATTAAGTTTCAAGGAGAACAAGCCTCAGCAGACGCTGAAGCTGCCGAAAATTATAAGCTGGAACTAGCTAGAATTATCAATGAAGGAGGTTATTCACCTTACCAGATTTTTAACGCCGATGAGACGGCATTATATTGGAAAAAACTACCATCTAGGACCTTCATTTCGAAAAGTCAAAGGCGTGCTCAAGGGTTTAAACCTTCAAAAGAACGTATCACTCTTCATGTGTGCAGCAACCTATCAGGGAACCTGATGATAAAACCAATGATAATAAATCGTTCTTCAACTCCCCGTGTAATGAAAAACATTAATAAGACCCAATTGCCTGTATTCTGGCGATTTAATAAGAAAGCTTGGATGACTCAAGATTTATTTAAGGATTGGTTTTATAATTGTTTTATCCCGGCAGTGGAAACCTTCACGATGGAAAAAAAATTGTATTTCAAAATTTTATTGGTTCTTGATAACGCTGGTTGCCACAACATAGAACTGGATCATACAAATGTGAAAATTGTCTTCCTTCCTCCTTACTGCTCGTCATTAATACAATCTTTGGACCAGGGAGTCATTCAAACTATAAAAATTTACCACACACGCCAACTTTTCCAAACCATTTTCGACAGATTAGAAAATAGTGAAAATAAAGCTCTTACTCAAGTGGGAGGGAATGTTCTATTTTAGATTTTATTCGAACCGTGTCATCGGCTTGCGCAGAAATCAAACCATCAACGCTTAATGCGTGTTGGAAACCTCTTTTACCTCAAGTGGTTCAAGCAATACAAGATGATTCTACAATTTCACTCCCAGTTACAGAAATAGTAAACATTGCTTCTCGTTTAAGCGATGAAGAATTTGAAGTAAACAATCAGGATGTAAGAGAACTAGTACTTGGGGAAGAAACTTTAGATGAGGAAGAACTGATGGAATTAATTGATGCACCCACCTCAAATTCATTCGTAAACAAAAATAAGGAAAATGAATGGGTGCCAAATCTCGATTTACAAGATGTGAAAAAAGGGCTAAATTTGGCTAAAGAATTAGAACTTCATTTCATTCAAACTGATCATTCAACGGTGCACAGCGCAAAATTTACAATATAGTCAAGAAATTGCTTAGCTCCCTATAGAGAGGTTTGAGTGCAGTTAGAAAAAAAGCTACAATCGAAAACCAATGTGAAGATGAACCAAGTGGGGAAGACATTTTGCCCATTAAAAGAAGGCGAGTTGAACGACTCACATCTGACAGCGAGGATGAGTGTTCAAAGATTACTTAATTTTACAAAAGTCTTTCTTGTTTTTGTTGGAAAGCAGTTTCATATTTTTATGATTTCCTTATATGAACTCTTCAACTCAATAAAAATAATTTATAATTTGTATCTTGTCTTTTGTATTTATTGGTCTCCATATAATGCGGTACGAATGATGTTATTTGTACTAACTCTGAGTTTCTTACTGCGCGGTTTTCATACAACGCGGTAGACGGTTTCCATTGAACGCGCTACGAATTAGCCTGGTTTGTACGGTTAAATCCGAGTTTCTTATAGCGCGGTTTCAATATAACGCGATACGCACTCACCGCGTTATAGGAGGGTTGACTGTAAATAGTTCTTCTTTTTCTGAAGGTACACATAGTATTGTGCTGATGGGGATTGCGGATGCAAAATATAAGTTCACCTATATTGATGTTGGAGCGAACGGACGATTATCAGACGGTGGTGTATTCAACCATACATCATTTTTCACATCACTCACTTGCGATGAATTACATTTGTCAGCACCTGTTAAATTGCCCGGACGAAATGAACCAATTCCCTATTTCCTTGTTGCCGATGATGCCTTTGCATTGGGCAACAATTTAATGAAGCCATATGCAAAACGACATTTAAGTGGACTCGAACGAATCTTCAATTATCGCTTATCGAGTGCAAGACGCATTGTAGAGAATACATTTGGCATTTTAGCAAGTTGTTTTTGTGTGTACGGAAAACAGATTCATCTTGGTCCAGAAAAGGCACGAAAAAACACAATCCTTGCTGTGCTCTCCACAACTATCTCATAATGCGAAACAGTATTTATTTCGGTCTTACGTTGGTCGATCGCTACGACGATCAAGGAAATGCTGCGGATGTTGATTGGCGTAGAGATATCAATACAGAAAATAATTTTTACTCACTCCAAGCACATCGCACCTTCATCAGCAATAGAGGAAAACAAATACGTGACGAACTGTCTCAATATTTCGTTCAAGAAGGAGAAGTCAGCTTTCAACGCGGCCGACAAAACCCATGGCTTCGTAGAATTTCCATTTGACTGATTCATTTGCGCCTTGGCAGGATTTTGTTTTTCGATATTTTGCGAAATAACTACGATATTGGATGCGCATGTTCGACCATTTTACCATGAGCTCGGTGTCGGTGAATTTTTCATCGAATTCGGCCTCGGAAATTTGCTTCCATGCAGACTGTCGCTCGATTTTGTTGCGATACTTCAAATCTTTTGAATTCCACAGCATTGGCACACATTCCACACATGCAATCACTTTGAACATCTCAATGTCAGACCACTCGGAAAATACTTTTGGTTTCACTTGCCGTTTTCTCGATTGCGTGGTTTTTCTGTTCTGGGTAGAACTCGATCCATATGTCGGATCTTTATCATCATCAATGACTTCCAAATCTAATAAATATTCATCAATCATCTTTGTTTGGCTGCAAAATTGCAATAAAATTGAAAACTAAAAACAAATAAACTAAAATCACAATAAATTTTACCAGAAATATGATGAAAAACTGTACTGGAAAACGAATCACGTTTTGATGGCGAATTTCACAACAAAAATGACATTTCAAATGGCAGTTATTTGCTACTGTTTGCTAATACCAAATGTCGGTATGAGGAAAGAAAATATCTGAGCAAATATTTGCTCACTGGTGGAGCCACTAAGAAATAACTACATTACACGAAGCAAATATTGGCACTTTTTTGAGTTTAGCAAACACGAAAGCAAATATTTTCCAGCAAAAAATTAAGGCAAATATTTCATTATTACACGGATAAGCAAATATTTCCTTTAATTTTAAGCAAATATTTGCTTTGTGTAATGCTTGCTTTAGGGTTAGCTCGTTTTATAGCTAATTTCCGACCTTCACCTTCCATTTTTTCAAAGATTTTATTTATACCTTTTTGGGCTAATTTGTGCACTGTAGATTTACCATTCTCCTTTAGTATCTGCTTCAGCGGTCTGTTTCCTGCCTCTTTAAAAATAGACTTTCTTGTTTCGACGACTTGTTAACTTCCCAGTATATGGGAAGTTCTTGTAATCGCCTCGAAAATCGAAATTGAAATTTTCAACATTTCTTTACGTTTTGAGGTCTATAGAGTATATATAAAGTGTTTTTAGAAAGGGAGATGTATGTGTGTGTGTGTGTGTGTGTGTGTGTACGTACGTACGTACGTACGTACGTACGTTCGTGGACACTTTTTTCTACGAGCATAACTCACGTAAACAAAGTCGTATCGACTTCTTTAAGGAATCAATCGAAGCGTCTTTGCAATCTTAAGAGCTGATTAGTTTTTAGGATACTTCGGTCGGGGGGGTTTGCTGTTTTGACCCTTTGAAGGTCATTTCTGTCATGCGTTATATCTCGCGAACCCAACGTACGATTTCCTTGAACAAGGTGTCAATCGACGCGTATCAACATTTGTGTGAATCTATGAAATTTTTAAAAAAATCGTTGTAGCCGTTTTTTAATTTAAGAAAAAAAAGTGCAAAAAATTAGGGTTTTTTTCATAAACAATAAATTTTTAACCTGATTTGCGTAAAAAAGTAGACAATGTTTATAAAATTTATATACTCCAAACAATTTTTGTAAAAACAACATCAAAACATTTTGTCATGATTACATAAAAAATTCAATTAAATATAAAAAACTATTAAAAGTCATCATGATTTTCAAGGTCATTTTTATCATTCTCTATATCTCACGAACCAGATATAATATTTGCATCATTAAGGTGTCAGTTGACGTGTATTAATATCTTTGTGAAGTTTATACATTATAAAAACTCGTTTCAGCTTTTTTTTAAGTTAATAGAAGAAAATGCAAAAAATTATAGTTTTTTTCATAAAAAATATTTTTTAACCTGATTTGCACAGCACAGTAATAAATGTTTATAAAATGTATACATTCTTATCAGGTTTTGAAGAGGAACCGGCAAAATTTTCTTTCTTGATCATAAAAAAAATAAATGAAAAATAAAAAATCATTCAAAGTTGCCATTTAAAGAGGGTTCATACGAATGCTTTTACTTTATCTTTTTTATTCTAAAAAATTGTTGTAAATTCAATCCAAGTTTTAAAATATTTGCATAATTTGAGCAGATTTTACATAGTTTTTATAGTCTTTTATTTTAAAAAAATGCTTAAATTATTAAAACCAACAAAAATTTTCAAAACCAAAAAGGCCCCCACCGATTGATCCGCGTGAATATTCAATCTGACCTCATCGACCAAAAACCTTACGTTAGACGATATGATTCTTATTAACTCATACCTGTTACTGCTATGAATACCTCTCATTGTTGTAATGTTGTTGATGTTTATGTAGATATTACTGGGAAGTTGACCGTGTGGACCTCAAGGGTCGCACCTCGCGGCTTGTTTGTCTATAGCTTTTGCCCCATACAAAAACAATGGTTGAAGATAGCATACCAATCCACTGATAAAATTACCAACACCCCTTCTTCGCTGGTACTCAAGTGGCGATCGATACGATTCTCCAATGTTAGATAATTTATCCCCACTCTGGCTAAGATAGTAACGTGCGTTGTGTGAATTCATCTCATTAACATTGAGGTGTGTTAAATCCTGTATCAAAACTATGTTGATATTTCGAACTTGCGAATATTGTGAGTGAAGCAAGATGAAAATTGGAGTAAAGCTAGGTTCAAAGTGATAGTGATAGTGATTGCCGTGACAGTCTGTAATTTTGATTTAGATACTTTCAATAAAAGTTTTCTCAAGTGGACTTACTCCACATGATCGAATCTAAAAACGCTATCACAACTTCCCAGCGGGATTGCTCGTTATTTCTTATCAGTTTACTTCCTGTTATTCTGGGTGTAATGATATCCGTATGAACATATATTAATTTTTTTCCTTCACAATCATCAATAGCTTTGGAGGGTGTGTCACGATGTGTTCTTTTTTCAAGTACAGACAATGATTTTGCCAGCTGAATTATACTGTCCAGGATTATTGATTTATCTATCGACTCTTTAATTGTTGCATCCATCGATTCGGGGTCGCGTTTCTCAACGGGTGTCTTTAGGAAACCGTCGATGAATAAACCAGCAATATTATCGGTTTTATCCACCTCTATTGGAACAGGTGTTGTAGCATTTGATCCATTGGCTCTTTTGTATGGCATGTTAATAATGGTGTGAAAATCAGTTTTAACCCACTCATCGGGTAACATTTCAGTGCCAGACTCTTTGGCGGTGCGGGATATATATGCTCGGATTGCTGAGGCAATTTTGTTAAACACCTGCTTCCGTTATTGATATGTTGAGGTCCAAGACGGCTTTTCTTTATCAAGTAGCTTTTCGTCATTAAATGCAATTCTGCTTAGCAACAAGGCTATGAAATCTGTTATGCTAATCGGTGAAGCAAAAGGCAGCTCTACAATCAAATTGACGGCATAATCTTTCAGATGAAATGTATGGGTGGTCGGTTGAATACTCGCTTCTTTATCCCGTTTCTTCCTTAAACTATTTGACGGATAAATATATCGAACAACGATCTGTAATAACTCCTTGTGGTTTCGTTTGTTTCTTGGTATCTGTCCAATTATGTGATCTATAAGCATTCGGAATGATTAAAATTTTGCATCTGACTTTTAAAGAACCTTCTCAGCGATCTTTCCGGACTGACAAATATGTATGCAAAAATCTCTTTCTTCAATAATACTTCTTATGTCGGAGATTACCTTTCCATCAATATCTTTTTCGATACGATCGTACATTATTTGTTTAATTTCGGTCAGGTAAATATAATATTCAGGTCTAATTGCTAAGAAAAATGACGAAAGAAATGATGAAAAGTTCATATTAATTGCCTTGTAACATAGCTTTGCAAGTCATTAGCATCCCATCTAAAATGAACATGATAATTTCCCAGTCCAACAACTTTAGGGATTATTAGTTTTGAATCGTTTTGAACTGATAAAGATTGTCGTATTTCAGTAAAGCTTACATTTTCAGAAGGTATAGAACGTTTAGAAATTCTGCTATCACCTGATTCGCTTTTCTCTTTTGTACGTTTTGGTAAAGCGATCTCCGTTATTTCAACATACCAATTGCCGGTAAAATGACACACACTCGGTAATATATATTCAAAAGATGATCGCGTATTGTCAAGGTAAATGCCTAAGAAACTATTGCTCAAGAGACACACGTAGAACTCGTCATCTATTATGTTTAAAGACATTTTTAAATTCTGTCCCAATTCAAGTTTATAACTCTGGAATTAGACTCAGTCTTGAATCTTAACCGTTCTCTGTGTCGAGTAGCCCTTCTTATGGGAGTGTCAGTGTTAAATTGATCATAGTTTAGACGAGAGGGTCTTAATATAGAATGCTTACCGGACTTTCGACGCCACAGTACATTTATCATCTATTGCATCTGAATCAGTGAAAACGTCATCCAGTTCATCCACAGTCATATCCGCTGGAATTATTTACTGCGTTTTACCATCATCGCAGGCTATCATCTTATAGTCCTTGCTGGTTCCTACAAATGAATCAGCTACAGCAGGTTTAAGACTTTTTGCTATTCCACTTGCTAATAATCGTCGCTTAAAAGCAGCAGGCAATTCTTGCTTTGGTGGTGTTATCTCGTTTACTAGCTTAAATATCTCCTCTGGTCGTGAAGGCGAAGGTTGTGTGGATATTTCGTTTTTAAATAGAAACCTGGTTTGTGTGCTGCTTCCCCGCAAATTCTTACATTTTTGCCTATCCATGCGGTCTTTTGATGAAAGATTTTCCGCTTTCGTCTCCATGAATGTATTTTTTTTCGTCCTGCATTTAAAAATTGTATTAGCACATTACGGTACTGATACCATTTAGTTTCATCATTTTGGTGCTTTTTGTTCAATATCTTATTCATGAGGTTGTCAAACAGAGTCTGTGTACTAGCGCTCTCAACTGTCTCCTTTAAGCGTTCATATACTTACGGTGATAATAGAAGCATTTTATCAAGACAACTATTTCTTTGCATATTTTTCAATCAAAGACCCTATCACACCTGAAAGAACACTTCCTAACAATACAGGCAAAAATCCTCCTTGCTGCACTAACACTTTACCGTGTCGTGTAACAGATTTTCTTGCCCCTGAAAGCTTACGCAGGCTGTTTTTATATTTGCGCAGTTGTGTGAATATCTTTCGTAATGGTGTATGATTACCCTGTAATGTATTGTATATTATTTCGCATAGAGTTTTAATTACTTCAGGATCAACGGTTTTCAGTATAAGATTTCGTAAACACGGACTTCCTTTTTTTTAGGACATGTGGTATGTGCTTGTTGTCCTTTAATCGTTTCATTCCTGACACCATTACACTCCTTCAAACTTTGCGGTGAGCAATAACACGTTAAGAATTTTCTATTCAATATAGCCGTGCGAAATCGTAATGATTCATTTGTATATATTGCGTAAGGTCAATTAACAAATAACTGTGCGGCTGCTGCGTTATTTGTTTATATACTCTCATTCGCTCCAAGTTGTTTTCGGGGTATACCTGTTTAGCCAGATGGTGAAATTGGCTCTTGTCTCGGGGTTTTTGAAGCAAACCACGTATTTACAGTTGAATGATATGTCACGACAAAATTTTCCTTGATAAAATACATTTTGAGTCACAAGAATAACGGAAAGGATAGGATGATGGGATCCTTTTGTAAACAGCTCACATACTTGTCTTGAAAATACATTTAACATCATGTCGTCCAGCACATTCAGTAACGGATCACTCATAGTGTTTGCAAATTCATCAGGGATTAAATCTAGGTACTCTTTGTTTTTGAAAGGAAACTGTTTTGGTTCAGCGTTACACCAAATTACCTTTTTGAGGCTGTAATAATGACATGTTATTCAAAAGGTTTTCAATAAAAGTTGTTTATCCACAAACTGATAGTCCAGCAACCATCATTGTGAACGGATGTGTGAATTTCATCATCTTTTTATATATAGATAGCTAGACAGTGGTTCTGTTATTTATATCGTTCGCAAGATGAGCAGAAGACATGTAGTTAATGAGCTTCATAAAAGAGCTCGCAAGAACTTTACCGGTCGTCGTATGACTATAAGAGGATTAGATGATTTGTGGCAAGCAGACTATGATAGATATGAGAGCTTATTCTTCAGAAAATTGAGGCTACCGCTTCCTTCTAACGGTAATAGATGCGTTTTCCAAGTACGCATGGGCGTTCCCCATAAAAGACAAAAGTGCTACTGAGGTATCAAAAACAATCGAAATGATTTTTAGTCGAAATTGTATTCTTAGAAATTTGTAAACTGACGACGACAAAGAATTTTTCAACAAAATTTTTCAACGTTTGATGAAAAAATATGAGATTAACCACTACTCCACTTTCAGCCCTCTTAAAGCTTCCATTGTAGAAAGGTTCGATAGGAGTTTCAAAAATATAATGTGGAAAACATTTAGTATGAAGGGGAACTATCAGTGGGGCAGTATTCTTAGTAAACTGGTTAGTAAATACAGTAGGACAAAGCATCGCACTATAAACACGAGGGCTGTGGATGTAAGTTCGAAAAATGACGTACATTTACTATCCACAACATAGAAGAAGTTGACAGTAACATCCAAACCTAGGTATAAAATGGCCGATTATGTACGAATAAGTAAACACAAGTATTGTTTGAAATAGGTTACACCCCGAACTGGTCTACAGAGATATTTACGATAAAGCAAGTGACGGTAACACAACCTCGCACTTCCATCCTCGAAGATTATCAAGAAAACATCTTAAAGGGGGTGGGGGGTTATGAACAGGAACTGTGCGCGTCCTATACCCCGATATCTATGTAGTTGAAAAAATTTTTAAGAGAAGGAGAAAACAAGCATTTGTCAAATAGCTTGATTTTTCTGCTAGTCATAACTCCTGGATCCCTATAAAAGACATTCTATGAAATGCACTACGGACTAGTTACTATGTTGATTTTAAGACGTGGATCTGATCGCATGAAAACCTACACCAACCTAGCTGTCTATGCAAGTGAAGCAGCAAAACTAACACGCAGTGGATTCTTCTACACAAACCTGAAGGATTATATCAAATGCTACTTCTGTTCATTGGTAATGTCTTCATTTACCTCACCCTCTGACGTGGAGGCCGAGCACTTGCGCAATTCTCCAGACTGTGTATATGCAAATGGAAAAGATGTATGCGGTATATACGATGAGTCAAACACAAAAGCAGCTCTAGAATTGTCGCACACTTCACACTTCTGATGACTCAGTCTTATAGAGTGATTTTCTTATCTTCAATTTACCTCAAACTACAATCGAACTTCTACGCTCTAACAAAATACGACACCCTTAAAAACAACAGCAATATTGATAAATTTTTGGGAACAAAATTCAAATTAATTTGCATCTTGATTTGTTCCATTCATTCATAAGCTTTCATAAACAAAAAACCGGCTTCCGGCACAATCAACCTAACATCATGTCGAACAGTTACTAGTGATCAATTATTTTTCTCTTTCATTTATTCTGCTTAGTCGCACAGGTATCAAGCGAATCAATACATTTATTCACACATTTATTTCCGTCCACTGTCTGAAAAATAATAAAAACACGGAGAATCACGTGGCTCAATCAAATACTAGCCAAACAAACAATTTTCATTGCCAACGGCATCCGGCGACTTGATCTTGATGACCTCATTTTATATTCCCTTTTGAACTGATTCGCACGCTTGATCAAAGCTCTATTACAGCCAACAGCATCCGAAGACGAAAGATAATTCATCATCTCCATCCGTGAGATATTCAAGCCAATTTCATTTCGTCTATCTGATTATTATCTTGCTGATCTTAGCTTCTATTACCTTGACGCTTGATCAAGGCTCCATCATATTACATCACAGGCATACGGGAAGTATACGCTGTAAGAGTACATATTCAAATTATTCAGTTCAAAATTCAATCAATCAATCAATGAAAACAAGCAAAGTCAACAAAGTTCGCTTACCCACTCTAACACCACAAATCAGATCATATTCCTGCCTCGTCCCACCATTGCACATAGCTCACGACGATCCGAAGATACTTCGGAAATGCACGATCCAAATCATAATCAACATCTATATGACTAAGCGAGATGCACACAGGTTCAGTTTCCGAGCTCGGAGACGATCGTGCAAATGTCCACTGTTTTCCCATGCATCGATACCCAAGCACACAGGAGCGACTAGTAACACATAATGCGCGAGAAAAATTCATCCGAAATTCCGCCAAGTGCGACAGCACAAGAAGATCTCGCTACCATGCATTCCGATACTTGGAGAATCAAACTTTCAAGCCAAATGTCGGACACTCAGGTCAGATAAGCGTATAAGCATAGAAATTCACATGTAAGATCTAACCCATTCACACCCATTGGTGCATAAAAAGTACAAAATTATTTCTTTGGAATGTCCGTACTTTGTATCATGTTTATACAGTGGGCGTGGCTCATTTTTGACCATACTTCCGTATTGCTGTTCTTTACGCACGCCTGTATAAGAAGGTGGGAAAGTGTGGTCCTTACTACTTACATTCTTAACTTTTAAGAGAATTTCGATGAAACTAACTGATTTTTCACGAATAAAAGATTCAACTTTATTGTTCTCTAGTCATACTTTAGAAAAGCCCCAAACATAATTATTCGGTCTATAATAAAATTCATAGGGAAATTTACAAAAAGAAGCAAATTGAAATGTCAAATTTGCAGTATTTTTTCTGAAGCTTTCCACCACATATGATGTGATACTTATGTTCTGGTAAAGAGTGTATTGTGGACTAGCAATGTTTACAATTAAACTGAGGTCATGGAACGTTAGTTTGTACAAATGTAGCCACTATTTACTGCATTCGCTGCATGGAATTACATAGACGTAATGAAAAGAGAATAAAACATTAATTCAATTGCTTATACTTATTACTTTGCCTTGATTCTCTTTGCTACATCTTCAACGTGAGCACCAGTACGGTAATGTGGAATTGGTTGACAGCAATGTGAGCAATGTCAAAATGACTAAAACGTTGTAATACGACTCCGGAAAACGACAAAATCCCAGCTCAAAAACAATTGATTACGTGCTGACATATCCCATGAAAAGGCACCATCTTATTCTCTAACTTGTCAGTTTTGTGACACCCGTATTCAACCCAACGATACATGAATCTTTCCATAGATGGTAGAAATCTACTCTGTTTTAGCTAATTTGGTTTGTAACGAATGTTGTATTGTGAATTTTTTTCTTTGTAGGTACCAAGATTAAATATATTTATTTGGCACTCATGCAAGTTCAAGCAGGAACTTTTGGAAAGTAGCTAACTTCCATGGATGTTTCGCTTGATTGGCTTTCCCACAACTTAGGACAATTAGCATGCAACCAATCGAAAACGAGATGTTTGCGAAAAAATGATTTTTTGGACTTCAAATAATTAGCAAGGCAAACAAAATTTCAAATTGAGGTCACCAGGATTTATTTGAAAACGAAATCATAATTTAATTGGACTCAAAGTCATTCCCGCAATTTTCGGTACGTGTTTATCTGAATAGGCCAAGGTTTAACGTATCAAAGATCATGTTGATCATTAATGTTTTCCTCAGTTGTACTTTTTTTTAATTGACTTTAAAGCAGAAAAATTGATGCTAAAGAATATTCCGTAATGTGATTAGCCAGCTACGGCTCTGGATGTTTCAAATTGTTTGCCAGATTATTATGATTGTAACAGCACATTACGTTAATTGTTTGATATTTTCAAATAAACGATGCTGGATTTTACGCTCAAGTTTACAGCGTTCTTCCATACGTTTCCGTTTGTTTTTACACAGGGGGAAGAAGATGGTATTACTTTAGAAAAATAAGTAGTTTTTATTTCATATCTATAAACAACGTTTAACGGAGAAAATTAATAACAAACAGTGCTGTTAAATTGAATGTGCTGTAAATGTAATCAACTAATTTGATTGACACTAAATTGCCATTATAAATCAGCCATGAACTGCAATCGCAAAAATTTTCATGTCCCCACATCAACTGAAGACTGTTTGGTATGTTTTTATTTTGCTGATTAACAAAATGAGGATTAATAAAGCCAGCGAGGCTAATTTCCAATATGAATCCAGTAGCACTAATAAAAAAGTATTTGCATTGTAAGTGGATGATGAGAAAAGTCATTCATATTAAAGTGTTGTGAGCATCATGGAGTACCCTGTGCAAATTGAAAACTAAATAGGTTGTGTAACAGTAGATTAGTAATTATAATAAAAATAGTGATAAGAATGTAGGACACGACGGTGTAATATAAGTTGGGAAATTACTACGTACGGAACGAAATACCTGTTTGTATGTGACAACAATTGTAGGTATTAAAGATAGAGGATCCAGTCATAAGTTTTTTATAACCCTTGGTAAAATATCACATCGTTTGCAAATAATTTAAATTATTAGAGAAAGGTTCGCTAAGAACTTTAAAATCTCCCACTGCGAGCACTAAGTAAACAAAAGTTCAATTTTCGTCTGTGTAGTCCTATGCAACGAGTTCCGGTGCGTACGGGTCACTTGGAAATTTGAAGTCACTAAGACTTTGGTCCCATTGATTCAACGGAGATTTACTTCTGAAGACAAAGCAACAAACCCGCTCAGTCAGATAAACAAATTTGCGGCAGACCAAGTTAAAGATCAGATACTACCAGGCTACCTTCGTTTTAAGCGTAGTTTCGTGGGTACGTTTCTGTAATATTTGCCTCTAATCTCATATCCGAAGGTTCTACGGTTTTGATACCCAATAAAATATTGGTTGTACCTTTTACTCTACTCTAGTCTGCAGATTTTGCGCGCAGATTGCCATTAAGATCAACCTAGTTTAATTTTTTTAGTCCTATATTGAATCTTGTGTTTTTGGACATAATAGATTCTTTTCCGGATGTGTAAACATGAGCTTAATTTTTTTGTGATAATGACTTGAGCTCTTTGGCGAATTTTACGGTGGAACGCAAGTACAAGTTGGAAGTATATGGCATTCCTTCCAGGAAGTCTTGATGATGCGGAAGAAGCTTCAGAGAGCACTTTGAGTTGAAAAACCGATGAACACATGTTATTTTTCACGCATTGGCGAAATGAAGGAAAGAGTGGGAGCAATAGCAGCAAATTTTTGAGCAATGATAGGTCCGTGGAGCTTTTGGAAGCACACATCTGAAATGAAGTACGGATTTCAGCGGATTGTTTGCCTGTTACGAAATCAAAAAAAAACTGCTATTGATAGACTTCGTGGACTGATAATAATTGTGTTTTGAAGGATATTATTGAAGCCCAAAAACTTTGGAGTTGAATTCAGCACCTTTTTCTTTGGTAGCATCGCGAATGACTGCCCACTTAAATGACGAAGAAAATCACTTGAACGTAGTTAAAAAAATAGAAATAAAAAAATAACTGGATAAGGAAAGATAAATGGAAGGTACAACGATGATTATTGAAGCTGGAAATGAAGAAAAACCTCGCCAAGAACAGATGTGCACACGAAATAAGTTGGAAGAAGATATTTGTAGAGCTGACGTAGAATAGGTTTTAGAGAACGGTGAAGCGGAACCTGCATTGGAAGAAATGATAAAATGAAGATACCGATGCTGTTTGAAGAGATCAACGGAAGGGCCATAGTTAACCTCAAGGAGCTGAGATTTAAAACAGGCAGTTGCAAGGGGCAGCGGGTGTTTAACACTGTTGGCAAGCAATTGTAAGGGGCTTATATAATGCGCAGGAGCAGGCAGTTGTGATTGAGTGGACTTGAAAGAAGGTGATCTCCAGGAAGTGGGATGAACCTTAATATAAGTTTTCCTAATGGGCTAGCTCTACGGGCAGACTACTTACTTGGGGAAACCTAGAGCAAGATAGAAGCGCAAGTGTGTCACAGACGCTCGTAAAGATTGAGAAGGACCAACTAGGAAAGTAAACTTTGACGAGAAGTAAGCAGTTTCACATAATAAGACAGGGAAAGATTGTCCACGAAGAAAGTAAGAGATGATCTAGGAGCAGCTTGGAAAGGCAAAATGAAGTAACAACTAAGTGGGCAGAATTAAGAAGCATTTAATTAAGCAAAATTTTGAGCGACCACAACGAGAACAAGAGTCCAATCTAATTGGATTGCTTCAGCAATTCTTGTAGCAAGATGGATGTAAAAATGAGGATAAGATGGAGAGTTACAATTCGAAGAAAAATCAATTGTTTTTATAGTCATCACATACAAACTTTCAAAAGTCTGGAAATTAGTTTTAAATAGGACCACTTCCTTCGAAAATCTGCACATGGTCACACAGGGCAAGAGGTTATTGAAACAATTAAAAGTGGAACACATATGTCAACTTGCGTGGAGAAAGGAGATGTACCCGATGTTCAAGTGACTTAAGTCCAAGCAAGTTATAGAACGTGGGCGAGAATTTTTCCATGTGAGACATCGACGTCACCTAAAGGAACGTCCAATAGGACTATCTTGCAAAAAAACTGTCATAGGGCGTGAAACGCATAATTTGGTGGTCATGAAGCTAGGTAATAAAACCAATTCTGAATTGATCCAAGTGAGAATATAAGAGAAGCCTCAAAGAAGTATGCAAACTGTTGAGAGATTGGAAATAGCGTTGAAAGAAATGGAAGACGATGAAAAGAAAGATTAAGTGCTGATACCTGCCAAGGATTTGCGACTACAAGTTTCGCCCGAGCGCTATAATAGTGAAGCAAGATGAATACATCACACAAGTACAGAAAGCGTTCCTAAGTTTAACGTGGTTACCTGACAAGATATGTCTCCACACCACGGCGTCGGTGTTCCTCACCGACGCGGGCAGGGCGCAAGTCCCCGGGCTCTCGATTCCTTGGCACCAGTAAACTAGTGTGTGCACAACCTCTTCGATTGAGTCCTATAGCAAAACTCCAGATCGCCGTAATACTCTAAAACCAGCGGAAAATATGATAGACCCTATTAATCGTCATTCCTTTACCTCAGCATCTTGTGGAAGAGATACTGCTCTGAGGATGGGTTGAAGCTTCTACTCCTTTGCACTGGCTTGGAAAAGTTCCCTGCTTAGGCCGAGTACTAAACACGGACACTCCTTCTGCACGGTACTAATTTGGCTATGTGACTTTTCCTAGGCATACTCGAAGCAAGTTGTGCCTTCCCCAGCTCCTCCCCAACCACAGCGTTGGAAAACGGAGCTATGACACAAGTACAGAATGTACCTTGGTGTTTTACGTGGAGGTCTAACCAGGTGTGGTTTTACTCCACGGTCCGCAGTCAGACAACGGGCAATTACAATGCCAACGCCCTCCCACCACCACTTGGGAGTACCAGTTCGCCTACTGAGTGCAGGCTCTGTGATCTTACTGGTGAAATCGAGGCCCACCTAATCCTCTGCCGATCTCTCGGTCTCGGCACCGTGTTACTTCGTAACTCCACGCCGAGCCCCCAAAGATGCTGCAGAATTCCCCATGCTCGGAGGCATGAAGACTTCAAAGCGCATCAAAGGTGGTTCTACCCGCATATGGGTCGTAACCACAGCCACCACGTGCGCACCTTCCTATAGGGGGTCCTCACCACGACCGGAGGGAAATATACACCCTCCATGAGCCCCGGTCCCCGTGGTACAAGATTGACCCCTGGTAAGGCTTCGTGGGCAAAAGCCCTGCTCAAGCCGACTGTCCGATTGCAGACAATGGACCGATCACCATCCTCAGGTACGCGGGGACGGCACTCCCCGAAGACTACACTGGAATCGCATTCAGGCTTTCTACCAGTGCTGGTGCCCCAGCACCACCTCCCTGCGGCCGCAGCAAAAGCAAATCAAAAAGCATTGTTGGCAAGATGAAGCGACACCCTACAACTCCATCAGGTGCTTGCGGAAAGCAAACGCTTCACGAGCGGACGTGTTCACCCTTTGGAACCCATCACCGACAAATCACAAGTCATGCAGATCATGAAAATTTCACAAAGCAGGGATATGCGTTCCGCGCATGCTGGAGTACACCGGACAGCCGAACAATACGTGCTTCCAGTCTTCCTCCGTGGCTTGACATGCAGGACAATCACGAGTTTCGGCAAGCGCCCTACTGTGCAAGAACACATTCATGCTGCCGTGCCCAGTTAGAAGGTATCCAAGTGAACGGCTGAAGTCCATCCCAAGGAGCTCCCGTGCAATTCGGACCTCTGGCAGCCAACAAATCGTGATTCGGCCTTTTACGGAGTTCCGCCACCGTGTATTTGCAACGGTTTTTTAGAAACGTAAACACATCATGAAAATGTTGAAACACATCGACTGACATCTCGGTGATGCAAATAGCATATTTGGTTCGCGAGATATAGTGAATGACATGAATGATCTTGCAGGTCATGATGACTTAATGATTTTCTTATTTTTTATTTCATTTTTTCATAATCATTAGAAAAAGTTTTGCTGATTTTTTTACAAAAACCATTTGGAGTAGATTATTAAAAAGTCGTATTGTTGCTTTTTACCAAAATGTTTTTTATTTCCTCAAATACGTATTTCGGTTGCTACTTGCAACGTTCTTCAGTGTTTTATACACGACTGAAGTTTTCCATGCATCCTTTATCCTTTTTTATACATAAATACTTAGGATCTAATTAATTACTAATTTGATCTTATCCTAACCTTAACTATATCACTCGTTTTTTGTTTTTTTATTACAATGCTCATTCGTGTTTCCTTTTGTGATCCAGGTATCTGAAAAGCCATGAATATCCGTTGCCTTGGTCCACGTTTAGAACCTGTGTCCGTGGCCTCTTGTCGATGGCGATGCTTTCCTCTACGTCCAGATGTCTGCTGTTTATGATGCTTTTTATTTTTGTACCCTCCATGCTGAAATTATGGTTTTCTTTTACCATGTGCTCTGCTACTTTGGATCGGACTTCTGTTGTTTTCCTGCTGCGATGTTTCTTTGTGCCCTGATTGCTTCGCTTGTGTGCTCCTTGAACCTAATAGCTAGAGATCTTCTCGTTTGTACTATGTACTTCTATGTATCTTTCTCGTTTTTCGATAGGATCTTTTGCGATTCCTAGCTTATTTCCAAGTTGGTGTCTTCTACTAGTGTACACCAAATCCGCGGTCTCTATTTTGTTGGCTAGCCTCTTAGTGATGGTGTTGTACTCTGCAGCTATCCTCAGCTTTTGGTTTTGGTTCTTTCGAGGTTGGTTTTCGCTTTTGCGATGTTCCTTTCTTTCTTTTTTATTAGCTTTTAAATGTCCTTTTCGTCGTAGCCATTGATTTCTGCTATTTTTAATATGTGTTTCTATCCTTTTTCTTTTCCTTCTTCTTTCATTGGAATCGTTAGCATTCGGTGTATTAGATAATGGAAAGCTGCCATTTTGTGTTGTCTGCTGTGGTTCGATGTGTTTGGTATAACTCGCATTTTGTTTATTGGCTTCCTGTATATTTCTACCGTATCTAGGTTTTCTCTAGTAACCAGTTCGTCTAAGAATGGCAATCTTTCTTCTACTTCAGTTTCGTATGTGAATTTTATGTTTTTATGGGCGTCATTTAGGTCCTTCAGCGTCTTTTCTAATTCTCCTTCTTTTATTATGGCAAAGTAGTCGTCTACGTATCTTATCCATCCTCTCGGTAGTTTATCTTGCTTTTGTAGTGTCTGTTCTAGGTTGCCCATGAATATTTCGCTGATGAAAGCTGACAGGGAAGTTCCCATGGGTGCTCCACCCAACTGCTTGTAGAATTCTCCTCTGAAGGTGAAGTAGTTTTCTTCTAGGCACAGTTTCGACATTCGCATGTATGCTTTTATCTCCTGTTTTGATACTTCTTCGTTTTGTTCCTTGAGCCAGTCTTCCAACATATTGATGGCTTCTTTAATTGGTATGCTCGGATACAGTGCTTTGACTTCGAAAGAGATTAATCTATCGTCTCTCTCTAGTTTTCCGATTTCTTTTTGTTTTTCGGTAAACATCTTGCTGTTTTTAACTGAGTATGATGTTGGCTGTTTTTTCGTTGCCTTGAATTACATCACCAAATATCTTCCGATCTTTATCGCCGGTGACTTTTCTGCTGCAATAATTTCTCTCATTTCTTTTCCTGGTTTGTGGATTTTCGGCTGTCTTTTATTCGTGATAGTGTGGGATTTTGCACCCGTAGTTTATTCACGTCGCTTCCAATTATGTTCTTGCATTATTTTATTGTTTTTCCACTTGTTTTTTTAGTTCTGCCAACGGATCTTTTCTTAGTTGTCTGTATGGTCCACTGTTGATTTTTTCTTTAATCCTGTTGTTGTAATCTTCTTTATCTAGTATGACTACTGCATTCCCTTTGTCTGCTTTCAAAGAATATACTGGTTTTTCTGTGAGCTGTTTCGTTTTTCTCTTTTCTTTTTTCTGCTGCTTGATTACAGTGGTATCAATGGCTTTGGCTACTTGTCTCCTGACCTCCTCTTTTTCTCCATTGGTGAGTCTTAGGTCTCTTGGCATATTGTTGATTCCTGCTTCTATATCAACGATGACTTGCCTGGTGTCTGCCGTTTCGTGAATTGCATATTTTAGTCCGTTGTTTAGTAGTTTGTTCTCCTCTTCCGTGAATTGTTGCGACGATTGGTTCACTACGAACCCTTCTAGTTGTTGGACTTCTGGCCTTTTTTTCATCCTTACTGGCTGCTCGTTTCTCAGCTTTTTGAGTTTTTTTAAAATTCACATACGAAACTGAAGTAGAAGGAAGATTGACATTCTTAGACGTACTGGTTACTAGAGAAAACCTCGATACGTTAGAAATATACAGGAAGCCAACAAACAAAATGCGAGTTATACCAAACACATCGAACCACAGCAGACAACACAAAATGGCAGCTTTCCATTATCTAATACACCGAATGCTAACGATTCCAATGAAAGAAGAAGGAAAAGAGAAAGAATAGAAACACATCTTAAAAATAGCAGAAATCAATGGCTACGACGAAAAGGACATTTAAAAGCTAATAAAAAAGAAAGAAAGGAACATCGCAAAAACGAAAACCAACCTCGAAAGAACCGAAACCAAAAGCTGAGGATAGCTGCAGAGTACAACACCATCACTAAGAGACTAGCCAACAAAATAGAGACCGCGGATTGGTGGTGGAGAGTACAAAAATAAAAAGCATCATAAACAGCAGACATCTGGACGTAGAGGAAAGCATCGCCATCGACAAGAGGCCACGGACACAGGTTCTAAACGTGGACCAAGGCAACGGATATTCATGGCTTTTCAGATACCTGGATCACAAAAGGAAACACGAATGAACATTGTAATAAAAAAATAAAAAAACGAGTGATATAGTTAAGGTTCGGATAAGATCAAATTAGTAATAAATTTGATCCTAAGTATTTATGTATAAAAAAGAATAAAGGATGCATGGAAAACTTCTGTCGTGTACAAAACACTGAAGAACGTTGCAAGTAGCAACCAAAATACGTATTTGAGGAAATAAAAAACATTTTGGTAAAAAGCAGCAACACGACTTTTTAATAATCTTGAAATACCTCCAAAAGCCGCTCAAAACACCCAAATAAAATATTTGGAGTATATAAATTTTATAAACATGCATTACTGCGTTTCGCAAATGAGGCTGAAATTTTGTTTATGAAAAAACCTTAATTTTTTGCCCTTTTTTATAAATTAGTAAACGGCTCTAACAGTTTTTTGACAACAGAACAACACCAATGTTAATACGCGTCGATTGGCACCTTAACGATGGAAATTCTATGTTTGGATTGCGAGATAAAGTGCATGACAGAAATGACCTTCAAGGGGTCAAAACAGCAAACCTACCGGCCGAAGTGTTCCAAAAACTGATCAGCTTTTAAGATTGTAAAGGCGCTTTGATTGACACCTCAACAAAGTCGATACGACTTTCTTTGTGCGAGCTATGCTCGTAAAAAAACTGTCCGCGAACGCACGAACGTACGTAAATACACACACACATATACATATTTCCTTTGTAGCAGTGGCGGCTCGTGCCCATTCACTCAGGGTGGGCACGGAGCATTGGAGGATCTATGCTCTATGTTAGTCAGAGTACTCGAAATCGGTACTCTGTCCAGCAAGAACCAACGTGGAGGCCTAGAGCTTTCTTGCCAGGGAGAGGATGGAATTCAAAGGAATTTATGGAAATTAATTAAGTATAAAATAACGAATTTGACAACTGCAAAAATAATTATTTGTTTAAAGTGATTTATATTTTAATTCGATTCGTCTATCTTTCGATTTAGCAAAATGATCAATTGATTTTTATATCTGTTTTTAAAGTTTTAACCATTTTCTATTGCGATGGTCGCTAGTTCACTTAAACGTGTTTGACTCATCGAGTTTCTGGAAAAAAATTTAATTCGCTTCAGTGCGGAAAAACTGCGTTCAACTGATGCTGAAGTAGCTGGTAAGGAAAGAACCAAACATAATAGTTTGTATACTTCAGAAACATCGTTATTTTTAACAATAAATTGTAAAGTCTCAACGTTATTTGTGGAAACACCTAAAATACTGGGATCCGAATACCATAGTTCATTATGTAACGTTTGAACCTCAAACATTTTTGGATAATTTGAAATTAGGCTATCTAGTAGGTCAAGTGGAAATTTATTTTTATATTCGAAAAAGCTATCACGATTTACCAAATTCAAAAACGTCAAGTTATCTAAATCAAAAAATCTCACTTCTAGTTGATTGATCACTAAATCAATTATTTCGACATAAAGGCGCCTGAAGTATAAAGATGGTTCTGAAAGACCATCATGATCAAGTTTTCTTTTCTTCGATGGTTGCCCTACAGTAGTACAAGCATATTTAAAAATATCTGCAAAATAAATGTATTGCTCTCTATATTCTTTTAATGTAGTTATTAATGTGTTTATTCTACATTTGCAATAATTAAGGTCCGCGCTCTTCGACTGCAGGACATTGAAAACAATATCCGTTTGCCGGAAAATCATATTAAATACACTTAACAAAAACGTAAATGTAAAATCGTTCAAAATACATTTGAATCCAACGGATTCTCTAATACTTTCCCGAATACGAGCAAAACTGTCACTTTCGAATATTTCCTCGAAAACCTCCAAAGTATTACACCGATTGATTATTAAAACTTCAACAATTCGTGATTTGAAGTTCCACCGAGTGTTACTACTGCTTGGCAACCGCCTTTCACAAATTCGATCCAACACCTCAGTGCGTTTAGTAGAGTTTCCAAAAAAAGCAGTCAAACCAGATATATTAGCAAAAAAAATTATTTAATTTTACATGCAGCGTCTTGTAGAACCAAATTAAGTCTATGCGCGTAACAGTGAATAAACAATGCCTGTGGGGCAATACTTTTAATTTTTTTTGCATACCGTTTAGTTCACCCGACATTACTGATGCTCCATCATACGTTTGAGAAATTAATTTATTTCCAATACTACAACAACTAAATTTTTCTATTAGAAGATCGAAAATATTTTGAGCTGTTCTACCCCCAGATATGTCATAAAATCCCATGAATCTCTCTACAATAGAACCGTCTTTTGTTGCGTATCAAAAAATGACGGAAAGCTGCGAAAGGTTATTAATATCTGTAGCTTCGTCAATTTGCCTCGAAAAACAAGGTGTTTCATTTATTTTGGCAGCTATGGAACTGTTCAAAACCGAATTTATACTAAAAATTAAATCATTTTGAATAGATTTAGAAACTCCACTAAACACCGAAAATGTCTCCAAAAATATTTTAAGATCGCTATCATATTTAGTCATTAAATCTACCAGTTCTATAAAATTTTCCCGATTAGACGAAGATTGCGACTCCTCATGACCACGAAATGCTTGCTCTTGAGTCGCTAAATAAATCACCATATCAATCAAACGGGTTATTATGGACCGATTTTTATCAACAAGCTTGTTGTGTTTAATATAAATTTCGCGGTAAACTGAATCGAATAAAACTGGAATTTTTTGGTTTTCCAAATAATTTAGCTTTTAAAGAAGCAAACACGTGGCTACCCGAGTTCGCGTGTTTTTGTATTGACTCACTTATGTGCTTTAAGTCACAATATCCAGTAGAATTCCACGGAGTTGTAGATTTATCATTAAATAAAATACAATGCCAACAGCATAATTTATTTAATGTTTCACTACCAGTGAGCCAATCACATTTCCTAAACAAATCATTAGTAAAACTTCTTATTTTACTGCTACGATTATCTTTACTTATTAAATGTTTCATGTCCGGACATGGTCGAAATTTGTGAATAAAGAATTTTTCTTCTAAATTTAACGAACTAAATTTTGTTTTTAATAAAAAGCAAACAATGTCATCGTTATTTTTTACTTTTACCTGAATTTCGCTCTATCCCTGCTCCATTTTCATTTCACTTCACACTCGCTGCTTCAAAAACTGACTGAATGAAAAACTTACTCGTAATAAAAGGAAAATTTTAAAAAAAGACAGTCAAATTTTCGCAGCAAAACTCTTATGAATTTGGAGACCTATTGAAAATAGCTGCCAGTAAGCCCACGAACTTATATTTTCAAAATCTTTTTTTACCACTGTTGACGAGTTGTTATAATTTCACGACAATTACAGGAAATAATGTATGCACTAATTGACTTTTAAACAATAGTACAGCGTACATAAATAAGAATGTATGGGTGGATTTACTTATAGGAGACGATTAAAAATTTATCATTAATTAAATATCTAGCAATTTGAAATCGATCACTGCTTCGTGCTGGGATGTGGATCGACGGCTTCGAAAATACGCGCTTGAAACTCTAATGCCTGATCAACACGATTGGCGTTTGCCGCAAACTCCAAACCTCCAAACTCAAACCGACAACCGTCGGATCGGCTAAGCCAAACGCCCTTTTCACACGTTTGGATTTGCGATGGATTGTGGAAGTTTGGCAAGCGTGTGGATCGAGCATAACATTTCCAAATTTTACTTTGTTCGTCGCGCCGGGCTGGGCTAGCACATAGCTTAAGCGACTGAAATGTGTGGAAATCGATTTTCACAGCAGGAAATAAGCTTCAAATTCTGGATGATGTATTTGGCCGCGGTTATCCCGAGCTGGGCCAGCGGCGAACAAAGTAAAATTTGGAAATGTTATGCTCGATCCACACGCTTGCCAAACTTCCACAAGCCATCGCAAATCCAAACGTGTGAAAAGGGCGTTTGACTTAGTCGATCCGACGGTTGTCGGTTTGAGTTTGGAGGTTTGGAGTTTGCGGCAAACGTAAAGCGTGTGGATTAGGCATTAGAGTTTCAAGCGCGTATTTTCGAAGCCGTCGCTCCACATCCCAGCACGAAGCAGTGATCGATTTCAAATTGCTAGATATTTAATTAATGATAAATTTTTAATCGTTTCCTATAAGTAAATCCACCCATACATTTTTATTTATGTAGGCTGTACTATTGTTTAAAAGTCAATTAGTGCATACATTATTTCCTGTAGTTGTCGTCAAATTATAACAACTCGTCAACAGTGGTTAAAAAAAAAATTTGAAAATATAAGTTCGTGGGCTTCCTGGCAGCTGTTTTCGATGAGTCTCCAAATTCCTAAGAGTTTTGCTGCGAAAATTCGATTATTGTCTTGTTTTAAAATTTGGCTTTTATTACGGGTAAGTTTTTCATTCAGTCAGTTTTCAAAGCAGCGAGTGTGAAGTGAAATGAAAATGGAGCAGGGATAGAGCGAAATTCAGGTAAAAGTAAAAAATAACGATGACATTGTTTGCTTTTTATTAAAAACAAAATTCAGTTCGTTAAATATAAAAGAAAAATTCTTTATTCACAAATTAAGACCATGACTGAACATGAAAAATTTAATAAGTAGAGATAATCGTAGCAGTAAAATAAGAAGTTTTACTAATGATTTGTTTAGGAAATGTGATTGGCTCACTGGTAGTGAAACATTAAATAAACAAGCCGCGAGGTGCGACCCTTGAGGTCCACACGGTCAACTTCCCAGTAATATCTACATAGACATCAACAACATTACAACAATGAGAGGTATTCATAGCAGTAACAGGAATGAGATAATATGAATCATATCGTCTACGGGAGGGTCCATTGATTACGTAAGGTTTTTGGTCGATGAGGACAGATTGAATATTCACGCGGATCAATCGGTGGGGGCCTTTTTGGTGTTGAAAAATTTTGTTGGTTTTCAAAATTTAAGCATTTTTTTTTAATTAAAAGACTATAAAAACTATTAAATATCTGCTCAAATTATGCAAATATCTTAAAACTATGATTGAATTTACAACAATTTTTTTAGAATAATAGATATAAAGTAATAGCATTCGTATAAACCCTCTTTACATGATAACTTTGAATGATTTTTTATTTTTAATTCAGTTTTTTTATAATCACGGAATATAGTTTTGCTGGTTTTTCTTCAAAAACTGATAAGAATGTATAAATTTTATAAACTGGTATTACTGTGCGGTGCAAATCAAGTTAAAAAAATATTTTTTATGAAAAAAACTATAATTTTTTGCATTTTCTTCTATTATATTAAAAAAAAGCTGAAACGAGTTTTTATAATGTTAAAAACTTCACAAAGATATTAATACACGTCAACTGACACCTTAATGATGCAAATATTATATCTGGTTCGTGAGATATAGTGAATGATAAAAATGACCTTGAAAATCATGATGACTTTTAATAATTTTTCATTTTTAATTGAATTTTTTACGTGATCATGAGAAAAAACTTTGATGTTGTTTCTACACAAATTGTTTGGAGTATATAAATTTTATAAACATTGTCTACTAAATTACGTGAATCAGGTTAAAAATTTATTGTTTATGAAAAAAAACCTAATTTTTTGCACTTTTTTTTCTTAAACTAAAAAACGGCTACAACGATTTTTTTTAAAATGTGATAGATTCACACAAATGTTCATACGCGTCGATTGACACCTCTATCATGCAAATCGTATGTTTGGTTCGCGAGATATAATGCATGACAGAAATGACCTTCAAACGGGCAAAACAGCAAACCCCCCCCCCCCCCGACCGAAGTTTTCCAAAAACTAATCAGCTCTTAAAATTGTAAAGACGCTTCGATTGACACCTTAACGAAGTCGATACAACTTTGTTTACGTGAGTTATGCTCGTAGAAAAAAGTGTCCACGAACGTACGTACGTACGTACACACACACACACACACACACACATACATCTCCCTTTCTAAAAACACTTTATATATACTCTATAGACCTCAAAACGTAAAGAAATGTTGAAAATTTCAATTTCGATTTTCGAGGCGATTACAAGAACTTCCCATATACTGGGAAGTTAATTATACTGTTAGCATTGTATTTTATTTAATGATAGATCTACAACTCTGTGAAATTCTACTGGAAATTCAAATCACGAATTTTTTAAAGTTGTAATAAGCAATCTGTGTAATATTTTGGAGGTTTTCGAGGAAATATTCGAAAGTGACAATTTTACTGGTGATCGGGAAAGTATTAGAGAATCCGTGGGATTCAAATGTATTTTGAACGATTTGATATTTACGTTTTTCTTAAGTGTACTTAATATGATTTTCCGGCAAACGGATATTGTTTTCAATGTCCTACAGTCGAAGAGCGCGGACCTTAATTATTGCAAATGTAGAATACATACATAAATAACTACATTAAAAGAATATAGAGAGCAAGGCGTTTATTTTGCAGATATTTTTCAATATGTTTGTACTTCTGTAGAGATACCATCGAAGAAAAGAAAACTTGATCATGATGGTCTTTCAGAACCATCTTTATACTTCAGGCGCCTTTATGTCGAAATTATCGATTTAGTGATCAATCAACTAGAAGTGAGATTTTTTGATTTAGATAACTTGACGTTTTTGAATTTGGTAAATCGTGATAGCTTTTTCGAATATAAAAATAAATTTTCACTTGACCTACTTGAAAGCCTAATTTTAAATTATCCAAAAAAAAATTTGAGGTTCAAACGTTACATAATGAACTATCAGTATGGTATTCGGATCTCAGTATTTTAGGTGTTTCCACAAATAATGTTGAGACTTTACAATTTATTGTTAAAAATAACTTGAAGAACGATGTTTTTGAAGTATACAAATTATTATGTTTGGTTCTTTTCTTACCAGCTACTTCAGCATCAGTTGAACGCAATTTTTCCGCACTGAAGCGAATTAAAAAAAATTCCAGCAACTCGATGTGTCAAACACGTTTAAGTGAACTAGCGACCATCGCAATAGAAAAAAATGGTTAAAACTTTAAAAACAAATATAAAAATCAAATTTCACGACAATGTGATTGATCATTTTGCTAAATCGAAAGATAGACGAATCGAATCAACATATAAATCACTTTAAACAAATAATTATTTTTGCAGTTGTCAAATTCGTTATTTTTTACTTACTACTGATACTGATTTCTATTTCCATCAATTCCTTTGAATTCCATCCTCTCCCTGGCAAGGAAAGCTCTAGACTTCCACGTTGGTTTTTGCTATGTTAGTCAGAGTACCGATTTCGAGTACTCTGACTAACATAGAACATAGATCCTCCAATGCTCCGTGCCCACCCTGAGTGAATGGGCACTAGCCGCCACTGGCAAAGACTGCTTTTCTAGTTCGGCAGAAAATAAATTGCCTCTGTTCTCGGCAATTTAAAATTACACAAGTAGACATATCGGCCGGCTGAGACTTTGTTTCTGTGCCAAATATGTGGCAGACTCACTGCCTGTGGGTATACCTGAGATTATCGAGCCGGCAGCAATTTGAAGGTTGTATTCTAGAGATATACCTCGCATCAGCCTATAGGAATATAGGCAACGGAAGCGACAGAGCGAATCGTCGCTCTGTAACATTTACTCCAGTAACATAACATGGCGATCCTGCGACGCACGGTTCTGCGATCCACGATTCTGCACGTTCCGGACTACTAGAAGACGTAGAAGAAGGTGAAATACGTGAAATTACCTCATACGGAGAATTCCAATGTGCATTCGAGAGATGCCTAATACTAGGAGCGAAATTCAGCGAATCAACAAAGCACACATGAGAAGAATACGTGTCAATGCCAGTATCCCAGGAACCTAAATATGAGCCAACACCGCTACCCGGACCCCGTCCTAGACACATTGAACAGTTTATAAAGAAGCCAACAGCAGCACTCCCGAAAATTGTAAAATTAAAGCGACGACGACGAGGAGGAAAAACATTTAATCGACGACGCGAAAAAGCGATATTACATCGCCTAATACATATATCGGCAGGTGAACAAAAAAATATTTTTTCTAATAAGTTAAATAATTTTAAACGTGAATGATTTATATATAAATTTTTTTTTTGCAAAATACAAAAAAAAAGAGGTAGGAAATAATAGAGATAAATTATAAGTTAAATGGGCAATAATTGTAGTACTAATTCTAACATTTTAATTGAATATAAACAAACCATAAGTACCAAGGTCGTATTTTCTATAATCTTGATATTTTTATATCTGTACAACAGCAAACAAAAGAAATATGCTAGAAAGATTGTTGATAAAAACATTCTAGCGAACATGGTTAATGTTTAATGTATCGGATACTTAGACAATTCACATAAGATAAAATCACTATTAACTGAATTACAGACTATTTTGTCAAATTTGAAAAAATCTACGACCTACACGGTCAGAACTCTAAAGGAAAAATTAGAATTGGTAGTAAAAATTGAAAGTGAATATCTTGATCTATTCAGCCAAAAAGAAGAAGATACGGAACTTGAGCTCAAATCAACTATATCCAATGTTTTCAAGGCACTAATTTCGGCACTAATCAAACGGTTGAACGCGGAAAATATAATAGTGAAAATAGAAGAGAAAATAACTTATACTGCAATGGCAGAATTTAATATTGAGATGGCCATCAAAACAATACTGAACTTCGACGGTAAATTTTCTGAGCTGGAGACTTTTCTAGTCGTAGTGAAACTGATTGGCAAAAAACTTTCACCAGAAGGGAAAACCGAGCTACTAAACTTCATCACACACGTTACACTTAGCCCTAATGTTAGGACGTCATTGAACACCTCAGACATTACAGACTTGGACAATTTTGAAACCGAGCCAAGATTAAAATACAAAAACCCGAAAACTGTTCCGCAAATCCATACACAATTATCCACAGTCACACCGAAGCGACTACCTTTTTCTGTATACAAAGCCAAAATATTGACTTTAGTCAATGAGCTAAATCAGATTCAAATAAGTGACTAGGTCCGAACCCAATCCAGGCTGCAAAACAAGCCATACAAAGTTTAAATGATACATACGCATTAATAGTGTTGAAAAACGATCTGAACGACCAAATAAGGGAGACTATATTCGCTGCAAGACCTAAAAATCTAAGTGAAGCAATTTCACTTGCCACAGAAGTTGAAGGCACCGAAACGCAGCAAAATAGCGTTTTATATATAAATAGATACAATAGGTATCCAAACAATAGAAATATGAATAATACTAGCATAAATGGTCGTAACACCCAGAATTTCAGACATAGACCAGCTAATTTCTTTCGAAATAATCAATATGTAAACAATCGAAATTTCGACGGTAAAAGACCCGCCAATAACCAAAATTTCAACAATTTTATCACCCCCCCCCCCCCAATGGTAATAACCACACTAATAGAAATTATTCAAAGAATAACAACCCTAGGAGAATTCGCGTAATAGCACACCAGGGAAACACGACAGCTTCCCGAGAGGAATTAGGAAACCTCCCGGAAGCATAAAGGTAAATAAAGCCAAAAATAATGTAGATAATAAAAGTAACAAAATATAAAGGATTACAGGCATTAGCACTAATTGTGTAAACATTTATAAGAATAATGAGAATAGACACCTGAAGCTACTAATAGATACAGGTGCAGACATATCAATACTAAAAAGTAATAGCTTAATTCGCAAAAATATCGATATTCAGCCCAAAAATAAATGCAAACTAACGGGCATAGCAGAAGAGACCACAATGTCTCTGGGAACAACCCAACAACAATTTATCATCGAGAATGAGATGATAACAAATACTTTTCACATAGTAGATGAGGACTTTCCAATTGAAACTGATGGCATATTAGGAAGAGATACACTAAAATCTATGATACCTCCAACCAACGATGAAAGTATCAGTAAAAAACTTATGGCGATAACAAGAAGCAAATCGATAAAACAACAATATAATAAAACAAGTACTAAAGGCGATAACGACAACGACAACCGAAAACGAGAGACTGATCACCTCTACGCATTCGATTGCACTTCGCTATCCGATATAACAGGGGTATTAAAAGTAAAATTTAAAATGTAGCGCAACAATGAACAAAATATAATAATTTAAAATGAGAACGATTATTTAATGGTCCACTTTAGTGATAAAGCTCGCGAGAAATACGTTTCCGCCAGCGATAAGCTAAGTGTAAAAACTCGCGATAACCTTAACGATAAATCGAACACGAAACTAGTTTCTGTATTGAGGAAGTTAATGAATTATTCGCAGAATAATAATATAAATGAGCTAGCTCTATCCAACGAAGATATGATATTTAGGTACGTACCCAAGGAAGAATTTAAAAAGTTATATAATACGTTGCAACGCAAAATGGATATCCAATTAAAAATAATGATATATAAACCCCCTAAAAGAATAGATAACATCGCTGAACAAAACAACCTTATAAAAGAATTCCATGAATCACCACATGGTGGACATACAGGAATGCGCAAAAAAGATACTGTTGGAAGAACATGCACAAGATGATAAAGCATTTTATCAACAATTGCGATAAATGCAAATTTAATAAAATAACAAAGCACACAAGGGAAAGAATGATCAAAACCACCAACTACTAGTTTTGAAATAGTGAGTGCGGACATCATTGGTCCCTTAAGACTCTCAAATAACTATCGATACATACTAACCATACAATGCGAATTAACTAAATATGTCACAGCTATAAACATAGAAAATAAGGAAGCTAGAACTGTAGCAAAGGCCTTAGTAAACAATTTTATACTGCAATACGGTCACTTCAAAACTTTAAAAACCGATTTAGGAACAGAATCTACTAATAATCTATTAAAGAACATTTGCGATTTATTACAAATTAAACAAATTTTTTCAACCTTTTATCACCACGAGACGTTAGGTGTAGTAGAAAGAAACCACCGTGTCCTCAATGAATACCTGTTAGCATTCGTTGATGACAATAACTGGGACGAATGGATACCATATTATACATTCTCGTATAATGCAACCCCACACGTGGACACTATTTACAAACCATACGTATTAGTTTTCGGAAAATTTTCAAACTTTTCGACCGACAGTTTTGAAAACACAGACAAAATATATGACATGGAAAACTACGCAAATGAGTTAAAACTATGACTAGAAATTTCTTCATCAAAAGCGAAAAACATTATGATTGGTTGGTTGGTTGTAGTGGCAGCCCTCTTTGTCAAAAAGATGGCTCACTAAGGCCAAGATAGGCCCATTGTGATACCACAAAAAGACGAGGGCGGCACTAGAACCTGTGAGATGACGAGAACCGTCACGATTCTCGCATGAAGCCGGCTATGCAGCCGATATTTAAATCAGCTACTTCCGTGAGGCTGTCCAGGAATAGTGAGCCTAAGGTTTTCATGCGTTTCCTGGACAATGCCGGGCATTCACACAGAAAGTGTTGGACTGTCTCTTCCTCTTCTTCCGATCTGCAACTCCGGCAGAAATCGTTGAAGGGAACGCATAACCTTTCTGCGTGCCTGCCAATTAGACAGTGCTCCGTCAGTATGGATACGATAGAACTCAAGGTTTCGCGACTGGTGTTCAGGAGCTGCTTGGTGCGTCTGGAAATCAGTGCACGCCAAGTTTGCCTGGTTGTCCTGCAGGTTTCCTCCAACAACCAGGCTCTATTTGCGGCCTTGATGTAATGCTGCTTAAATCCTAGCTTTATAGAAGCTAGAGGTTGACCGACTTAAGGTGTGAGTGTATACTCCTGGAGCACAGTGCCAGCTCTCGCTAAGGCATCCGCTTTGCAATTTCCCGGTATATCACTATGTCCCGGTATCCAGTGTAGAGTCACTTCACAGTGAAGTGACATCGCGTTCAGCTGTGTACGGCATTCCATCACCATCATGGATTAGGTGTACACGTTGGATAGTGCTTGGATAGCAGCTTGACTGTCAGAGAAAATATTCAGGTTTCTTATGGAAATTTTCTGATTTCTCAGCCAGTCTACTGCCTTGTACATTGCAATGACCTCTGCCTGAAAAACATTGCAGTGGTTTGGAAGCCGGAAGGATAGTTTCAGGCCTAGTTGTACTGAGAAAACGCCACAGTCAACTTTCCATCCATTTTGGACCCATCAGGTTAGATGTCGACCGATCATCTGCATCCCACCTCTTTCTATTGCCCAGTCTATGATGAAAGCAGGGAATCCGGGGCGCAAGGTCTACTTCCCCTGGCGTTGGTCCATCCCTCCGAAGTATGGTGGAGTGGCAAACATTTCCCTCTTGCCAGAGATGTAGTGCTTTTAATCGAATCGCAGAGCACTTGGCCTGCTGTCTCGTAAGGAGCTCCGTCGGGAGCCAATTCAATAGCATAAACAGTGCCTTTGTCCAAGTAGTGCGTAAGGCCCCGGTGATTGCAATAGCTGCAATCCTTCTGACCCTGTTTAGCAGGTTTGCATTGGATGTTTTTGCAATAGCTGGCCACCAAACAACTGCGCCATACAGAAGAATTGGTATCACTATTACCGAATAGAGCCATGATACGATTTTGGGTTTCAATCCCCACCTTTTCCCAATAGCTCGTTTGAGGCAGTAGCATGCGCATTCAACTTTGCGTGCTCTTTCTGCTGTGTTCGCTTTCCATGCGAGTTTAGAGTCCAGAATTAGACCTAAATATTTGACCTGATGAGATGTGTTGAGACTTATCTCATCAAGTTTAGGTGGGACAAATCGGGGAATTTTGTACCTTCTTGTGAAAAGCATAAATTTTCTCCGTTCGGTAAGAATACCTAGGGAAAAGTTTAGTCTTTCCGATAGGTTGTTAACAAATTTTCCTGATATTCCAATTGCAACATCGTCGGCATAAGCTACGACTTTGCAGCCAGTCGCTTCTATTTTTGACCGAAGTTCATCCACCACGAGGTTCCATAGAAGGGGTGATAGCACCCCACCTTGTGGTGTGCTTCTGCAAACGTTCCTTCGCAAGGTACTGTTTCCTAGTGTGGAGTTGATGTTCCTGCTGCTAAGCAGTTGACCAATGAACCCTATGAGGTTGTCATCGGCATTGCTTTCCCCGAGTGCTTTGCCAATAGCCTTATGGCAGATATTGTTGCAAGCCCCATCGATGTCTATAAAAACTTGCTCGCGTGTATTCTTTGACGCTTAGCGACTTTCCAATATAGCTGGTGAGCGAGTGAAGAGCTGTTTCAACTGATCTCCCTTTTGTATATGCGTGCTGCGCATTAGAGATTGGTTTCAGAGTAGCTCTTAAATGAATCTCTATCAGCCTTTCCAGAGTTTTCAGCAGAAAAGAGGTGAGGCTGATAGGCCTATAGTCCTTAGGTGAGGAATTGGATGTTTTTCCCGCTTTAGGTATGAAAACTATTTTTGCTTCTATCCACCGCTGTGGAATGTAAGCCATCTGTAAACATGCTATAAAGATGGCACTTAGCCATGACAGTGCTGTATTGATTTTCTTCTGGATTTCAACGGGTGAGATGTTGTCCATTCCAGAGGATTTAAAAGGTTGAAATGAGCTGATTGCCCAGCGTAGGAGCCTGTCATATACAGGCTGACAGGCAGTTCGGGGGCGTATGTGGATCAGCTTTGTCAGCCACATCCTCACTGCCCGGGAAGTGCGTGTCCATGAGAATGGCTAGCATTTCAGAACTGGATTTAGTCTAGACCCCATTCGCATCTTCGACAGACCCCAAAAATAAGGGGGAGCTCGTCATAACCTTTCGCAGACGACTGGCATCCCTGGAGTGTTCTTTTTATGCACAGAAACTTCTCCACGAGGTGCGTTTGGCTTTTCTGATGGAGCATTTAAACTCCTTCAGTTTCAGTTTCTAGGAAGACCAGTCATTGGATTCTTTAGCCCGATTGAAGGACTTCCTACATTCCTTCCGCAGCTCCGCAATGTCACTATTCCACCATGGGGGCTTATATTTCCCTCTAGGCTTCGTTGGACTACATGCAGATCTTGCTGCTTCATTGAAGGCATATGTAAGGGTCCCAACGGCTTTCTCCAGACCACCTATGTCTTCAATCTTTGGAGGTCCACCTTCTAGTGTAGACTCGAATACTGATTGGTATTTGTCCCAATCCATTCTCCTTTTGTTGATGAAGGTTGGATTTTTCGGAGGGTCAAAAGCCATATCAAACATTATATATAAATGATCGGAGAACGAGCACTCTTGTGATACATGCCATCCTTTGATAGCGTGATGCGAGTGCTCTTTCGTTAGAGTGATATCCAAAACTTCCCTACGGCTTGCCGTAATAAAAATAGGATCCTCACCTTTGTTTACTAGGGCTAAGTCATGCGTTAAACTAAATTCGAAAAGTGACTCACCCCTTTTGTTCGTATCAGTGATGGGCATTGGCGTCCACCCCGATGACTAGATGGACGTTCCGCGCAGTGGCTTCTTTAACGATCCTCATTATAGAAAAAAACTAAATTAGCTAGAAGCAATAAAGAAGTTTATACAAAACCCATTAATCTAAATATTGGCGATCTGGTACTTATAGCAGTAGAAAACCGGAGAAAACACCAAAAACCGTACAAAGGCCCATATAAAGTACCCCTGTACTCTACATATGAGCAATCGATAATTATCTATGAACTCAGACACGACCCACCTCAATGACTCATGCATACTTGAAGACATGGTCAAGTATTTTAAATATTGATCTAATTAATGTTGTTCTGGGTACGGGCTAATGCCCTTTGCAGTCGAGTGCAATAAATGTAGGTCATGATTGCAACTGAATAGTATGGAATACGTATATTGATTGGGTAAGAGGAAATACGTTACCGTGAGAACCAAAACACGGTGCGTGTGATTGGTTCTGGTTATTAATTTAGTTATTTAGAGTAGGAATATATTATGTATTAGTTTAAGAAAATTTGCAATAAAAGAACGGGTTGGGCTTAGGCTCATCCTCATTGATCCACAATCAAGGAAAATGTAGCCCACACGACTGGGGCTGCAACTCCAAAAACTTGAATTTAAGCTCACAGTCAGACTTACCACACAATACACTGAAAATCTGCCTGCCTACCAATATGCTCCGTGAGTTTCGAAGTGGAGAAGTTGCCATCCGAAGCCGATATTTTCATGCGAATTTTTCCCTTTTGGGAAGCAATAACTCTCGCCAATGTACAGTGATTGAAACAATTTATACCGTAAACCGCTTGTGACAAAATTGATTGATTGGATAGCAACTGGACTATAAGAGAAATTATTTAGGTTTCTTAAAGAAATTGAATTGTGATTGATTGGATAGCAACTGGACTATAAGAGAAATTATTTAGGTTTCTTAAAGAAATTTTCTGGTTTCTCAGTCAGTTTACTGCTTTGTATATTGCAATGACCTCTGTCTAAACATAACTGCAGTAGTCTGGAAACCAGAAGGATAGGTTCAGACTTAACTGTTCAGAAAAAAACACCACAGCCAACTTTTTGATACATTGAGATGCCGACCGATTCCTGCATCTCACTTCTTCCTATTGCCTAGTCAAGCCTGCTCGAATTGATGATGGAGAAAGGGAATCAGAGAAGCAGGGTCTACTTTACCTGTTTTTGGTCCGTCCCTCCGAGGTATGGTGGAAATCCCAATATTTCCATCATGCCAGAGATGCAGTACTTTTAAACGAATCGCAGAGCACTTGGCCTGCTATCTCGTAAGGAGCTCAGTCGGGAGCCAATTTAACAGCATTAAAAGTGCGTTGACCTTCTTTAGTAGATTAACATTTAATGTTTTTTGCCTTAGTTAGCTACCAAACAACTGCGTCATACAGAATAATTGGTTCCACTATAGCCGTATAGAGCCATGAAACGATTTTGGGTTTCAACTCCTACCTTAGACTAATGACTCTTTTGAAGCAGTAGATTGCACATGCCACTTTGCACGTCCTTTCTGCTATATTTGCTTTCCATGTGAGTTTGGAGTCCAGAATTAGACTTTAATATTCGACCGGATGAGATGGTTTGAGATTTATCTCATGGAATTTAAGTGGGAAAAATTGTTAAATTTTGTACTTTCTTGTCAAAAGCACAAGCGTCGTTTTATGCGTATCACATTTTTTGCCCCACTTGTTAAGAATACCATGGTGAAAGTTCAATCATTCCGATAGTGTATTGCTTGATTCACTCAATATTGATAATGCAACATGGTCAGCATAAACTACGATTTTGCAGCCAGTCCATTCTTCGCGGCAGCTTGTCTACCACTAGGTTTCATAGAAAGGGTGGAAGCACCCTACAAGGTGGGGTGCTTCTTCAGGTCGTTCAGGTTCTAAAGGTAGTGTTTCCTAACGTGGAGTTTAGGTTCCTGCAGCTTAGCAGTTGTCCGATAAACTCTATCAGGTGGTCACCGACATTACTTTCCCCGAGTGCTTTACCAATAGCCTTATGGCCAGACCCGGACCAGCCATATGAGCACAACGTGCACTTGCACAGGGCGCCAATTAATAAGGGCGCCAGCCTGCTACACGAACAAATGGCAAATTACAAAACTAATTCTAATCTATTGTATAATATCGGTATCAAATACAACTCAAATACAAATGGCAACTCTAATTCAGATGTCCATATCAGTCGCCTCTCGTCTATTTGGCCCTTTACGTGCCGCTCAGAATGGCTTCGACATCAAAATTCGTATGCAAAGGGCGCTGGATGAGCAAATTTGAAACATGCACACTCAGTCCATGTCAAAGCCCAAAGCCCCGATTGATATGTACGTTCGGTGTCGACATCCAATCCATACACAAGGGGCGCTAGATGAGCGACTTTTAGAACTTGCACACTCAGTCCATATCGAAGCCCGGCATGGAATTCGATTGTATGAATGGAGTATATGGGCGACTGTTGTGCAGATTTTAAAAGTGCACATCGCTTCGAATCTCTACGATTTGGACATCCAAGTCAGAGTTGCCACTACACAATTTCATGCAACTACAATTCATGTTTGAAATACATTTTGTATTTTATTTCGGCAAAGGTTGTAATCTTGGCTTCAGGATGATTTAATACGTAGAATTTAAGAACTTTAACGATAGGCTAGAAATTTATTGTAGCGCATCAAATTTCACCGACAACTAAAATCTTCTATATTTAGTGGAATTCCACGAAGATGGAAGCCCCGATCATAGTAAGCAATTCTATGTCAAGTATTAGCCAGCAGGGAGAGAGGAAATTCTCCAATCGTGTTTTGTTTTGTGACAAAAGTAAGACGAAGGATTTCAAAAACGTTGTGCAAATTAATAAAATAAGCAATTAATAAATAAATATATAAAAATGAAAAAGGCTAAATTATCAGGAGCTGAGTATAGAAAACGGCGGAAAATTCACGATGAAGAAAATAAAAAACAATCGGGAATCTTGTTAAGATTATTATCTGAACCGGGAACAAATGTTACTTCTAAAGAGTTAAAATTATTTTGTGAACCGGGAAGAAGTGAAACTTTTAGTGACCCCTTCGATACTTTAGTTAATGTGTCTGAATTAGCTGGCGCGTCGACTAGTGTTCGTGATCTAGAAGGCGAATCAATTGTTGTTCAACAAATAGTCACTGAACCAAATTTACCTGGTATTTTAGACTTAAGAGATCCAAATAATTGGGATGATTTAACTGATGATTTGGTTAGGAAAATAGTACTTATGGGCCCAACGCAAATAGCAGACTTTAATTTCCCCAAAAACAACAATAGGAAATTTAGTGCTTCCTTATATAAAAGAACTTTAGCAAATGGCGATAAAGTTTCACGACCTTGGTTAGTTTATTCTACATCTAAAGATGCCGTTTATTGTTTTTGCTGTTTCTTGTTTTCAAAAAACAAAGCCGCTCAAGCATTGTCTAGTTGTGGAGCATCGGATTGGAGTCATATTAGTCAATTACTTAAAAGCCATGAGAACAGTTCACTTCATATGGACAATTTTAGGTCATGGAAAGCGTTAGAATTAGGTTTTAAAAATAACCAAACTATTGATTATGGCTTGGATAGTGCAATGAAGGCCGAAGTTTTTCATTGGAATAACGTCCTTCATAGATTGTTAATTATTGTGAAATTTCTCGGTACCCAGTCCTTAGCATTTCGAGGCACTTCCGAAAAATTGAATGACTTACAAAATGGCAATTTTTTGAAACTTGTAGAAGCTGTGGGGAAATTTGATATTGTGTTAGGGGAACATTTGAGACGAATTAATGATGAAAAATCGCAGAATAAATATCTCAGCAAAACCATTCAAAATGAATTAATTGACATAATATCTAAAGTGGTTAAAAATAAAATAGTTTCCATGATCCAAGAAGCAAAATATTTTTCAATTATTGTCGACTCAACTCCTGACAAAAGTCATGTTGAACAAGTTACCTTGATCATCAGATTTGTTCATCGACATAATAATACATTTGAAATTAGGGAGCATTTCTTAGGATTTTTGGAATGTAAAAATAAATCTGGTGAAGGACTCACGGACTTAATTTTACAAGAACTGGCTAATTTGAATATATTAATAAGCAATTGTAGAGGTCAAGGCTACGATAATGGGTCCAACATGAAGGGTAAACAGTGTGGAATGCAAAACAGAATAAGGTCTCTCGAGCCTAGAGCATTTTTCGTTCCATGCTGTTCTCATTCTTTAAATTTAGTTGTAAATGATTCTGCCCGTTGTTCATTAGACGCTGTTAAATTTTTTGATGTAGTTCAAAATTTTTATGTATTCGTGTCAAGTTCGACGAACAGGTGGGATACATACAAAAAAAATGTTCCTAATTTAACCCTTAAACCACTCTCCGAAACGAGATGGGAGAGTAGAATAGATGCTTTGAAGCCTCTTAAAAATAATTTAGGAGACATTTATGAAGCCCTAATTGAAATCGCTGAAAATGGAAATTCAGAAGTTAAGGTCATAGCTGAATCTTTAGGAAATAAGATATTGGATTTCAAATTTATTTGCAGTTTATTAGTATGGTATGATATACTACAAAAAATAAACATTGCTAGTAAGTATTTACAAGGCCAACGAGTTAATTTGCCTGCAAGTATTGAAATCCTTGAACAAACTCGTAACTATCTAGTTGACATGCGCACAGATGAAATTTTTAGCGAATATATTCATAAAACCGAGATTATTGCTTTAGATTTAGATATACCCTCCCAGTTTTCAAGTCCCTCTTCTTTACGTTCTCGTCGCCGAAAAAAAATGTACATAAATGAATGTTCTGAAACAATATTTGATCCTAAACTAAGTTTTAAAATTAATTTCTATTATAAAATACTCGACCAGGCAATTAGTTCTATTAATGAAAGATTTGAGCAATTGCGAAATCACAATAACATATTTTCTTTTTTATATAATATAAATGAAGCGTGCAAATTAAATAACTTGAAAACTTTGTGCAAAAATTTAGATTCTGCTTTAAGCCATAAAGACTCTAGAGATTTAAATGGTGAAGAGTTATATCAAGAGTTGTTAATACTTTCGCCACTCATTAAATCGGATAATTCGAGTTTGGAAGTTTTGAATTACATATTTGATGCAAATTTGGATCAAGTATTTCCAAATATACTTATTGCTCTCAAAATATTAAACAGTTTACCAATAACAGTAGCATCGGGAGAACGTAGTTTTTCGAAGATGAAGATCATAAAAAATTACTTAAGGACAACAATGACTCAAGATCGTTTGGTAGGATTGTCCATTTTAGCAATAGAAAAGGAGCTAGTAGAATCGTTAGAATATGATGATCTAAAAGAAGATTTCGCAAAATTGAAGGCTATGAAAGTCCAATTTCTTTAAATTTACGATAGGCACTTAATACCTGTATTTGTAAATTCTTAGTTTTGTTTTATTTTATCAACTTCCTACTGTAGGGAAGTTATTGTAATTGGTCCGTAAATTGAAATTTTCAGCATATTTTCGTTCGCGGCTTATATGCTTTTAATTTCGTTTTAGATCTGAACTTTTATTATTATTATTATCATTATTATTATTATTATTATTATTATTCTTGTCTAGATACATACATGACTATCGTTGGAGGGCTCTGTAAGAGGGCACTCCTGAAGGTTCCTCGATAAAAAGTCACGTATACGTTTATAAATGGGGGCGCAGCAAATGAATTTGGCACAGGGCGCCAATTAGGCTAGGTCCGGCCCTGCTTATGGCTCACATTGATGAAAGCCTTTTCGATGTCTAGAAATACCGATTGCGTAGATTATTTGTGGCTTAGCAATTTGTGGATATAGCTAGTGTGCTAGTTAAGAGCTGGTTTGACCGATCTCCCTTTTGTGTATGCATGCTGCGCATTGGAAAGTGAATTCAGAGCAGCTCTCAGATGGATCTCTATTAGTTGTTCTAATGCCTTTAGCAAAAAGTAGGTGAGGCTGATAAGTATATAGTTCTATGATAAGGAGTGGGTTGTCTTGCTCGCTGTAGGCATGAAGACTATTTTAGCTTCTTTCCACCGCTGTGGAATGTAAGCCTTCTTTAGACATGCTTTGCAAATGGTGCTTAGCCATGACAGTGCTGTATAGATTTTCTGCTGGATTTCAACAAGTGGGATGTTGTTCATGCCAGGGAATTTAAAAGGTTGAAATTAGCTGATTGCTCAGCGTAGGAGCCTGTCGCTTACAGGCACAGTGGATGACGGACAGTTCGCGAGCGTATGTGGATCACCTATGTAAGCCGCATCCTTTCTACCCGGGGAGTGCATTTTCATTAAGCTACATCTTCCAAAATTAAAACTATTAAAAATGATGCTCAATTAATATAATTTAAATTTTAAGGTACAAAGTAGTAGACTTTCTCAACCATATGAATGGAGGAAAGTACGAGATAAAAAAAAACATTACAATTGAGAACTTAGACAATGAAAAAACGAATTGCAGCGAAAATGTAATAATTAATCCAGGTGAAGGATAGCAAAGTGATTTTTTACACATTAAAATGGACGAAGTCATTTCTATGTACTGTTGTAGAATATTTGTTTTTGTGATAATTGAATGATTTGCAGATATTTCCACCCATTTATTCTCAGGATCTTCGTTGATTTAAGCAGACGGTCTATGATATTTTCACCCGTTTGCACAAATGAAAACAGAATTATAACAAGCCGCGAGGTGCGACCCTTGAGGTCCACACGGTCAACTTCCCAGTAATATCTACATAGACATCAACAACATTACAACAATGAGAGGTATTCATAGCAGTAACAGGAATGAGATAATATGAATCATATCGTCTACGGGAGGGTCCATTGATTACGTAAGGTTTTTGGTCGATGAGGACAGATTGAATATTCACGCGGATCAATCGGTGGGGGCCTTTTTGGTGTTGAAAAATTTTGTTGGTTTTCAAAATTTAAGCATTTTTTTTTAATTAAAAGACTATAAAAACTATTAAATATCTGCTCAAATTATGCAAATATCTTAAAACTATGATTGAATTTACAACAATTTTTTTAGAATAATAGATATAAAGTAATAGCATTCGTATAAACCCTCTTTACATGATAACTTTGAATGATTTTTTATTTTTAATTCAGTTTTTTTATAATCACGGAATATAGTTTTGCTGGTTTTTCTTCAAAAACTGATAAGAATGTATAAATTTTATAAACTGGTATTACTGTGCGGTGCAAATCAAGTTAAAAAAATATTTTTTATGAAAAAAACTATAATTTTTTGCATTTTCTTCTATTATATTAAAAAAAAGCTGAAACGAGTTTTTATAATGTTAAAAACTTCACAAAGATATTAATACACGTCAACTGACACCTTAATGATGCAAATATTATATCTGGTTCGTGAGATATAGTGAATGATAAAAATGACCTTGAAAATCATGATGACTTTTAATAATTTTTCATTTTTAATTGAATTTTTTACGTGATCATGAGAAAAAACTTTGATGTTGTTTCTACACAAATTGTTTGGAGTATATAAATTTTATAAACATTGTCTACTAAATTACGTGAATCAGGTTAAAAATTTATTGTTTATGAAAAAAAACCTAATTTTTTGCACTTTTTTTTCTTAAACTAAAAAACGGCTACAACGATTTTTTTTAAAATGTGATAGATTCACACAAATGTTCATACGCGTCGATTGACACCTCTATCATGCAAATCGTATGTTTGGTTGGCGAGATATACCGCATGACAGAAATGACCTTCAAAGGGTCAAAACAGCAAACCCCCCCGACCGAAGTATCCCAAAAACTAATCAGCTCTTAAAATTGCAAAGACGCTTCGATTGACACCTTAACGAAGTCGATACAACTTTGTTTACGTGAGTTATGCTCGTAGAAAAAAGTGTCCACGAACGTACGTACGTACGTACGTACACACACACACACACACACACACATACATCTCCCTTTCTAAAAACAATTTATATATACTCTATAGACCTCAAAACGTAAAGAAATGTTGAAAATTTCAATTTCGATTTTCGAGGCGATTACAAGAACTTCCCATATACTGGGAAGTTAAAAATCTATGAAGTCCTGAAAGCAGGTTACATTGTTGCCTTCACATCTTTCAAAAATCATGCGCCACTCTTCTCTCTTCCCTTGGTAAAACGCTTCAATTTTTTACCCACGCCACCATCGGTCTCAACTACAAATGCATCCTGCACTGCTTCCTGTAAAATTTCAGCGTCTGCATCTGCTACCACCCGATCTTATGAAAATAACGATCTCTTCTTCTTATTCCGTGGAGTTTTTTGTGCCCTGCTCATAGTTTCGGAGAAACCAGCCTATTTGAAACCTTCGTCTGAAAACAGTTAACAGTTAACAGTTTGATTAATTGTGACTTTTCTGAATGGTTGACGCAGATCTTTTTCTTTTCCATATTCTCCACTAAAATATTCAAACTAGCCACAAATACACTATACCTTATGCATAAGCAGTTATTTAAATGGTGCACGGAAACTATTCCTTTCAAAAAAACACTTAACACTTTTTCGACTTTTCTCTTCAATGCAGTTTTCTTATTAGAAATCGGCAAGTCTTAAAAGGCACAATAAGCCAAACAGGACCAAAAAGATGATTTTTTCTCTCCTTTACACTGGAGCATGTCTACAAGTTTACTTTGGATGTGTAGAACTAACGACTCTTTAGCTAGACTCTGACCATCGCTTTTTTTAAGAGATCTGGATCAGCTTCAGATGCCTGCTTTTTTGGTGCATGTTTACGTGTAAACAAATGCTCAGTCTGCTGTTTTTCTAAGCCACATATAAGACCTTCCGACGTCCACCTTTTGAACGTGGATAAATTTGTCTGTCATTCTTAACAATAACTTGCATACTTATTTTTAAAATTATTTCACCTTTGCTTCTGGCTAATCTTCTTATCGGGTAATCCTACCTTACGCATGAACTATAAACCACCATCATAATGACATCGACATCATATTATGCAAATTACACGATTGTATATTTGTTGGGTTTATCTGCTGGTATAATTTATGTGATCTGTCATGAAATATTTATAGACCCCTACCGTCTGTTACTTGAATTTTTCATGAGATACTCTCTGTTATGATGTAAGCATAAACTTTCAACTTATTTTTTTTCAATATCATACAGCCCGTTTTTAAAATAAAGTTCAATTTCCAGGATTACATGTTCGTTGCGATTATTTGCTGCAATAATGAATGTAAGGTTAAAATAATGCATTCCATTTTTTTATAATAAACATCAATTACTTTTATAGTTATCGCTCATCTTCATTCAATTAAATGTTTGACATCGCAAGTATGTTGGTCAATCATAAAACCACAACTTGCTTCAAAACAACTGGTGAGCTCGTTCTCTTCAGACGTAAACTCATTCATAAAAATGTTACAACATCTCCACTACGAATAGCCTAAAAGCGAAGAAAACAGCAAAAGTACACTCGTACGTTGACCTTGAAACAGGTATTCTATTTCACAGGAACGACACTTCACTCGCAAACATATGATACTATATTTTACTAATGCATCGCTTTGTGCAAACACATTTATATTCTTTTCTCTCCGAACAGAAAACTTGAACTCTTCACTTTGATTACGTCATCGCATATCAAAAGCAGCTCCTGACCAGTCAGTGCTTCCTAAAACTTGCTCCAAGCCTTCACATTATATGAATACGCACCTACACACTAGCAGACAGGCCAACCCGCGATCACGAAACCTATTCCCCGTACAAAAGACACCCGATATGGGTGTTCACTTTCGACAGCTCATAGTTCTGAGAATTATTGCACTTTGGACATGTTGTGATATAGCTTCTCCCTATCGGACGTAGTGCAATCTTGTATAAAAGTGCCTGTCTTACTACCGGGATAGCAGACATTTTATTTGAACATACTCTTAAAACGACATACGACACCAATATAGTTGGCTAGTTTTTTCTACGAGCATAACTGACGTAACCAAAGTTGTATCGATTTCGTTGAGGTGTCAATCGTAGCGTCTTTGCAATTTGAAGAGCTGACTATTTTTTGGGATATTTCGGTCGGCGGGGGGGGTTGATGTTTTGCCTCTTTGAAGGTCATTGCTGTAATGTGCTTTATCTCGCGAACCAAACATACGCTTTGCATCGTGAAGATGTCAATCGACGCGTGTTAATATTTAAATGATTCTATGCATTTTTGGGAAAAAAATAACTGGAGCCGTTTTTCAATTTCAGAAAAAAATGTGCAAAAAATTAGGTTTTTTCATAGACTATAACTTTTTAACCTGATTTGCGAAACACAGTAATCAATGTCTATAAAATTTATACACTCCAAACAGTTTTTGTAAAACAACCAACAAAAGTTTTCCTCATAAATTCAAAAAAAAATTAACTTAAAAATGAAAAATCATTAGAAGTCATCATGATTTTGAAGGCCATTTTTAACATTCACTATATCTCACGAACCAGATATAATATTTGCATCATTAAGGTGTCAATCGATGTGTATTCACACGATTGTTGCGTTTTCAACCTTAACAAAAAAATCGTTTGAGCCGTTTTTTTAATTTGATAAAAAAACTGCAAAAAATTATGGTTTTTTTCATCAAAAATAAATTTTTAATTGGACAACACAGTAATAAATGTTTACAAAATTTATTAATCTTCATCAGTTTTTCAAGCGAAAACAGCAAAATTCTTTCAAAGTCGCCATGTAAAAAGTGTTCATATGAATGATATTACCTGACTAATCTTATTCTAAAGACATTGTTTAAAATGTTTATTGATATTTACATAGTTTAAACAGATTTTGAATAGTTTTTACAGTATCATGTTTTAATTTTAATAGAAAAACTGCTTACATTTTGAAAACAAAAAAAAAATTATCAAATTTCCATTTGTGGTAGTGAACTCTTTGAATGGTAAAATGTTATGTAGTCAATACTTTGCAAGATCCTAAAAAGCTTTCATTAAATAAAAAATTGTAATTTTTTGTAGTGTTGGACTTTAGTGTTCGTAAGATTTTAATTACTTCCTATACCATCATTCGTAAGGCTACTTAGTTTTTACATGCAATTAAGCCGATTATTCACTGCACATTCATTGCTTTCCAAGATCAACTGATAATAAGAAAGAAGTATTAGTCTGATTGATGTAAAATCGCGAAAAACTACAAATTAAATGATTATGCCGAAGTCATGACAATTTCGAACAAAACTACTCACAATGGCCACCATGCGAAAAAATCTCTACAGTGGGCGTAATAACAAAAACTGCATTCGTTTTTGCTAGCAATCTTTTGTGATGCTTCCATCGATATGAAAAGAACAAATAACGTAGAAAAGGCTTTGTAACCTGCCCCACCTCCACCTTCCGATTAATCCGCGAGAATATTCAATTATTCCCCTTACCGACGTAATCAATGGACGCTCTCGTAGATAATACGATTAATATTAAGTCATTCCAATTACTGTTATCAGAGGTACATTATTATTATTTAAAGTAGTAGTATTTTCATAATTATTATTTTGTTTAGTATTTTTAATATTTATGTAAATATTACTCGGAAGTTGACCGTGTGGACTTCAGGGGTCGTCCCTCGCGGCTTGTTTTTTTCTTCATGTTGTTTTATTAGTAAAAAGCACGACAATTATATATTTTTACACTTTTACCGCGAAACACAATCGTAACATACTTTAAGACAATTTCATTACAAATCGTTTGCGGTTTAATTTATTTTATTCACTGTCTAATAGTTGCAGGTAATGCGCTCCGATGAGATAGAAGTCAAGTGAAATTTACATTTTCAAGCCAAATTAACGGCACGTGGGCACAGTTTTCACGGAGCATTTTCGCATGCAAGAAGTTTTTTTGGAACCAAGTGCATATTGAATGAAATAAATGTTACCCACGAACAATACATATGCCTCCTCTTTATCTTTTTCAATGAGAAACACCTAATTCTTTTACAGTAAAAACGACTTTATTTTACGTGAAAGAATCAGACAAAGGCTATTACACTTCAATTGACACCTCATTGAAGTAAATCCAACGGTTGGTTCACAAAATATGGTGCATGACAAGAACATAGCATGAAGAATACATAGCAGGACACTCCAGCCAATATACATCCAAAGTGCATATCCGTGTACCCTACTATGAGTAACAGAGTAAGCAAATTGCATGTGTATGGTTCGTGCACGAAAGACAGAGATGCACATAGAAGCTAATTTCGTTAATTCGTTGAATCGCGACTGTCAGCGAGAAATTTCAGTGTGTATTTGACAATTCGCGATCGGAATATCGCTTGTAATAAGATTTAAGATTTTTTGAATGAAAATAGAAACAAATAATAGTGACAGTGCGGGAGAGAAATGTGTTCGCAATATTTGTGCATCGATGCGCCACTAAGCAACGTGTTATAATCGGAAAAGTGTTTTATGGCTACGACTGCGAACAGTGTGAAAAAAGTGGCGGAACTCTACGAAAAGGAAATAAAGTTTCTTTTTCGGTGGTCTTTTTATTTAGGAATATAGAGCAGCGAAGACGGGATTGCATTTTCTTGGAACTGCAACACAGAATCAGTGAAAACTCCTTGCTAGTGAACGTGTGCAGGTATCAATAGTTGGGTGAAATTCTAGTGAAAGACTCCGCGGTTACGCTATATTTGTATGATTTTTGCGTTCGTTTCCGATTATTAGCTGTGAGTGATGAGTCAAGTGCCCCAGAAACCGTAAATTTGCAATTCAGTCAGTGAGAGAGGTTACAAAGAACTTCAAAATTCCAATAAAGTGTAAAATTAACGATTTCGCAGTTTAGTTGATCTGCTAAAACTCCTCAATTTATGTTTTCCAATACTAACATACAAAGGTTTTCAATTAAATCCATTGCTTTTTTAAATTGCAATGCTGCGTATTTTCGTTGTTTCTGTTGATCGAGCAACCCTAAATACCTCGATCGGTCGCGTATTTGCATCGGGTACTCGCAGCATTCGTTGATTTCACACACACTAGCGTTAAGTCAGCTGATTTTGGCATGCACACGTACACGGTTAACTTTTATAAAATGGCGAGCTCGTGTCTCTACATCATAGCATAAATAATACATAGCACGAGCACTCCAGCCAATTGGCCACATATCTGTTATACAACCCAAGTGGCCAGCCGGTGCCTAAGTATAGGTAAATGCATATCCGTGTACCCTGGCATGCGTAACAGAGTAGGCAAATTGCATGTGAATGGTTCGTGTACGAAAGACAGAGATGCACATAGAAGCTAATTTCGTTAATTCGTTGAATCGCGACTGACAGCGAGAAATGTCAGTGTGTATTTGACAATTCACGAGTGGAATATCGCGTGTAATTAGATTTTTGATGTTTTTAATTAAAATTGATACAAATCGGAGTGACAAGTGCGGAAAAACAACGCACTCAAAATTTGTGATCGTCGGTGGCCCGCGAAGCAACGCGAAGTAACTGGTGAAGTGTTTTGTAGCCATAATTTAAATCAACGTGAAAAGTGGCGGATACTTTCCAAAAAGGAAATAAAGTTCCTTCTTCGGTGGTCTATTTATTTAGGAATATAGAGCAACGAAGAAGGGATTGCATTTCTTTGGGACTGCAACACGGAATCAGTGAAAACTCATTGCTAGTGAATGTGTGCAGGTATTAATAGTTGGATGAAATTGTAGTGAAAGACTCCGCGGTAACGCTATGTTTGTATGGTTTTTACGTTCGTTTCCGCGTATCGGCTCTGAGTAATGGGTAAAGCACGTTAGAAACCGAAAATTTGCAATCCAGTGAGTAAGAGAGATTACAAAGAACATTAAAAACCCTATAAAGTGTAAAACTAATGAATTCTCAATTTAGTTGATCTGCTAAAACATCTTACCTATGTTTTTCAATACTCACATACAAAAATTTCAATAAAATTTATTGCTATTTCAAATTTCAATGCCGCGTAGTGTCGTTTTTTCTGTTGATCGGGCAGCTCTAAATGCTTCGATCGGTCGCGTATTCGCATCGGGTACTCGCGGCATTCGATGATTTCACGCACACTAGCGTTAAGTCAGCTGATTTTGGCATGTACACGTACACGGTTAACTTATATAAAATGGCCGGCTCGTCTCTATACATATGCACAACCTGGCCTGCAAGAAATTTGAACACGAATTTCAACCTACTCTTTTGCGCGCGAGCTTGGAAGCGGAAGCCAGAGTGCTTTCTCTGGTAGGAAGGGCAATTTAGGCATGTTTTGCCTCAAGTCAACTTTGAAAGCTGGAAGTGTCCGTGCTATATATTCTTTATGCTATGGACAAGAATGTCCTTATAAGTGTCAAAAAAACACCCAGCTGAAGCTTACCAGCATCTGATTATCTGTGAAAGCAAGTGGTTAGAAAAGATTTTAAAAAAAGGACTATGATTTAGTTTGCAATAACTTTCACCTGACAGCTTCATTCTGAATCCCAGCACTTATTATCCGCAGTCCAATGGGACGTCTCCTAGAAACTTAGCAGTGCGGATGAGTGTAGGTTCAAGTGGTTAGTAAGATGAAGTATTAACTCACCATGTTTTTAATGTTGACCCTTTATGTCAATGATCCAATTCGTTGGAAACTTACACTTTTAAAAAGGGAACTGAACACAAATAGAACTAGAGCCTAGACAACAAAACGGTTATAAAAACAAAAAGTTAGTTTCATTTTTCGAAAGCTGACTTGTGGTGGCCTCCAAGATATACAAATCTTTACCAATAGCTGAATTTGTGACAAAAAGTACAAAAAATCGAAAAATACGTCATATTCTATATTGATTTATAGTGTCAAAAATTTGTCAATAAAAACTTTCAAAATTGAGATTGAAATTTTAAAATATGTTATGTTATGGTTAAGTTTTTCAACTTATATCATAATACAAGCAGAATAAATTGTTTCTATTCATAATAACGTGTTTCTGTCAATAGTCACAATGCTTTGCAAAGAAAAGGGGATATTGCTCGGTCACACGGCGTGGGAGAGTTCTTTTCTCTTTAATTGCCTTGTATTTCACTGGAAATCTCCTTCAATTTAATCCTTCATAATGTCTCATATATATTTTTTATTTTTCAACTTCTTCCTTACATATTTTTCATAAATTCTTAAAAAGTGGGCAATCGGCAACCATCCACACAAGCTTCAGTATACTTACCAGCAGGTATGTCCTGTTTTATACTCTGGAATGCCATCAATACGCCACCAAGCGATCTATGACTTCGACCGGGCAACGATCGACAGATATATAAGCCTTGTGGCTGAGCCGTTACAACAGTGTATACAATAAACAGTGGGAAAATTTTTGGTTACGAATTAAAACTTTAAAACTAAATTTAAGAGAGAATTAAGAAAAATTTAAGAGAGATTACAGCAAGACAACTTTAGGAAATTCACGTGTTAAGCAACGCAGAGCATATGCTCGTTCTCTCAAAGCTCCGTTTGTTCTGAAAAACGCCTATATAGACTACTGCTACTCGATCAATGGAATTCTGGGTTTGATCCATGGTATAAAGACGACAGGTAGTCTCTTCCGAAGCTGCGGTGACGTAGTGTGTTCAGACAATCATGATATTTTGCCCAGTAGGAATTGCAGCAACACTTTGCGTCAAATAATAAGTGATTTTGCTATTAGGTGAAGTGACATGAATTGGAAAGAATAGATAGATGATGTGCCTTTTGGATATTCTTTAGAGAATATATGTTTGTTCCCTCAGCTTTTATATTGACTACAGTCCATATTCGTTTTTGTTGCCGACGATTAACGATTTTCTAATGGGTTTACCATCGCTAATCTTTATACCATTGGTTTGATCGAGAGTATGGTTTTGGAAGCATAGACACGCGGTCGTGGTGTCCAATATTGATTCGTGTTTTGCGCTGTTCATTTAATTTTATTGCTGTTAATTAGGTTGTAAATTGTTTCAATAATGTTTTACAAGAATGGAAAGTGCGTAACCGTAAAATGTTTCTAACATGCTATAATTCAAACCAATAAAAGTGGCATAATCTGTTGCTTTCCTTGTGGCAAAATAGATGCTACATACGTGGGTGATTGTCATAAAGCACCATCATTGGCCATCACCTTGCTGTTCTTCTTGCAGGTGATAATGTTTATATGATCTAACATTAACGGTTTGTGTATTCCTCCAAAAGTGCTGTAATCATAAATGAAATGTTTACATCAATGATGAAGAGTTACCTGTTTATATCGACTGCGGAAAGCGCACTAAACACATAAGATGACACAAGCGTTAGGGCATGAAAGCTTGACATCTTTTTGGTATTCGCACAGCGCTCCGAGAGTTTCTTAGCTAGCACGGTATCTGTATCGTCCAAAGTCTATTTTGTGATTTAAAACGGTGTTCCATATGCTAGTAGTGAATTTTGCTCTCGGCTAGGTGTTTTTTGTCGTGCTTTGTTTTTTAGGTATATGCGCGATATTCGAGAAGTAAAGTAAAATTAAAAATATAGTCTCAAAGAGATATTGATTAATTTTGGAACAGCTTGATTCGGTCGAAATTTCACACAATAAAAAGAGTTCGTTACCTCGTTTCCGAGACTGAGCGTCAATTAGCTGTATGAGTCGGAAGTCTCTTAGGCTTTGCGATTTCTGAACGATTATATTCGCAGTATTGCATTTCATTGCAAAACTAAATATGAAACATTTTGTAGTTTCCACACTTTTTCGTAGTTCAGCGGTGTAATTTTTTCAACAATACGGATCAACTCTTGCTTCTCAACATGTAAAATTTTTACCAACTGCGACAATCTGTTTTTAATACTAGCCACTTTTTGCCTCATTTATTGTTTATTTTAATGCTTCTCAGACGACGAGTATCGTTTTAAAAACTATAAAAAATGTTCATATCCCAAGCTGCACCAATATTATAATAATTATTCATTTTCATTTCATTAAATCAAATCAAGTGATCTTTGTTGAAATGTAGTTAGATTTAAGGCATTATTCATCGTGTAGGTATTTTTAGTAACGTTTCAAATTTAATTGTTTGGCCTTTATATTTTCTATTGTTCGGGATGGCAATGCGATGTATATGCTAGCAACTTTGTACGTAAGGTAATTTGTAAAGCATTATTTTTTAGCGAGTGAGACCATTAAATTATAATTTTTTATAATATTCTCGACAAGTCATTGAAAAAAATTTATATAGCTTGGCTGCAGTTCAAGTTTTGGTTTAAATTTAATATACAAGTGAATTAACATTGGGTGCCAGATTTTTGTTCCTTCGATTTCATTTTCACTACGCTACTTTACTGGTGTTTGTCGGCTAGCAATGGCAACCTCGCATATAGCAAGCACATTGCAAGCAGTGCTTGTATAGTAGAAAGAGTTTTATTTCGAACCAGTAAGTATTCATCTAAATGGCAGAAAGTATAGATGCAAACAGTAATAGAGCACAAATACAAAACAAAACTTGCATTGTTTAGTATAACTCAATCGTTTTTAGAATATTGCCGAGAAAAAACATTTTTCAACAATATATAATAGAAAGTTTCGTTATAAAGGTAAATTTATTGATTAATCAAATATACATATGTATGTTTGGGAGGCAAATAGTTGTAGTGCAGTTATAAAGCACGTCTTATAATGATGCGAGGTTCTAAATAGTGACAAGAGTTCTAAAGTGAAACGGACCGCAAATATTTCATCATATTCATAAAGCTTATAATAAATTGGAAGTGACAAAACCAACATCCAAGAATACGCTAAGTTCACCTCATCAACCAGTATTGACGTCCGGTTTCCATTTTATTCAAATAGCTGGCTCAGGAACAGTAAACCATTTCACAGGATTCAATACTTTTGGAAGACGAAGCAAGAAACGATATTTTAATGTTGACGACAATGAGCTTTATGGAAAACGATACTTGTAGTCACATTCAGTAAAATCGTTCCTCTTTATATTTTTGTTGTCAATATATATGGAATTTAATATTGATATGTTAGGACACTTCTGGTGCATTCGTATAAAGTTCCATTGTGATTGTACATATACTTCGTCAAAGCTGAAAATCTTACCATTTGAACTTGCAGTTGCGATCAGAATCAGGGACCTAGCCAGAAAATATTGCAATTATGAACATTGAAACTACCGTTGAATTTACTTGTACATGTTTTTTGTGAAGTGTATAAATAGGGCAAAACTTGTAAAATTGGGCATTTATAAACTCTGTTTATGTGCTCAAGTGTGCTGAACGAATCACGGGTAATGATTTATAATAAAATAATTTATGGTTTAATTTCATCGTCTTTTCTATGGACGGCGTTATTAATTGCAGTAACTGAAATTTTGGGGGATCCATCCTCAAATAAGTAAAATTTTGAATCCTCGAGCTCAACATCTTACACCACGGTAATTTTTATTGACGCTTTCACTGGCTTCAGAATGTATTAGTTTCACAATAATCTTACGCCATAATAATATTTTTCTCTTAAGCTAGTTTGCTGCTTTCAAGAGATAACTACTAAAGCAACGGTGAAATCGCACTGTTCCAATAGGTAATGATCGATCATAAGTTAAAAAGTAACTTATGACCTCAATCTTATACGGGTAAAATGGTCATGGTTCGTGTAAATAAAGCTTGGAGGGGCTACTTATCCACCAGTGTAACTAACATATGTTAAAACTTACAATAATTTTCACTCCACCGAAGAGGTATCAAATGTAGAGCGCTAACCAATTTAAAGTTATAGGTTTTCCCGAAACAAGCTAAGGTTACATAAATCATTAAAAGCTTTTAAAAAAATTTAGTGTACTCTGAATTAAAGCATTATTTAAAAAAAGAATGAATTATTCCGGCGGAACAGTATATATGAAAATTTTTGTAGATAAAAACCAAAAATTTGCCCACTAGAAGTTTCAATAGAAACAATTATAGTTAGTTTCAATGCTTTTGGATCTACCGAAACTGTTTTTTTATTCTACAGGTGTAAGAAAGCTATAACTATTTCTATCTTACTTTACCTTGCACAAAGGTTGTTAAGTTCAAAAATGACACACAATTGGTTTGAATTATATGACAGTTAAGTAATTTTTTCAAATACTAGCACCAATGAATGAACGATGTTCTACCATTATACTGAGAGTATTTGCTATAAAATTCTTTGCGAAATTTGGAAAAATCGTGTATAAAACTCAAACATAATAAAATATTACGACTATATGAATGCAAGGATAGTTGAAAATTATCATTTTTTTAAGATTTCAAACTTCCGGGTGCTTCCTGCATTGTAAATAAGTTTCAACAGAAGCATTGAATTACATCAAAACAATTAACAAGCACCTCTGTATTTTCAACAGCGGATTGGAAATCACATAACTGAAATACCCATTAAATTTTTTTCCAAATTCTTAACTTCATCTTTTTACATTTCTGAGCAGAAAAAATATAGACAAAACACGAAAAAAGTGCAAAAAAATCGTCTTTCTTGAATAGATGAGTACACTCGCTTCGAAACTAAAATTTAGCCGGGAAGTGAAGTAATGAACAAATAAAGTGTAATGAAAGTTGACTCTAAAAAGTATCAGTGCATAATCTTTTTCTGCTCATTACTGCGGCTCCATTTTAAATTGAGGACATTTGAATGGTTTTAAACTGAATTTTTCATTCCTTCATATTTAAAAACTGCAATATTTATGCAAATATTCTACCTTCAGGATTTTGCAAGTCATTATGCATACGAAAATTTATATATTCAATCAATTCAAATTCACTTTTATGTAATATAAATGACATCACAGCACAACATTATGTAATGAAATGTATGTATTTTGTGCAAACAAAGTTCCGATAAAAATTCAAGTTCGTCTCGTTAGCTGCATGGACGTCCAGACCCATGGATGAGTCAACGAACGCTTTTGGCGTGCAAACATATTTGAGTTGCTCATCTACCTAGCTAGAAGTGCGATGGTTGCCGTCAGCTTAGTTCGGCGCGTATTATCGTAGGTAAATTCTCTTGCGAAGACTCTGAATCCCAATTTTAGATTATGTCATTTAAACACCCATTTCCAAAATCGCGACAGAAATTCATCAAACAATCAAAAAAGGATAAAATCATCCGGCTCATTACGCAATTCTTACTAGTCTACTCTACTTACGAAAACCTTCGTGTACAATCACATGAAGAGCGCTTTTTGTCGTTGTTTGCTATACGACGTTTCATTAGATTCTTGTAGCTTATCTCAATTTTCTAATGGAATTAATGAAATGATCAATTACGGGTTCAGTATGCACGAAGGTATCAACTTATTTCGATGCAAATATACGGTTATTTTATGGTTATTTTTTCGCTATTTATGCCAATTTGCAGAAAAATTGTTTGGCACTGCTAGTTTTCTTTACTTTTCCCTTCAAATTTGCTTATTTTTGTTGAAACTATACTGATTTAACCGATATGGTATTATCTTTTTGATTGCTTTTATGAGGAAGACGCTCATTTTTGGTGTGTTTTTAGAAGTTCTTCTCTTATTAAATTCGAAAGATTCCTTTTTATTGTAACACATTATCCGTTTCTGATATTTATAGACATTTTTCACCCTTTTTGCGTTGCAGTCCTGCAAACATGAATAAATACTTACTATCCCTTATACCGATATACATCGTCTGGGAAGTACTATTTAAATGAACAAGCTTTCAGGAAATAAATTGCACACGGACAGTGCAGGCAATGAGTTATGGAGTAAAGATTTTTTGGAGGAAACGGAGGTGCTTTTAGTCGGTAGAAATCCGACATGCCGAGAAGCAGGAGCAACTCGGTATCTTTTGAAGATTTCCACCTCCCAACGACGAAAAAAAAAGATTTGTGCTATGTAAGTATATATGTGAAGGAATTTGGTAATGTTTTACTTTTGTCTGTTATTTTTATCCAGTCGCCTTGAAAGTAGTTGAAGTACGACTTTCATTGAATATGAAGCATTCAATTCAATACCTTATGAATTCAATGTTGTTGTTTTTGCATAAATTCGCCGATCTTAGCACACGCAGATTCTGCGGATGCCGCTTAAAATATGCTTTCTCCACACACCTTTCTATAGTTCGAATTTACAATAGTATAGCATTAATAAATGCGCAAGGATTATAAAACACCAGCTCGGTTCGGACTCCGCAGAATATGTTATAATCCACAAGCATAGCTCCCTTTAAATGCCTCCTTTGCAGATGTTCATCCTCGCTTGTGCCGTCCTCAAACCGAATTCCTTTATGTTCCCAATTCAAATTAATGGTCAAGCGCTCTACGCGAACGATCTCGATTATGGGTCAGCCATAAGGCCAAGTTCTCTGCCAATCCATGCCCTGTCAAGCTAAAGGTTGGTTGTAATTGATATACTATATATAAGTCGTAGGAAGAATCCGTCTTTCGGCCGAATGACTAGGCATTCAGATTAATAGCCACGATTTCGCTGTGAGACTGATTCAATCAGTCATTTGGACATATTTCTCAGAATGACTGGCGCGCTTCTGGCATTCGGCCGAATGACTGAAATGTCCAGTCAAATAGACCAATAGCGTTAGTCTGAGTGACTGCGGCGGGGCGTCCTTAGGACTAAAATTTTCAGTCGGAATGAATAATAATCTTTAAAATATTGTTCGTATAGATCATGTTTATTATGGGAGATACACATAGTTACATAATACAGTTATATTGTTGTAGTCAGCTAGACATTATCATATGTTTATACATGTACCACTATGATGGCATCGAGATTTACACTTCAGATTGTTCTTGAAACAGTAGCACCATCGAGTTTTGCACTGTTTTGTCGCTGGTTGACAGTTACATTTTTTGAAACCTTGCCCTCCTGCCATAGATTGCTTTGAGGCAGCTTCCCGCAAAGATATTATGACGTCTTTTGGGACGTCTGCAACTGTGATTTGGTAATTATTTGTAAAACCAAGACTTGGTCTAAAAAACCACCCTCCATCTATTGTTCCAATTTGATACTATATCCTATATTTAGTGAGTCAAATATATTGGCGGAAGCTTCGGACATTTTTACCTCCGCTTTTTTTGTTTCTTGAAACAATCTTCTTGACTCGTCATAATCTCTTTGCCTCTAATATAAAGAGAACATACAAAATCTTTTGAATCGAATAAAACACTACACCGCGCATGAATTTCCAACAGTTCTTGATTATAAAATGTCAACAATTTTTCTATTGTTGTATTACAAAAATGACGTGTGACGATATCGGTGTTTATTTCAATAGCAGCAGCTTTCCAGTTGTCTCTAAACTTTGCGAACATTGGGATACCATGTCTACTAGTGACTTGGTGGATTTTTGTTTCGAATACACATTTTAAAACCAGTTCGTAAATGTGATGGTAACAAGCAAAGAGTAGTAATCCCCTATCTAGTTTTTCCCCCAAAAGTACACAAGCGTCTTTCTACTTTGCCATTGAGGTTCCATTCATAAAGTGCGTTTAACACAGCTTCAGCTTGATCCTGGCCGAGAGAGCTCTCCAGTTTGAGTACAGCCAGAAGTTGTTCTTTTTCTCCAAATGAAGTTAGAAATGGCAGGCGTTCTTCTTGAGAACTTCTCACGTCCAGTCCAGGTAATAATTTCCTTCCTTTCCTTCCTTTTTTTCCAGTAGTTTCCCAAATGCTCATCTCATCAGAGCTTTTAGGTTGATCGTGATGTCCTTGCGTTTGCATAAAATCTTGTATAGTAAGAGATGATGATAAACTCGCGAAATACAATTGCTCGTGTCTTTTTTCTCTACCTTTAATTTTCTCTGTCTTGGCCTTTCTTCTTTTTGGCTAACTTTTTTTCTACACCCGCTCAACAATCTGAACGCCCTGGTTCTCTTCTTTATTTAAAAATATTCTTATTGTAATTTGGATCTGAACAAAATGGAATCGAAAAAAAATTATTGCACACGAGCAGAGGTTCCTCATCGCGTTCAATATGTACAATTATTTGCTAGGCTATCTCGCCAGTATTAATTTCTATTCCGCTACTCTTGAAACGACCATTAGGTAGTCAACCAAATAAGAAATAAATTTCCAGCCACACGCAACCCGAAGAGATTGGTAATCCGTAAAAATGGAAAAAGTAAGTTGTAGACAACATGTGAGAGGCGTTACAGTTCTGATGAATTTCATTACGACGATACTATTGGGAAAGCTGAAGTTTTGATAAAGAGCGATACGCAAGAACGCAAATTTTGGACGCTTGTAAGCGATGCAAGATTAGTTTGGTTTGATAGTTTTATAAAAAAAAATTTGCTAAATTTGTAAGTTGAATAGCAGTCATAAAAAGTGCTAGGTTATTACTCATATTGAATTGTGTGAAAAAATGAGACCCTTGGGAAAAGGAGATAAATAGGAACGTTTATTCACATAAAGGGCCATATGTGTAAACAACATCGAAATTCTATCACCACTACCACATGACTATGAAATCTCAAATATGTTTTGCATGGGTTAACAGCCCTGCCATAACACAGAACAGTAAAAAGTAACGCATTAAATATATTTGCTTTCGATGGAAATACCAAAATGAAAAAAATGTTAATCAAGAATTAATCGCTTTTCTTCCAAACGTAGAAGATTAGAATATATTATGACTCAGCCACCTTGTTTGTGATATGTTAATTTTGATTGATTGAAAGTGGTACACATTAGAACTATTCAATAATACACATCCGACACCTGTTTCATATTTTTTTAATTTGTTGCAATTATGATTCAGAAGCTTTGTGGTTTTTCCACGTCTTTTGTTTAATATCTGTTTGATTTCCCTCACTAAATCCCGCAATCAACGCTTCTTCTTAATTTCGCTTCGATTTTCGCCGCCAATAGTGCTACTTGTGTGGTCACTATTATGTATATGTGTATCCACTCCTATGTTAGTTTTTTCGTCGACCGTTTTCCTTGCAATAGGTTTTATTTCCCAGCTGATAAGTTATGGTGTGGATAGTTAGATTTAAGTAAGGTGGGGACTGCTTCGCACGTATTTAAATGGATTTTTGCGCCATGTGTATTACTTGAAAGTTCCTTACAGAAGTTCTAGTGTATTTTCACAGAGTAAGTAGAATGTAACAGTTCCCAAAATATCACAATTTTTTTGGTCAAAGAGTCAACTTACGTGCTTCACTACATAGCGGTAATATATGTACATATGTCAAACTTCAGTGTTGGTATCAATAATATTATCTGTAAGCTTTATATGATTGTTAGCGCCTAGTTTGTATATGATAATATACTGCAATATTAAACATGTTCAAAGTTTCAGAAATACAAACAAATTCAGCTATGCTAGGTAATTAATTTCTAAACAAAGAAGGATTATATGTTTCTGCAATAGTTTCGTTCAATTTTTTCGAGCAATACCTAGCTAAATTGTCGATTCATTATTCCGTTGTATTTGCTGCTAAGGATTGGATTATTGCGTTTAATTAGCATTATTCCTCTTTTGCAGATCTTTGCCATTAATGGGAGTCGAAACCGGTAATTGTGACATTTTCGGTTATGAAGCAACGCTGAAACCCTTATTCATTGATTACATAAGCTAAAAGTAATGTCTCCGCCAATATATATATAAAAAAAATTAAAAATGATACGCTTATGTGTGCATCTCAATTGCTTTATTTTGATTTTCGCCGCCGGAGTACACTTTGTAGTACCAGTATTAGTTCCAGATGTTTTTTTCATACGGCATGGAAGATCTCGTGTTCGACATTTTACTGAAAAAGATTACCTCCGTTGGAATCATCAACCATTGGATAATATCACTATAAATGATGACGAGTCATATGAAAACGAGAGTAGTGTTATTCTTGAAGGCGACTCGTGGTTTCAAGAAAATACATATTTTCTCAATCAAAGCACCAATGTGAATATTAAGGTTTCTAAAGAATATAATCGAACTGTAAAGAAAGAAAGGTCGCATAGCCCCTTCATCAGAATAGATAAGGATCATGATTACCAAACAATTCAAGCAGATTCTAAAATAAAAACAAATACGGAAATTGTCGAAAAGTTTACTCACAAAGACAATTTAGTGAATACATCAGGCAATCTACTGGGAGTATTTTCTCCTGAGGATACGAACGAATTTCCGCATTCTATTCCAGTAAAACTTTCTGCATCATACACACAAAGTTTAGAAAATGAGGAAGATCCTCTTGAGGGAAATATATCGATTATAACGGACGTTACGAAGCAAGATATAAATCTCCAAAATGAGAATACTGCTAAATCAACTGAAAAGCAACATTCAAACGGAAACCAATATAAATCTGCTGTGGATGATGAAACATTATTTGAAACTTTTATGGCTGTTGCTGATCAAGACTTACTGGAACTAGATGAAGTTAGCCGTCGCAACCGAATGAGGTTGCTGAAAGGACGTGATGTTGTAACAAAATTTTTGCAAATAGTCGAAAGTCAACATTTACTTGGAGCTAATTGTACGGCTGGAACAGCACTTAATTTAGGAGACGGTATTGTTGATCAATATGCTCAGGATAGATTTCGAGTTGAGGCAGAAGTTGCGGTCAATCGAGCTAATATGTTAACCAGGTGGGTTTGTTTCAATATTTCTGTCCATTGATAATCTCATATTTTCAACTCTCGCCAATATTGCCTACAACATTTGATTTAGTTAAATGATAAACTTTAATTTTTCGAAGTCACGTACATAACATTTGACAAAACTCTTGTATTATTCATAAGAACACTTGCGATTATGCATCGTGTTCTAAATGGATGACAGTAATCATTCGTGGTGGTCACTAAGTTTTTGTTTATGATCGCTCGTTATTCGCATATGTAAACAACTATATATACATATGTATATATATTAATAAGCTCTTAGTTTATCTGACCTCTATGGTATTATAAAATAAGATTCTGAAAACGAAAACAAAGTTTATAAGCAATTCAATTATTAAGAAAAGTATTCAGATACCGACCCAATAATAAGAAAAAAAATTTACATTTTGATCCTGATGGGTGAGGTGCACTCAATGTGTTGAAAGGATGCCGCGATTGTCGCCTTTTTTGTTTCTTTTCTGTGACGTTTGTATTTTTATTACAAAATACGACCTGTAAAACAATATATGTAGGTGCAAAAATTCATGACTTCTTGAAACTCGTTATTGAAATAAATTTTTACCATGCAATAGCACGCAATACCAAATATGGTAGTGATGCGTTGTACGCAGCAAACGATGTTCCATATATTTCAATCGACTGTGCGATTGCGTAAATATCCATTTTTATTATATGAACATCAATGCGACATCTGATCCTACCAAATCGTTCATCTTATGTTCATTTTATTTTTCGCTACAGAGTTAGCAGACAGCTAGGTAAGCAGACGGATAGGTTAGTAGATAGCTGGGTTAAAAGAAGGCTAGGTTAGTAGGCAGCTAGGTTTGCAGAACTTCACTCTTAGGGATCTTATTCTCGTAAGTAGGTTTATATATCTGTGTCAAAAGACAATTAAAAATTTTGATCTAAAGTCAGTGCTAATTTATGAGCCCAAAAAATTATAAATAATTTTAAACCTGATGTTCTTTCAAAAACGTCTCGTTTGCCTTTTATCTAAAGTGTCGCATCTTCGGACTAATTCAAAACTCATATATCATCACTATCTTCATAAAATAATAAATTAAAATTTTAAAATAGTTTTTGAACAAATTTTTATAAGAGTCTAACATACGAGAAAATCTTTTGCTCAATAAATTCTTTTTTTTCACGAAATTTTCAATATATATTAATTTTCAATATCTTCACCCAAAAGTTTCAACCTAAATAGATGAATATATCCGTAGAAGAATTATATGGATTCTAAAGGTTGCCGGTAAAAACATAAATGCATATTAACAAAAAATGTGGCTCCTCAGTATGATAAAAGCATGCCTATTAAAATGTACGAGAATTGTTTCACCACCATTTTTGTGCGCCGAAAGTACATCAAAAATAGAACTGCCAAATGAAAGAATGAATACAAGTTTTGATTAAGATTTTAGCTTCTAATAACAGTTTAAGTGCTCTTCAATAACATTACTAACCAGAAATTGACGCGTGAAATTAACCGTATAATAATCCTTCAAATTTTGTTGCCTTTATCTTTTCCTTGATTTAGTTTTTTTAAATTCACCTTTTTTAATTGAATAACAAAAAGCAAAAAAAAAATTATTTCCTTTCTAAATAAAATGTCCACTTGATTTACACTCAAAGCTCTAAATAACCATAAAAATCAAATTTTTCCACGTTTAAAATCTGAATTTTCATTTCTGATCCTAAATGATATATTAGGTTGCTCGTTTTCATTTTTTTTGTTTCCATATAACTTATTACCTTCGAAGAATAAAGTTGAGTTATAGTTGTCGTTAGTTGATATAGACACGTAGTTCTGCACCATATGCTAAAGGTTATAAAATTGACTAGTCGGAATTTTCAAAATTTCATATAGAAAAGTGATTACCAATTTTCAATCGCGTTTTTCTTGATACCGTGATTTTAGAATTGGCATGCAGTAGAACTCAAACAATTTGTATTAGATTAACTTGAAATTTTGATTGCTGCTTCCCAGATAAATTACACACCAAATTAAACACGATTTTGACAATTAACTGACTACTACGAATTTTATAAACAAATTAGGGTCGAAAAATTAAATTTTTTCTCAAACATGTGGGGGAAACGAAGCTTTAAAAAATTGGCATAGTTTTTGATATCAATGTGTATTTCTCTGATAAAACTTACGTTGATAATGCAGAAAATTTTGTTTTGTTTTAAATGCCCTTGTTCATCACTTCTACTGCGTGTCGATAGATGTCTCATAAAAAATAGATAAAAAAAATGTGTTCCGCAATTAAAATCTAGAACATTGCCGTGACGAAACTAGGTTGGGCACGTACATCTATTTGTATGTAATTTTGACAAATCTTGAAGAGTAGGCATTGATCAAAATTGATCCTTCTCGAAACCAGTAGTGGAACAAACGAAATATTTTCAATATAAGGAATTTTAAATTTGAGGAAGCGAAAGCGGGTAAACTTATGTTGCATAGATTCAAAAAAAATAATTAAAAATAAGGCGACCACATTTGAAGTGCATATTCGAGAGTAGTAGGATGCACAAAAAAATCTACAGCAAAATGAGTACTACAGGAAATCAGGCATGGTATCAGCACGAAATCCTAAATATTTGAGGCTCTGGTAACAACATTGAAAACGTAAGCATCAAACTTAACCGATATCTGACATCAAAATCTTTCATTTGAACAATATTTAACGAAATAGAGTCATTAACATACTCAAACGAGATAGGACAGGTTTTAAGAGGGAAAGACATTGCTTAACGAAGAGAGAGTTGGCTTTAGATTAAGAACTCAATGAGACTCGATCTTTTTTAAGAACTTTGCAGTTTTAGACAGATCGAATCATTTCAAATAATATGAGATCAGCATTAAGTAAGTAGAAAAAAGGTTATTTATGAAGAGAACGAATAGAAAATGGCCAAGAATGGACTTTTGCAAGAACTAGGTTGAGGTATCAATCGATGGTGTTTGCAGTCACACGAGCTGATTGAATTTTGGTAAACTCCGTTTGAGTGTTTTTCTGTTTGTTTTAACACATTCAAGGTTATTTCTGTAATGCATCGAATCTTTCGAATCAAACGTTAGATCAACGTCGTTTCGTTGTCAATCGAAGCGTAAAACTATTTCCATGATTCTACTAAACGAATGAATTCAGTGCAACTGTTTTTAATTTAATAAAAAAAAAAGCAAAAAAAAAATTAATTTAAAAAATACAACTTTTTTATATGGATTACACTGCACGCAATCAAGGCTTACAAAATCGATTGCTTTACACATTTCTTGTCACAGGAAACATGGATTTTTGTAAAAAAAGGTTAGAAGTTGTAAAGATCTCTTATTAAACATAAAATCCATTTGTCAAATTTTGAAGTTCATTTCTTGTAAGGTTTCGCAACATTTCAGCTTCTTTCTTTATCCTACGTAAAATATTATGTTTTACAACAGCAGACGTCGAATTTTTACTGCGTATTTGTGTTTTTATGATCAACTTCAAAATATGAAATGATTATTAGTCTTACTAATGTAAAATGAGGAAATAATACAAATACAATGTCAATGCAGCACTTCTCGAAATTTGGGACTCAACTACAAATGACCATCACGAGACAAAATCTGGGTCAGTTGGCGTAGAAACGAAAATTGCATTATGTCTTAGTTTCGCCAAAAACATGCATCTAATTATTTCGTGTAAAGATTCAATTCGACCCCCGCATTCACCAACAGCATTACGTAATAAATGGACGCTTCTTAAGATAATAATTAGTAATAATTCATTCCACATACTGAAGTAAGTTATTATTATTATTATTTAGAGTATTATTGTTATTTTTGATATGTTTAATATTTTTATTATTTTTGTAGATATTATTGGGTCGTACATGGCAGCTTACCAATGTCTACCATTTTAAGAATAAACAACGTTTACAAATTATTAAAATTAGTTACCGAAGTTGGCAGTCGATGGCCGCAACCTTTAGAACACTAGCGCCAATTTTCGGTCATTACGTATATAATCGCATCACCCGGTTTGCAATTCGTAATTTGGTGAAAAAATTGTCGAAATTTTTGCTACTTGATTTTCAGATGTCAGTGAGACAAAGAAATGCAAAAAGCGCTGAAAATATTGCGTTCGTAAGTGCATTTATTGCTAATCGATTGTTTCCACGTCATTAGCAGGAATTTGGCATTACTTAAACAACATTGTGGCGAATTTTGCAAAAGGATTTCGATCTGCACCTATTTGTATATACAGTTGCGGTCAAAAATAGCACTGTTTAAGTCCTCAACGATTTTGGTTTTGCAAGGACACTATAAGTCACTTTAAAATACCGTTAGACAAGTAATATTCTCTCAGAGCAAACATCAATTCATTCAAATCGACCAAGATTACTTTTGATTTCGTTGGTTTTTTATCAATAAGTGGAATCTAGTGCAATCATAAAAATAGCACCGTTGAAAGTTATCATTAAAAACAAATGATTATTCAAACGTATGTCAAAATATTGTTGTCAAAGGTTAAATTGACATATTTACATCGTAATTACATTCAAGTTATAACAATTTTAATGGAAGTGAAGTGAATATGGGACGTGGAAAACATTGTACACCGGGAAAACGAAAAATTATTAAACATGATATCAGAAGGCAAAACGTACACCGAAACAGAACAACTCTGAATTGTTCGAATAAAATGATTAGAAATGCAAAATTATTTGAGCAAAAAACCGAAACGCGTGGTCGAAAGAGGGCAATGTCGCCTTTGTTGGTCCACCGGATTATACGCAGCTTAAAAATGAATTTAATGTGACAGCTAGTGTAGAAACAGTTCGTCGACGATTAAGGCTCAGGCTCCACGTCCCATTCCAAATCGGTTTCGGTTTGTTTGTTTTTAAGAATAAACGTCATTGCGGCGCGACCTTTTGTTATTTTGCATGTTATCTATAGGAGAACCGGGCGACACTGCGTCCACGTCCGATTCGATCAAGAACGCCGGTTTTACGACCCGTCCGGTTCAGAGTGACTCGGGTCGCCGTTCCGATTCATAATCAGAGCGAAGGCGCTTCCTTCTCGCTCATTTACACCCTTTCGCCATAAGATCCGATGGCACCCGGCGCCACGGTCGGTTTTCAGAAACCGATTTTCTGTATGCGCATGCGTTGTGGTCATTCGTTAAAAGGCAGTGAACGGAGAAGACCATGGAGCAGGTGATAACGGCAGTAGAAAATAATCCGGTAACATGGAGTATTGCGGATAACGACTACCACAACAGGGAATTGAAGGATGCGGCGTGGGAGAATGTTTGCCGAGAAGTGTGCCCTAGTTATGTCACTTGGGATGCCGCAAAAAGGACGAAGTATTGTAAGTACAATTTTATTAATTGATATATTTAGATAAATGGGAAACTTCAATTTGTTATATCTGTGAGTGTAGTGCAGTGACACCATCAATAACACAAGACAGATGTTTTCACTATGAGCACCGACACGAGAATGAACACTAAACAAACAATCTGATTGAAGGGCCTCGCACATTCTTATTTCAGATTTGGAATCGGACGTGGACGCTGACGCCCGTCGTTCTTATTGTTTACGCATTCCAAATAATAATCGGTTTGAAATCGGACGTGGAGCCCGGGCCTAAGACAAAATAATCTTAAGCCCTGTAGTCCAAGAAAAGTTCCTCTCTTAATTGCTAAGAACACGTTTTACTAACACGCATTTGGACTGGGAAGTGGAGAAATATGCTTTGGTCTGACGAAAGTAGAATTGTGCTATACGGTGGTAAAGAGTCTCGTAGTTATGTTAGAAGACGTCCTCATGCAGAATAAGACCCAAGGTTCACTACAAAAACCATAAAACATAGAGGTACTAGCATCATGGTATGGTGATGCTGCTCTTATTACGGTGTTGGCTTAATACATTGTATCAAACCGTTTATGTTGATATACTGCAGAATTTCATGCTGCCATATTCTTCGAAAGAAATGCCGCTCAGATGGGTCTTCCAACAAGACAATGATCCGAAGCATACCAGCAGAAAAGTGAAAAAATGGTTTGAAGACAACTACATATCTTTATTTGAGTGGCATGCACAGTCATCTAATCTCAACCCAATTGAAAATCTTTGGGCGGATATTAAGAAAAGTATTTCAATTCGCAACCCAACAAATAAAAATGATCTTTGGAGTGCGATTGAAGATTCCTGGAATGCAATGTCTGTTGAGAGGTGCCAGCGATTAGTTGATTACATGCAAATCCGCTAACAAAGGAAATGCAACCAAATATTAATTTTAATTAAATTTAGTTCTATTGTTATAATTTCTATCATTTAGCAAAGTAATTCCAAAACGGTTGTGAAATTTTTATATTGATTTGTGTTTATGGTGCTATTATTTTGAACGTCCAAATCCTGATGTTTCTTCACAAAATATATTTTAATTTTGAAAGGATTGAATTAAAAAAAATTTGATTTGCATATTTTCGCAGGAGAGTACTTTAACTTTATAAATTTGGAGTGGTTATGTGAATTAGTATATTATGAATTACATTTTTTCAAACACGAACATTTCAAGGAGTATCAGTGCTATTTTTTGACCGCAGCTGTATGTGTTTTTTCAAAGGTATAGAATTTCCTATAGGGATATCTGTCATAGCTGTCATAGCTGTCAAATTTCGCTGTCTTTTCGCACTCATTACAGTAAGCGGAATGAGTTAATATTAATCTTATCATCTTAGTAAGCACTCCTTACGCGGATCAATCGGAAGGCGAACAGGTTTCAAAGACTTTTTACGTAACTGGTTGCTTCCATATCGACGCTTGTTTCTACATCGAATGAACTAGATTTTGCCGCGTGATGGCCATTTTGCAAAATTTTTATCTGTGCTGCACTAATTTTTTTTAAAATCATTTCTTATTTTGCAGTTGAACTTGAAAAGCATTTGATTGGTTGAGAAGCATTTGGTTGGTTGAAAAGCATTTAATTCATAATAAAAATTAAATGTCTGACTATATGTAAAACACATAAAATATTACAAAAAAAGAAAAGAAGTCATTGAAATCTTATGAGCCCTTAAAAACTGAGCTACTTATCTACAAAAAGCTGCGATTGTTTATTTGATGAGAGCTTCTTAAAGCTTTGATTGTCTTGTTATCTGTACTATTTCACCATTTTATCTTAAAAACATTAATAATCATTTCTTATTTTGAAGTTGGTCATAAAATATTACGTAGAATGCAGTAAAAATGCAATGTCTGATTATCTGTTAAAACTTAAAATCTTAGTTAAATTAGAGAAAGAAATTGAAATCTTTCGAACCCTTGCAATAAATGAACTGAACAATTTGGAAAATGACTCTTACGTATTTAATGAACGCTCGTTCAGTTCACTACAAATGTTTATTGTTTGTTTTTATGTGAATATCATTTGGAAGTATTGAAATTTTTTTTTATATAATGAGACCTTATAAAATTTTATTTCGAAAAGCAACGATTGACATAAGTATAAATTAGTATAACACAAAAAACTCATTTTTACCTGCTTTTTTATTAAATCAAAATAAACATCTGCACATAATTTATTGAAAAGTCGAATAAATCATATAAATGATAATATGCGTCGATCGATACCATGGCCACGTGATACGAGTAAGTGAAAGTAGGTAATATTATTCTTATCAACCATTATTCATTGTAAATATAATAGTTTATTTTTTATATGAATATGTGTTACAATCATGAACACCTATGATGTTTTGTTTAAAATGAAACCTTTAAAACATCTGACAAAAATGCAAATTCGATTGAATTTTTTAAAGATTTTAAACAGTTTTCCATTTAATTTAAAAAAAAATTCTTAAATCTTGCGAACATTAATATGCTTTGGCTAACAAGACACCTAAGGGGAATGAGTTATATCGATGGATTCATTGACAAATTTAGGTTTTTAGTAAGCGACAAGTGTTGCTAATTATATGTCTGCAGCTGTACGTACATACACGTACATATTGACTTTCCAAACACTTTAAATATACTCTAAAAACCTCAAAACACAAAGATATATTGAAAATTTAAATTTTCGAGGTGATTACATGATTTTGCCATTTACTGGGAAGTTAACAAAAAGAAAGTTTGAATAAATGTAAAACGTTGGGCTTGACAATTCCAATAGAATCGAGAGTCGCTGGAATATGACCTGCACTCGGTTAACCACAACACAGCTTTCACGGAAAAAATCATCGTTAAAGTTAAAAGCCGTATCGGAGGTCCGCTGAATGATAGCAGATAGCAGAAAAGTTGAGCATCAGTATAGAATAAGTTGGAGACATTTTGCACAGTCACTGCATATCAATAAATTCAGCTGACATTGGGTGCCGAAATTGTTCATGTCGTTTGACAAACAGTGGTGAGTTGAAACTTTACAATAATTTTTCAATTTTTGTACCCGCATCGTTACTGCTGATGAAAGATAGATTTGATAGTAATATTCAGAATCACAACAATGGAACCGATAGAAAAAGAAGATTGCCGCAGAAGAAATGAAAGGTGATAGAGTCGACTTTCAAACGCATGGCCACCATTTTCTAGAATTCCGAAGGAGTATTCCTGCTTGAAGACCTTCCTTAAAAAATAAACACGAATGCTGCGGACTATGGTGCACTTTTGAAAAAGTTCGGGTTATGTTGGAAAAAAGAAGCAGCAAAACTAGCTAAGGAATCCTGTTTTTGCTATTCAATGCACCAGTTCATATGTGTCATTGCAAAGCAAGCCTTAAGAGAAACTCACTTCAATAAATTTAACCATGATACTCCAACTACTTTTCGCATTGCCCCGCTACGTGAGAGAGAGAGAGAGAATGAACCGCCTCATTCTCACTCACACAGGGCATACTGCCTTCCGACTGAGAATGCGAGATGGACATCCATCATGTAATACCATGATTCGATATTGTGTGAAATGTGATGGTAATTTTTCTATTTTTAACACTCTAGATCACTATCACAGCAAAATGTGCACTAAATATCAATATTTGCACAGCAAAGTACTCTGAGAAACTCTTCAACAATGGTTTTGCTTTTAGGTTAACACTAGAAAGGTCGCGCCTCTCAAAGTTACATAGAAGGTCGCATAGGATCTGTGAGATCCAATGCCAATACTGGATCGACGTCCAATGTTAATTTCCTGGAAATATCCACATTTACACCGACGACCCAATCGAAAAATATGGATACCGGATTTAGGAGGATACTGAAAATCATTAGCCACGGAATCAAAGCGGTTGCAACGCACAGATCTAAAAACACACCGTGGATCTCTCAGATCCGGCGCGACCTTCCTAGTCTTGCATTGTAATTAAATCGGTCTAAGTGAAACGGTAGCCGTTTGGCTTAGCACCGTCTTAATCTGATCTAACCTAGGTTAAATTGTAACTGATTGAACACTATCTTCACTTATCAAACGCTGGCCTTATCTTCTGAGTAATAAAAAGTAATCAATCTTGTTTATCTCAGGAACCAAAATACCAAATCAAATACTACTCTCAGAGCATGTTCAAATCGACTAAAATATATCTCTTTTCGCACATGCTGTAATTTCCTATTCTCGGAATTACGCCCTGATGTTTATGGATACTAACGGACAATATGTGCTATATAAATATAAAAGAAAACTTTTTTTACGAGTGTCCTACTTTGACTGAGGGCAACTGTATGTACATAGGGCATTCCATATCATCCCCCATCGTTTGAACCCGAGCATTTCATTTTGGCTGATTTTTGAATATGTTTGTATGTATTAGTTTATATAGAGAGTAGCTATACAATATTTGTGCGGCCAAAACGCTCAAATATTGATATCTCAGTCCGAAATAATGCTGTCTTAATTAAATGCTCATTTTTCTCGTTCTAAATTTTACTTGTATAGTAATGCTAAAGTTTTTCCCCAAAAATATAATATTCTTTGGTTTTAAATAAAAAAATCCAGGTTCGCTTCAATTTTTTCCAAAAAATTCCTCAAAGGAACTACTTATAAGTAGCTACAAAAATTTCAAGCCTAAACTTATGTGGCAATAGCAGTTCTTTCTATATTAGCTAATGATTAAAATGTACATGTTCATATGAATTAATCTTATTGGCTATCGTTGTGCCATCTGTTACAGAGTATTGTACTGTAGCTTCAAAAGCAAACACTTTGCAATTCATTCGTTTACTGCAAAATAAATAAAGAAAGAAGATAAAATATTAGTGAACACAATTACTTTGTTTTGCAGTGTGGGTGATAAGATTTACATACAAACAAGTCATGCTTTTATACGTCAAGGAAGTGATGTTGTCAACTTAAGCGTTTCGTTTTGGCCGGAATGCCGAAAAAATTAACAATTGATCAGATTGAAGAATTGCTAGAATCGTGGAGCGGCAAATCAGAAAAAGAAGCAGTTTTTTGCCACCGGAAGAATATGAAAGCATCAATGACAATGAAAATATAGATGAAAATGAGCTAATCAATACAATCATAGAAAATTTGCTACCGTAATATGTTGCAGGATGTATTCAAATCGTGGAAAGAAATCAAAAAGATAATGGCAGTAAAGATGGCATACCATCAGCAAAGTTAGGTAGCTTATCGGTATCTCAGACACAGATCAGTTTGGTAGCAGTGTCTACGAAAATACTCACAACAACCAGTCAACAAAAAAGCCGAAAATGTTGAGATACCAGAGCTTCTGCAAAATTAGACACCGAAACAGTTATTTTGCGAGTTTTTTGACGATTCACTAATCGAGATGATGAAAAAGTGTTAGAATCTGTTTTGTCGGAAATTACATGCTCTATAATATTGATGCTAACCTTTTTTACAATAAAACCAGCCGTTTAAGAGATATTCACGAAAAACTGATTTTCATGACCTTTGACCTTGAATAAAATTTTTAGCACATGTCGGATCGATGGGGACTTTTCACATTTTATTTAAAATGACTATTCAAAGGTCTGTGTAAATTTTCAGCTCTGTCGGAGTTTTGTCTAGGTTGAATGTCTATTTTGACTGGACTATAATGTTTACTTCCTTGGCGTTTGTTATTACAATTGTTTCGCTATCTAGTTCTAAGAGTTCCGTTATTGTATTTTTGATAAGTTTACAATTATTTCTATATATACATTGGGTGCTTACACTTAGTTCACTTAAGCTTTTAAAGTTTTCATATTTATATATATTATTATTTAAGGAAAAAAACTATTTCTTTATGATAATCTATTTCTTTAAATTGTAGATTTGGAACAGGAAGAATCATTTTTAATTGGACTACAACAAATTCTTTAGGAATTTTAATTGCGAAAATCAACATGTTATTTTCTGCTTTGGCTAAACCTACTCTTATGTACTATAATTTGTTTAAATCTATATTATATTTTTTCATTACACCATCAGTCAATATGCTAGGATGTAACAATCCATACCTGGCTGAAACAACATTGTCTTGAATCTGTTCAATACCATTTTTCAACATTTGAAATTTAAACATTTGGTCATAGTATAGGTTCGAAATCCATGAAGTGCTTGAAATGTTATTTAGTCTACTTGAAATTATGGCTTGTTGTGGATTGTTTCGTTAAAGTATTTGTTAAGGTCGACTTGCTGATTCATGTTAGTGATTATGTTATGATTGTTCGACTCGATCGTTTTCAGATGGCTGTCGATATCGTTTCTATACTGGTAATCCATGGTTCCAAAAAGCCACTTATGGGTTGTTCCGATTAGGTTGATTAAGCATCTTTTATGCCTATTGGGTGATGGAATTAGGGTCTTGACTTTACTATCCAAATGTGCTAGTTATTTGAGTAAGAATTCTTTGTGTGAATTGTCTAGGCTATTTGCGTTGGCTTTTAGGTCGTTGATTAGATCTAGAATTTCTTGTGTGTTTATTAAATGTAGTGTAATGTTCGTTTCTGTCACTATCTCAGCTTTGTTTAACTAAATTGTCGCGTAACCTATCTGTTCACCTATTTCGTGTATGCGTAACGACCCGTCAACAGGCATTGTCGTAATAAGTACTGCCCACATTAATACCAGGAGCTGTGAATTTAAATGTTTGTTTGAATTATTAGAATATTATACTTTCTAAATCTGGGATTTTAATAAAAAGAGACATTTTAATTAGGTTTAATAAAAAAGTTTTCCTTGTACTACTTCCAAAATCATTTTTTTTCCTGAAATATGGCATATTTTCGTGAGAGAATGTTAATTCGGATCTCCTTGATATATACTCGGCCGTTATGCAGCTGAATATTCCACAATCATTATCCTGTCGAGGTGTTTTAGCTACATTTTCTTTAATGAAAAGTGTCGTATCGAATTCTTGTTGAAGTTTGTCTATGGATCCCTTTTAACATACATTTTTAACGCACTGAAAATTGGATAGTTTGGGTTTCCTAAGGAGTCATAGTATTTAATCGACTTATTTTTAAAGTCGATTGCTGACATACACCAATGTGAATTGTTCACATGAACTGGTATTAAAATAATATATTTGAATATGTTCACTTTTCGGGTCCATTTACGAACGGCCTTGTACCCGTGTTTTGAAAGAACTGGAATGAAAAACATATCCATCACGTAGACTTTTGGCCAATTGTTGTATTTTCGTTGATTACTTCGTTCCATGATAAGGCTCAAATAGAAATTTATGATGTTATCATTAATCCATCCCTTGCCTACTAGTGTTTTAACGGGCTGACGGGCTATTTTTAATCTAAATTTTTCTATTACGATTTCGTCTTCTGGTCCGCAAATTAATGCTTTCTCGATAAATTCGATTTCCTCTTCTGTCAGGGGAGTAAAGGCCTCGGCTTTGCGGTGATCTGAGATTTCAGAATCTCGAATGCTTACTTCTGGGGTGAGTGTTAGAGGATTTTCATAATCAACCTCTTCCCTCTCTTCCCTGCAAATTTTGGTTTTCGTCTAATATTTGCCAGGTGGACATCTTTTAGTTTGGACTTCCGGAATCTCGGTATGTGTTTTTGTCTCGCTGCCATATAGTTCTTTATGAAACCCGTTGTTCTCGCTTCTTCATAATCTTCCCTGGTTTCGTTTCGCTTTTGTATATGCTTGTTTTTAGCTTTCTGGAGGTTATTATGGATTCTTACAACGTCTATTTTATATGATTGTACATCTTTTGGTGTTCCCTTGATGGTCGAGTGAAACCGTTCATTGTAGTTTTTTGCTGCTTGTTGTAAAACTATCCTAGGCGATAGCTTGATTTTATTCCACGTCAATGCTCTAAATTTTTCAACTATTGTGCTATGTAGCCTTTAAATGTCGGCAAGTCCGGTATGGCTATAGGCTTTTGTAAGATGAAGTGAAACGCCTTCCTCTTGTAGAAATTCCTTTATTCGTACGCTGCTAAATTCGTTCCCTCCGATTATTTTTTTCGGGTTTACCTATCTTTGTGAAATGATCTACTAATTGCTCTATTATTGTGATATGGTTTCTGTCCGGTAGATAATAAACTGCTGCAAATTTCGAAAATCGATCAATTATTGATAAGAAACTATGCTTCAAAATAGTGTAGATCTCTAACACGTGGGTCAGTAAGTCCCGGGACTGACACACAGATGGCGCCGGCAATACCATGCCGGTTTTGTTTTTCGGTAGTACCAACCTTCAAAAGCTAGGTGTTAAAATTTCATGACTTTCGGTTCAGTGGTTGTCGAGATATTGAATGTTAAGTGACGCTACATTTCTTTTTGTTTTAACGATGGATAAAAACGAGTTTCGTGTGCTAATCAAACACTGTTTTTTAATGGGGGAAAATACCGTTGAAGCTCAGCAATGGCTTAAAAAGTGTTACCGGGAAAAGTGCCCATCGAAAACAACCATTTGCCGATGGTATGCGGATTTTAAACGCGGTCGAACAACACCCGAAGACGCGGAGCGCCCAGGTCGGCCAATTGAGCTGGCTACGCCCGAAAACATCCAAAAAATTCTGAAGATTGTTATGTCCGATCGTAAAGTGAAGTTGCAAGAGATAGCTGACATCCTACAGATAGCAAAAGGCACCGTGTTCAAAATTGTGCATGAAAATTTAGGGATGAAAAAACTTTTTTCCAAGTGGGTGCCGCGTTTGCTCACAGCGGAACAAAAACAACAACGAATTGATGATTCGAAGCGCTGTTTGAAGCTGTTTACGCGTAATAAAAAGGATTTTTTTGCGTCGGTACATAACAATGGATGAAACATGGATCCATCACTATACGCCGGAGTCGAAAAGAGCGTCGGCCGAGTGGAGAGCAGAGGGCGAAAGCCAGCCAAAACGTCCGAAGACCCAACAATCAGCAGGCATAGTCATGGCCTCGGTATTTTGGGACACGCACGGAATATTGCTCATTGACTTTCTTCCGAAGGGCCAGACGATCAATAGCGACTACTACATTGCATTATTGGATCGATTGGATAATGAAATTGAGCAGAAAAGGACCCACCTGGCAAGGAAAAAACCACTGTTTCACCAAGACAATGCACCGATCCACAAGTCGATGAAAACGATGGTGAAATTTAATGATAAACGATTTGAATTGCTTCCACACCTTCCATATTCACCAGATCTGGCCCCATCTGATTTCTACCTGTTCGCAGATCTCAAAAAGATGCTCCAGGGACAGAGATCTGGCTCCGATGATGAGATTATAGCCGCAACTGAAGCATATTTTGAGGCAAAAGACAAATCGTTCTATAAGAAAGGTATCGAAAGTTTAGAAAAACGTTGGAATGATTGTATCGCTATAAAAGATGACTATGTTGATGAATAAGGTCGAATTTTTCAAAAAAAAATGTGTTGTTACTGCTTAGTCCCGGGACTTAATGACCCACGTATTGATGGTACTGTTTCGTTTATTTTCGTGGGTGTCTCCGTGTATTTGAACTTGGGTTTGATTGGCCTTCGATCATATTTGATTTCTTGGCAGACATCGCACTGGCTGATTACGATTATGATAAGCTCTAGCAGTTTAGGATAATATATTACATTTTTTATTGAGTTAACAGTCTCTTGTATTCTGGAATGTAAGCTCTCTTTAACATGATACAAAGATATTTGTTTAACTGCTTCTGTTTCCGTTTTAATATCACGTGCTTTGTAGCATCGTACAAATTTTACTTGATTGTCGTTAGAGAATAATTCTCTAATTTTCTCTTGCACGACATTGTATTTATTATCTTCCAACTCTGAATGGATCCCTATTGTTCCCTTTTTGACATATCTTCTCAAAATATCACCTAGGTTGTCGAAATCGTACTCTGATATGTATATTTTTCGCTTTCCGTGGACAACTTCTAGTTCCTGTATTTTGTTATTGGTCAAAATTATTTGGGTCCTGTATTTATCAACGACCTCCTCTTTGATTGGTATGCAATCTAGTAGTTCTTCCTCCGCTGAATGTTTCGTTGCCATAGTCTCTTCCTCGTCTTCGATGTTACAAAGTGCTCCTAAGTCCGAAAATGAGTTAGTGCGATTATATTTATAGTTTTTTAACTCGTCAATCGATTCATAGTGTTTAGTCCTGCTCAAAAAGTCTGCCACTTTGTTGTATCTTCCTTTAAGATATTCTATTTTCTCCTAATTTCAGGAGCCACCGCTGATGCCGAGGAGATAGGTCTCAACCTCGATATTTAGCTTGAAGCTATTTAATTGGCTGGTGGTCCGTGAATATTTTGAATTCATTGCCATGCAAATATGGTCTAAAATAGTTTATAGACCACATGATGGCTAAGAACTCCTTATCCGTAGCGGAGTAGTTTTGCTCGTGGCAGTTAAGTGTACGCGACGCGAAGCAAATACGGCGACCATCTTGTGACAAGACGGCGCCTATTGCGAAGTTGGATGCGTCGGTAGTGAGTTGGAACTGTTTCCTAAAATCCGGGAATCTGAGGATCGGATGCGATGTTACTAAAATTTTGAGTTTTTCAAAGGCGTTGACATAGTTTGGGCATTTAACGTTTATTTTGGCGCTTTTCTTGAGTTATTTGGTAATAGGTTACGCCACCTTTGCATAACCTCTAATGAACTTACGGTAAAAACCTGTTTGTCCGAGGAAACTTTTGATTTCCTTTGTTGTTTTGGGGATTTGCAGTTTTTCAATGATACTTATTTTCTCAGGGTTGGGTTTTAATCCTTTCCTGGTGACTATGTGGCCCAAAAATGGTGTTTTCCTCTCCATAAATTTGCAGTTATCTATTTGAACCTTGAGCCTGTGTTGTTCTAGGACTTTGAATATATCCGCGATTGCCTTGACGTGATCTTCAATAGATGTACTAAATATAAGGATGTCGTCAAGGTAGACGACACACGTTCTATTAATGAAATCCCCCAGAATTCTGTTCATAAGCCGTTGGAACATTGCAGGGCCGTTCTTCAGACCGAACGGCATTCTGATGAATTCATAGAGGCCATGGGGCGTTACGAACGCGGTTTTCTTCCGGTTCTCTTCTTTTATAAAGATTTGATGATACCCCTTCGCCAAATCGATTGTGGAGAAGTATTGGGATCTCCCTAATTTATCCAATACTGAGTCGATATTGGGTAGTGGAAATTTGTCATTTACCGTTATCTCATTTAGCCTTCTGTAATCCACGACTATTCGGATTTTTTTCACCCCCGAATTGTCCGTCTTTTTAGGCACTGCTATTAGAGGGCTGGAGTACTTCGAGTTACTTTTCCGGATGATCCCTTGTTCCTCCATTTCTGCAATTTGTCGCCTAACCTCCTGTTAGTGTCTTGGTGGATACCGGTAGAGTTGATCTGGTTGTCTGTATTAGTTACAATCTCATGTTGGATGTTGGGCGTGCTAGTTAGCTTATCACCCTCTTTAAAAAAATATGTGTTCAAAACGTCTGACTAATTTTGATATTTCCTTGCGCTCCTCCGGATTAAGATGATTTAACTTGAGACGTTCCAAATAATCACTTGCGCTTGGTTCCAATGCGTAAATCTGTTCCATTGAGTAGGGTTTATTTAAAAAAGGTATTTGTTGCCCATTAAGTGTAATTGTTTTATTTTCGATATCAATTACAGTGTCTAATTTATCTAGAAGATCTATACCGATTAGAAAGTCGTATTTACGATTTCTCAAGCTTCGTACCTTCTATCTAACTTGTGCTCCTGACGGCGGATTAATTTCCGTCGGGGCTGGTGTGTGAACTTGAAAATTTATGATGTCTTTTCCAGTTTTTGTTGTAAAATTCAATGGCCTAATTCTAACTTTCTTAAACGCGGTTAAACTTTCGTCTATTATACTAAGAGACGATCCGGTATCTATTAGTGCGGTATATTTTACACTATGTATCGTGATTTGGATTATTGGTAATTCTTCCGAGGCTAGTTGTAAAAAAACATTTGTTTCTCAGATGGATTGACTATATGATTTGCTACTATGTGATCCCTATTTTGAAGACCTCTTCTACCCATAGTTTTACTTAAGCTTTCCTCAATTTTCTCGGAATGGATTTAGGGCTATAATTTTTGGTTCGCCGATCACTATCTGCTTGGATATTGTCAATTTCCATAGGAGTACCATTTTGCGGATCTCTACTAGAAAATGGGTTCTGTCTGGAATGACCGTGCCTAAAGTTTGTCTTTGATTGACCAGAGTTGTTATTATTGAACGATTTCTTCCTAAAGCGTCCCGAGTTATTTTTGAAACCATCTGTTTTTATTTATTCTGAGTTTCTACTGTAATTATTTCTATCTTGATACGAATTTTGCCTGCGGTATTGTCCCGAATCATAATCTCTATTTTGTCTATTGTAATTGTATCCAGTTTGCTGTTCGTACTGTTTTTGGTTATTTCTAGGGGATATGCGCCATTTAGGGTTTACTTTACTATTCGAATTGTTTTTATTGTTAAAAAGTTCTAGATTTCTTTCGCTATTACTATATTTTTGTTTACGAAATTCGAGTCTTATGCATGAGTCTTCAAATCTTTCCTGCATCACACCTATTATTTCCACTATATTACCAAAGAACATACAACATAAAGAAGTCGAATGCTCGAATACTTTTTTACGCCAGGAAATTTTAACAAAGCTGGACATGTGGGGGAAACGTAAGGGGTGTTGCACGAGCAGAGAGAAAACGAGCTTTCAGCAGGCAGCTTTTTGTCAACATTTCTTACGTTGCTCACGTAGATGTTGGCGGAAAGCTTTTCGAGAGACTCATTTCCGATTTGGCAAAGGAAAATGATTTCTGAAAGTACTTGGGCGGTTATGAAAAACGAACCATACTGAAAAAAGTGAATATCATTCCATTGATGTGATTTGCATACTTTGTACTTCAAAATGATTTAATTAGTTTGATAAAATATCGTGGAACACACATACTGCTTTTAAAAAAGTCTAGAAAAATACTTCCACGATCATGAAATATAAATATGTGGCAAAACGTTTGGCTGCGATTTATCTTAGTACCTCAACTTAAATTTTAAATATAGGATTTCAAGTACACAAAATTTAGCAATCTAATAGTCTGTAGAAATAAATTCAGTACGACTTGTGAATTTCCACTCCACCCTAGAGGTATCACATACAGAGCGTTAACTGATTTACAGTAATCGGTTTCCCCAAGAACAAATTTGCCGAGAACCAAAATTACTTAATACTTTTTGAAAAACTTTGTGTATTCTGAATACTATATTTAAATGTAGGTAACTTGTTCCAGCAAAACTGAAATTCGAAATTTGACTTTCGAATTTTTTTTTAAAGAATTCATTTTTGGGTGATTGGAATTTATTTTAGTAATGCGTTTTTCAAAGAATTTTAAGGAAAATCTCGATTAATGAAAGCCTAAAAATAAAGGAAAAAATTCTGACTGACTGTTAGTCTGTAATTATTTGAAGTGTTTTGCTGTTTTTTTTCGTTTAAAATCATAAATACCTAACAGCAATTCATTTGATCGTACCAGTTTGGGATGACAAGCTTACATTTTCTAATAATGGTTTCTTAAATATTTCTTGTTTCTGGGCTGATTTTGAAGAACAAAACAGATGACGTGTTGTTTGCAAACACTAAAAAACTCATCAGATGGAGCCTATAAATTCCCGAAATCCGACGAGGCAGCGCTGTAATTTTTCGCAAATATAAATAATTCCGAAGGACACGACAAAACTTCATTAGTTTTCCTTGTGATGTGCTCACATGAATCGCATTTCAATTTCTTCAAAACGTTGAAGGCAACATAGCCGGTAAAATACCTCAATGATGGAAGCTGTATCTGGATTTCAGCATTTTCGAAAGTATCTTCAGTCATAAAATCGAAATATGTGGTCTTTAGTACTTCGTTATGCTCTATCAAGAATTCCTTCTCTTGGAGTTCTAAGTAATCAACAATTTCACTTTCTTCATATCCATCTAAATCTATTGTGAACATGATGTCGCTTTGTCGTTGAGAAAATACAGTTTTTAACATATTTTCGCCATTTACATTTGAAATATACGTTATAAAGTCGTTAATAAAAGTGTGGACTTCATTATCCAAGGTTAAACCACGTTTAAAAATATTTCCATGTTTTAAAGACCCGCTATTTAAACAATCAAATATTTTATCAATTTTTTCCACAAATGAAGCAGTTGATAACGCGATTTCATTTGAATTTCTATTGAACTGTTTAGTTTCAACAGCAGTACGAATGGCAGCACCTACAGTTCTGCTAAATACCTGTGAAGCTAAATTTACGCGCATTTTTTCAAAAGAGTTTGGGGGGATATGTTGAAATGTTAATATTGTGCACGTTTTCATCATCATCAATGGCGCACCAGCCCAAATCGAGCCTTGGCCTCCCGAAGACACTGCCTCCAACTGTCTCGGTCCAGCGACCGCGTCCTCCAATTAGCGAATCCCAGCAAGGATTCGCTGTCGTTGTCAACTGCATCCTCCCATCGTTTGCGTGGTTTTCCTGGTGGGCGGCTTCCTGTTGCTCGGCCTTTCATGGAGCGCTTGGGAATTCGCCTGCCATCCATACGCTCCACATGGCCAGCCCACTGAAGTCGTAGCAGTTTCGTCAGAATCGATACCGGTGGCTCGTCATAAAGAGCGTACAACTCATGGTTGTACCGGATTCGCCAGTCCGGTCCGTCCTTCACGGGCCCCAGAATACGTCTCAAAATGCGGCTTTCGAAGACGTCAATCCTTTTTTCTGAGGCTTGAGTCAAAGTCCATGTTTCACATCCGTAAATCAATACAGGACGGATGATCGTTTTATAGACGCGCAGCTTATTTTTTCGGTGCACTTTGTTACTTTTAATCACCGAGAGGACTGAAAAATATATTTTATTGGCTAGACAAATTCGCCGTTCAATTTCGTCCTTTTCATTCCCGTCTTTGGCGAGGTTGACACCAAGATAAATAAAAGAGTTAACGCTTTCCACACTGTAGTTAGTTATCGTCATGTTTTGTCTATTTGGCGTCTTTTTCCTTGACTGGGTCATATATTTGGTCTTGTTCACATTGACCCTTAGGCCGACTTGCCTAGCCGCTGACTCCAGCTCAGTAAACGCTTCTTTGGCACGAGATAGAGATCGGGCCATGACGTTGGTGTCATCGGCGTACGCTACTATTTGAGTAGACTTAAAGATTAGCGTTCCCGCATTGTCTACTGTAATCTTCCTGATGACATACTCTAGGGCCAAATTGAAGAGTATGGGGGCGAGGCCATCACCCTGTTTAAGACCTGAGCTGGTGTCGAAGCTTTGAGTCAGATCGCCTTGACATCTGACTTTAGATCGTGTGTCGGTCATCGTTAGTCTGGTCATTCGTATTAGTTTGATAGGTATCCCAAAATCAAGCATTATTTTATATAGTATATTTCGATCTATACTATCGTATGCTTGTTGGAAGTCTACGAAGACCTGGTGCACGTCAATATTGTATTCCCAGCACTTTTCCAGCACCTGTTTTACTGAGAATAGTTGATCTATCGTCGACATACCGGATCTGAAACCGCCTTGTGCACGTTTTAGTCACTTTCTTTTGCTCAAGATCCCATAATTCTTTTATTGCGTCCCAGCTTACACGACCATCTGGTGTACAAATGATAGTATTCAGAAGAAGATTTCTCAAAGATTTAATTAAATGGGGGAAATCAAAAAGGCATATTACTTTTCCCCCATCTACATGAAAATGGAGATTCCTAAATCAGTAAAATATTTCCTATTATTGGAACCCTGGTCACACGTTACGACTCTGATTTTAAGACCCCAACTTGAAAGATTTTTTTATGTTTTCTTTCAGGATTTCTTGTAAGTTGGAACCTCTAATTCCATTTTGAGAAACAAAATAATTCAACATACATTTCCAGTTGCTGATAAGCCCTCTTATCATAAAAACACACACTTGTTTTCCAATAGTGTTTTTTCTGTTGAAACCGATGTCTTCTAACCCATCTATTAAGTCATGTGGAACGTTATACCTTAATTCCTTTCTTATAGCTATTTCATCAAAAATTAAAACTACATATTTCTCCACTTCACTTAATAGTTGGTATTTTTTTATAAATGGAAATGCATTATTAATTAAGCCTGGCTGTAATTGCTTCACAGGCGTCCAGTTGTACACTTTAAATGGATGCGGTAAATTTATTTTTAAAATATTTCTCAAAAATTTATACGTGGACTGAGATATGTAAAAAATATTTTGCGCTAAATTCTTTTCATCATTGTCATATTTTCTTTTTTTTACATTGACTATCATTTTACACAAGACTTTGCTTTCCCTATTAATATTATGTGAGTCAATTATTTCTTCAAGTGGTGTTTTAGCTTTTAACTTTTTGTTATTGTTCTGGCGTTATTAGTAAGAAAATTGAAACAACTAATTGACTCACTAATGTCGATGAAAAGACTGATTTATTCAGGTACAATATGTCGATATTTATACAATAATATTTCACTACAATTTTGATGATCTATGTTAATTGGGATGCCTCGTGCCATAGTGATTCTTGTGCTTGTTGCACATTTTGTCTGGGTTCAAAGTCCTAAGTGCAATCGATCAGACCACCATCGGTATTGATGAATGAGCACATTAGGGCAGGTTTAATGATCTGATGATTAAAGTGCGATGGATTTGGATAATTTTAGCGCACATTCCGGCCCCCAAGAGATGGTAAGCTCTTAGTTGGGATGATTATCGTACCAGGTAGCGGAGGTGCTTGATGTAGGTATTAACTGAAGATTCTTCGACTGCTTGCATTTGCGTTTGATTACCAACAAGATGAGTATCGTTAGCGTCACTAGTACGCATATGGCTATGGTTGAAGCTATGCTGATCCATCCATGATGTTTAATTTGTTTCCATTTGATATGTTCGAATGCTGCCAGGAAACTTTCTTGCTGAGCTACGGTTGTGCCGAAGGTTTCCGTTGACTTGATGATGTTCGAAGTGCTTAGCGGTATGATTTCATCTGGTGACGGGATTCGATCGAGTTTTACTTCGCTAGGTTGGATGAAGACGGCAAAATGTTTCCCAACATATCTTTGGTCGGATATTAAGGAAAATTCGTCGGTGAATAAAGTGCAGTCTGATGATATTTGAACAATGCCAGTTCCGTTTATACGTATTGAGGATCATTCCCCTTTGCATACAGTTTTAGCAACCACTGTTGCTGGTGTAGCAAACATCCATGTGTTGTGGTTTAAAAGCTGCTTCCAAATAATTTTCTCCGCCCTGAAGGTTTGAGTGGGGCAATTCTCCTTTGAGAATGCGTCATAGAGCTTGCTAATCGCACAGTTTTGATGGTTCTTTATGTTGAGTATCATTGAAATTGGAATTGCATAGTGTCCTGGACTGAGTTCATTCTGTTGAAATAGAGCCTCTTCATGAATTTTAAAAAATAATTGTGAATTATAGTTGACACCAAGTATATTAGATTCTACCTCCGGAACCGCGAATATATTGCTTCCCTGGTAGATTGGAATCCCAGTTACCTTTATTAACTCGTACTCACGATTGTCGCCAATAGGCAATTGTCCCACGATGTTTAAATACTCGTCATCATGTGTGATGAACAGTTGATCTGTTGGAGTATGTAGTACTTCGAGATGAGGTGGAAGTAGTGCCTGGGTTCTGTTGATGGTTTTCTCTAATTCAGCTAGTTTTATGCATTCCCAGATACCAATCTTCGTATAAGCCGCAGTTAAGATGCTGGAATATTTATGATAAACCTCTTGGACGTAATTCAGGGCACGCTGGTATGTCCCTAAGAAATGGAGGTTAATTTTATTATGATCGACCTTTACAAACCAACTGTGGTATTGGTTTATCCGTTCTATTCCTTGGTTCAGTTGTTTTGAAAATCGTTGAAGTTGTGTGTTGATTCGACTTGAGGTGGTGTTAAGAACTTTACTTGCCTTCAGGATAATGTTACCTTCTTCTAACATCTTTTGTTTTAAAGCCTTTTGATTTTCTGCCAGTGTTCACATCTTCGATAACTTCGTCGTTAACACCGAATACTGCTGTAAGCACTTTACCAAATAAACCACGTTTAGTTCGACTCTTCATGAAGTGCAAAGTGTCCATTTTGTTCTCTATTTCTTGAGTCAGTTCAAGTAAATGCAACACTAAGTCGTTGCAGTGAATTTCGTTCGATACTTTCAGACCTGTGCTGCACATATCTGAGACGTTTTTGTAGACTGTCTTCAGATTGGTGTGATCTTTTTTTAAGTCGTTCCATGGAACCTGTACTTTCAGTTGTAATGAACCTCGAACTATGTTGGCTATTCCGGCATGTTCTGTATAGAGTCCACCTGGTAGCTGCGTGATGTTGACTAGCGCGTTCGTTCCAATGCTCAAAGTGAGTAGCATGGTGAACAAGGTGGCTATTGATGATACTGATGACCTACCAGTTATTCGTCGCTTTTTTGCTATAGGTGGAGCCGCATCTTTACTTTCTGGTGGTTTGTTTACTTCCACTGCCTTTGTTGGTGATTGAAGGTCGACTTGCTGCTGTGTTGCCGGTTGTCCCTCCATGTTACTGAAAGGTAGTGAGCATATTTTAGTAATTGGTCGTTTGAAGACTTTTCCCCTCATTTTAAGCGTGACTACTCTTACAATCTCATCCTGTCCTGGGTGGGTGGCCATTATTCTGGCAAGAGGCCACTGGAAAGATGGAAAATGGTCAATTTTCATCAGCACTAATTCACCCGTTTTCACGTTTTCCTTCGTTTTCAGCCATTTTGGGCGTTGTTGCAATCTTTGCAAGTACTCTCGACTCCAACGCCGCCAGAATGATTGTTTCATATACTGGACAAGTTTCCATCTCTTTATCATGCTGTATTTTGTTTCGCTGACATCAGACGTGAGTTCAAACAAGTTTGAACCCGTCAGAAAATGTCCAGGGGTTAGAGCGGCATGATCTGATGGATCGGTGCTGATTTCGGTTAATGGGCGTGAATTCATACACGCTTCTATTTGTGCTAGAAGAGTGTAGAGCTCTTCAACATTTAATATCTGCTGTCCGATTGTCTTTATCAAATGCCTTTTCATTGACTTGACGCCAGCTTCCCAGAGCCCTCCGAAGTGGGGGCTGCCAGGAGGAATGAAATTCCACTCTATCCCTTCGTGGACTACTTCTTCACTTGTGAGTTTCAGAACCTTGGCAGCTTCTGATCTCAGCTGTTTATTAGCTCCTACGAAATTTGTACCACAGTCACTGAACAATTTTGCACATTTGCCTCGCCTGGCTATAAAGCGCCTGATGGCTGCAATGCATGTTCCGGCGGATAGGTCACTCACAAGCTCCAAGTGAAACGCTTTAGTAGCCATGCATACGAACACCGCTATGTATGCTTTTGTTGTTTTTGCTCCTCTTCCTCCGCTCCACTTGATGGTAATGGGACCTGCATAGTCCAACCCGGTTTCCGTAAATCGTTTTTCCAATCTTACTCTAGATGGCGGCAATATACCCATCTTCTTAGTATTTGGCTTTGCACATAATTTGAAACAGGTTAGACAATCTCGAAGAACCTTTTTCGTCAGGGAATGTCCACTGACTACCCAGTATTGTAGGCGCATAGTTGCCAACGTGAGAAGTACACCACCGTGGAAGACTTGTTTGTGTGTCGTGGATATAATGGATCGCGCAAATTGATCCTTTGGTATTATTGCTGGATGTTTCGAACTAGCTCCGACCGTTGCATTATGAATTCGCCCACCCACTGTGAGGATTCCTTCTGAGTCAATCCACGGAGATAGTGCTCGAATGTTGCTGGTTGCAGGAACTTCTGTTCCTGTTTTGAGCGCATTTAACTCTGGTTGAAAAGCATGCTCTTGGCATAGTCGAATACACTGCAGCTGAGCTTCTGTCAACTCCATTTGCTTGATGTAACCAGATTGTTTTACTGCGTTTGGCCGAGTATTGTTGATGAACCTGCGACAGAAAGCAACGACTCTTATTAGTTTGGTTACGCTTGAAAATTTACAGAGAATTTCTGGTTCGGGATCTTTGAAGGTTGTTGATAATGAGACATGGCGCTCCTCTAATCCTTCATGAGATACTTCTGTTGGGTGTTTCCAATTACTTGTTTCTACATTTAACCATGGAGGCCCATGCCACCAAAGGCTGGATTTAACTAATTCTGTAGGCTTTAATCCTCTGGTAGCTAAGTCAGCTGGGTTACTTTGCGTGTTGACATGGTACCATTGAGCTGATACGCTGTCCTGCTGGATTCTGCTTACGCGATTAGCGACGAATACGTTCCATTTCGACGCAGCACTCTGAAGCCATGCTAAAACGATGGTCGAATCGGTCCAGTAGAACTTAGGAATGTGTTCCCAGTTGTGCGCCATGACAGTCTGCTTCATTAGTTCAGTTAGCAGGACCGCTCCACACAGTTCCAGTTTTGGAATTGTTTGTGTCTTGATTGGTGCCACCTTTGATTTAGCTGTTAAAAGATGTATGGACACATTTGCTTCATTCCACACCTTGAAGCAAATTGCTGCTGCATATGCAGATAATGATGCATCACAAAACCCATGCAGTTCGATCCTCTTTTCCGTAGACGTGTGAATCCATCGAGGGATTCGTAGCGAACGCAGTGCAGATAACCCGTTGCGTACAGCTAACCAATCTTCGACAAATTCGGGGTTCAGTGGCGTGTCCCAATCATAGTTAGAGAGCCACAACTTTCTCATTGTCAGCTTACCAATAATAGTGGAAGGCTGCAGCCACCCCAATGGGTCGAACAATTGTGCAATTTCCGAGAGCACGCTTCGCTTTGTGAGAGCTATGCCTTGTCTATGATCGTCAAAGCAGAAAGTAAATTCGTCATTCACTGGATCCCATTGTAAGCCCAACGTGTTGACATTGTTTGTGGTGAGAAGATCAAATTGAATCTGTGTTCCTCGGTCTTCCGTTGGAATTTTATCGAGAAGTTCCTGACTATTCGCAGTCCATTTTCGGAGGTGAAATCCTCCACGTTGTAGTAACCTTTGCAGATCCTTCTGAATTTTTCGGAGTTCCAATAAAGTATCTGCACCTGTTAAAACATCATCCACATAAAAATCTCTTAAAAGTACCTTTGCTGCTTCTGGAAATATGTGTCCATCATCTGTTGCTAATTGTCGTAAGGTGCGTATTGCTAAATAAGGAGCACTGGCGGTTCCATATGTCACTGTATTTAGCCGGTAATGTTCAATGGGCTCAGATGCACTGAATCTCCATAAAATTCGTTGAAAATCTCGTTGGGTATTGTTTATCCAGATTTGGCGGTAAATCTTCTCAATATCAGCGGCTATCACAAACTTGTGTTGTCTCCACCGCATCAATATGTGTGACATATTTTCTTGGATTGCTGGCCCTGCTAACAGACCATCATTTAAAGATTTCCCTTGCGGTGTCGCTTGCGATGCATTGAATACGACACGTAGTTTAGTTGTTGTACTACTTTCCTTGATAACTGCGTGGTGTGGCAGGTAGTACGCTTTCGAAGACTTAACCATGTGTGATGGTATTACCTCCATGTGGCCAAGATCGATATACTCTCTAATGAATTTCGAGTATTGCTTGTGTAATTCGGGATTACTCCTCATTTTCTGTTCCAGCTGTCGCCATCGTATAAAGGCAATTGCTTCCGACCTTTGAAGCTCTTTTACGGGATTGAAACTTGTTTAAAAGGTAGAGTGACAGAGTATCGTCCATCCGGGCTTCTCCTTGTTGTCGCCTTATAATGGTCTTCAACTAGCTGATCTTTGATTGATGTTGGCTTTGTTTTTGGAGTTTCTTCTAATTCCCAGAAGTTTCGCATTAATGTGTGCATATCTTCACACATAACATTAGACACAATTGGTGCCTTGCTACTGATTGATTGTGTGCTGCCTAGTAGTATCCATCCAAGCTTAGTTTGCTGAGCACATGGTTTCCCTGGCCTGAATCCATTTAGAACAAAGTCACCAGATATGTCAGCACCAACTAGAATGTCGATTTTACCGGGTGTGCCGAATTTTTTATCAGCCAAATCACTTCCCCTTAGGTGAGTCGGAGGTTTGACTTCACATGGAAAAGCTGGCAACTGAGATGTTATAGTCTTCAAGATATAGGCATAAAATCTGACGACCTCTTTTCCTTTCTTTGGGGTGTTCACGACGGCGGATATTGTTGCTATACCTCGAGTGCTGGTATTTCCAGTTGCACCTATTCCTGTGACGATTAGCCTTGCTGGTTTTCGCTTGATTCCCAGCAACTGCACGGCTGCTTCCGTGATGAAGGATTTTTGCGAACCTGAATCAAATAGTGCTCGCATTGGTGCTAATCCGCCATCCACATCTTTCACCTTAATTATTGCTGTCGCGAGTAAAGTGTGTCGGGTTGCGTTACCCTCTGTTAAATGGGTTTGTATTTTTGTTGATTCTCCGTGCAATAAGGTGTTATGGCGCTTGTTACATACTTTGCACCTTCGTTTCGAAGTGCAATGCTCCACCATATGCTGACTGCTTAGGCAATTAAAACACACTCCGTTTGTGCTGACAAACTTCCGTTTGTCTTGTACCTGCAATCTTCTGAACTTTTCGCAACAAAAGAGAGCATGTGGCGCCTTACACATGTCACAGGCTAATTTTGTAACCTGAGCAGTGTTTGTGGTCACTATCGGTCGTTTATCGACCTTTTTGATTGTTTGTGGGCTGGCGAGGGCTTCCAGCATAGCAAATCGTTGCTTGATGAATCGCAACAATTGCTCTAGTGTTGGAACATCAGTGTTTGAACTGATTGACCGCTGCCAGTCTCGTCTCGTGTCGTCGTCTAATTTTAAATTTAAAAAATAGACTGACATCAAGTTGAATGCCTCAATCTGTAATGTCTTGATGGTCGTCACAACTTGGTTTGTGACGTCCAATAAATGTTTGAGCCCATGGTGATCGTTGACTCCAGTTTTGGGTATGTTCCAAAAGTGCTGCATTGTCTCTTGGGCGATGGCACGATGGTTGTTGAATCGTTCGCATAACAGACCCCAAGCTGCTTCGTAGTTAGCATCCGAAATGCTTAAATGTTCGATAAGCGCTTCTGCCTCGCCACTGACTGAGTTGTGTAGATACTGCATCTTTTGGATGTTGGTTAGCTCTTGGTTGTTGTGAACCATGGTCTGGTAAAAGTATCGAAACGAAAACCAGTTTCCATAATTCCCGTTGAACTGGGGTATTTTGATCCTCTCCAGCTTGATGGGATTAGAACTCTGGCGATCTTGAATTCTACCAGATGGTTGAAGCTCTCGAAGTTTGGACTTGAATAAGGCCATGTACTCCATTACCATATTCTCTTGATCTTCGTAGTCCGATTCGTAGGCCTTCAGCTTGTCCGCGGTTTTACAGTAGTTGTAAGTTTCTAAGTGTTGTTCCTCGCACTTTTGCCAAACCTGTTGTAGCTTGTCGAGTCTCACTTCGAAATATTCGACGCTGTGACGACTTGCAATGTCTTTTCAGAAGTTGTTGATTAGTCGCTGCACTGCGTCGAAATTCACCTTCTGGATGATATCAGCCTGGTACACCATTGCGCTGTGAAAGAAATGAAACGCTTATCCGGCTCGACGGACCAAATGTTCTGGCGTTATTAGTAAGAAAATTGAAACAACTAATTGACTCACTAATGTCGATGAAAAGACTGATTTATTCAGGTACAATATGTCGATATTTATACAATAATATTTCACTACAATTTTGATGATCTATGTTAATTGGGATGCCTCGTGCCATAGTGATTCTTGTGCTTGTTGCACATTTTGTCTGGGTTCAGAGTCCTAAGTGCAATCGATCAGACCACCATCGGTATTGATGAATGAGCACATTAGGGCAGGTTTAATGATCTGATGATTAAAGTGCGATGGATTTGGATAATTTTAGCGCACAGTTATATTTATAACGGCACCGATGATTCTTTTTTAACTTCCCAGTATATGGGAAGTTCTTGTAATCGCCTCGAAAATCGAAATTGAAATTTTCAACATTTCTTTACGTTTTGAGGTCTATAGAGTATATATAAAGTGTTTTTAGAAAGGGAGATGTATGTGTGTGTGTACGTACGTACGTTCGTGGACAGTTTTTTCTACGAGCATAACTCACGAAAACAAAGTCGTATCGACTTCGTTAAGGTGTCAATCGAAGCGTCTTTACAATTTTAAGAGCTGATTAGTTTTTGGAAAACTTCGGTCGGGGGGGGGGGGGTTTGCTGTTTTGCCCGTTTGAAGGTCATTTCTGTCATGCATTATATCTCGCGAATCAAACATACGATTTGCATGATCGACGCATATTAGTATTATAGTGAATCTGTCAAATTTTGGAAAAAATCGTTGGAGCCGTTTTTTAATTTAAGAAAAAAGTGCAAAAAATTAGGTTTTTTTTAATAAACAATAAATTTTTAACCTGATTTACGGAAGACAGTATTCAATTTTTATAAAATTTATATATTTCAAGCAGTGCTTGTAACAACAACATCAAAACTTTTTCTCATGTAACAAGAAACAACAAGCCGCGAAGTGCGACCCTTGAGGTCCACACGGTCAACTTCCCAGTAATATCTAGATGAACATTAAAAATATTAAACACAATAATAATTTTGAAAATAATACAACTTTAAATAATAATAATGAAAAGTATTCATAGCAGTAACAGGAATGAGTTAATATGATTCATATCATCTGCGGGAGCATCCACTGATTACGTAAGGCTTTTGGTGGATGGATGGGTGATGATGATTGATTATCACAAATGCAAATTTGATTGAAATTTTGATGGTTTTCAAAATTTAAGCCGCTTTTTTCAATTAAAAGACTGCAAAAACTATTAAAAATCTGCTCAAATTATCCAAACATTTCAAAACTTTGATCGACTTTACAACAAAGTCTTTAGAATAAAAGATATAAGGTAATATAAATCGGAAGAACCCCTTTCATATGGTAACTTTGAATTATTTTTTATTTTTAATTAATTTTTTTCAGAATCATGAGAAAAGGCTTGCTGGTTTCTCTTCAAAAACTGATAGGAATGTATAAATTTTATAAACATTTACTACTGTGTTGTGCAAATCAGGTTACAAAAATATTTTTTATGAAAAAAACCCCAAGTTTTCTCATTTTTTTTCTATTAAATTAAAGAAAACGCTGAAACGGATCTTTATAATGTTAAAATAATCAAAGAGATTTTAAAACACGTCGATTGACACCTTAATGATGCAAATATTATATCTGGTTCGTGAGATATAGTGAATGGAAGAAATGACCTTGAAGATCATGATGACTTAAGGATTTTTTATTTAATGTTTCTTGTTATTATGAGAAAAAGTTTTGATAAAGTTTTTTCAAGCACCGCTTGAAGTATATAAATTTTATAAAAATTGAATACTGTCTACCGTAAATCAAGTTCAAAATTTATTGTTTATAAAAACCTAATTTTTTGCACATGTTTTCTTAAATTAAAAAAAACGGCTCCAACGATTTTTTTCAAAATTTGAAAGATTCGCAAAAATGTTAATACGCGTCGATTGACACCTTAACCATGCAAATCGATGTATGGTTCGCGAGATATAACGCATGACAGAAATGACCTTGAAGATCATGATGCCTGTTAATGATTTTTTATTTTTTATTTAATTTGTTACACAATCACGAGAAAAAGTTTTGATGGTGTTTTTACAAACACTGCTTGAAATATATAAATTTTATAAAAATTGAATACTGTCTTCCGTAAATCAGGTTAAAAATTTATTGTTTATTAAAAAAAACCTAATTTTTTGCACTTTTTTTCTTAAATTAAAAAACGGCTCCAACGATTTTTTTCAAAATTTGATAGATTTACAAAAATGTTAATACGCGTCGATTGACACCTTAACCATGCAAATCGTAGTTTTGGTTCGCGAGATATAACGCATAACAGAAATGACCTTCAAACGGGCAGCAACAAACCCCCCCGACCGAAGTATCCCAAAAAATAATCAGCTCTTAAAATTGCAAAAACGCTTCGATTGACACCTTAACGAAGTCGATACGACTTTGTTTACGTGAGTTATGCTCGTAGAAAAAAAGTGTCCAGGAACGTACGTACGTACACACACACACATACTTCTTTCTAAAAACACTTTTTATATACTCTATAGACCTCAAAACGTAAAGAAATGTTGAAAATTTCAATTTCGATTTTCGAGGTGATTACAAGAACTTCCCATATACTGGGAAGTTACTATATAAAAAAATAAAAATCATTAACAGTCATCATGATCTTCAAGGTCATTTCTTCCATCCACTATATATCACGAACCAGAGATAATATTTGCATCATTAAGGGGTTAATCGATTATTTTAACATTATAAAAATCCGTTTCACCGTTTTTTTTTAATTTAATAGAAGAAAATGCGAAAACTTAGGTTTTTTTTCATAAAAAATATTTTTTTAACCTGATTTGCACAACACAGTAATACATGTTTATAAAATTTGTACATTCCCATCAGTTTGTGAAGAGAAACCAGCAAAACTTTTTTCATGATTCTAAAAAAAATCAATTAAAAATAAAAAAATCATTCAAAGTTACCATATGAAAAGGGTTCTTCTGAATGATATTACCTTATATCTTTTATTCTAAAGACTTTGTTGTAAAGTCAATCAAAGTTTTGAAATGTTTGGATAATTTGAGCAGATTTTTAATAATTTGTGCAGTCTTTTAATCAAAATAAGCGGCTTAAATTTTGAAAACCATCAAAATTTCAATCAAATTTGCATTTGTGGTAATCAATCATCATCACCCATTCACCAAAAGCCTTGCGTAATCAATGGATGCTCCCGTAGATGATATGATTAATATTAACTCATTCCTGTTACTGTTATGAATACCTCTCATTATTATTATTTAAAGTTGTACTATTTTCAAAATTATTATTGTGTTTAATATTTTTAATGTTTATCTAGATATTACTGGGAAGTTGACCGTGTGGACCTCAAGGGTCGCACTTTGCGGCTTGTTTGTTTTTTATATTTCAACAACAGTTTTTTTCTTCAATTTTCACAGTGAGCCTGCAAGCTGTTACATTTTTTATATAATAATGTTTATTCATTACATTTTTTTTGGCAAGATGCACAAAAATTACTTACTGAATCCGTTGACCATCATCGTCTTTTCCGTGGCAGAGAAATTAACAGATTCAAGAATTGCATATGCGCAATTTCGTATCAGCCGCCATTGACTCGAAATTGCAGTATTCCCGCCATATTATTCCATTGGCGAATCATACGCCGGGAAATTAAACAACCTTACATTTGGTTCCCTTCTGGACTTCCTACAATGCTGCAGACTACACTTTAGACCGGAACCATTATGCACTTCGATACAATAACTATATGATAACGAATATGAATAATAGCTTCAGCACATCGTCAACCATATGTCATGAGCTTTTTAGCAAAAGCTCTAGCTCTCTCAAAATAATAACTCTTCGTTGCTCGGCGGGTTCTAGCGCCAGAACCCGCCATATAAAATTTTTGGGAGGAAAATTTTGTTCGAGATACGACTGTTTTGTGTTGATAATTTTTTTCCAATAGGACGCCTTGCGTCATTTCCTTTGCTGTATTAACCAGTATGGATTGTACATTACTTAAATCTATATACATAGTATCACTGTAAAAGATTGTTAGTTCGTCCGATTTATACTTGATTTTTTGTAACTCTATAGCTAAATCGCTTACCGTAGATACTCGCAGGCTGCTAATTTTCCTGTAAATCTCAGTCGGTTCCAGATCGGGTTTGAAACGTTGTTTCAGCTTTGTTTTGATCATTTGCCAATTATCTGGCTCTGGAACGTTGATTACACAATTTTTCGCCTCCCCTTGTACTTTTTCGAAGTATATAGTCCTGATAACGACTCATCTTAGTTCAGGATCGTCGATATTGTCTAGGTAGTATTCCATACTACTTATGAACGCGTTAACTTCATTTGTTCCTGTGAAGTTCTTTGAGGATATTTTGCCTAGAATCTGGGGCGGAACGGTTCATTGACAGTTGTCGAATTGCTGTTGTTAGCTGGTCGATGGGCTGGTTTCGGTGTTCGATCAGCTCTCGCACTGCTGCTCCCAATTGCTGTAGCTCCTCTTCTCGTGCCGCGAGTTGCTGTTGTAAGGCACCAATTTGTTCCATCTCGTCTTCGTCGATGACCTGTCTACCTGTATTAAAATTTTGCTCCCTTCTAAGTTTCCTTTGCATATAGCATTCACTTTTAATTATGCAATTTTTTTTTATTTATTTTTTGAGCAAGATTCCTTGGCGGCCTCACCAAGTTTTTTAAACAGACATTAATGCCTCAGTTGCTGTTCTTGCTTCAAACTCCCGAATATTATGATTATTATTATTATTATTATTTGTTTATTACACGAGTAACTAAATTCGTGTTTTCACTACCGGTTGTTAACTGCTTTCAGCTCCTTTTGGCTTTGCTTCGTTAACAACTACTGTACGTCTTTTTGTTTCGATGTGTTCTTCGCGATTTCACCGATCGTAAGAACGTTTATGAAAACTAAGTTTTAACCGACTGCGCCAAATAAGTCGTGGAGGTTGAGCGGAGAGTTTTTAAAAAAAATTACAACGGTACACAATTAAAAGCAATTAACTTTATTATCAAGCGAATTTTACAAAATGTATTACACGGTGCGACTAAGGTCTACTCGGACGAACGGGCGGAATGCAACTCCTCGGGACATGCTATGCATAACTATCATTTTTAATTTTGCTGACTCAACGTCTGGCTTTTCGCAATTTCGGAATTTGCAAGAAATGTTCTCACGTCTTGCCAGACGGTGTGACATTGCTTAAACGTGTCGTTTGATTTATTTTGATGTATTCGCGACATAGTATACATAACTAGCGTGACAAAACGTAGCTACTATAAAAACTTTTACACTGCCATTCATTCATTCGACTGAAGCTAAAATGGAAGGAATTTTTATTCAGCCTCCTGCAGAATGAAGGTCACTTCGCTATGTATGACGATAAGGTTATCACGAATGGATCATGAGCTGATGATAAATTTATTGATTCGGCTGCTCAATACGCCGAAATTTATGATGTAGACGACGTAGAAGACTCAAGTAATGTACAATACGTTTTACGTGACATCTTGCGACTGGAACTCTTTCTTGCTCTTGAATTTCATGTTCGGGTGCAGCGATCTCGTTCTCATTCTTCACATTATAAACTAGTATGTTTGGATTAGCATTTAGCCATTAATTAGAAGTTTGCAGGTCCGTTTGTAGATAATAAGTTGTAACATTATCGGTTACATTTGTCTCTACAGTGGTATTACCGCTAGCGCCGTTAGGAACCACACCTGAGCAGTTG